>CM062270.1:12889352-13585293 GCA_031216635.1 Dissostichus eleginoides | reverse complement strand
GTCCTCTCCAGTAGAGCCCAGAGAGTCATCTTCAAGCTCTTCAGTCTCAGTAAAAGATGTCAGCGCCAGCCCCAAGTCCGCCTACCGAGAGAACGGTGAGCAATGAAACACTCATCTTATGTGCAATGCAACTATGTATGCCAGATATATTTTTTCACAATTTGACAAAGCTTTGATGATTTCATGTCAACTTTGGTCTTCATTAAACCTACTGCCGCCTATATTTTTCGTTTAATTTAATGTATTTTTGTATTGAAGTTCATTTTCCTTACTGTTTGATTTATATAACTCCATGTGATTCTGAAATGATTTGCCTAAAGCCACTGATCGACAAGTCCTACAGTTATTTCTATAGACTAATCAAGGGATATAGGTGGAAGTAACAAAGCTGGCATTGCTGTGGTGGCATAGCCATTAAATGTATGGATTCACCATCTCTTTTTTTTACAGCCGTCGCAAAGAAATATGTAGATCCTGCCCCATGTTGAAATGCCATTATAACAAGCCAGACATCTACTGCTCACAAGCTTTCCTTTTTATAATCTTTATTTGGATCCTGAAATATTCATGGAATCAAGACATCCTTTAATTGGACTTCATTGGACATCTCCATGACATCCCTCTGCAACCCCATTCTCTGCTTTTATTTAATGGCCGTAAACAACAAAATACCACTTCTTCTGCATATTAGAGGATTTATCAAACTCTGTATTGTTAGGGTTTAGTTTAAGGAATATTATAACCAAGTTGGTTAAATTGGGAAATACTGCCCTAAAGCCAAACCAATGTTGACTTTTGTCAGAAAACCGAGTAAAGATTTTATAGAAACTAACTTCCACTTCAGCCTCTGAGACTTGTTGAGATGCTGTAACATCACTGCCAACCTTCAGCTGCTGACAGAAGAGAGTCATTTTTCACATGCCGGCAAAGTCAATAAAATAAATACAAACAGGTCCTTTTGAATGTTTTACAAATGCTGGTAAACACATGTTCTGAACATTCAGACTATTGCTTTAGATGTAATGCAATTCACATTCACTCAGGCTACATTTCTTTGTCAGTGGACCTGATTGCTGAAGGTGATGGATCCAACCATTACTGTCAGTTACAACACATAAATCATCTACCGCTCTATTCAATGTCCAGTCCCTCACTCTGTTTCTTCGCTTCTTCTTTGTTTCCTCTGTCTCAGTCCCGATCTGTGTTATTCTCGCAGTCGCCACATTGTCAAAACACAGATTAATCTCTGATCTACGCAGCTGATACTTCCAAACACTTGGCAAGAAAAGAACTGGGAGCGCCATCGCCCAGGCAGTGTTTATCTATGTTATTACCGCCATGGCAGCTATAAAGCTTTCCCTTTCTTTTCCCTCTTCACAGATATATCCATACTCAGAAGAAAGAGATTGAGAATGGGGTGTTTGTCAGTTTTGCCTTGGAGAGAAACGGAAGCTCTCGAAAAAATCCTCACTCTTATTTCAAAATCCTGTTTGAGGCACTTGAGATAGATGAGGGATATGTGATTGATTTTGCTTCCTGGGGGTTACTTTTTTCTCCGCGCTGACAATTATGAGCGAATAATCCAGTCGAAGCAGCAGTCAGCTTGGCTTTTATTAGGCGGGTAATGATAACACTGAACAGCTCGCTTTGTGCTCAAACTTTTGCCATTAGGCATAACGATGAATATTGTCATTCATGTAGTGATTTCACTACTTTTGGTTTAATCAGCTTAGAAGATGAATTTCTTGTGTGTAGGCTTCAAGAAAAGGTGCCAATTTTGTGCATGTATGCCAAGTTGTTCAATGCTTCACTGGAAGAGTCCTCTCAATTCTTTTTTTGACTATAAGAGAGTGCAATTATAATTTCACAACAAAACAAGAAAAAGGGAAAGTTGAATAGCTTTTTAATTAACTTGTCAAGGGATTGAGTAGATCATACCAATTTCATCTTAGCAGCCTTACACTGTTTCAATTACATGATTTCACACTGAGGAAAAATTGCCAGAAGGCGTAATTATTGCATATCATGACACTGGTATTTTCTTCCTTTGATTTGTCTTGCTTGATTCAAGCTTCTGATTGACTGACTGTTTTGCCTCCGACAGAAGATCAATATACGTTATTAGGAATGAATATTATTAGAAACAATACAATATATTATTTACAAAAACAAATAAGGTGTAGCCCAGCTTGTTCATATGCTATGTGAACCAGAATATATCTACCCCCCAGTTCTTGACACATACGTCCATTTCGTTTGTGGATGATTGTGGTGGTTTTTAGACATTGCTGTCTTTCTAACTGTTCTAACATGACAATGTGAAAAGCTAGGTCCAGAAAGAATGGTTTGCCCAGTTTGGAGTTGACTACCGCTCAAATAATCTTAAACTTGTTAGATATATTTTAGATTAACTGGTTCACCAACTGTAAAACAGGCCCTATAGCCCAACATCAGAATCGTACCTCATTGATGCTCTTGTTGCTGAATAGGAGCAAATTCCTGCCATGTTCCAAAATAGTGAAAGCCAGGAACAACCAGCAAACTGCAGGCTGTTTAGAGCCAAATCATTTTTCTCAATGGATTGGGAATGGCATGGTTATTTATAACATGTGGGTGTTATATGTTGGTGTAGACACTTCTGGCCAATAATTGTACATTACTTCAAGGAAACCTTGCACTCTGTCAAGGAATCCAAATATTTTTTATTTGAAATTCCACCAACCTAAGGGAGGTCCCTTTTATCTTTCCCTTTATTAAATAGTATTTTATCGATAGAAACATAAATTGAGTGTCCTTTGAATCTTTGGCTGAGTTGTTTTATTCAAAAAACAGTCACTGTACATTTGGCTGATTTATTTTCAGTATCACTTGCTCTTATAAAAGCGTCATATGAGTTCAAAGACACTGTGATTTCCAGCAGCTGTTTGTAGGAAGTGTAGGCAAAGGCTGTACGTACACCGGGGAACTAACAACACAGCCACAGTCTCGTCTTGGTGACAGCTTTGCTCTACTGAAGCTGTCAGAGATGAAATGCCTTGTCCACAGGTAGTGCGTGATGGAAAGAAAGAGCCTTTCCGGATCATTTCCCATGACCGCTTTTTCCATTAGGGGGTTTTGATATTTAAATCAGTGATTCTCTGAATTCAGACTAGCTTCCAACTGCCAAGCACACAATATGATTTGGATACAATGGAAGGAAGCCAAATATGTAATCCAGCACGCATTTTAAGATTAGCATAAAGTTTACCACAATACACCCTCATCAAAGAAAGAGGGTTCTTTTTTTTCTGAAACGAAAGCCAGTGGTATGTACAGTGTTTTCCCTCTCTTCAGCGAGCAAAGAGGATAAGAGGCATAAAGGGATCACAGTCAAGAAAGTGCTACAGACGGGAATCAAACTCGGGCCCACATGGGGGAATTACATGCCTGAGAGTCATTTACCCTGCGGCTGCAGCTGCTTCTAGTATTTATGTCACAAATTGATCGAAGACAACTTTCTCTGTCTATACTCTTGCGCTTTCTGTTCCTTTTCAAACTCCGAGGTTTGTGCTCACATTCTTTGCTTGTGTAACCTTCACTTTTGAGTACAACAAAAAACTGGTAGTCAACAGAAATGTCCGGCCAGCCTCCCTCAATAACAGTTATTTTGCAAACCCTTCCATGCAATCTTAGGACAAAAGGTAGCTGTGACATTAAAACTAAGATTTAAATGTAGTGGAGCCAATACATTCCAGTAGGATTGGAGGTCCTATATAATCTTATAAACCATATTGTACTATGTAGTTAATTATTGAAAAAGTTGTTGAGGTAATGTTTATGTAACTTACACAGAATTGTTTTGTATTAAATGTATTATGTCAACAGGTTCCACATAATTGTATTAGTTGAAACAATAGCATCAAGTTGAACCTATTATTTTTTATTTCAACTTAATATTATTGCTTTCAACTAACCTAATACAATTATGAGTAATTTGTTCAACGTTTAAATGTTGTGTAGAAAAACATCCACTTATGACCTTACCTAAACCATGTTTACTTGAATCCTTTGGGGCAAGCTGCATGCTTTACATAATGCTGATGATGCTTTCTATTTCTTAATGAGCAAGCTGTCTGCACACCCGACAGGTCTCCTGGACCCAATAAAGCAGCAACCTATTAAACTAGCTCAACCTATAAGCCCTGTTCAATAACACTCCCCTTCTTCCTCTCTCTTTCCTCCTGTTTTTTCTATGGTGCAGGTCTCAGTCATACTGGCTGAGTCATATACAGTCCCTCCTGTATTGCTCAGAGAACAACCAGCTTGGTGCTTTCTCTGAGGAGCTCCACAGCTGCAGCTGCCGATACGAACACAGCCCCTGTCAGCTGCCCCCGCCATGCTCCGTTGGGGAAGGCTCGGCCTGTGCTGCCTGTGCACCAGACAACCACACACGCTGTGGGAGCTGCAACCCCGGCTTCGCCTGACGCAGGGGGCCTGCAGGTCCATGGTGGCTGACTCTACGGAGAACTACCTGGGATTTGAGACGGACCTCCAGGATTTGGAGCTGGGCTACCTACTGCAGAGAGCTGACCGCAGGCTAGAGGTATTTTTCGTTTAGCCTTTTGTTAAATCAAGTCAGCATGAGCTGAGCTGTCTTTCACACCAGTATCCTTGGGAGGATATATTCACTTATGTGAGCAACTCAGCATTAAAAAAGTCTTGCCCTTCTGGCTACTGAGGAACTTCATTGTTTCCCATACTTTTCCACTTTTTCAAACACATTTTAGATGTTCTGAAAATCCATGGCAGCTTGTAGTGCATTGATTAGAAATAGGTTAGCTTTAAGGGTCATTCTTGACTTGGGAATTGGCAGATTATTGCTTTCACAATGGCATTGAAGACCAAAGGCTAAAAAAGAACTGAGAGAGTGCAAAATGTACATGCTCCTCAGATGTTCCTATTCTTTTGACTTTGGTGTGTTCATGAGCTTTAAGTCGAAACGTTGGAACATGAGAGGTACAAATACAGATGTATGTATTTTATTTCTCAGAGCATTTTAAAAACATTGATTTCTCAATGAAGGTTTCTCATTTCTCTAATTCCCCTCCTCGACTCCTATCCTCGTGTCTTAGTCCCTCCCACAGGGGATGCGAGCAGAGGAGTCGAGGAGGGGAACCGAGGAGAGAGGAAGGGAAGCAGCAGGCGGTTAGAGAAATGAGAAATCCTCTCCTCTGAGCGGTCATTTTAAAGAGACGTCCATTAATGATGACAGGAGGCACAGCCCTCTGTCTGATGGGCAGAACTGCGTTCATGATGACTTATATATTTACTTTTAATTCATTCACAGTGCGGTATAACGAGACAATAACAGGCTACAGATGCGGACATATATACACACACACACATATATATATATATATAAATATCTACAATTTCAGATTCAAACAAGTATGAGAGCACTCTTATAATAACGTAACACTATTAGAGACTGGATATATCCCCCCCTCCCCCCTCTCTGGTCGCTACAATGGGGAAATGAAATTACGGGCCAAAAGTTGTATTTACAAGTATTAAAAGTAAGCATAGGACACCAAACCACGCTGATTCTACGCACGCACACACACCCTACACACTGTACAACAAACACACTGTACAACACACACCTTCACACTGCACCACACACACACACCTACAGCTCCTAAAGCATATAATATATCAGGATACGGCCGTTGTGTATTTTATTATGTGAAGCACTTAATGGTTTTAGAAAAATATCGACTCTTTGTTTGTAGATATCTACTAAACCAGTGGTTCTCAACCTTTTTACACCAAGTACCACCTGAGAAAATAGTTGTCTCTCCAAGTACCACCATATGACCAATGTTAAAATAGAGTCTATGCACAGTTCATGCAGGACTCGGAGGCAAATGTATTCATAATAACATTATTTATTGTCAGCCACAGCTACATGTACAAAGGGCAGTCTCTCTCTCTCTCTCTCTCTCACTCATCACTCACTCACTCACTCACTCACACACCACAAGTGAGAATATAAAGAACAAAATAATAACTTATTCTCACACAACAAATGACAACTGTACATACATGTACCAAATACCAAAGTGTGAATGTCCTATTGGGAATTCAGTTCCACAATAATAATGAAAGCCTCCAGGAGCAGATGAGCCTAAGGGCTAATAGCTCATCTTCAGTCTGCTGATGTTTGCTATTGCCATTTCTGTGGTGGCAAAGTAAAAAAGAAAAGAAAAAAGATAACAATTAAGGACAAGTGTGTGCATTTTCAGCTTTTGACCTCGGTCACAGCCTTCTCTCCATTCTTTGTGCAAATGCCTTCTTCCTGAGTCACTTCTCTCCTCCATCACAGCGTTGTGACTGTGCATATCACTTTTGCGTTGCTGGCGGAGCCTGCGCTTGTGCTTGGTTGATGACTGTCCTCCTCCTCATTCACTTGTTCACTTTCGCTGGTAATATTCTCCTCTGTACCTCTCTCACAACATCATTCAGCTTTCTTCTTTCTTTAGCTTGCTTGCAACGTTCGCTAATCGTTCGCGGGTAGTATGGTCGTCATTGGCAACGCCAGAAAAAAAAAAAAAAAATGTTCTTTTCTAAATCTAAAAACAACAATAGCCTATTAGAACTTATTTAAACCACAGTTTCAATTATCTCAAGCTTATTTTCATTCGTTGTAGTATTTCGATAGTATGATTTATTTTTTTAATTAATGTTATTCAATCAAGCCTCAAACTGATGGCACTTGTCCCTATAGCCTGTTTTAAATTGAAGTTGTCTGAGGTCCTTACCACCAGCTGCTCTTGCAGTAATAAGTATTGTACCTTTCTGTCCCAAATGTGCACAATGTAGTGACTGCTTTTCGTCTTTTTGTTTACTTAGTTGTGTTCTCTGTATTTTATATGTCTGTGTTATGTGTAAGAACGTGTAACGTTGCTGTCTTCTTGGCCAGGTCAGCATTGTAAATGAGATTTTGTCTCAATCTTTTCATCTGGTTAAATAAAGGTTGAATAAAATGTAAAAAAAAAAAAAAAAAAAGAAATTATTATTATTTAAAGAAAGAAAAAAAAATTATGTCAGATTCCTCCGCGTACCACTAGCGGGAGCTGGCGTACCACCAGTGGTACGCGTACCACAGGTTGAGAACCACTGTACTAAACTAAAGTATACAAATAAAGAGAGTAATGTAGGCCTGTTATACTGAGTGATATCTATTATACACACTGCTCTGCTTTCTTCACGGACCTCACAGCTGTTCTCACTGTAAACATCGCGTCGTGATGAAAGCAGTTAAAGGTCCCATGTCATGCTTTTCCGGTTATTACCCGTCCCTTTGTGTGTAATGAAGGTTTTTATGCATGTAAACGGTCTGCAAAGTCACAAACCCTCAAAGTACACCCTGTAGCGAGTAAACTCTAACAAAAAAAATACCTGTCTATGCTGCCCCAGAACGCCTCGTTGGAGATTTCTCTTTTTCTTCCTGGGTACAGTGACGTGCCCATACCCAAATGGACCCATTGGTCCAAATGGACCAATCCGTGGAGCTGTTACATCCACGGAGCCTTTGCATGTGTGTGTGAGGAAGTCCGTGGATTGGACCAATCCACAGACTTCCTCACACACACACACTCAATCTTTTCTCAGCTGCAGCTCCGCCGATTTCTCCTCCCTGAGACGGCGGGACGCGGTGAGGCTGTGAGTCGGTGTGTGAGCACATAGACAAACTCCCAGCCAGGCTGCGGGTGTGTGTGTGTTCGGGCTGGGTTTCGCTGTGTCTCGCTGTCTCGCAGACGGCCACTGGGCTCATAGGGGGGTGCAGGAGCTCCAACAAGCCGTTTAGGACAGAGAGTGAATACACATACTATACAGAGATGCTGTATGAGAAACCAATGTGATTTTGGAAAATTGCACAATATAAATCTATTTTAGTATACCTCAACAATGGAATTGTGATCAGTAGAAATGGCCATGATATGGGACCTTTAATAAAATAATATCCAGGGGATGCATGCAGAGCTGTCATTGGCTGAGATAAGTCCGGCCGTGCGTCGTGACTCTTTGAAACATCACTGTTGCCGGAAAATACATCCGCGGAGGAGCCGCGGAGGAACCATCAGTGTATCCTCAATTATAGCTCCTCCAGAGAGCCTCCTCGATGCTCGATCCTCGGTCCTCGAGGTGCATTTAGAGAAATTAGATGTCCTTCAACATGGCTTGCTGAAATCCATTTCCTGGGGCCTCATTTATAAAGCCTTGCGTAGGATTGGCGTGGGAAGGTTGCTTACGTAGGACAAAGCAAATAAATATGCACCGACACTTTCCGATTCATAAAAGACTGCGTACCGGCACAGTACTTGCGTACGGCACATCCTACGCCGGTTTCCCTTTATAAATCACAATCAACTCGAAATGTGGCGCAGCTTTTGAGGGCTTCACGTAACGCTCATATTTGCCTATAAATAGTCAAAGAAACGCCCATTCATTCATTAATTTTGACTGACTGCATGAAGAAGATCGCAGGAAATGACGACAGAACAGCTAAAAAAGACATCTCACACCGTGTCAGATTTTGGTTACGTTGGGGAGGTCGAGATATTTCATATTGTTTGGTGGATGCAGTTTGAACCAGAGTAGCAGCATGGAGGTCGGATCGTCACCAAAATAAATAAATAAGTGGTCCGAAAAAGGTTAATGACAAAAAAAATACACATAGCCTAACCTTCCTCGGGCAGTGTGTTTGTACCGGGGACAGGAGACACCCCCTTGATGAGAAACTGTAAGAAATGATCGGGCAATCCCTCCGGAGTGGAGTCATGACAACTGGATCTGAATTATTTTTTTGTATTTGGTGGTTTGTGTTCCAGCTGTCGATCAGCAACTATATATCCATAATCCACCAGTTAAAGGAAATACAACTAATGTGTTGTGTTATATTAGCTGTACAATTTACCACATATGGTGTTCTTAGTTTCCATACCTCCTGTGTTTTACGAGTGACTTATCAAGTAGGCTATTGGCGAACGGCATAAAACATGATTAAACATGATAGTATATAAAACCATGCTCGTATCTATACAACCTATAGAAATGCAAAACGGCGTCAGTTTAAAGTAATTATATCCTTCTGTTTACCGCATCATTTATGAGAATACATTTCTTAACAAGAGAACATAATCGAGGGGTTATCAATAACATTTCCGTATTTAGGGGGGTGACATTTTATTTATGGTATTATTTCCACATATTTCTCTCCATTCTTCCTTCTGCCAACAGTGTCACAGTTTCTCGTCTCTCTTTGTGCTTAGTGCGTACGCATGGGTCAGAGTTTGCGTGGAGGACCGCACATTTTCCCATCAAGTTAGTTTTTTATAAATCGCAAACAGTGCGTAGAAACTGGCGTACGCCATCTTTTGTGCGTACGCACCATTTATAAATGAGGCCCCTGGTCACTACAGGACCGAGGATTCGAGGAGTCGAGGAGGGGAAATTAGAGAATTGAGAAACCTTCAGTGTGTTTCAACTAAAGTTCAATTTGCAAGTTGGAACATGTCCATTCAAATAACTCTGACATAACATAAAAGCCCAAAAAATACTCAACAAAATGGGGTTCTTACTTGGCTCCTGCTACACCTTTCCGAAAGTTTCATAAAACATGTTTTTATCTGTAATCTGCCTGTTTCTATTTTAGCCAGATTTATTGCATTTTGTCCCCTTATGAGACATTGCAAAAATATATACCATGCCGTATGTATAATTTTTCTTTTTTTTTAACATCCGATTGCGAGTTTAAAAAAAAATGTTGATACAATTAACTTCTGCATGTATTCACTGTGTTCATGAGTGCTGTAAGTCTATTCTGTCTTCATGTCCGTCTCTGATAGGTCCATGCGATCTTCATCAGCAATGACATGCGACTGAACAGCTGGTTTGACCCATCGTGGAGAAAAAGGATGCTGCTGACGCTGAAGAGCAACAAGTACAAGTCCAACATGGTCCACATGCTGCTGGGAGTATCCCTCCAGATCTGCCTTACAAAGAACAGTACCCTGGAGCCTGTCCTCACCCTCTACATCAACCCCTTCGGAGGGAGCCACTCAGAGAGCTGGTACATTCCTGTCAATGAGATCAATTTTCCAGACTGGCAGGCCACCAAGTTGGACCTGCCTTTCGAGTGCTATAACTGGACTCTGACGCTGGGCAACAAGTGGAAGACATTCTTTGAAACCATTCATATCTACCTTCGGAGCAGGATAAAGACTCAAACTGGAGTGAATGACAGCTTATATTACGAGCCGTTAGAAGTGACAGATCCCGCTAGGAACCTGGGTTATATGAAGATCAACAGCATCCAGGTCTTTGGCTACAGCATGCACTTTGATCCGGAGGCGATCCGTGACTTGATCTTGCAGCTGGACTACCCGTACACCCAAGGGTCCCAGGACACTGCCATGCTTCAGCTGATGGAAATTCGAGACCGGGTGAACCGGCTGTCCCCTCCTGGTCAACAGAGGTTGGACCTGTTTGCTTGTCTTCTGCGCCACCGGCTCAAAATGACTGCAAGCGAGGTGGTTCGCATTCATGCCACCTTACAGGCTTTCAGCTCACGTCTGCCCAACACAATGGATTATGAGACCACCAAGTTATGCAGTTAACAGATACTTGAGGGATGTCGGGACTGTACACAGCCTCAAGGAGAACTCCTGGACATATGAAGTGCCCGTGGGGTGGAGATGCTTACGGTGTGTCTATGGATTACCAAACTGTAGGGTAAATCAGGAGAGAACCGACTGTGGACAGCTGAAGATTGTACTTATCGGGTTGTTTTGGTTTCTGTTTTGTGGCAACCTTTTTCAGTGCTATATGATTGAGTATGAGGTGGATCACCGAGAAAATGCACAAGAACAAACTCTTTAACACAATAATTCTTCATTACAAATTCACTATCCTGTTTCAATATGACTCTGCTCATTTCTACTGCAACTACCAGTGCCAAATGAATGGACATTTTATGGTAAAATTAAAATGGTACTGTCTGTTTGTTTGTAACTTTTATATGTTCTTTTGCTTTAGTGACAGTGCACTTTCCATGAAGACAAGAATACAGTGGTGTAAGTCAATATTTTGTAGATAAATTGATATTAAAACATCATGTTATAACAAATTCCAGCTGTTGGAATATTTATCATCATTCATTTAGCTAGCTTTCTCTACATACATTTCATGAAGTAATTGCATACACTGTAAGCAGTCTTTTCAAACATCAATCTAAAGCTGTCACTGATCTTGGAGGGGTAACTGATACACTGATTAGCCTCCATGTTACTCCATTAGTAATGATTAATCAACTGAGACACAAGCCTACATTTCTCCTATATCCCTTTCAAAGGCAACTTATATTTTTTTTATATCTGCCCATCTTTTAGAAAAAACAGCCCTTGTTTAAGTTAAACATTACTTGTTATCCAAAGGCCAACTAGTGTATAATTGAAATGATGCAATCTGGGCAGAGCAAGACAATCGTTTACAGTACATATGACATCTCAAATACAGTGATTTAGGCTACTACACAATGCAGATTGGAAGTGAGTAAAAGGCAGAGGTCAGCTACAACAGGGGTTCCCAAACTTTTCAGCCCGCGACCCCCAAAATAACTGTGCCCCCCCCACCACATGAATTGTGGGGGGGGTTGTTAGTGAATTGTCAACGGGGGGAGACATTCTACAGATGGCCAGTCTGCCCCTGAAAAATGTCTATGAACACGTTATTATTAATAATAGTAATACAAATAACAGTGTTTCCCATACATCGACATACAAACCCCACAGATCCTAAACTCCAATGTGTCTCACTCATTAAGGCGCCTTAATGAGTGAGACACACCGGATTTGTATTACTATTATTAATAATAATGTGTGCATAGACATTTTTCAGGGGCGGACTGGCCATCTGTAGAATGTCTCCCCCCCGTAAAGTACCGCAACCGCTGTTTGCACCATGTAATCAGAGGTATCGTTCGAAAGCTCCGTCTCTCCTGCACAATCTCATTGGATCCAAATATGGTCATTTCCTTTGTATCAGCAACCAATCGTGAAAGTACAAAGGGGTCTTAAACCAAAAAACTAAATCTCATTGGCTGGTGTCAAATTCTGACAACGTGATTTGTTCAGATGCGTCACGTGGTGTTCTAAAACACTTCTTGGTTTAGCTTTCGCTGGAAATTTAAATCTCAAAATGGCAAAAGAACAGTGAAAAAACGTTCACAGAGAAGAC
This sequence comes from Dissostichus eleginoides, assembly GCA_031216635.1. Classification (NCBI taxonomy): domain Eukaryota; kingdom Metazoa; phylum Chordata; class Actinopteri; order Perciformes; family Nototheniidae; genus Dissostichus; species Dissostichus eleginoides. The sequence goes on along the minus strand of CM062270.1, from coordinate 13,573,014 downwards.
GACAACAATTGTCACTTGCACAAAGCAATGTTAGACAAAAAAACAAATGCCCCTACAAATAGAATAAAATTATGTGGGAAACACTGGATAATAATAATAATAATAATAATAATAATAATAATAATAATAATAATAATAATAATAATAATAATAATAACAAATATAATCTTTTTAATTTTTAATATTTTTTTATTTTTTAATCATCTCGCGACCCCCCCTCGGGGTCTCGTGACCCCCACTTTGGGAACCCCTGAGCTACAACACATTATTGTTGAGGGCAGGATTGTAGGCCATTTGTTCAAACTTTCAAGACCAGTGAGAGAAATGGTAATGTTTGGCAAGATCTCTCTGCAATGTATTTTGCAAAAATCAAGTTGACGATATGCACCAGCTGTGTTGTGATTTGTGCCTCACACTACGCACTTACACAAAAATATATGCTTTGTATTTGGCAATAAGCTTTGTCAAATATGTTTTGTGTGCACACAAAAGTAAGGCTAAACAGATCCAGTGCAGACACTGATAGAAGACAGCAGCTGCTGCTATTGTGTTGCTGATGAGCTGCTTCTATTTCATGGCCAGTTTCAACAAGGTGATGAGACCAAATACCAATTAAGCTCTGGCAGCACACAGCACTTTCCGTCCAACCCGAGTGCACAGCAGCTCAAACAACTATTGTTAAAATGTGCATGCAAGACAAGTTGTAAACGGTGGTATCAGTGTGGAGGCAAACAGGAGCATTTATTTGCCATGCCATTTTGCACCAATTGGTTGTTGTCTTTTCCACAACATTTAGTCATCTTTCCCTAACCTTTGTAATTGTTTTAATAACGTAAATAGCATAATGCCAGTTTATTTGCCATATCCCAAATCTTTGCATCAGCTGAAGTAAAAACGTAACTATATTATTAAAGCACAATAGTTTCCATGCATTTACATTTTAGGGATAACCAATGGCTGAGGTGCATTAATACAGTCTGACGTTATCTCAACCTTAACATCCCCATTCATTCAAACGCAGGTCATGACCAACGTTTGTCAATTCAAAACGAATGGCAGTATGTCAGTGTGAAGTGATGAGACGAAGCACTCTGCAAATGGATGCACTCCAGCTTCAGCAGCACATAGCTGTTTAATAAAAAGATGAATTTGATACAAAGGTCACCACTCATGGAACCTGATCAGAGCTTTTCACGATTTAAATGTTGAGTACAAGTTTGATAGCGAGCATACTAGCCATGTAAGCGCCAGACTGTCTTTTAGTGTGGGTTTATGGCTTGTAATTACTGTGTGCAGCCTACAGCACAACAGCCGGTTGCAATTGGATCTCTTGGTCTGGGAAAGTGTTGGCGGACTGAACAACATGAAGTAAAACTAACTTTATAACCCTCTGTTGATGTGTCAAGATCAAGTCAAGATATGTGCATTAATCTTTCTTTTTTTTCCACCAGTGATTGAAACATCTTGAAAATATCACATCGGTTGTGTGAGGGTTCGTGCGTAACAGAGCTGCCAGGTGTGTATGACAAAACCAGCTCAATGGCCAATAAAACAAGCCTAGAAAGCAGCCCAATAGCAGAACTGCAAATGTACCCCTTTCCAAAACATATTCACTGCTTTTGAAGTCCAACAGCATTGCTACTGTATCTTGCCAAATTTATTTTAGTATCTACAAAGTAACACCATAAATATTGAGTGGGCCTGCATTAAAAGCAGGTTGCCCCAAACAGGTATTTCACCTAGGTTCCAAAATTGCCTTGTGTAATTACAATTCACTGACACACCAACACAGTCTCACTCCCTGAACGTCCAGGAGCAACGCTTGGTCAGGGTCCTATGGCGTGCAGTTGTGACGCGCCAAGTCTCCTTCAGCTTCATAAACGGACGCAAAGAGCTTTCAACTGATTGCAATGTATTCCCATCGGCGGCGGTATTTGACGCTCAGGGAAGCACCGCATCGGTCCATGTCGGCAGCACTTAAAGGCAATGTGAGCGTCCATTCCCATTGGATAATGGAGGATTTTACCACCGGAAGTAAGTATTCTCTTTACTGTCGATTGATTTTACAGTGATATCTGCACTACTTATCAACTCAAAAACACCAGATTATCCTTGTTAATTACACAACATTGATTGGTTTAAATTGTGTACAATGCTTTTGTGTTTTTCCCCTTCGATTCGGAGAAACAAATATTTTTTCGGAGATTAGGATGGCAGAAGACACTACACTATCCATGTCACGTCTTGAGAGGGTTATTTGTGAATATACTACGTTTTGCCCTGTCGACCAACGTCGCTATTTCACGTTTTTTTGTGAGACTGGGCTCGACACATCCCATATCCATGTTTCCATGCGCCAGTCTGGAGTTGGCTTGGTAGGATTTGGGTATTAATAAATTATTTCTTTTAAAATATTCCTTTTCATTTATAGGAATTAGTTATGTAATTGCAGTGTTAATTTTGGCAGCTGTTTTTGATTTAGTCTTAGTCTTAGTCTTTAGACGAAAATGGTTATTAGTTTTAGTCACATTTTAGTCATTTCTATCCTTCATAGTTTTAGTCTAGTTTTAGTCGACGATAACTCAAAACGTTTTAGTCTAGTTTTAGTTGACGAAAACTCAAAACGTTTTAGTCTAGTTTTAGTCGATGAAAAATTACATTTTAGTCAACTTTTAGTCAAAATGTTTTCTCTCTTTAAACCAATTCAGTTAGGCAAATACAGGTTTCTGAAATCGGAATCAATGGGACAGTACAAATGTTGAGGTACTTGTACTTTACTGGAGTATTTAAATGTTTTGCTACTGTGTACTTCTACTCCACTACAGTTCAGAGCTACATGGTGTACTTTTACTCCACTACATGTATTTAATACCTTTAGTTACTTTACAGATCTGGATGAATGATGTGAAATATAATCAAGTGTTAAATCAGACTTTAGTTCCACCTGGAGTAAATTCACAAGCTACCCTGCAGTATACAAAGTCATTCAAACTAGCTGCACCTTTACCAGCTTTGAGAACACTTTAATGATCAATCATTATAAAACATATCATATATATTATTCTGAAATGGACCAATCTGAACAATGACTACTTTTACTGTCGCTACTTTAACTATATTTTGATGATCATACTTTTATTTGAGGAACTCTTCCTACACTATGGCATTTTTTTTACTTAACTACAAGATCTGAGTAGGCCTACTTCTCCCACCTCTGCGCACCTGATGTGATAACGTTACTCGTAATTGGGGCAACAGAGCTACGAGTTAAGGAAGTCGAAAATTGTGCATTTCTCCGACTGAATATGACGCCTTTTGGCCGGCTGTTTGGACAGACTACTCTACTCGTGTCAACGCACTACCGCGAAAACACTAATGGCAAACGAGCTTTGTGTGTTAGGCCCCGCCCCCCGCACACAGAGAGACACAGGGGCCGTGTCTCAATTCAGGGGCTGCATCCTTCGGAGTACGCAGCCTACGCGGTCCACGGAGGACCCAGCCCACGTAGACCGGGTAGGCTGGACCGAGCGGCCTACGAAATGAGACGGTCTAGCCTACGGAGGGCTTCGTATTTACGTCACGTGATACGCGCTGTTTGGTTGCGCTGCTCCAGCAGCCTGCTAGCAAATTAGTTTACTCAGCTTCCTTTAGCCCCCAGTAATGTTACATTAGTAAGTTAACAAGTAAATTATATATAGCTGATGTAATTTAATCATATTATTTCATATTTAAAATAAGTCTTAATTTTTCTGTACTAATAAAACAATATGTTTTTTAAATGAACAAAAGCATGTTGTATAGATTGATTCTTAACAATATTAGTGTTCTAATCTTAATAGCTGTGATCATAAGTTTATATTCTCCTTCTTCCCCTAAACCAGCCCAGATGATGTCCCACTGACACCAGATCAGCACCTCCAGGTCCAGCAGCACCGTGACCCCCTGCTCTGCTGAAATACACAATTAAACATTTTCTATGACCTATTTTTTGTATTAATAAAATTAAACTGAACTTAAGACAGTTTAGTGACCAAGAGATATCCTATTATTCCACTGCTTATGTACACATGTTAATGATGGTTAAAACCTCAGTAAATGAAATAAACAATGTGTTTAACAATTACTATTACAATTTCTCAAAAACTTATCACAAAGTAGAGGTAAGAATATATCCATCCTCTCTCTGCAGCTTCATGTCTTCTATTATTATAACTTTCATCATTGAGACAGAGGAAATCAATCATGTTATTTAACATCACCAGCAGTAACACAAATATCAGCAAAAGTGTGTTTATGGAGTTGTTTATTTGTATTATATGTGCAGCAAGTATATAGAAGCAGCTGTTTCGGAATCAGACAGACTCAAGCTATAATCGTGAAATATCTATTCAAAGAAAGGACACATACAAAATAAAATTCTGAAACTAAGACACAAGTCTGTAGGACGGCAGTAAGCAGAGGTCTGGGTGGAGGATGTTCCTGATCGCCGTTTTGCTTTCTCCAGCACCTCGGGGGGTCCAGGTGGATGGCAGCTCTGTCCTGATGATCCGCTGTGGTTAGGGGTCCTTCTCCAGCACCTCGGGGGGTCCAGGTGGATGGAGGCTCTGTCCTGATGATCCGCTGGGGTTAGGGGTCCTTCTCCAGCACCTCGGGGGGTCCAGGTGGATGGAGGCTCTGTCCTGATGATCCGCTGTGGTTAGGGGTCCTTCTCCAGCACCTCGGGGGGTCCAGGTGGATGGCAGCTCTGTCCTGATGATCCGCTGGGGTTAGGGCTCCTTCTCCAGCACCTCGGGGTGTCCAGGTGGATGGAGGCTCTGTCCTGATGATCCGCTGGGATTAGGGGTCCTTCTCCAGCACCTCGGGGGTCCAGGTGGATGGAGGCTCTGTCCTGATGATCCGCTGGGGTTAGGGGTCCTTCTCCAGCACCTCGGGGTGTCCAGGTGGATGGAGGCTCTGTCCTGATGATCCGCTGGGGTTAGGGGTCCTTCTCCAGCACCTCGGGGGGTCCAGGTGGATGGAGCTCTGTCCTGATGATCCGCTGTGGTTAGGGGTCCTTCTCCAGCACCTCGGGGGGTCCAGGTGGATGGCAGCTCTGTCCTGATGATCCGCTGTGCACTTTTCAGATTAGGGGTCCTTCTCCAGCAGATCCATTTCTCCAGAATTGTCCTAATTACAGAGAAAAACAAGAGATAAACAAAAAAGTGAATTAATCATATTAAACACAGGGTTGCAAAAGTATTATTGCAAAATGTAACTCTAAGCATTTCAGACAAACAATCCTTAAAGGATTATTTAAAATGATGTACTGTTTTGGTTTTTAACTAAAGAGATGAAGTGACAGTCACACGTGCATCCCTTTGACAGCACGGCACAAACTAACATCAAGCTAAAGGCTGCTGTCTATTTTGATTGTCTTATTATTATGGGATTAGGATAAATTAAATAAACTTTAACCTAAATAAAAGATGATCAAATCTGGTGGAAATATTGAAAATAGGCTTTTTTTTAGCCCTACCTCAAAGCAGCATGAGCTGAATACAAAGGTTGTAATGTTGTCCCAAAGTTTAATAAACAGCAAAACAGAGAAATAAATAAAGCAAACAGCAGCTACACGTCAGGGTAGCATTTTATAAATCCCACCGTACTGTAGGCTATACCGGTCTAAATGTTTTCACTTTGGTCCATTTATGTAATATAAATATAAATGATCTATAACAGAGCCAAGATCTCTGTATGACTTTAGTAAACTTCTGAATTGAATCAAAAATAAGGGTAAACAGTGCAGTACGTCCAGCTAGCTAGTTAGCGTCACTAACGTCACGTATTTAACCGTATTATTTAACGAAAATGTACGTTTTAATGCCCCTTGGGTTTGACGTGTGTGACGTTAGTTAATTTAAAGTAAGTTAAAACCCAAAACTCACATTTATTAGTGATTCCTCCGCTTGCAGCTGCTTTTAAATCCACTCTGCTGGGGAGACCGGAAGCCATTTAACTTGAAAAAAACTCACTCTTCCCTGCGCGCATTGCACCCTGGGATATGGTAGACCGCGGAGGGTACATCGGATGTATCCTTCAAATTGGGGAAAAGTAGGCCGCATTTGTGGGCCGCATTCGGAGGACTCTCATCTGTTTTTTGAATTGGGACACCCTTCTTTCGGCGGAAGTGACGCGGCGCAGCCCCTGAATTGAGACACGGCCAGGGAGATCGCTCTTCTGAGTGAAGAGAGCGGAAATAATGATATTGCAAGTTAGAAACGTAAGATGCATTTTGACAGACAAGACGGACAATTGGGGGAAAATACCCTGCATTTTGAATGTCCGATAGTCCACCATTAACACCTTAGTCCCGTCTCGTCTCGTCAACGAAAACTAAATATACATTTCGTCAAAGTTTTCGTTATCAAGAATCTATTTTTAGCTCGTCATCGTCTCGTCTTAGTCATGTAAAAAAGGTCGTTGACGAACATTTTTCGTCATAGTTTTCGTTGACGAAATTAACACTGTGTAATTGACATGGGAAATAGGTCTACCAAACCAGCAGATTCAAAATTCAAGCAGAGGCAACACTTTAACCTGTTAAGCCCGATTGCCCCGTGGACACAACAATATTCACGAAACTGTGTCTCAGGGCTTCTTAGCATTTAATAACCTATTAATGTGTCATACCCACTTAACGGGAAGAAACTCAGCTAACTGACAATATTAACCATTTTTAGCTAAATGAAACACAAGGGTAACACCAAGCCTCTGAATTAGCACTAAGCGAAAGAGTGCTAACGCACTTAGCACATAACTCAAGGTAGCAATATTTTATACTTCATGCTATCTGCACTAGATATCATATTAAAGCTGAGATTCCACAGATTCCATTGGTATAAGTATCATTACTGTGCGACCAGAACTCACGGCAGCGAAAGCCAGGAAAGACAACACACAACTTCATTTTAAGGGGCCAAAACAGCAAATACGTCTTACCTTTGCCGTTTTCTGATCAAAAGTTCTGTTCAACGGCATTAAAACGCATATAAATGCTGCTGAAGGTTATTCCAATGTCTCTGTGTCACTTTGAAATGATTACTGATAATCCATCATAACATTTATGGCAATACACCTATTTTTCATTAGAGTGTAACGGAGCTTTCGGTTTTGGGCAAACTGCGTGCGCATCACTCTAACTCCTCAATGGTAATGTTTAGGTGGATTTAGGAACCCCTCCCCTCGATTCTATAGGCTCCAACGGTTAAAAACTGGTGTCAATCATCAGAATCGGCCAATGGGTTCCAGAGATACGGCAAATACACCCAAATGTACCCAGAGGTGGGTTTTTTTTCTAAACCTCTCTAAAAAGGTCCAATTTCACTTGTTTTGCATCATTCTTGATACAGGGTACTTATTATATGTTATACTTTGGATTCCTAAAGGTTTTTGGCTACTATCCCATCATTCAAGGGTGGTTTTCACTATAAGTAATGTTTTTTTGGACGGAAACTATAATTTACATTTCTTTACTATGTTCAATCTGAATTTACTTTAAAATAACAAAGTCTATATTGATTCTGACTTTTCTACATTGAACTCACAGGTTATCATTGCTTTGAGAACAAAGATTATTAATTTACCCCTTTTAGAAGTGAAGATATAGTCATTTATTCTGGGCATGTCATTTTCGAGCCTGAGGCCTGAAAAACAGGCTCGGGGCTTAGCAGGTTTAAAAGCAGTCCATTACACAGGACCTTGGACACAGGGCAGGGGCGGACTGGGACTAAAATTCAGCCCTGGAAACTGACCCATTCCGGCCACATGAAATGTCAAATGTTAGAAATCCGCCGTTTATTATTTAAAGTTTTACGTCAGATTCGCTCCTTTTTTCCTCTCTGTACACAGCTCCAGTTTAGGCATTGGCCTGTCATCAGATTTCATTTTTAGTTGCTGCTGTAGCGGAAGTTTAGTAAAATTATTTTTGATGAAATACACCAAATCTCCACCCTCCATATTGCATTGCTTCAGTTGCTTGCTACTTTCTAAGGGCGGTGATGACAGTTACAGTACGAACTGAAGTTGATGCGATTTGATTGGATTGTGAGGCAAGGGAAGCCAGCCGCCTCTGGATTGGCCTTGGCATGGCCCTGACCAATCACAGGTTGGCAGGGGCATGACGTGAGCCTCATCTGATTGGTCAATCCCTCCATTTTTTTTCACCAAGGGAAGCCAATTTCGGCTAACCTCCTCTTGCAACAGAGAGTGCAATCTACTGTTTCACCATAACATCTAGAGGGGCGCTGTTTTACTCTTTGTAAAATACTCAATGAGAATGGGGGAGAGATGGGCCGGCAGAATAATTACCGAAACTAAACGAAGTGTTTTTATTTATTTATTAAAATTATAACTACAATGCAAAAAAACAGGGGAAGCCTGGCTTCCTTTGGCCTCCAGGAGAAAACGCCACTGAGTTCAAGGGATAATTCTCACCCACCTCTTGCTCTTGCCTTGCACTTGTATTACCTCATTCACACCAACGATGTTTCAGGGCCGGTTCGGAGCTGGAGCTTGAAAAGCACCGGGTTTTCCTGTTCACACCGCAGCGGAGCAGCCTCTTAGCTCAGGAATCCGGTTCGTTTCAAGCACCAAAAAATTCTCCGGCTAGAGCAAAAGCACCGCATACGTCACGCTTACGTCGAGGTGGGGGCAGGGGCAGGGGCGGGATCAACTCCCGAACAACAACAAAAAGCGCGCGTTTTATCCAGTTTGTACACAACGATGGAGAAACTTAACAAACAGCAGTGGTCCACTGAAGAGACCAGCTACCTACTGGGAATCTGGTCTTCCGAAGAGGTACAGAGGAAGCTGGAGGGGAGCACGCGGTCCAAAGCAATTCTCCAACAATTGCAGAAAGAGATGGCAACCGCTGATTTTTACCAAAACGACTAGCGCTTCAACACAATCGGCTATTGTTGTTGTTGTCGGTGTGAGCTGTGAGGGGTTTCCGCGCGGTTTGGCTTTATGAAGCAGGCACGCAAACGGTTACGTCATGACGCAAACGATGACGCAATGACGCAGCACCAGTCGGGCTCTGAGCGGTGTGAAAAGAGCCGGAGCTAAACCGAAGAACCGGTTCTGAACCTGAAAAGCTCTAGCTCGGAGCTTGAACCGGAGTTGCGTTGGTGTGAATGATGTATATGTGCCAGTTGAGCTGGTTCTTCCACCAGCTCAACTCTGTCCCTCATCATGAATGCAGGAGGCTGGCTGTATATCTGAACTCGCGCCCTCATCATTCTCTTCATCATCTTGCACTTGTTCTAAACTGCTGATGATAGTGCTTGTAGCAGCGCTGCTGCCAAAAAGGTCTGTCAATTTGCGACATTTATATGCTTCACCTGCGAGTGACTTCACCTTTTTTTCTCTTGCCTTCTCGGCCCCACCTTTTTCTTTTCGTTTTCTTCGATTTGTATCCATGTTTTTTCATTCTCCCTGTCTGCCGCGGCGTCTAATCTCTTCTCTTCGTGTGGCCGGTCTTTTTTCTTCTTCGTGTGTGATTATTTGACAGATAAAAACCACACAACTGCATTAGCGGCCGCTGTCGCCCTCTGTCGGCCGTCAGCGCAACTTAAATGATGACGTCAAACAATTTTTTTTAAAGGGCCGGCCGGCCGTCAACGGCCCTTGACGACCGGCCGTTCTGTGGTTCTCCAGATTCTACAGATGGCCAGTCCGCCCCTGACACAGGGTCTGAACATAAACTGTAAACAGCAAGGCTCGGCTGTGTAGGTTGTATCAGTCATGGGCATACTCATTGTCTTTCTACTCATTTATTTCAAAGATCTCCTATCATGCTATTTTTAGGCATAGATTATGGGTCTCAGATATATACAAATATATAAAAAACATGTCTATGATGTGTTTTGCTCAAAATACCAAACAGATCATGCATTTTAGACATCCCTCATCCCTCTATTTCAGCCCTGTTATAGAATGGCTGATTCTCTGCTAGCCCCGCCCCCTTTTGAGCACGGCAAGGCAAGCAGTGAGGTCTGTGACGAGAAGGCCGTCTACTCTGCTCAGATGCAGCTAAATGCTGCCGTTATTAAACGCCATATCATGTTCCAAACATGGAGCTCAAATGCTTTTTCTCTTGCGGGTTTACCACAAGGTGAGTTCCTTTTTTTATTTCCTGCTTTTTTACACATACTCTCTCCAGTACAGGTCAGCTCTGAGTGTTAATCTGGATCAGCTCCGTTGTACCCCCATTTTTTGGAGATGTGGGTAGGGAGGAAAAGAGAGAGGGTTGTATTTTCTGACACTTTGTGAGTTCCCTGACACACCGGGGACACATTTATGTATAAAAGACATCAAAAAGTGCATTTTGCATGATAGGACAACTTTAATTACAAGCTGATAATGTCTCAAGATGACTCTTTGTTTATGAGATACACACACGTGGATGTTTAGTTCTTTCACTGATCAAACCCTTTGATGCCTTTGTACACTACATCGAAAATTAAGCCCCTAATCTGTGCCTTAGAGACAGTGAAGACCAAAGGTAAGTCAAACACCTGGGAAGGTTACAAATCATCACATAAATGTGTCTGTTCCTCCAATCAAGTCATGTCAAAAGTTACGTTGGAAGAAGGCTGTACATGGATGAGTAGACTTTGATGAGATGTGCGAGTGCCGGAATGTGTTAGCAAATGTCAGAATGTCTTTTCCTCAACACAGCCGTGTCAATTATACATGGTTTGCTTCACCAAACCATGAAAAGAGCAGGTCAGGAAGAGTGAGTGACAGATTGCTTGTGAGAGTGTGTGGTGACTTTGTTCCAACTTTGAAGTCATTAAATGTCCAAAAAACAGTGTTCTGCAGCTAGTTGGCAAACTATTTTTAAATCTCCGTGCACAGGAATGGCATAAACCACAAAACAGCAAACTAATCTTTTTTTAGTATACGTTCATTGTGTTACTGTGTAATATTCTTTTGGGTTTAAAATGTGCTATATGAATACATTTGCATTGCATATTCTTGCTTTCAGGAGTAAAATACTAAAACATTATACTTATCGTAACCAACACTTTTTTTAGACATCAGCAAAGAGAGAGTAATTAGGGATATAGATGGTGTTTGGCAAAGAGAAGTGGAAATGGAAGTCAGAAAAACAAATCTGCCCTCCCTACAATATGTGGTCCTTCTCCATCAGAATAAAAAGATCCCATGGTAGCGTACCCATAATTATGATTTTTTAAAAGCATCCTGCTCATATTGCAATTACCAGAGAAATCTGTCCTGCAGATGTTATTAATGCATTATGGTAATGTTTTATTCCAACAGTATCTCAATGCAGCATTCCTTATGACAGTGTGAGTGGGTGTGAGAAGGCAAACTTTGATTAGAGAAGCTCTGACCTTTAGAAGTCTGTCAATCAGGTATCAAAGGCAAGAAAAGCCCACCCGATTCACTGTAATCCTGCTCGATGTAATTCTCGGTTTGTGATTACTGCTACTTTGGGTTTTTCATTGGGTTTTGAGTGAGCCTGAAGGGAGATGTTACCCTACGGCAGAAAATGTACTCTGATGTTGACCTTGAACGTCTTAAATCAACGCTTAGGGAAACTCTCATTTAATGATGGAAGCCAGACAGGGCAGGGGAGTTAATTTGGAGAACACTTAAGACATGTCATCACTCTGACTAAAGAAAGCTGAGAAAAACAAAGGGTTGTGGCATTCTGTTCTTTTAGTAAGACTGATATCTAGCTGAGTCAGGTTGCTTCTGCTCTCACATCTCACTTCATTAATTCCTGCTCGCATTTTGCACAATTACAGATGCTCACTCTTGTTTTGACAACCCAAGGAGATCATTAATCCAAGAGTGGAGATCATCACAAGGCCTGTTTTGTAATTTGAGTCAGAAAAACAACAGACATATTTACACTTCTTTCTAACACTGGTTCAAGAATTAAATGTACTTGCGCAGAGAGCTTGAATGTCACTGTCAGTATAGAAGGGCAATGTACTGAAGCAAAGTGTACAGCTTCCATACCGACCAAACTTTTCCTCCCCAGGGACCTGACAGTGAAACGAAACAGAGAACAGGAGGAGGAGGCAAAAGGTAACTGTCGCCTGCCAATAAATCAATACGCTGCTTTATTACTCCAGAGAACAAAAGGCTCTGCTGCAGCGAGATCGATGGCACCACCGAGGAGCCTCCGAGAAGAAAAAAAACAAAAAATAAATACAATTCTCCTGGCATTTGGCTGCTCCGTCCCCAGGACCAGATCAGCATCAATTTATTACTGATGTGATGGTTTCCGCCTGATGTGTTTTTGTATAAGCACAAATCAATCCTGAGTTTATTAGCCGCTATGATGCATTGTAAAATGACGTTACTCAGGGTGCCAGATGAATGCTATTCATTAGAAAGAAGGCTGCATCGACTGTGGATGTGCAGAGAATGAAAGAGGGAGATAGTATGAAGGAAAAAAGTTTTGGTGGTTGGGGTGAACTTATTTTAAATTGACTAGAATTTTTTTCAGTTTTAATTATAAAATAGATTACTAGATAAAGCAGTCATGGCAATACTAGTTTTTAGGAGGAATATCACAAAATGCATGTTAATTGGTAAAATGAAGTTAAAAAAAGATAGAACCATAAAAGTAAAATATACTGGCATGTTACAAAATGTGTATCATAAATAATTATGAATATATTTTTGGTTATAGTATACCGTCAAATGTTCATATTGCAAACACGCTATACAAATCTGGTAAATGTAACCTTGTTATTGTACAAATAAATGATTATTCTGAAAAACCATCAATGTACGAGTTTTAAAAGATAATTTAGTACTTTTTAAATGTGTGTGTCATTATTTATACGATGTATATGGAGAGGTCGAAGAAATACACAGATATTGTACATAAGTAAAAGTAGAAGTATCAGAGTGTAGGAATACTTTGTTACAAGTAAAAATTGTGCATTCAAAATGTTACTCAGGTAAAACAAGTATGAGCATTAAAATATACCTAAAGTACCAACAATAATAAGCAGATGGCTGTTTTCAGAATAATATGTATTATATTAGGTTGTGATTATTATTGATGCATTAATGAGTTTATCAAAGCTGGTAAAGGTGCAGCTAGTTTGAATGACTTTTTTTCTGCAGAGTAGCTTATAAATTGTGTTGATTTATTTTACATCATTAATCCAAACCTGCAAAGTAACTAAAGGCATTAAATGAATGTAGTGGAGTAAAAGTACACAATTTACCTATGAATTGTAGTGGAGTAGAAGTACAAAGTAGCACAAATGTAAATACTCAAGTAAAGTACAAGTCTCTCAAAAGTGTTTCACCACAGTGTATATGTTGTATTATTGGACTATCCCTCATGCATTGACAAATAAGCAGCATTGAAAAGTTGTATCTTGTCATTTTAAAGCTATTTTACCTTATTTTGAACTTTAAAATGAACATATTAAAAATATTGTAGCACCACCATCAGCACAGCAACACCGATTTGCAAATAACCCATTTAACTCCAGCTAACTTAAAATAAATCAATGTCAACTCAGTTTTATTTATTTATTTCTCTTTCTAAAGTCAACAGAAGATGTGTCCTAGAAAACACAAGATAATTGTGGCCTTGCAAGTCAAAGCACACAGAGTGGAAGGAAACAGCATGAAGGAAGAGGGACTGGCTTGGACAACACTTTTACTTTTATTATGGAAATATTCCTTCAAAAATCACACAGGGCACCATGATAAACACTGGTAAAACAGCACAACAAACACAGTTACTTGACTTGAAATGCTGCTCACAAGTCATCCAAAGCACACTGTGTGCTCGTTTCAGAGCATTATCATTAATGTCAGATTACTAAAGCATATGCTACACACAGTGCGGCATGCATGGGTTTAGTACTGCTGGGAAGCTGCATGGAAATCTAACACAATGTTGAATTCATAATGTATGATGCTGTACTTGCTTTATTATAATATGTAAGCGGAGTATGTGGATCAGGACATTTGCATTGACTCCTGAGAGTCCACACGTCTGCGAGTGCTGTGAAGTAAAATAAGGGGGCTCAGAGGAAGAGAAAAATTGTTTCTGGGAGTTTTCACAACAATAAATTATAGATTGCATTCAATGCTCTGAAATCAACTCTGTCTGTGTTTGTTTTCACCACTGTGCAGCAATGCAAGTGATAGCCCATAATCAGACTTAAATATTAATAAGAAAACCCTTCTGGACTGCAAACAGACATTTAGAGACGAGATGAAAGACACACTAACACACACGAGAATGCGGTCTGGCTTAATGGGATAATTGGATGTGACTGTGTGGTGTCATTCCACCTGGTGAGTGACTGTTTGTGAGAGGCTTGCGGCTAGACGGCAACAAAAAAACAACCTAATCAGCCTGGCCCATTGAGAGCCATTTTATGTTGCTACATCAATTACAAAATAATTGCTTTAGGGATCCTCTGGCCAGGCTTTCAAATGCATCACTTATTAGACAAGCCATTGCTGTGACACGTACTCATCAGAGGACTGAGGCACCGGCGCTGCACAAGGTCATTTATGAAATATTTGGATTTGTGTCAAATTTTGACAAATACGCTGCACTATAGTCTATGTCTGCGTCTGTGTGTTATAAGAGTAAAGTGTGAAATGCACTATTTTTCCGGATAAGTGAGGCCATGGAGTACTGCGATGCTTGAATAAGTATTGCTTAATGACTTAAAGCTCCCCTATTATACTGTTTTGAATCAATATATTATAGGTCTCAGATATATACAAACATGTCTCTGAAGTGTTTGGCTCGAAATACCAAACAGATCATTGTAGCATCCCACAAACCCCTCTGTTGCAGCCCTGTTTCAAAAGTGCTGATTCTCCGTCTTTTACTTTAGATGAAAATAAGGAGCCACTCCCCACGCCCCTCTGAGAGATATTTGTTTAAAAAGAACACCATGGTGCTTTAGGAGGAGATTCAGGTAATAAGGTGTGGGGGTGGGGGGGGAGCGTTACCTTGGTTGGTGATTGGCTAATGGTTACACAAGCCAAAAAACCATTATGACATCAGAAAGTGGCCACAATCTTATCAACTCATTTTAATTTTTATATAAATGGATCAGGACAAAAAGAGAGAGAATCTTTTTTCCTGACACTTTCAGAATATCTTTATATCGAATCATAAATCTAATCGATAGATTTATGATCGATAGATTTATTATTCGAAAATGATAAAAGTAGGGTAGACATGTGGAGATTATCCGACTGAACAAAACGTGATCCGTCTCTTAAATGTGTGTCAACCACAGACCTTATTTCGAGCTATTTTCCAAAATCCTATGGAGAAATTGCATTGCTTTTTTGTCGAGGGAACCGGAAGGTACACATGCGCAGCTTACTTCCGGGTTTTAGGACACGTCACTGCACCACTCTATTTATGTATAAAAGACATGAAAAAGTGGATTTTGCATAATAGGTGACCTTTAAAGCTAATCAAATGTAAGACTAATTACATTACATGTCACTTGTTAGACGCTTTTATCCAAAGCGACTTACATACTCAATACTGTGGGCAATCCCCACAGGAGCAATTTGGGGTGAAGTGTCTTGCCCAGGGACACAACGACATGCTGACTGCAGTGGGGTTTGAACCTGTGAGCCCCTGATCTGAACACCAACGCTCAACCCACTGCACCACACGCCTCACTAATAATGCTAACTTTCAAATATAATCATTTAAATTGGGCTTAACACACAATGTATCTTGAAGGTAGGGAGACCAACGTACTCCTTCTATAAAAGGGTAACAACTCTTGATAGGTATGTTTCTTAACACAGTATTAACGCAATTACTGATGTCACAGCCACTACTGTTTGATGGGTTTCCTAAAGCACTGGTGGGATGAGTAATCACATCTTTTATTTCAAGGACCAGTGTGCAGGATTTAGTTGCATCCAGCAGAGAGATGGCAGATTGCAATCAATGAATACCCCCCAGGCATTTTCTTTTTAAACGCCACCTGTTCATCACCTAAAAGCTAGCACCCATGTGCAGCAAGCCATCAAAAGATTTAGGCTGGTGCTATAAACCATCACATTTTTACAACTTCCCTACTTTCACCACTGCTTAAATGTGATCTTCATCATGTTACCTGACTCTAGCATGACACACGCAATGTAGTTGTTAGTTCTGTGACGCAGTTAGAACAGGTTGCTGATGTCTGCTTTGCACCACCGTGTCAAAATGACAAATAGTAGTTCACCCAATTTAAACAAAATATAACCAGTTTAGGCTTGTTCATCAGAACGGCTCAAATCGGGAACTGATCGAACTCTAATGCAAACCTTTTGACAGTAATAACGTCAAAATAACCTTGTAATAACATTGTTACAAATGTATTTGATGAGTGTATGTATAATCATGTATTCTCTTTATAAAATTAGGTCCACATAAGGGCGAGCCGTGCATTATGCTTTCATTTGCTTACTTGACTTAGCATCAATGTCTTTCAATGTCAGTTTCTCTTACCCAAAATAGAAATCAATCAATCAATCTTCAAATGCAAGAAAAACATTGAAGATAAACACACCAGAAGATAGAAACACACTCAAATATGAGCTTTAAATACATTTGCTCCAAAGCCTTCCTGCCTAATATGATTCATATGGACACGCTTATTTGTTTATGACTCATCAAGGTTAATGGCACACACACATTGATCGTCTCTTTATGATACAAGATAGCTGTTTCTATCCCTGCCCTGGCTGAGTTTAATTGAAAAAGCCTAGAAATCAATAACATATTACAAGATCAAATGAAATTATTATTTAATCGTATCGAGTTCCTGTGGTCTATTATCACAAATCTTAACTTCATGTAACGATATCAGCTTCTGTTTATGTTGATTTGACTGTGTTTTTCCCTCAGCTATATAAAATCAAATAATATCCATCTATCCATCCCTCCATCTATCTATCTATCTATCTATCTATCTATCTATCTATCTATCTATCTATCTATCTATCTATCTATCTATCTATCTATCTTAATATTAATTCAGTGTCATAATTGCTACACCCTACGTAATTTAATACAATATAAACACAGGTTGAAATGCAACAAGTCTTCAATTAAAGCATGTTTGTGAATCAACATAATTCCGCAACGATACTTCCTATGTAAATGCAATATGGAAAATAACTTATCTAATTACTTCAGAGGCAAACCGGTGTTAACATCCTTCAGAATGATGATTCAAGAATAGGCAAGTTCATGAAAATGCAATAAGTGTGTGTTTGTTGAAAAAAAAGCTCCCCCTTCAATGACAAATGCACTCAAAATCAAATCCTGAGGCGCCTGAAGGGCTTGAAAATGATCATTAGGTGCCTTAGTGGCACTTGAAATGTCGCTGTTGACGTTCGCCTTGCTACCTTGTGGTGACATGCATCAGCAATCAGAGGGAGGAGATGCGTACCAAACTGCTGGGATAATTAGGCTGAACCAACAAACATAATCAACGCCCAATCAGGCTGCATTGTGGCAAGCAACTCTGCGTGAAGAAGCCTGTGTTAATTTTCTGTAGCCAAGTTGTTAGTGGTGAGAGCATTCCTTGTGTCAAGGGTTGAAGTCAGAGGTATGAACCCAAATGCACAACTCAGACTCAGAGGGTTGCAAAAATAAAGTACTTTACTGGGTATTTCACAGTAACAAAACAGAGTACAAAAAATCAATCTTTCGAGGAACAACTAAAATACTTCCATATGGAGCTTTGGAACAAAAATAACAAACATGGCACAGGCTTGAGGGTACGCTGGTAATTTGAGTCATGAGAAGAGACAAACTGGCAAAAGACAGGTGGAGACTAAGACAATATATACACAGGAGGTAAGGGGCACAGGTGGAATCAATCAGGGCGGGGTAAACAATCACAAACACAGGAGACACAAGTGAGCTGAAACGAGAGGGAGAATGACTTTTCAAAAATATAAACAGGGAGGCACAAGACAAAGGGACATGACAAAGCTAATTTAAAGAATATAACTTAACAATATTCTTTCGAGACATGACACCTTGCCTGCATTCAAATTAGTATTTTGCTCCAAAGAAACCACAACTTTACAAAGGTTTAGCAGTTTTGTTGTAGACAGTTAAGTCCAAATCCCAGATTACCTAGAAAGTTGGTCGACAAGTGCAAACGCATTACGTAGCCAAAAAACACGTCCATTGCGAGCGCGCTGCAGTTTCAAAGATGGTTCAACTAAAAAAAAAAAAAAATTGCCAAAACACATGGAATAGAAGAAACTTATTTACCAACTTCATAACAAATGTGCAGCATAAATAAAACGCTGCGAAATACAAACAATTGAAATACAAAATGCTGCAAGAAGCTCAAAACACAACGGAACAAGGGGACACTAAACGTGACGCACACAGCTGGGACCCGAGCGCTTGTTGGCGTTAAGGGATTATAAAGTCGGCCCACCGTCACTATCGCAGAGCTATTATTTTTCATAATTGTAAGAGTTTGGTCAGTATATTTGCCTTTTCAGTTAACCCTGTGCACAGGGGCGGACTGGCCATCGGGACGTTCGGGACGAATCCCGATGGGCCGGTACTGAAGTGGGCCGGTCGGACGATGTGGGCCGGTCGGAGAAGTCACCAGCACCCCCCCCCCCCCCCCCCCCCCGGTTGACAATTTACTAGCGGTAATTACTTGCGGTACCGAAGTGGGCCGGTCGAGAGTCCCGGGCTGATTTGTAGTCCCAGTCCGCCCCTGCCTGTGCATGTTTCGTCAAGATGGTGAATGTTTTCTAAATGCTGCACGTGTGTTGTCAAGTTGGTGAAGATGTTTCTACATGTGCATGTGTTTTGACACAGTTTTTATATTTGCAACATTTTTGAAAGTCCAGTGTGTTTCTTCAAATTGAAACGTTTTCGGTCGTTGTAGCATGTTTGCACCTGTCGGCCAGCAGGCTACTGTTACGTGTCA
Organism: Dissostichus eleginoides; assembly: GCA_031216635.1. Classification (NCBI taxonomy): domain Eukaryota; kingdom Metazoa; phylum Chordata; class Actinopteri; order Perciformes; family Nototheniidae; genus Dissostichus; species Dissostichus eleginoides. Next base: position 13,554,022 of record CM062270.1, on the reverse strand, counting down.
GTTTGTTGGCTTGTGTGTGTTTGTTTGTGTCTCTCCCCCTCTTCCCCTGATGGTCTCCCTGCAAGTGCAGCCTCTCCCTCAGGTGATCCCTAATCAAGGCCTGCATAAAGAGAGGTTTCAGTCTCTCTCTCCATCTTTCCCCTCCATAGTGTCCACACCATGACACATGGCCCTGTCTTTGCGTGCCCAAGTTTTCTTTGTGTGATAATAATAAAATATTTGGTTTATTCCCATTAACCCTGAGTTTTGTTCCTCATTGTGTTGCGGCTTTCGAGCAAGTCGTAATGTGACCACAACTTTTCAATCTCCATGACAACTCTGTTTACATGCTTGAATGGTTTGTCTTTTTTTAGAAAAGAAGAAAGCTGTTCCTCGTTCATTACATTTTGATTTTACATATTGATTAAGACAGAGTCAAAATTTGATTTTTTATATCATATTGGTAAATATAATAAAACTGGGACACAGAAACTGTGTCTGCCGTCATTTTGGAGGTCAATAGGAAATGGCTGTGTGTAAATTCTAAAAATAACAAAAAAGCGGAGCTAACCTGAACGATGTTTTGGTGAGTCTGTAGGTCAGAAAATCTGATAAAGCTTGCTGCCCAAACCTCGACGTTGCTGCCAAAGGGTTTGTTAAATCACCTGACAGGCTTATATATATCATCTCATGGACTCTGTCTTCCCCTCCCAACTCTGCCCTGATGAAAACAAGCCAGTACCGCTATGAGAAAAATACAGACACATCGAGTAGATTAGAAAACACATTTGTCACTTGCATCAAAATGAATCACTACGAATCTAAGAAAGTGCAAACATTTCTATGCAAAGGAGAAAGTTCAAATGAGGATTTCCCTCCTACTCCTAATCCTTCTTTTCTTTTAGCGTGATTACTTTTTTTTTCTTTTAGCAGAGGCATGAAATTCTGTTAAATAATGACGAGGCAGGAAAGCCTCAGCTTTAATTAAGGAATGCTATCATTGTAATCATTTTGATTCATAAACAAGAGCTAAAAGCTGTAAAATGTGCTTTAGAGAGAGGGATATATTATTGATTGAGGGGATAGATTAGAAATTAATGAACCATGTGTCCCAGATTGAATAATCAATTTCAATTAATATCAATTTCACAGTGCAGCTGCTCGGTAACAGTTCCTCAGATCTGCCTTGGCGCCGTTCATTTTTCAACCTCTCGGGGAGAACAAACCCATTGTGGGAGGGCAGAGACTGTGCATGGGGGGGGGGAATATCAGCACCCCCCGAGGGGCAGAAGACTCGGTTACGTCTTTGATCCTCTTCCTCCACAGGTGGCAAAAGTGACTTCCACAGACACCTTACTCACACCACCTGTTGTTTTTTCTTCACATGAGAAAAATATCAACAGCACATATTTATCCTCCTCCTGGCAGAGCACAGAGCAAGAAATTGGAGGAGCTAGGGTGAGAGAACTCAGCGTTCCCATTTGGCCTTGAATACATCGCAAAACCATCCATCATTCAAGTCTTATTCCAATTGACAATGATGAGGTGCTCGATGTTGTGTGTGTGTGTGTATGCGTGCATCTGTGCATCCATCTAAAGGCTTTGGAGAGGTAACAATCTCCCGGGAAAAGTGCAAGTGATATTTTGAATCCAAATTGAATGGATGGGGTGATTGCACCGCGAGAGCCGAATAGTGACATCTCAATAGGCATGCCCTTATCAAGAAAATAATAAGGCTATTTTCATGACCAAAATTAGACGTGCAGACTGTCAGATGAGAGGGAAAAAGAATCTGGACCAATTGAACCAAAGAAGATGCTTATTAGAGAGGTCCAATTTGCATATATTGTATGTCAGACATATTGGCGAAAATGTCAAAAACGAAATAAAAAAAAGCCCTTCTGGTGTATCTGCTGAAATTGCTCCTTGATCAGAGTGAATGAGTTTGACACAATGGTGGCGTTATGGGTATCTGACGGAAATAAATCATTGGCGAGACATTTATGAGACACAGCAGCGGTGCAAGTTTCTCTCCTAGATTGCTTTGACCAAGAGGGGAGTGAATGGGAAAGGCTGTACTTCACTGCAATTTGCACCAATTTGTATTTTCTTAAAACCCATTCTGACATATCGGGAAATTATGTGGCGCTGAAAGTATGCAGAGTTAGATCATTTTGTAAGACATGTAGGAAAATGAGTATTACACAGAATCATTTCCATCATCAAGTGCCTCTTGCAATCGTCCATCCCACCACTTTGGATCCAATTGTCCAAAGCCTATCATGCTCAGTGAATAATCTGTTCATCTGCTCATTATGCAGACATGCAACTCTGTACAGTTGAGGTTTGGTCTCAAGTTCCCAGAAAGTATTTTTCGTGGGTAACTTTTAAACTGCATGAAAAAGAGACTTCTGACAGATCAGCCCTGTCTCAGATGTCTCCTATTCTCCTGGCAGATTCCCGTCAACCTCTTTTTGAGATGTGAGCCAGAGGACCCGTAATGTCAAGTGCCTTTGACACTTAAGACAAATGACGCTCTCAGCCCACATTTCAGGATATTTCAATGCCACAGATAGATTTAATGCAGACGGGTGCCTGCACAGACACACAGGAATCTAAATAGAGCTGTTATCATCAGTGCCGCCATCATCGCGTTCACGTCCATTGATTCCAACAAAGCGAGTGTGGGCTGGTTAGAAAGCCTTATAATTTGCTAAGGAACTGGCGCCTTTCAAAACGTACAAGCATTAATTAAGAATCCATTATGAGTGCAAATCCATCAGAAATGTGGACATTATGCAGAGTGACACCCCATTATACGAGCCAGCGTTGTGTTTTGCATGCAAGACTTGTACCAATTTCTGGTGGGTTTATGTAAAAAGAGCAGCAAAGCCATCTGCTTGGTAGCGGTTCAGGACGCAGAGTGAATATTGATAGAGACACCAGTGTTCTCCATAATTCGTCAGCTGGCAGCGCCATCAGATAATAGTATCAGGATATCATGTAACGTTATGTCATAACTATCAATCTGGCAGAAAACAGGTACAGCATTTTATCTCTCCGCTGGGAATCCTACATATCCTTACATGACAAATTCCGCTGAATTATAGCCCGTTTGCTTGACGGAGACTAATTTCCACAAGCATTTACTGCTTCCAAGCATTAGACATTCCATGCAAGGTTACTGCAGGCCTCACAATGCAACGCTAGCGGACAATATACTGTAGGGTTTTTATGATACCTGTCTTTGCACATAATTCCGACTCAGGTGTGGGTCAGTGAGTGATTGCAAGTGAACATTTTTCAAATATCCATTGACGAATACTTTTTTATTTTAAAAAGGTGAATAATTGGCTCTTTTTCAGCTTTTACTGTTTATGTAATTAAGTCTGGTTTTCTCAAAAGACCAAGGGTTATTTTGAATATGTGTGGGAGATAAAAACAGGATTTTTCTTGAAACTGAAGCTTTCATTGCAAGGTGACATTATTGTGTATGAGGCATGTATGAGCAGATTGGAATAGAACCACTACATTTTGTCAGAAAGCATCAGGATCAGAACTTGATCGAATTTTGAAATCTGAGGACAAAAGTATTTGGAGTGATTATTGATACATATTTTTCTAAATCTGCAAAGCTATGGGTCATATAAAGTAATAAATAAATCAGCGGAAGGGTCAAATGAGAGACACAAAGCTCCCAACACATCATTTTTAATGTTGCACAGCTCTTCCAGCTTTCAACAAAAAATCAAACAGGGAGCAGCAAACTACAGAGAAACAAGATTCATCTCAAATCCCTCTAAGCCTTTATCGAATAAATGCTCACTCACAATGAACCCAGCACACTGGAACAGATGTAAACAAGGACTTCACACACACACACACACACACACACACACACACACACACACACACACACACACACACACACACACACACACACACACACACACACACACACACACACACACACACACACACACACACACACACACACACACACACACACACACACACACACACACACACACACGCACATGCAAGGCTCAAATTTACAAAGAAAAGCTGTGACAAACAGCCCTGTAGATGCTCACGGATGCATGAGGAATTATATTTTACTGTAGGGCTACAACTAATGACGATTTCCATCATCGGATAGTCTATTGGTTCATTTGTTCATTTACTTGTTTTGAATAGTATGATCTATAAAATGTAAAAATAAAATACAAGCAATAGCGAAACATTCCCCAGGCCAAAGCTCTATATCTTCTTATATTTTTTTGTCGCACAACAGTCCAAACCTTCACCATTCAGAAGCTGAAGCTGCGAATGTTGTCATTTTTGCCCAAAGGGGAACTCCCAACGATTTTCAAGATCAATGCTTGCGGAAAGAGTTGTATAATGTCACATTTGGCTTTGAGGGGGGACTACACATTTGTAATGGAAAGCCTGAGTTATGAACTGAAGGGATGCAGCTTTGAGGCATACAGATCTAATATCCTCTACACACTGGGGGTGGTAGGAGCTGTGTTTTTTGCCAGCTGGTACAGTGCAGAGGCAAACTGTAGATTAGATTCATGATACCAACTGTTTTAGGTTGCTAGGAAAGTGCCTGAGCAAGGATTTTTTTGACTTATTTATTTTAGTTGAACACAACAGATGGTACTTGCAATTGTCAGGAGGACAAAAAGAACAGATGAGAACAGAGATAAAGCTCCTAATCCATATGTGTCATTTTCAAGTTTGGACAGCTGTCATTTTTGATTGAGGAACCACTGGAGAGGTATCGCTTACAGCTCTCCACAGGTTCCACAATACAAAATGTCAGTTCAACAAGGTCAAATTTGAAAACGACTAAACGTTGGTGAGTTGATTAAACTTGTATTGATCTCTCACGTTCCTGTCTGTGACTCATGCTCATGGGTCTACCCTTTTTCTGTTCTCTGAGCTGTTACATCAATAATGAACAGATGTTGGGTCTAGTAGGAACTCACACACACTGTAATAAATATCTGTACCTCCCCCCCATGCCCCAAGGGACAAAACAAGGGTTTAATGCATGTTGGTTGTGGTTTGGAATAATAACATTCCAGCCTGTCCCAAGACATCATTAGACCCAAAAATACTTTTTGACTTACATTGGGGAAACTTTTTTTTTCAACTACTAGCAGTAAAAAGAAAAACCTTATTTAATCCATGAGATTGTGAAGTTATACCTACATTTCACTATTGGCTGTATCCAGAGTTGTTTTTGTTTATTCATGTGAATAACAGTGAGGACAAAGCAATCAGGAAATTAGTGTGCTAGCTCAATGAACCCTAGGAATGTGGAAAATCCAGGTAATTTTACAAACGATAGTCAAACTTTTTCGGCATAATGCAACACTGAGCAACTTTCAGAAATCAACAGGGCCCTACCTCTGTTAGTGCAATTTATGGCTCACCAACCTTACATTACATTACATTTGATTTAGCTGACGCTTTTATCCAAAGCGACTTACAATTACCAATTACAGGGACATTCTCCCTGGAGTAACTAAGGGCTAAGTGCCTTACTCAAGGGCACACTAGTGGTGGTGTTCCAGGTGGGATTTGAACACAACCTTCCGATCTTCAGCCCACCTCACTATCCATTAGACCACCACTACCCCACCTTAAATGTTAACACAGAGAGAGATCAATAAAACACAAACACAGAACATGGTTGAGATTAATTATTATTTAGTTGCGCAACAACAAATAACAATAGGGAAACATTTACCTTGCTTCTCAGCAAACAATCACAGAAATGTCCCCCACCAGTAGCAACAATCATACAGCATATATAGCCACTGCAATGAACACACACACATGTTATCATGCAGCCTACCACATAACCGTCACATGTTTTTCTCTCTGAAAGCTATACTGTTATATGTTGAAAAGTCATCATCTCATGACGTCTTTAGGAGTAATTAACTAACAAAGACTTAAGTGTATTATCTCTGAGTAGCCTCTCGCACTTCCTAGGACCTCGGCATCAGCTCACTTAAATTGAATACATCTATTGATAATTCAAAACGACCATTGTCTCTCTAAACCTGTGTGACCCAACTCAATAACACACATCATATGGCTTACCATGTGATCTTAATGAATAAGCCAGAAATACGCTGTTATAAGGATTGCCATAACACCTCCAATGCTTTATATAATAGTCTTTATACATACATTATTTGTCTAGCAACATTTGTGCAGCCAAGTCTTAGCAATTCTGTCCAGAAGATGTCCTTTGACATTTCTCCTGCCCACCACCACACCTAGATGCTTACTGCTGCCCTACAATAACCCCTGTCCCTACAGTTCCAGTCACCTGACCTCCTCCGCCCACCTGCTCACCTGTTCCCAACTTTCTCAAGATTGCTGTCGATATTTAATCAGCCCGTTTTCCTCCCACTTATTGTCAGTATTTCAAAGTTGTCATCTTGCTTTGTGTTTTTAATTTTGAGCACTAAAGCTGGACCAGTCTATCTTTTGTAGTCCTATGAAGACACATTTCTTTTGGCAATGAATAACTGAGCTGATCCTATACAGACTATACACCCAGCACAGCCCCTAGTAGACCCCCCCTCCCCTACACACACCACAACACAGACTATATCACCCCTTGCTGCTAAATACCAATCAACTATGTGCAATATGTGCTATATGTGCAATATATATATGCCGTTAATAACTGTGTAATTTATACCTGGCTGCTAAATCCTTAGAACCGTTACAAGGTGTGTTTTTTGCATTTTGTATTTTGTAAGTTGTGTAACTTGCTGCTGTTAAATACCATCAAACTACAGTGTGCTATATGTGCAATATATACATTATATACATATGCCATTAATAACTGTGTAATATATACCTGGCTGCTAAATCCTAAGAACTGTTACAGGTTTGTATTTTGAAAAGTGTTTTTTTTTACTTTTATTTTTTTATTATATTTTTTATTGTATCATAAATTAGTACTTTTTTTTAACATATGTAACATTAAGCTGTCTGTGGCTCTTTCCTGCTGTAACGATGCAAATTTCCCCCTCTGTGGGACTAATAAAGGTATTCTGATTCTGATCCTGTCTGTCTTCTTTCTCTGTGTTCAATCCATGTCCTAAATAGTGAGAGGAATAAAGGATTTGGAAAGCATTAGCCAAATAAGGTACTGAAAGCACAACCTGAATGACAAGAACATGAATATATGATGATTAAGAGTCCTTGAACATGTCCAATACCATGGTTTTCAAAATACTCAAGAAGATTGAGATGTTTTTTCACCATTCTTATTTTATCCAAGCCTTTTCCAAGCTCCCTAGATGGTTAGAGAGTTCTCCCCTTGATAAATGAATTATACGATTTATCAATAGTCCAAACTAATACATTTTTGTTTATCAGCTTTATAATCAACTAATTATTATATGCATTTTGTCTTTGTCTTAACTTTTTTGCTATTAATTAACAATTGTAAAAGTCAAATAAAGACTATCGAGTCATTTACATCTACTTGTAATTATCATGGAAAACAAACATTAATCCCTTCTCGAGGAAATGAACTCGAAGCGCCAAGACTATCTTTAATGTCAAATTGTCTGGAGTTTTGTGATTGCTTCTGGAATAACTGACCTGGTGGAAAACTGATTAAAGCAAATTGCTCCCCAGCGTGCTATGACCAAGCACGACATATTGAATAGTTACGTACAATCACAATTACGCCCACATAGCCGAGAGTGAATGGATACCTCTCTGGGTGCTGCCCAAACAGATTGCCGAGTAGTGCTAATGTGAAATCTATCCATCATGTTTCGATCACTATATTCCTGAGTTCTACTCAGAGGGAGCCGCCGATAAACTGCTAAAAACCCACATAATCTTTCCTTGAGCCTGAAAGCGCTTCAGCGTTTTTCTTGATAGAGAGAGATTATTTAGAGTTAATAGTTAAAATATACAGTAAAGGCTGATGTATTATTATTTTTTCCACAACTTTCACAGATCCAGTTCTGTCTTAGTTCAATCAATCAATCAATCAATAATTAATCTACCATATCACGGGATATGAACATACATCATAATGCTAAATATTGTCAGAACCAGGATGGGTTTACCAATATATTACTAAAACACAGTGGCGAGCCGTGACTTTTATACCTGGGCCCTCTGAAACCCACCCCTTCCCTCGAAAAAAAGAAAAAAGAAGAGTTATTACATCACAGCGTATACTTCAGCGGAATATCAAAACAGCGGCCCGGGGTGCAAAACGCATCAATGACAGCGACCCTCTACCACACTAAACAACACCATTTATATTAAACCTATCATGACAGGGCACCCACAGCCAAGTAACAATTCAAAATGAATGAAGTCGGCACGGCGGCCCACATTGAAAATTACTCAGGCCTACCTTTGATGATCAAATCACTTAAACACAAAGTCCATCCTCCTTACCTTTTGGATGAAGCACTTGATGGCGGGTCATGCAGCTGATCCTTTGCCACTCCAGTTTATCATTGTAACTCAATCTTGAAAATGACTCGGTTAATAATTTCGCAACGATGTCATCACTATCACTGACATGAGCCATCATGAACGAACTTATGCTAATCATAAATCTATCGATCATAAATCTATCGATCATAAATCTATCGATTAGAGTTATGATTCGAAAATTATAAAAGTAGGGCAGACATGTGGATATTATCCGGCTGAACAAAACGTGCATTTATCTAACAGGTTCGTTTTCCACAGACCTTATTTCGAGCTATTTTCCAAAATCCTCTGGAGAAATCCCATTGCTTTTTGTGGAGGGAACCAGCAGCTTACTTCCGGGTTTTAGGACGCGTCACTGCACCACTTGCATAGACTTCACAGCGGGCGGAACTTGTCATAAAGTCCGCGAAAATAAAGCCCACCCATTTAGAGGGAAGATATGATTGGTCAATTGTACTGTCACTTGACATTACTCTCTCGTTGAGTTACTATAGCGGGCCCTCTGTGAATGTACAGAGGGACCAACAAGCTCTCCCGTCTAAGTTCACAGTATCTCTATAGCGGGCCCTCTGTGAATGTACAGAGGGACCAACAAGCTCTCCCGTCTAAGTTCACAGTAACTCGCAGAGACGGCTAAAGGAGCTTCTTTCATTTAACCCTTCACATTCCAACAGAAACTGAACAGGCAGATTCGAAGGATTTATTTCTTTGGAAATCTTCTTTTTAAATACAATTAAATCAAGTTATTTTGGTAAAACTAATGAAAAATCTAACTAAAAAAATATTTAAAAAAAATATATTTAAAAGAAAATGTTTTTTTTTTTAATGTTTTCAAATATTATTTTTTAGAATATCTTAGGCCCTCAGAGTGGGCATAGAGGGCCCTGACGGCTCGCCACTGCTAAAACAATATACTGCATGTAAACACTTGATTATAACCAGAAAGACCAAAGACTCCTCAGTGTACTTCAACTGGTTTTTGTCATTTCGTAAAAGAAGTGCTAACTCATGGTGACACCTTGCAATTGAATGAAAGGATGTATTTATTGCAGAATCTAGATACGCCACGTCAGTAAACAGTACGTGGAAGGGAGGGGCAGATGGGGGCTCCCAGCGGCTGGCAACTGGTTGGTTTTGAGCTGGAAGAGGTAAACCATATATGATTGACCTCTTCCAGCTCAAAACCAACCAACCAGCAAATTCTGTGGTGTGAAATAGTGTAGATTTTTCAGTGTCAATTATTTCGAGTTGATAAGTGTTGATTTGGGTGTTCTTTTAACACTTGCAGTGCTGAAAAAGCTCTAAGGCCGGTGTTCTTTAAGGGAGTTGATTGTATGCACTCTAGTTGGAGTTAATTACACTTCCGGTTTTAGTGGCCTTTTTTCTTCATCTCATGGCGGAGAACAACCTGTGTCTGGAAGGGGAGCCTACATTATTTAAAAAAGGTAAGGACCAGGTATATTCAATCATTTATGCTGATCATTTTTGTATTAAAAGTATGTATAAACGTCATGTAGGGTGTGACTCAAATGTGTCAAGGCTGGTGTGGAGGCTTTTTTCGCAAAGTCATGTGTAATTTGCATGCAGCCATGACCATAAGCGGGAAATCAGGTGGAGATGAGTTGCAGCTGTGTTAGCCAAAACGTTCCAAAAACGCCATTGAGTTCTGTCAGTGCAAGTGACTAAGGTAAAGATAGATAGCTACTGATGTTGGAACGGTTATTACAATTTTCAATATTCGTTTTACGTTGTCTTCTCTTGTTCTTACCACTCATGGTCTAGCTGCTAGCTAGATCTATGCTAACGCTAGCTCGATGCTATCGCTAGCTCTATGCTAACGCCCCGTTTTTTAACTAGCTTGTTAACTTGCTCACTGGCTATGGCAATTAGCTAACCAACATGTCCCATTTTATTAAGTGCCAACACTGCTTCTGAATGAGAAGAAGACTGATTTGAGAGGCTAATCAAGCCATAGCTGTTTAGCTAACGTACGTTAGCTGGTTTAGCTGTAGTTAGACACGTGGTGAGGACAGGAGGTTGCTTAACACGTTTTATATCAGTAAATTAATGTACAGTTGGATCACAAAAATCTGCATGAAGAGGCTAAGCCTATTTAAATGAGTGGTTGCATATTTAAAAAAAAAAAGAAGCTATATTGTTCCAGACAGAATCTTTTAGATGTTTAGATGTGGCAGCTAAAAAAAGTTAACTGCTAACATTATCTCCATTGTGGTTTCTTTAAGAAGACTCATCATGTTGCTGATGGTAAAATACCAAAAAGTACCAAAAGTACCAAAAAAGATTACCAAAAAGTACATCAGGTTAAATCTGGGGTTCACCTATTTGGGATTCATCAATGAAGGTGAGTAGCCATCTTGTGTAACAAAATGTACAGCTTTGCAGAAGCAAAAGCATTTATGTGGTATTATTTAGATAACTTTATTAGCTTTGGCCAGCTGGGACAATATGATTTTTGCTGCAGGCCTTTTTTAGTTTATTTTGATTTCCAAAATATGCTTCCTATTTCGGAAACCGTTTCCAAATTCCCTCATCTGAGTTAACTTGCTTAGTAGTTTGGCTTAAAGATGCAGTATTTAGAATGCTGTGTAGATTTGGCATACATTGATTATAATAATAATCATGACTTTAGATTAATTAAATTGTCATTCATAATATGTACAGTTAAAAACCTGCCTCTTGTATTTTTCTCTGGTGTCACGCGAATCTTCCTATAGTCAAAAGCAAGTTTGGGCTTTCTGATGCGGCTGAACTTCAAATCTTTGATGAAACTGACACAGCAGTGGAAGAAGACATCCTTCTTGAACTGATGGAGGCCAATCCCGATTTATGCCTGACAGTACGTGACAGCTTTTTAGGTGAATGTAAGTTTATCTGCATGATCTGCTGCACAAACGTGTAAAGATGAGATATGTCCTATACTGTCTGATCGTTACTAGGTAGATTAACTCAGAAACAATACTTGCAACCAATAGGTCAGCATCCACTTGCCAAAACAATTAATACAATAGGTTGGGTTTTGATTGTCCCATGTTTGTGTTAAACAAGGTCAGTTTGTTGTTTCAACAAACATATTGCCATCAATGGATGAACAGATGCTTCATGAATTGATAGAGGCCAATCCTGACTTTTGCCTGACAGTATGTAGCAGCATTTCAGGTGAAGGTAGGTTTCAGGTTTTTATGCTGCACACATTGTATTTGTGGAACTAGAACCCTTTTATGTCCCTGACTGACTACTGTGACAAAATAGATGACCAAAGAAACAATATTTCAGCATAAGGATAAGCATCCACTTGCAAATTTGGTTTTGCAAAACCATTTTTTTTAACGCTCACTCTTTTTATTTGAAATCATCACTATATCACATGTTATCTCCTCTACTGACTGTACCACCACCAATAGCAGATTTCCTTGTTTTCAAATTTTTCTCTCCTTCAGATCATTCAACACCATCTTCCCTCACGGATACCATGTCACCTTCAAGTGATAATGACCTCTCCAGTCTCAGAGAATGGGGGGCTCCCACAGGCCGAAATGTGTCCAGCTTTGAAGTCATGAACACGTCTACCACAGAGGTTTCTGAGTCGGAGGCTGCAAAAGAGGTACTGTCATTTCCAAGACTCAAGAAGAAGTAAAAGTGTCTTACTATACTGAGATTCTTACAAATCTGACTTTTTTGAAATGTATAAATGGTGAATGAGTTATTCGGTAGTTGAAACCAGACTGGCTTAGTTTGGCTTTTGGTACAACCTACTGTATTATCAAATAGATTCTACCTTGTATTTACATTTTACCAAAAACCTTTTTTTATTACCCTTGGTCTGAACAGAAACATTTTATATGTTGTTGTTCTAATGATTTTATCCTGGAAGACCGAAATATACACTTAACTATATCTCTTGTGTGAGCAGATGGTAGAAAGTGCGCTGCTTAAGAAACCTGGAGGTGATGATGTCCTGGAAGAGTAAAAGTCAGAAAATTCACTGAAGCACAGCAATCGGAGACAGCTTGTCAACATATTGGCTAGCCATATGACTGAAATGCATGGGTAAGTATTTCTGAAACGCATTGTTCTTAAAAAAATTCTAACTAAAATGGTTTATTAAGAAGTATGTTAATGGATGTTCTAAACGTGTGGCATTGAATGAACTTAGGTGTGGAGCTAGCAACATTACTGGGGCATTTTGATTTAGTTTTTGTTTTGTCTTTGCTCCAAAGGAGGATTCCTTCCCGTAAACAGAAGAAGTATGCCCTGGGAATCATTAGTCTTTCCGTCCCTGAAAGATCCCTTTTCTCGAAAAGGCTATGTAAGTTTAAACCTTTTTTTTACACACAGCTTTGGACTTAAGTTTATATGATTGATTACTTATTGAACGTTACTTCTTAAAATCTGGTGTCATATTTGGTTTCTTTAATACTGATATAAAAAATGCACCCATACTATGCTATAACATTTGAATTGACCATGAAGTTAGTAATGATGTTGCAGAAAAACTTAAAGATAAATGAGTGATAGACCTTTCTAATATTTTTGAAAATGTCTTAACAGGAGCACATCTACGATGGGGAAAAAAACCCAGGATATTTATCATGGCGCCTCAGGACCATGTCCAGAAAGAATCGGGCAACACGCAGTCAACAGGCTGTGCCAGCCACAGTGCCTCAAGCACAAGGACCGAACCGCCCAAGATCAGCACCCACAGTGCCTCATCAGCTTGATGGAGATGCTTGCAGGGAGGCGTTATCCTTTCTTGTTCACTCTCCCGATGAAGCAAGTGTGTTCGAGAAGATGAAGATAACCTTACAACATCGCCAAGACTTAGTGCGTGACCCACAGCGAACTGCAGATGTTGAAAACCTTTCCATGTTTTTTAGATGTCAAAGGACTGGTGAGTTTTACATTTTACTAATTTAAAGTCCAGTCTTTACTCTAATCTTTAATTTGGTTGGGTGTAAGCAATGAAATGCTTAATATATTTGCATATGTGTATAATCAACAGCTAACTCAAGACTTCCTGCTGCTGTTTGGTACTGAAACAGCCTGCAAGATGTTTGAGAAGTGGGACACTGCTTTCAAGATCAAGATTATCAAAGAAGCCAAACACCTGACTCAGTCAACAGAGCTGTGTCGACTTCTGAACGCTGCTGAGACACTTGCAGAGAACGATGACACCAGTAAGCTACATGCAGTGTTATATTCCAAATAGCTAGTGCTCTTTACTTTGTGCATTTTGAGGTAGACACTGAGGTATGCATGTCTCTTATTTTCTTCCCCCAGCAAGAAAAGGGAGGCGAAATCTAAACTGAACATTTTAATGTTGCTGGATAACTATCCAAACTTTTACTTTACGGTGTTCATGTTGTTTTTCTGTTTTTCAGTCGTGCTGCAGCATCGATGAGCACCTGCGGGGAAGAAAGGGTCAACAACCGTACATCCTTGCTATTGGCCGAACCCGGAACCGGATTGACACCTTCTACATTGTAATCGACAAACAGCTCATCCCATGCCAAGCCACCAGCTCATTGGGTTCTTTTGACGAACTGTTCAAATCTCACCATGTGTTCAACCTGTCCTACGAGGATTCGTTGGTCCAGCTGTACACATTTGTCCAGACAACAGTATACAACATCGACATCAACACAACAGATGAGTCTCCCAGAATCCGTGAGTTGCGGGCAAAACCCTTAAACTAGGATCAAAACATGTACAAGTGTTTCATATATCAAGCTGTACACAAGACTTGCCAGTCCTTGGTAAGCCATTTAAGAATGGATCACAGTTTCTATCCTAGCAGCAGGTTTAAGTTGGTTTGTGCACAAGATCGTTGTAGGTGTCAGTTTTATCATATTCAGGTTTCAAAAAACATTTAAATAGTGTTCATGAGAGGGATTTATGTCAAAGTAGTGATGCAGCAAACTCCTTTCTACCTATTTGTCACAGTCTCCAAGGTACTTCACATGTTGCTCAAACAAATGTCACACATGGCCTAAATGCTGGGTGTTTTGAGGACATGGATCAAATCTCTACAAAGAACATACCAAAAATATTTGTGCTTCAATTGTTGCTAAACTCCAAGGAAGTACTATGGCAAGTAGTTTTGTTTCAACAATTGTTAGTGATTTGGAAGAACTTGCCACTGGACTGCACTCCCAAGTTAAGCAAGAAATACTGTCTGCGGTGCCTACAGATGATCCTGTAAGATCTAGATTAGAAGAAGGTCTTGAGAATTTTGAAAACCCATTTGAAACCTTCAATACTGAAACTAAAAGAACAAAATATTTCAACCAGAAATGGGGGGTTGTTGAGCCAGTAGAAATAATGTTAGGACATCGATTTGATACAAGGCGAAATAAACAAACTGGTACATATGATCAAGTTCCAGTGAAAGACACTTTTGTTTACATTCCAATTTTGGAGTAGGGCTGCAACAAACGACTAATTTGATAATCGATTAATCTATCGATTAATGAAACGATTATTCGGATCGTTAAGGTTTTAACTGTACTACTACTTTTATCGATACTGCTTATCGATCCGGTCCTTTAACAATAGTCTTATCGGTTCTTTTGAAAATAAATAAGGTAAATTAACTAAACAAATTGTGAACAAAATTAACATTGCTTTTTATTTAAATTAAATAAATAATATTTCACATCAAAAGAAACAACAGTGTTTTAACAAATCATATTAAATAATCTGATGACAGAACTGTAAACAGAATAGCTGAAACTTTAACAAACTAAATAACTCATTTACCTCTAATCATGAACCCATGTTTGAATCATTGAGTTAACTCTGTGTGTTGCTGCTAGCATACATAACACCTGACGTGGAAACGTTACTCGTGGATGGGGCTACAGAGCTACTAGAAAGACAGTCGAACCCGGTGCATTCCTTCGTCTGGATGTGGTGCACTTTTGCTAAATGTTTAGACAAAATGCTCGTGTTACCGCCCTTAGATACTAAACTCATATTGCACTTTTGGTAACGAGCATTGTCCACATCGAGACGGGTAAAGTTTAACCACACCTTGGAGCGCTTCTCTCTGCCATCTCCTCCGTGTGTGTGTGTGTTGCATGCATGTAGCAGCTGCGTGTGTGTAAACTGCCCCGCCCCCTCGCACACAGACGGGGGAGAGAGAGATCTCTCGTCTGGATTGGAAAGATCGAAAATACATCATAGACGCATTTTGTAGTCTTATTGCATATTATAAACGGAGTTGGCGACACTAAAACTGCGATATAATGTTTATGTAGCAATAATACATATGACATATGTTTTAAATGTCTCCTGTACCGATAAAAAAGACCGATAACGTTGGAGCTGAACTGCCTGTGAAACACACGTGATGACGTCACCAACGAATCGACGACTGAATTAGTTGGCAACTAATTTGGTCATCGATTTTAATCGATTAAGTCGATTAGTTGTTGCACCCCTATTTTGGAGACAATCCAATTTATGTGCCGGAATTCGGACATTTGCAAATTGCTTGGGGAAACTTCTGTGTCAAAAACGGACAGATATGAAGACTTTTGTGACGGAAGTCATTTTAAGACACATCCATTGTTCTCTAAACAACAGCTTGCTTTACAAATTCAGATTTACTATGATGACTTTGAAACTGCTAACCCACTGGGTTCAAAACGGGGTGTTCACAAAATGGGAGCTCTCTATTTTGTCCTCAGAAATCTGCCACCAATGTTTAACTCTGTTTTGATGAACATCCATTTGGTTGCACTGTTTCATAGTGAAGATGTGACAAAATATGGCTTTGATCCTCTTCTGCAGCCTCTGATTAAAGACATCAAAAAACTCGAAAGTCATGGCCTTGACTTGCCATTCTCTACCGAGAAAGTCCATGGCATTATATGTCAGATAACTGGGGACAACTTGGGGATGCATGGAATTCTTGGGTTTACAGAATCGTTTAATGCACGTCATTACTGTCGCCTGTGTTTGGTCGAAAAAGTTGATGCCCAGACATTGTACAATGAGGATGACCACAAGATAAAAAACTTCAAAAACATCACCAAATCACTTGCCAAAAAACATAAAATGTCCATAGGATATCATTGGGAAACATCACCTTTAAACCATATTGCATATGGACCTGAAACCATTTAATTCGGATGAGGATAGTGAGAGGTTTTCTCAAGCTCTGCATGCTGCTGTACCAAAAGACATCTTCTCTACTAACTGGGTTACAATCAGTGGGACAGAGTACAGGACAGGACTAGTCATTTGCGTTGAGGATGGAATGCCTGTTTTTTGCAAAATAAACAAGGTCCTTTTAGTTGATAGTGCTATCTACTTCCTTGTGAAAAAGCTTGTGGTTGACCATTTTAGTGAACATTTTAATGCCTACAAAGTATTTGAAAGTGATGAAAAAGATGTTATCAAAGCAGAAAGCCTTGTAATCTATAAGCCCTTTGACTTACAAAGTGCTTATGGTGGAGATGAGAGCGAATATGTCGTGCCTTTGTTTTATTTTTAAATGTGCATATACTGTATAGTTGTGTACATAAACTAGTCCTCTCTGTTTGTCACATGTCCTGACCAGTTGTCAGTTGTTTCTTTTGAAAAACAAAATGTGCATTATGCTGTGCTGGATAGAGCAGAGAGATACATTATCTGTAACATGTTTACGATGCCTGTTAAGTGCAGATACTGTAATTTTTGCAGTGTTGAATAAAAAAGGACAACATTGAGAGTTTGTAATGATTTATTAAATATTCTTAAGTCTTGTGGAAGTCAACAAATGTATCTAAATGTAAATGGAGCTAATAGATTTAACCTATAGAGATTGTGTTTTTCTTATAGTAACAATTATTTGTGTGTACAGTGCATAGATTAATATTGTAAAATAATTAGGGCTGTCAGTCGATTAAAATATTTAATCGCGATTAATCGCATGATTGTCCATAGTTAACCACATTTTTTATCTGCTCTAAATGTACCTTAGAGGGACCTGTGTGTGTGTGTGTGTGTGTGTGTGTGTGTGTGTGTGTGTGTGTGTGTGTGTGTGTGTGTGTGTGTGTGTGTGTGTGTGTGTGTGTGTGTGTGTGTGTGTGTGTGTGTGTGTTGTGTGTGTGTGTGTGGTGTGTGTGTGTGTGTGTGTGGTGTGTGTGTGTGTGTGTGTGTGTGTGTGTGTGTGTGTGTGTGTGTGTGTGTGTGTGTGTGTGTGTGGAGATCGTTGGAGCTATGTGGAACTCAAGGCATATGCTCGAACGGGAGCTGCCTGGACGCTGCAATCATGTTGCGTGCACTATCCGTGCTGACTTTTCGTACAATGTCCCACTGTCTGGCTACCTGCATAAAGTCAAGTGCTCGGCGAAATGTCGCTCCTCTGTTTTCATTGAAACAGCTCCTTATATCCGTTAGCGCAGCTAGCTAGCACCAGATGCTAACAGCAACAATACACGTAAGGTGTGAGAGTTCTCTCTCTCACGCTCGCGCCACACATACACACACCCTCCCGGTCCTCCCGATGGCCAGTCCGGGCCTGCCGGTGAGCGTGGAAGTGTGGTCTGCCGCAAGCGGGCGGCAGGAGCGGGGCTGTCAGCATCAGCTTGTAGATGGTATTTTGAACTCGATGCGCTCTGAAACTACGGGGCGGCCGAGGACAAAAAAATACACATGCGTTAATCGGGTTAAAATAATTAGTGGCGTTAATTTTTTAAAAAACGCAAAAAAACTTGACAGCCCTAAAAATAATACCATTTCAGATATAAAACACTGAAGGTTCAAAATTAACACTCACAGTGCAGGGGAATAACACAATTTAGTGTTAAAAATACACTTTCCTGTGTAATTGAACAACTTTCTAAATTATATAAATCAACACTCCCAGTGTAAAGCAATAACACAATTTAGTGTTAAAAATGATAATTAACACTAAAGAGTTAAAATATTAACACTTTCCAAAGTGTAACTTTAACTCCCAATTGGTGAGGATTATATAAACACCAAGTAAGTGTTGATTTTAACTCTATAAGAGTTAAATTAACACTTACAATTTTGCTGTGGAGGTGTCTGCATCTGTTTAAACTTGGCTCTGAGGAATTTTGTAAATGTATACGCTAGATTCCCTAACTTGCATAAGAGAAGAGCATTATGCAAATACAGTGTGAATTAAAAACAAATCTAATCATTTGATTAGTATGGGGTGACGGTCATTAAATATTCAGAAACTTTGTCCTCCATTTTCAGCTTTGAATTCATGTCAACACTCTTACCCCAGTGTTACGTCTCTTAAAAAATAATTGTAAATAATTTGTAATTAATTTTTCTGTCAAGGGACAGTCTGCACAATCTGTATAACTAACAGGGCTGGTAGCACGAGTTCGTAAAAACACATCTTCGGGACCATAACCTCATCGAAAATGATTTCAAATATTTGCACATAGACTGTCAAAAAGACAATCAAGAACAAGATGGGACTGTGTCCAGTGCATTTGCATTTTAATGACTTTCTTTCATACAGCTATTGTGTTTTTTGATACATTTCTATTTATGTTTTCCTGGAGGTGAATATGGTTCCATTTGTAAATTAAACACCACTTTGATGAAGCATTCATAACAAGAAAGACAACACATTCACCAACTTGCAAAGAATTAGGAAAAACAAATAAATGCGGTCGGAGGTAAATAGTTCCTCCAGGGGAACAAATCCCAGCTCCAGTGACGCCTTTCCTGGCTTCAAACGATAATGAAGAATACAAACTCGTATGCTCCTTAGAGATTGTTGTATTTATTTTTCCCTCATATCCTCCATTATGCCTAAAAAGCAAAATACAAATTCCGTACACATTTTCCACTGTATGACTTGTTTGACTGATGTTGCAACTAGACAATAGCATAATAAAGGCAAACTAAAGGAAGAAATGTCGATAATTATTAAACAAATTACTTAAAGTTTTATTTTCCTTTCGAGTCCCTAACAGTTTTTTAAAGACGGACTCCAAATAAATGGGATGCTGCACTATGAGCAACTTTTACGTAATATGACTGAGTTGTACATTTCCTGACACTATTTACAGGCTGAACAATAGTCATGTCAGGTTTATTTTTGCATGCCTGACTGCAAACTTTGCTTTAGTGTTGCAACAGCACAATAGACAAATGTCCACAACTACCAACTATGAGGATAAAACAAAAGCATTGTTTGGCAATGTCAGCTTCAGTAGGTGGCATAATTAGTGGTAATTATAAGTACATGCCAGACTGAGGTTAGTAGGAAGAGAAGTGACGAACAGTACATTTAACCCTTAGATGCACGAGTGACTGGACCCTACACTCTTCCATAAGTGGGTCTAAAAGGACCCGTATTAGAATAATATGTGTTTTTATGCCATTTTTGTCATTTTGGTTAAGAAAAATCACTTGTATAATATTTAGTATTATATTTTGCTTCACACTAGAAATATTTTATATTTAATTTTTCACAATTTCTAATTTTAGACATTTTTTTTACATTTTGAAAAAAAACGTTTTGAACATATTGTCCCAAAGATCTCTGCTATTCTGAGACCCTCACAGTATTCCAGTCCCTTTTCAAAACTCATCTCTTCTCCTCTTGTCTACTCATAGCCCACCCCCCATCAATCCATGCCGGTTGATCAAGTTTGATAGTCCTATACCCCCCACCCTAACCTTCCCTTATATTGTAATGCGATTTTGAGTCCTTGAAAAGCCCTATAAAAATATAATGTATTATTATTATTATTATTATTATTATTATTATACTGACAGGTATCAGATCTTGCTGTGTAAAATAATCTTCCTGAGAGGTGTCACTTGTGATGTCGTCTGTGTGGTCTACAGTGAATGTATTCCTGACAGCCACAGGTGATAAGAATCAAAGGTTCCCATAGGATTCCATAGAAAATGCATGCGGGTCATTTTTGACCCACTTATGGAAGCTTGGGGTAGTAATACAAAAACTACAATTTAAAATGTAATTTTAAAATGTGAATGGCATGATATCCAAAACATGTTTTTGAGGAATAGCTGGTATATGAAATGATAAAAAAATGTAATTACAAGATACTTCAAGAAAACCACCTCACCGGGTCCAAAAAGACCCACTTATGGAAGCTTGGGGTAGTAATACAAAAACTACAATTTCTTAAAATGTCAATTTAAAATTTGAATGGCATGATATCCAAAACATGTTTTTTGAGGAATAGCTGGAATATGAAATGATAAAAAAATGTAATTACAAAGATACTTCAAGAAAACCACCTCACCGGGTCCAAAAAGACCCACTTATGCATCTGAGGGTTAAAAGAAACACCCTCAGTGTTACAGTAAGTGGAGTGACAACATGAATAATGATGGTATAATGCATTCAAGTTTCTTTGAACACTGCAATAACACAATCTGATGTCATGATTAACGTTTTGCATTGCTTATGATGACAAAAAACCGTGACCTTACCACTCCGGATCAGATCAATGTCCACTGAGTGTGTAATATACACTGTGTATTGACTGTTCTCATACATTGATTGTATACTTTAAAAAGTGTATGCACTGAAATGCACATACAAACCCATACAATCAACCCTAAACCAATTTGTAAGTAAGCAACATACATTAAACGGTTGGGGCAGATAGATATGTCCAGAAATGCAGGATATACATTTGTAACTTAACTTCTGTGCTGATGTAACCCCTCTTTAGTGGCTATTTGGAACCAAACCACACTTGTTTCCTAATCATAACTAAATGGTTGTATTGCTTAAACAGGTTCATCACTGCAGGGGCTTGAGCAGTCTCTCTGATAGCTCATGTTGGTGACCATTCCCAGAAAAATACAAGAAAATGATTTTTCACAAGATATCATGCAAACTGCACCATGACATACAGTACATTGACATTCAAACTGATTCCCCTGCAATTAAAGTCTATCACTCTCAGTTGGATCAGTGCTACATTCCTTAATTAAAGATGAGACAGAAAAGGCTAAATGTGTCTTCAAGATGAACTCTTCAGCAATTCAGTTTCACCAAACAGTGTCATGGCACTTTGAATTTGAATGTCTCAAAGTCAATTATTTTTCTCTCTCTTACCATTTTAGTGTCTGTTTGTCACAACTCTTGGGAATCGAAGACACATAGTGAGGAGGAGAGCACTTCAGCTTGCAACTACACAGGACTTTCAAGTGTCCTCAAGCAAGACAGTGCATTTCCATATCAACTCCTGCTTGACTCTTGTGTGTGATGACCTGCTTTAACCTCTGCATATCTTACACCATTCCTATCCATTTAGATTTGCCAATATTGGTATATACTGTAACCTTCTTGCAATGCTTATCCAATAAATGAAGGAAGTAGAGTTTTGGTGCTTGAATGATAAAAGCAAGTAAAAAAAATACTCAAGAGCATCTTTAGAGATAAAACACTTCAAATGCATCTGACTATGTGTGCAAAGTGCCCATCTGTGTCTGCAAGGAGGATTTACATTTTCTGTAGATGCCTGTTTATTAACCTACAATGTATTGCAAAACCATGTAAGGCATGACATCAACATCCTACACAGAATTACCTGCAAAACAGTGTTCAATGAACAATCACTAATGCTTAAGATGTGCCTAGACTTAAAGAGAAATCTTCAACACAGTGCTGACGAAGGGCAGCAATAACTGCTCATCGAAGCAGGGACTGTAAAAATGCTGTCGATAAACACAAATTAAGAATGTGAAGTTAAATAATTTTCAAAGAGTTTCAGTTTCAAATCAACTTTTGCTTTAATTTGTTTAAAGCACATTTCTTAGATCTTAGGCTGGAACGCTCATGTCAACACGGAATCCACGCTCCCTCCCGTCAGGACAGGTTGTCTGCTTTAAGCAGTTCTCAGACGCGTCTTAACCTCGTTATGCGATGTCCCAGATGCTACAGCAATTTATGGAGCCAAAGCCTAGATTCACTAGAGCACCTCGGAATGCAACAGTGGCGAGAGATATTTAGTATGGGAGAGAAACAATCCCAAGGGAGAAGGCTAAATGAAAACGAAAGAAGGACAACGCTCACACACACAAAGACACGCTCATACAAAGTGACCTCTTGCGTGTTTTGTTGAATAAAGTGATCCACCACTCATGGATCTTTGTACATGGAATAATCTTTTAATGAGTAAGTCTCAGATCGTACAACCCCATGTCAGTATGAGAATAGTCTAGGAGCATGACAGTTATTATGAGAACTGCTCGTGTAGTTTGCACTGCCTTTTGAATCATTGATTTGGCAATTCCGAACCTTCAATGAGTTCAGTCATTGTGTACAATTATGTGGCATCTTTTTCCATCGAGATATTGACAACAGGTGTTTTGGTCATTGAAAAAACAACAGCATTGATATACTATTGCAATTAAGTTATGCACGTTGATGGATTGCCTTACAAAATGCCTGACTTGGACCCCGTAGATCATTGTTTACAACAATATGACATTTGTTCACCACTAATACAATGAAGAACATTCAGTTGCCTACAATTGGTAAGATAATATGAGAACTGCTCCTGTAGTTGCAATGCCTTTCAGCTCAAAGTCTTCATTGATTTGGTGATTCTAAACCAGGGGTCACCAACCTTTTTTAGGATGAGGGCTACTTTAAAAAAATAAAACAAGTCGGGGGCTACTTTTACTCCTCCTTTTTCTTTCAGTGTATATATTTAGCACATTTTAACATTATTATATGCTGACCTTTAACCTTTGTGTGCTGTTTGGGTCTGTGGGACCCGTTTTCAGTGTTTACTAAAAGAACATGTATGCAATTTAATTATTTTAACCTGCTTTATTTGGGGGTGGACCTCACATCCTCTAGGGGGGTCCGGGGGCATGCACCAAGTTAAATGCATCAATCTGGTGCACTTTGAGCACAAAATGAATTTATGGATACAGCTCTCAACACTCATATGAAAGGGAGCTGTATACTTTTCAATAATCCAAACATCTTTAGAATATGATCACAACCAATAACAAATCATTTAAACTTGTTTATTCTTATCTTATGTTACATAGTTAGCATTCTATCTTTTTATTTATGCATATTTTACTAATCACTCCCCTTTTAAACTGTTTTTTTTACTGTCCTATAGTACACACTGGAATGACTTCTTACTTTATCTATATTAAATAGATAAAGGTGTGCTCTCTCTCTCTCTCTCTCTCTCTCTCTCTCTCTCTCTCTCTCTCTCTCTCTCTCTCTCTCTCTCTCTCTCCTCTCTCTCTCTCTCTCTCCTCTCTCTCTCTCTCTCTCTCTCTCTCTCTCTCTCTCTCTCTCTCTCTCTCTCTCTCTCTCACAGAGGCTGTGTGCTCCTCCTGGCGATGACGGCTTGCGTTAAAAAATAATAATAAACATATTTGTAAAGTGGGGGGACACAAACGGGATTTCGAAAAGTGGGGGGGAAATGTCCCCCCTGTCCCCAGTGGAAATTACGCCATGCGTGTGTGTGCGTCAAATGCAATAAATATATATGCAAGTTGCAACACACACAGAGTAAAACTCTGCCCCTCATGTGCTGTATAGGCTGGCACGACAAGGCTGTTCAATGGGGCTGATGTGTTGTGTAGAATCTGCCAGATGGAAAATCACGGTCAAACTCCTTATGAAGCGGGGAGGTGCCACATTGCTTTTCTTCCCGACTGCAACGCTGGTCCTGCAAATCAAGCAAGAACGAGATTGGTCGATATTCATTGTGGGGGTGGGGGAAGGAGGGGTGTTAGATAGATATAGAGTTGTAGTAAGTAGATAGAGTTCGCTATGATTTAGGTTTCGTTTATGCATAGGGTAGATTCTTTTAATTACATTTCCTTTTTTTTGTGTGTATTTTATACATTTTGGATTTGCTTGGCGAGCTATTTTTAGAACATGCCCCGCGGGCGACTCACGTTGCCCCTGCAGGCGACTAAGTGCCCGCGGGCACCGTGTTGGCTACCCCTGTTCTAAACCTTCAAGAGTTCAGTCATTGTGTACAATTGTGTGGCATTTATTCCCATCAATATATTGACAACAGGTGTTTCAGTTATTGACACCAAACACCAACATTCTGTAAAACAAAGACTGCCCTCTTGAGAAAAAAACAACAACACATTGATCATTATGCTTTTGCGATAAAGACATTAACGTTGATGGATAGCTGATATTTTTCTGATATTTTTGCAGAACTGAACCCTAAGCATGACAATAATGTGGTTGTCTACATTTGATTATTGCACTGCTGGTATTCCTTTTTCCACAGAAGGGTCCAACAGTATAACACTCACATTGTTGGTTATATCTCTCACAGGCTCCGCCCTCTACTGGACTCTATGGGTACTCCCCTCGATCCTATCATGCAAGCATTCCTTCACTAAGACTTTTCTAGACGTAGCCGGCCCCTGGGCGGGCCTACCTGAATGCGCGCGCATCTCACCGCATAAGAGGAGGCCTCGCCTCCTCACTGCCATCCCTTTCTCTTCAGCAAGGCAGCAAGTAACTGAGTGAAGAGAGACGGACAAAGAAATCTTTTACAAAGAAACCTACAAAGAACAATGGACTCACCTGTGGAGCGCCCCTGTCCTTCGTATCCGGTCTCCATCGAAGGTGACGACCCCCATGGCCGGTGTATGGAGTGCCTGGGGTCCGACCACGCGGCGGCCAACCTGGCTCCGACCGCAGTCTGCAGCGCCTGTCGACTGATTCCTCGCCCGAGCCGCCATCAGAGGTTGGCGCTGTTCGAGGGGTGCTATGTCTCGCCGGTGGAGGACCCAGAGCTCGACGTGGTGGAGATGGAGGACCTCGAGCAGGGAGTGCCCTTCGTCTTCGCAATCCCAGCGGCCCGGACGGGTCCGAGCGTCGGTGACGGCCAGGAAGGCCATCAGCAGAACAGGTCTGCACGACAGGACTTCTCGGCGTTGATGGCTATGGTGGCGGAGCGTGCAGGCTTGCCGCTCCCCTTACCGTTGCCACGAGGCTGGTGAACGCCTGTGTCAGGGCTTTTACGGCCCGGGCCTCCAGCACAGCCGGCCTTCGTTTCACCCCCCTGCCAGACATCTGGCGGTGTGTGGAGGCCACGTGGCGGCAGCCACTGAGAACGAAGGCTCCGGTGGCTACTCCGGCTCCGCCGCAGCGAAGGGGTACCGGGTGGGGAGCTCCGTCCTCCAGGAGTGGACTGACGGTGGGAGGAAGCGTCCCCGGCGGAGAGAGGTGATTTCTCCGGCCAGGAAGCGAGGGCCAATCCGCCTCCTCCCTGTTTGACCCATTGGTTGCAAATCTTCTTTTCACAAATAAAAAAGATAAATTGTATTCCAGTTTGAGTATCTCTTCTTTCCACACACCCACACAGCCACGTAATGTTGATCGTACAGTTTCCCGACTCGCTGCCCAGGTTGTAACTTCAGTAAAGGAGGCAGCTAGTGCGCACAGCCAGGCTATTGGTTTACAACCATCGACCTGAAGGACGCTTACTTTCATGTCGGGATTGCTCTGAAACACAGAAAGTATTTGCGTTTTGCCTGGGGAGAGCTGGGCGCTGGTCTCTAACAGAGACACGGCACAGCAACCTCCTAGAGCTGCGGGCAGTAGTGTTGGTCCTCCAGCATTTCAAACCCTTAATTCAGGGGAGACATGTAAATGGTCAGGAGCGACAACAGCACCACAGTGGCATATATCAACAGGCAGGGCGGAGTCCGCTCAGCCGCTTTGTTGACCAAAGCGGAGAAATTGTGGTTATGGGCTGCAGAGGTGGTGTTATCTCTGAGAGCCCTCCACTTTGGTCTGGAAAACAGGGGGGGCTGACCTCATGTCGAGGGGCGGACCCCTGCCAGGCGAGTGGGCGCTTCACCCGGAGGTGGTGAAGCGGATCTGGGCCCGGTTCGGGACAGCAGAGGTGGTCTGTTCGCCAGCCGGCGCAACACCCACTGCGACCTGTGGTTCTCCATGGCTCTGAGCGACGACCCGCCCTTGGGGGTGGACGCGTTTGCACACGAGCCATGGCCAAAGAAGCTGCTTTAAGCCTTTCCACCGTTGCGTCTCATTCTCCCACTCCTGGGAGAGTGAGGCGAGAACGTCTGTCAATCATCCTGGTAGCGCCGGATCGCGTGGGCGCCGTGGTACTCAGAGTGACACAGATGAAGGTGGGCCATTCCTGGGCGCTCCCCCAAGTTTGGGGGGCGATCTCTCAGGAGGCGGGTGCAATCGGGGCATTACACACTCTGGGCCAACCTCTCCAGGCTTGGCTCCTGAGAGGGACAGGCTAAGGCAGGGTGGATTGTCTGATAGTGTTATTCAGTCTATCCAGGTAGCTAGAGCGGGTTCCACCACAGCCTGTTACAGGCCGAAGTGGCTGGGATTCCTGCGATGGTGTGAGGAGCGGAAAATAGAGCCCCTATCTTGTGAATTGATCTATTTTGTCGTACTTACAGTTATTTGGTTGACAGAGGGCTTGCTCATTCCACAGTGAAAGTGTATGCAGCAGCCATCTCGTCCTGCCATGAGGATTTGTCGGCAGGTCAGCCTTTTTCTCAGCCACTAATGTTGCGGTTTTTTGCGGGGGTCAGGAGGCTGCGCCAGTAGTGCGCGCCTCCGTTGGTGCTCGAGGCTCTGGTCACAGAACCATTTGAACCTCTGGAGCTCTCCTCCCTGAAAGCACTGTCGTAGAAAACAGCATGCATTACTAGTTACTTAACGTCAGCCAAAAGAGTGTCTGAGTTAACCGCTTTATCGGTGCACCGAGTTTGTTAATGATCCGGGGTGACCAGAGCGGGGCGACACTCAGACCGAACCCCTCCTTTGTGCCCAAGAGCCTAAGGAGTGCGTTCAGGTCAAGGGCTATTCAGTTGGGGGGTTTTAATCTTCCCCCCCCATAGTGGGGCGAGGGAGGCTAAATTACACCTCCTCTGTCCGGTGCGTGCGCTGGCATATTATGTGGAGCGCACAGCTGCCCTTAGACACACAGAACAGCTGTTTGTGTGCTTCGGGGGTGGGTTAACTGGAAAAGCTCTGTCCAAGAAACGCCTGGCAGGCTGGCTCTGCGAGTGCATTGCACATGCCTACGGACAGGCGGGGAGAGCCTTCCCCACGGGGGTCTGTGCACACTCTACACGAGCAATGGCTGTGTCAACAGCCTTATTTAACGGCGTGAGTGTGGAGGACATATACACGGCGGCATCTTGGTCAACGCCAGGCCCCTTCATAAAGTTTTATCTCTTGGACATGTCTGGCTCCTTTTCATCATCTGTGCTTGCTAGGGCAACGCAGGACTGGTGAGGAGGGAGCGGGGCTGTGGGTCAGTGGGCATCTGACCCCCTCCCCGGACGTAATGCGCTTACGTTTTTCCCCGGGCCCCCGGCCCCGGGGGACGTGACGCACACATGGGCCCAGGGGGGGAGGACTCTTTTTCCCCTGCTTTAGGGCAGGAGGGGGGAGTCCTCCACGTTATAGCACACCTCCACGGGGTAAGCGCGTCAGGGTGTGCTCTGTCAGCCGCAGCCTCTTTTCTCTCCAGTTACGACCGAGGGAGAGGTGAGTGAGGCGCAGCGGCTGCTAACCAGAAAGCCGGTCAGAAAACTGAGATGGAATAGTGTTGTTGTGGGACGACAGCGCTTATATACATCAGGCTCCGCCCTCTACTGGACTCTATGGGTACAGTGGGCGGAGCCTGTGAGAGATATAACGAGGGGTTACGTATGGTAACCCTTGTTATATAAACACAGGCGGAGCCCCCTACCTCTGGGGCCCTGTCTGTCCTATGTTGCTTGCTGAAGAGAAGTAAAGGATGGCAGTGAGGAGGCGAGGCCTCCTCACTGCCATCCTTTACTTATGCGGTGAGATGCGCGCGCATTCAGGTAGGCCCGCCCAGGGGCCGGCTACGTCTAGAAAAGTCTCAGTGAAGGAATGCTTGCATGATAGGATCGAGGGGAGTACCCATAGAGTCCAGTAGAGGGCTCCGCCTGTGTTTATATAACAAGGGTTACCATACGTAACCCCTCGTTTTGGATTGAGCCCAGCAGGTATCAGGGACAATACTCTCATCAAAAGTACCCTCAAACTTCTTAGCTGTGTATGGGAGTTATAGATTTTATGCATGACTAAGACATTTGGGTGCAAACAAAGACTCTGCTCTCTAATATTTAATGTGTACACTCAAATTAATGACATGTTCTCTCAAATGAAAAGCATCAAGTTAGGGTTGCACCAGGTACGGACGTAACACATTTTCTTTGGTGTCCATTGTGTGCATTCTTCTGTCATACCTGTTTACTAATAATTGGGGGTTATGTATTGCAATTTAATTGTCCAACATACAGTATTGCTCCATATAAAGACAATACCTAGAAGCTATATAAGTTCCTGCTTTAGTTATACATCAATATTTTAACATGAACCTCACTAAAGCAGCTTATTAAATACAAATGTAAGCACCATTGATCAGAAAGGTAGAATGTTATTATTGTACCATATTTGAGTTCAGCTGTTCCTTATGGGAGTATGTGAGCTATGCTGAGGTTTCTCCCAAAAAGCATTGCTGTGTTCAGCACTAAGAAATATAGGTAGCATATATATATGATATCCTTGAAAGTAGCATTCCATTATGAAAGAATCATAACCAGGCACACCTGCAGAAACTGAGAAGAGGGATAGAGAGAAGATTATTTATACGTTCCATGTTGAACTCTGTGCCCTTTTTGGGCTGTTACCGGAATAAATGCTCACCATCAAAGTTCCTCTAAACATATTAATTGCTGGATTTGATGAGACCTACATTTGTGTTCTGCACCTGCTTATTAAAACTGTGCACATCCTGCCTGGCTGCATTTTCTGAGTCATTAACGCTGTGCTACTGCCCAGTGGGTTGCCCATTTTCAACAGAGGGGTCAACCAGGAACAAAGGGAAAGTAGCTATTTTCAGCCAATGCATGGCATGACTACACTGTATGCTTTTTGCTTTCCTACTTTCCTCTTTATTATCTATTTATATTCCAAAGTATCAGATGTGGACCTCTGCGATAAACCTCCCACCCATATATTTTGTCTGCTAATGTATACTCTTATCTGCATTTAATATGTCTACGTTCCTAATTGTCAGCAACATAATGGTGATTTGTATTCTACAGATGGACAGTCCTTTTTCACTAATTCTGAAGATTACCATGGGGATACGTATGTGTTATTTTCATTAATAAGGTAAAGACAAAGGCCCAAGTTTACTGGCTGGTTACGCTAAGTTAATTATACATGTGCAAATTGTTGCAAAATAACATTGGCTTTGTGCAGTTAATGACCGCCTGCCAACATTGTTTTCCCTCTGCACAAACTGATACTTTTCTCTTGCCATAAGCGACAATAGTGACAGATGCTCAAGCTCAAATTCCACACGCTAATTATGAAGGCTTGGATTGGGCAATTGTCAGCTTGGTCAGATCCTTCTGTGGTTTTTAGTCACAGTAGCAGCTGGAGTCAACGGATGGAGGTAGTTCGGTGAGTCCACTGCCAGCTTTCTCTAATAAATATCATGTGTTACCAAGCTAGCATGCTAAACTAAGATGGGGAACATGGTAAATATTATAGCTGTTGAAAATCAGCATGCTGTAAGCACCATCTGCACCACGTTAGCATGAGTTGCACATCCATGACTGTAGTCCTTTTTTAAACAGAAAAAAAATGTACCTTTTTGCATATTTTATTGGTTAATTTTGTTGTGTAGACCACTTACCGAAAATGTCAGGATAATGCATGCACATTTTCCACATGATAACATCAGAGTATTTACTTTTAGAGACAATAAAGAAAGTTTTTTAAGCTAACATGCTGCCTTGAGGTCATTTGGGGAATCTTTAAATGTGTGCAAATGGCCAGATTTATGTGTTTTGTTTATTAGTTGCCAGAAGTTACCAATTGTATACAAATGCTAATGAAGTTTTACACTGTTTATCATAATCTCCTGGCTCATCTGCAGTAAGCACGTAATACAACACACTCAGATATATCCTAGACATACTCAACCTGCCTCTTCACTCCCCAGTCCCCCTCATGCCATTTTCCATCCGTCCACCAGATGCTTTTGGACTTTCCCTCCTTTCCCATCACCTGAATGCCCTTCCAATCTTCACATCTGTTCCCACTTCCCTCATCTGCACTGCAGATGCCAGCAGGCCTTCCCCTGCACTCCCTTAACTGCATCTCTTTCCCTCCTCAGCCACTGAGTTCATGTACCGTCCCAGTTCCATCCTTACCAGTTCAAGTTTCTGTTACACATTTTTGTTTAATTCTTCTGTTTTCTGGCCACCTGCACTAGTAACTACACCTGCCTGCAAGCTGATTTCTTTAATAAATCATTTAAAATCTCCATCTCTGCCTTCTGCATTAGGGTCATTCCCCTGTTGCCTCACACACAGCCGTGACAAAAGTGCCCCGCAATGATATTTGCTCCTGGCATATTTTGTAGAGCCCCAACACAGTTTAGGCTAGTGCTTGACAATCTCAACAACTCACAACCCTGTGTTTTTTCTCACCTTTAACAGAATGATAATACATTTTGCCGAAGCTTCCTCCTGTGCTGGCACCAGGGTCTAGAATAGTGGAGATTAACCTGGCAACATGGGATTTTGTTCACCCAGATTAAGAAGGGACAGGGGAAAACCGACTAACTCGCCCTATTAGAAGTGTGAAAACTTGATTTATCCAAAGACATCAACAAGTCTCTAAAGCTTTGTTTGTAATAGAAAAGCAATTCACACGTTTTCCGCTTTTACTCGTGGGTGGTCTGAAATGAAACATACAAACAAAAGTTATGTGGAAATCTGCAAGCAGGAAAAGTGCGAGTCAATTATACACTTTGCCATTAATGAGGCCTGAATGAGGGCTGGACGGTTTCACAGGGAGTCTCAGCCTATTTGGGACTAATGTCTGGCATGGCAGAGCTCTGGGCCCTGGTGAGATCAGCTCTGGTTCCCTCCGCTTTGAGATATTGCATTGACCTCTGCAGCCCACATCCCATGATTACCTTGACATCTGCTGGGTGGGTTTCAAAAAGCTAATTAATCCCTGCTGACCTGAAGTTTGGCTGTCTGTTCTAAAAGCAGCTTGGGTCTTGGGGTAAAGACCCACTATAGGTCAGCCTCATAGCTCCAACACGACTTATTCTTGGTGCAATGCTTTTCTTGGACAATTCTTTAGAAAGTCCTAGTAACATTATGTCAAATATTTGACAGGAAATAGCATCTTTTTGGCTGATTTCCCCCCTGTGAACTTATTTATAAAGAAAAATACCTCAAGTGGTTATTTCAATGGCTGCACTGCACCAAAAGCCCAGCTCCCTCTTCACATTAGCCAGTATTATTTTCCAAGTTCTATTTCATGGCCTCTTCCAGCCCACTGAGTACTGCAAACAGATCCCACCATGAGGCAACATTAATATTCATGAATAATGTTATGCGAAAAAGAAAATATATAAATAAACAGCCAACACACCTGGCAATGTCACCCCCTAAAAAGTGCCAAGGGGTCCCAGATGGAGCTTGTGATTTTTCTTCCATGACACGTGTAATTGTTACAGTCTGAAAAAAATAAATACAATTGAAGGCAATAAGACAATATTTCCCAAAGTCCTCAAGGGAAAACGATATGCCCCTGTGGAGGAATAGTTTTTGCAGGTTCAGAGAAGAGGGAAATCTTGAAGGTATTTGCAAATGTATTGCTCCAGTTTTCAGGCAGGTGAAGAGAGCCTTGGGCAAAATTAGGTTTATCTAAGCGATGTTTGTGAGGTATTCTGAGGGGACCGGATAACCCTTTCAGTTTGCCATCACACAGACAAGTCTGCTCAGCTGCTGTGTCAAGGGAAATTACAAGGTTGTTGCCTACATACAAAATCCTCCTCTGAAAGGGGATGGCTCTCAGGCAAACATTTCTGATTGTGTTGGTTAACAATATGGTCTTTTGTGCCAGTGAAAGTCAGACAAAAAGCAAATAGGGATATCATTTTCAAAACATTTGCTCTTTTTGCATGAGAACCACCTTGTTTACATAAAAGCTTTTTAGGATTGGTTTTGAAACAGAAGGAAGAAGAAAACCAATTAATTAAAGGGACAGAGAGACCTTTTTCTAACAACATGTTTTGAAACGATATTAACCTGTTAAGCCCGGGCCTGTTTCTCAGGTCTCAACAAATGACTATATCTTCACTTCTAAAAGGGGTAAATTAATAATCTTTTTTCTGAAAGCAATGATAAACCTGTGAGTTGGATGTCGAAAAGTCAGAATCAATATAGAATTTTTTTATTTTAAAGTAAATTCAGATTGAACATAGTAAAAAAATGTAAATGATAGTGTCCGTCCAAAAAAAAAACATTACTTATAGTGAAAACCACCATTGAATGATGGGATAGTAGACTAAAAGCTTTAGGAATCCAAACTATAACATATAATAAGTACCCTGTATCAAGATTGATGCAAAACAAGTGACATTTGACCTTTTTAGAGAGGTTTAGCAAAAATCATTTGGGTGGATTTCTCTGGAACCCATTGGTCGATTTTGGTGATTGACATCTCTTTTGAACCGTTAGAGCCAATATAATCAAAGGGGTAGTTCCTAAATCCACCTACACGTTACCATGAGGAGTGAGAGTGATGCGCACGCAGTTTGCCCAAACCGAAAGCTATGTTACGCTCTGAAAACTAAAAACTAGGCTTATTGATAAATATGAAGATGGATTATCAGTAATCATTTCAAAGTGACACAGAGACATTGGATTAACCTTCAGCAGCGTTGTATGTGTTGTAATGCCATTGAACACAACTTTTGATCAGAAAACAGCAAAGGTAAGACTTATTTGCGTTTTGGCCCCGTAAAGCTACGTGGTGTGTTGTCTGGGTTTGTCTTTTCTGCCGCGAGTTTTGGTCGCTATGTGATGATACTTATAACTCTAGAATATGTGGAATCTCAGCTTTAATCTGATGTCTTGTTTGTGCAGATCCGATAAGTAAGAAAGTACCGTGAGTTCTGTGCTAAGTGCGTTAGCCTTTTTTCACTCAGGGCTCATTTAGACGCTTTTTGTGAGACTTGTGTTTTGTTTCGGTAAAAATGGTTCATATCGTCAGTTAGCTGAGTTTCCTCCCGTTGAGTGGGTATGACACATTAATAGGTTGTTAAATTTTAAGAAGCCCTGAGACATAGTTTCGTGAAAAAAAAGCACGCAGCCCCCAAAACAGGAACATGCACTAATGTGCTGAACCAAAAGGTTAAATCCAAAATATTAGCATGAAGGGTTGTTGTACCCTACATGTACCTAAGAGATTAATCTACTCTTTTTTTTTTACAAAACTCGTAAAACAGGTAGAGGTTAAATCCTTACCGATATACCAACCCAGTCTCACGGCATTTCGTGTTATAGTCACGACATTTAATCTATTGATTCGTGTTCACCAACACGATTTTCCCCTTTTTTTCGTGTCACACAGAACGATTTTAAAAGCAATGTATTTCTATTGGTAGTGTGTTTCGTGCCTGCAACATGTCTTGTTCGGTCGGGTCTTGGAAGACCGGAAACTGTGGGGTTCATAAAAACATTTTCTTACTCAATATCAAGCCACGATTATTGTTTTCATTTAAAATCGTATAATGTCGGACTTTTTTTGCAGTCCGCGAGGAAAATAAATGGGGCTCAGAGCCTCAGAATACTGAAATCTGTATTTTTTTAAATCTTTTTTTCCTTCTAATTTGTTATTCTTTTCTAAATAACTGATAGGAATCGTGGAAAAGGTAGGACCCAAATGCAGACTACAAAAAAGGTAAAAGGTCTAGAAACAAAAGCGAGCTTTATTTAAAAGCTGATGAACATAAACATGGCATGAAAAAACATAGGTAGCACAAGGTAGCAACAACAAACAAAACTGACCGTGACCAACATGGAGGGAGACAGGAAAGACAATGAACCGACAAGGCACACAGGGGAAGCCAAGACTAAATACAAAGAGGGGTAATCATAGGACAAAACACAGCTGGGTAAGGGAGGCAGAACCACAAGGGCAACAGGTGAACACAATCAGACA
Organism: Dissostichus eleginoides; assembly: GCA_031216635.1. Taxonomy (NCBI): domain Eukaryota; kingdom Metazoa; phylum Chordata; class Actinopteri; order Perciformes; family Nototheniidae; genus Dissostichus; species Dissostichus eleginoides. The sequence goes on along the minus strand of CM062270.1, from coordinate 13,519,485 downwards.
ATCAGACACAGGAGGAAAAACACAGGAAGGAAGACAAGAGACAGGGAGAACAGAACAGCAAAATAAAACCCACCACAAGACAGACAAAACCAACATTGTGACACAACACCAGGATCATGACAATAACACACCATTATCCTTGTTTTTATTTATTGTTTAATTCTATAATCTCTGGCTTTTTTGGCGTCCGTTAGGAACTGAATTTCAAAATAAAATAACCGGAAACAGACGTAGGCTTATAAGGAACATTTCGAGCATCATTGCGATACACACCCACTGAACTGATTACCCAAGATCCTCAGCTATGGTTTAAGCTCGGTGATTGGATGTTTTAGCCGCAATGCACGTTGGGATATGGTGTTAATGCGATATGAAATCCGAAAAACATTTCGGAGTTTAGGATGGCCGAAGACACTACACTACCCATAATCCTCAGCTATCGTTTGGGACTACAGTCCCTATGCTTGAAAAACCCTGTGATTCATCTTCAAGCTCTGGGATTGGATATTGGAGTGGCAGTGTGCCAAGGTTACGCCGAGTGTCAGACAGCTCTTTGAAATGGAACGAAACCACGGCAGACTATCCAAAACTGGACTCGAACAGGACCAGCCCCCCCCCCCCAGAACTACACATGCTGGCTATTGTGATTCGCAAAATGTTCTATGGGACGTCTCTACTCGTGGGAACGTTTTCGTTTTTCCCACAATTAGAAGTTGCCAGTATTAAACACATTGGTGTTATCAAATTTAAAACATATAATTAATAAATGGGTGAAAATTGCTTGTGTCCATAATGGGCAGCATTAATATATACCCACATGACAGCTCATTGTTATTTTGTAATTCTACTTCACTACATTTCAGAGGTTAACCTGGTATTTTTACTCCACTACATGTATTTTAGTTACTTGGCAGATCCTGATTAATGATGTGAAATATAAACAACCCTTAAATCAGACTTTAGTTACACCTGAGTAAAATTCAGGGACCAACAATCAGGCGAGATATTTGATAGTTGGTGCTTGAGAAGACTTTATCTGCAGATCCCTATAAAGTATATTCAGTGAGTCTTTATATATATATATATATATATATATATATAAAGACTCACTGCTGGGATAAACTGGCCGTTGCTTTGTGAGCTCCGTGGCTGGTGACGTGCCCCCTCCCCCCGTGCTGGACTCTGGAGCGGTTCTGGCTCTCAGGGAACTCGCCGACCAATTCTCACAGATACAACTCACTGTTAAATTTGAGAAACTGTTATTTTGGTTTTGTTATTTTGTTTTGTTAATTTAGTTTATATACTAGTATTTTCCTTATTTAATATTAACCATTGTGCACAGACTTTATTTGTGTCACGGTCTGCTTTCTCACTCACCTATTTTCTGCATTAACATTCCTTAGTCACCTGGTAGTCACACCCCCTCTCTCTCTCTCACTCTGTTACACCCATCAGCTCCAGTAGTATATAGGCCCACTTCACTTTCACCTCAATGCCAGATCGTACTTTGCAGCATGCCAGTCTTTCCCGCATTACCTTCCAGATTGCTCTCCCGGTTTCGACCCTGCCTTTCCCTGACCAGCCTGCCTCGCCTGTTTCCTGACCCTGCCTGTACCGGACTACTCTGCCTCGCCTGTTCCCTGACCCGGTCTGTACCTGCGACTCCCGTCTTACTTACTCCTGGAACCCTCGCCTGTCCCCGACCAGCCCATTGCCTACTATCTGCCGTTTTGTTTCCTACCAGACAATTGCCTTTAATAAAGCTGGTTACCGACTATCCCTGGTTTCCCGTGTGTTGCATTTTGGTTCTCAGCTCGTTTGTGACAATTTGGATACCTTCATTCATTTGGTTTGGTTATTTAAGAATATATACTAGTGTTTTCCTTGTTTAATATTAACCATTGTGTGCAGACTTTATTTGGATAAGTTAATTCATTTGGTTGTATTTATTTGGTTATTTATTTAGTTATTAGTTATTTAGGAGGTTTTAACCGTCTTCCTCTTGTCAGACAGGTGCTCTGGGCCTGAGGTGGCAACCCCAATCCCTGGTGGTGGTGTTCTACACGAGTCCTGCCCTGTCTTGTACCTCCTATGCCCCAGTATTGACTTTTAGCTGATTGTATAATGTGTATCTGGTGTTTTTAGAATAGTTAATTGATTGTTATAAAATAAAGTAATTGTGTCAACTGTAACTGAAACTGTCTCTGGCCCGTTATGTAAAACGAACCTGTGTTCCTTGTGGGTTAAATCTTTTATTATCAATAGTTAGTTCCTAGGGTTGAAACTCCCAGGTGGCGTTGTTGGCAACACAAACTCTTACCTACACTACACCGTCACACCAGCAAGGATTTTTACATAACCATGACTTTGCTGTGCATGCATTTACGTTTAAGTTCTGTTTCCCACCCTGTTAACATAATTGTTGACATAATAAACTTAACATAAAACTATGTGGAAAAAATAAATAGATTCAGTAGTCTTTTTCGGTTTGTTCAGTTGTCAAAAGTTACAAAGTAGACATTAGGGACATGTTATCTAATCACAGAGCAAAGTATTTGAGCAGCCTTGTTTGCATGAAGGCTTTTCAAGGTTTACCAAATGGATATTTAGACTGAAGCCTTTTCTATTAAACCTGTAACCCTAATTACAATCATTGTTATTTTTTTAACAATGATTGTAATTAGGGAGTTGAGTTGTTTCCCAAACATGCTACACATTGGAACAAACCAAAGCTACAACATAATTATAAATAAAAGAAAGAACATAGAGTAGACCATTTTTAAATGTATAGATTATAATCAATGAAAATTATAATATCCAATGATAATTAGAAAAATAGACCAAACCTTCCTTCTATTGTATGTCGTGTTTGATAGTTATGTTGAGCATACTGCGCTATAAACCTTTGTGATAATATATGTGGTGAGTGAGTCACTGTAATATTTCTGACAACATTTAACAAAATATAAGTTGACCTCTGTCTGACACTTAACCATTTCAGTGTCTCCAGCATTTCAGTTACTCTGGTTCTGTAGGAGCATTGCAGTGCACATCGTGCTGCCTTATTTTGTGCTACTTGTAGTTTGTTTAAATCTTTTTCTGCAGCACTAGACCATATAACCAAACAATAATCAAGCTGTGACAGAACCAAAGCATCCAGAACTTGTCTACTGACATCTATTGGCAAATATTTTACAATTATTTTTACAAGTGACACACCCCTTCCCATTTTACATACAACATTATCAATTTGTTTAGACCAAGATAATTTATGATCCAGGATTATACCTAGCCATTTCGTCTCCTTGACCTGTTCAATTTGAATATGGTTTAAATGTAGTTGCAATTTTGGATCACTTTTGAACTGATGATTTGATCCTATTAATAAAGATTTTGTTTTTCCAGCTTTAAGTACTAACTTATTATTTATGACCCACTCTGATATCAGTAGTAGATCTTTATTCATAACATCTGTCAACTCTCTTATAGTCGATGTTGCATAATGTATTGTTGAGTCATCTGCATACATTACATTACAATTTTGGCTTTTTCTAACACTAATGGTAGGTCATTTGTAAAAATAGAAAATAAAAGTGGTCCCAAACAACTACCCTGTGGTACTCCACAAGTGACTGTCTTCATCTTTGAAAGACTTCCATTAAAAAAAACAGTTTAAAGGCAATGTGAGCGTCCATTCCCATTGGATAACGGAGAATTTTACACCAGGAAATAAGTATTTTCCTTACTGTCGATGTGCATGTCGAATGGCCAGGTCTGTAAGCATGTTGATACACAGTGTTAAAGTTGTTACCTTCAAAGTATTTTTTGTATTTGATTGAAAATTATTCTCTCCATTATCTTTCTTAACGCTGGTAACAAACTTATTGGCCGGCTATTTGTACCAGAAAATGGTCCAGCTGGATTTTTTGCAGGTGGAATTATTTTTTGCAATTTTCCATGCCTGTGGGCAAATACATTTTTCAATACTCAAATGTATATTATGGCAGATAGGCTCTGCAACAAAATTAGCAACATATCTAAGAAATGTACCAACTAAATTATCCACACCTGGTGGTTTAGCAATACATGTACGTAGACATTCAACATCTGTAATTGTCACTTTTTCTATTTTAAATGTACATTTCTTATTTTTCATAATTAAGTCATTTATTAGAAATATGGAGTTACTGTTTATAGTTTGATTCATATTTCTCCTCAAATGATTCACTTTATCAAGAAAATAATCATTCAAATAATTAACAATTTGTACTGGTTTAGTCAAAAATGTCCCTTCCACCTCAAGATATGTTGAGGTGGAATTCGGTCTATGGCCCATCATGCCATTTACTAAACTCCACAGTTTTTTCTTGTCATCTTTTATATCTTTAATTCTATTTCCATAACACAATTGTTTTTATTTTTTATTTAATGCTGTAACATAATTCCTTAACCTTCTATACATTTGCTTATCTGACTCATAACTTGATGAGAGAGCTACATTTTTTGCATCATCTATTTGTTTCATTAGACCCTAACATAATGTACTGTATGGTTGATATTGTGCCACGAGCAACTGACTTTAGTTGAACATTGGTTTGCTTATAGCTGCCACTACAGGCACAGTCCAACAGCAGTAGACTAACATTAACTGTTCTGTCAGATCTGGTATTAACAGGCATGTTTTGAGTACTTCAAACGTATTCTTGTTGGACCATTATCTCTACAGTATGTAGTTAATTAAAGATCAGTGATGGCTGCATTCTCCAACAACTGAAAGAAAGGTGAGGGTTGCTGCGATAAACACAAACATGTACTGTAACACACACAGCACTTTTCCCATTCTTCCTATGAAACCTGAACCCTCCACCCACTACACTCACCTCTCCATCTCCCTGGACGCCCATCCTCTTGATTTCCACTCTCCTTCCTCTCACTTCATACCTCCCTTTGTCCATTCTTCTCCCTGGACTTCTAAGGGCCTCTACTTCTGATCTCAGTCTCTATAGACCTGACCAAACACTTGCTCATTCTCCATCTAGTTCTCTCAACCTTGTAGCAAGTCGCAGCTGATATCCTCCTGGTCATTGATCTATTCTGTCTCTCAGAGGAACAGAGGAGGGTAGTGGAAGTTTTGAAAAAGGTGAAAGTGACCATCAGCTGAGCAATCCTGAGGCTTCTTGGTAAAGAAATGGAAATATGGTGCATGTCGTCCTTGACAGGACTGGTGTGGCAGCTACACTGCACCCTCAAGAAAAAAGGAGCAGAAGTGTCAGTGATGAGTGTGGTGAGTGTATTGTAAAGGTGTCAGACTGTTAACATGAGGCCTGAACCTATCTGCTTCCACCACCAATGGGGTCATGTTGTCTGCTGTGTCCCATCTGACAAGAATACAAGTCTGAGGTCCTAAGGAGTAATTGCATATCCTCAGAAGGAATGAAAAATCACCGTTGACTGATGTGACCATTGTGAAACTCAAAGTAGCTTTTTCCTTAAGCAGTAATAGCCCCATTGCTGTTACTACTATTGTTGTACTCTGGTGTAATAATGGTTTGACTGTATAAATATTCTAAAACTGTTAGGAAAATATCACTCGACACCAGGTTGAGAATCAATAATCAGGTACTAATTTATTTTTGCAAGAAGGAGCAGAGTTAAATCACATACAAAGGATATGGTTTAACTCACACACATGAGGTATGTTGCTCAATGGAGCAGGAAAAAACATCAGGCTTATATAGTCCAAAATACGGAGATAACAACAAAGTCGTAAATCGAGGTGGCGCTAATATCATCAGCAGGTGTCGGAAAGGTGACGGGGACATCTGCGACGTCTTCTGGAAAGAGTCACGTACTTCCTTCACGCCTCATAGAAGTGGGATATTTAGGAGACAACAAGTATGTGTCTTCTCATAAATATCAACAACCTGAAATGCCCTGCCTCCTCCTATCATTAGGAGAGGCAGCTGCAAGGTCATACACAGTGCAGAGTCACACATAGTATCAGTGCATTAAAACAACCCATAAAGAGGAGACAACTTGTATTTTCTCCAACAAAAACAGTGAGAATGTGAAAGTAGGAGGCTTGAAATTACAAAAAAATTATAAAGTGTAATCTCTGTCTCTCTTGTCTCCCCTGTGGTTTTGTTTGTTTTCTCTGTGCTGATGATACAAACAACATTTAAGATAAGTACATATGAGGTTAATGTTTCATGAAAAGTATTGGATTCAGCGTTTCACATAATCCTTGATCTGATGTTATGGATGAACAGATTAGTATACATTACATTACAAAAAGGGAAGGAGTTTTCTCTCGTCCATGCAAGAATCTAATAACTATGAATGTACCATGGTGACTTTTTGGATGTTTGCTAAGCTGAATGCACTGGGCCAGCTAATACAATTGGGGAATTCATTAAGAGGAAAACTACAAATTGTTTGGATGTGATTTGTAAATGCTTGACATATTCCAAAGCTAAGTAGGAGTCCAACGCATTGTATTATACTGTGTGGTACAATAGAATGCAGAGAACTCATGTGTAAAAGCTATTGATTAAAGTGTAATAACCCAACAAAAAACGTAATCCACCTCTCTATTAAAGTTAAATGGTTTTGAATTTCTGGGGCACAAACACAGACCAATGTAAAAGTTTCTCTAGTTTAAAGTACTTTAACTGTATTTACCTTTCAAAATATATTTATAATGTCTTATAAGAATAAAATTGATAGTGGTGAAGTAAAAAAAAAAGCAAAACATTATTTATTATTTATTTGCTATAACAAAATGTATAGGATAGGTAGTGTTCATTGGGTTCTATTCTATATTCTAACAATGTATTTTATTAATAGCAACTGCTGTGCGGCATTAATGGTTGCCGGTAGTAATAGCAAGCTGTCCTTGCAATAGGTAATATATCTGAAGTAACTCATTACAGTACTTCAAATTTAAGGAAAACGTCTAAAAAATTTGATTTAAAAAAAAAAAAATGTTGAAAAGGAGGCAATGTGAAGATGCATTTGAGAAAGATGTTTTTGCCTATTCAACATATCTCTGCAGATGAAATATAAGTTGTCTACCCAGGTATAGTTGTTGTTAAAGTAACAGTAATTATGGAAATAATCATGTTTAATATGTTAGATATTGAATATATTAAGAAACCTTACAGTATTAAGGTGGTTCCATTTCAACCATCTACCATCATAAAATGCAGCAATAATCCATGATAAATAATATGAGCTTCAAATGGAGAATCTGCATAATAGGTACTTTCACTTTTGAAACCATGGTCTTTTTTATTAATTCAGAGTCTCATTAGCTCCCACAGAGTGTTTGTCAAGGTTCTTTATTTGTCATACGAACATAGCTACAGAGTAGTTATGTCGATGAAAATCTTAGGTCACAGGATTCTCCAACAGTGCAACACAATAATACAAACAGAAAAATATAGTGCAAGTAAATATCAAAAAGTAAATACAAAAAGAAAAATAGTTTAAAAAAAAGTGAAATAGTGAAATAAGAGTCTATATGCAAGCTATTGGAATGATATATTAGATAAATAGATAAATAATTACTAAGTAGCAGATGAATGTTATGGATGTTGTTTCAACAGTTCAGGGGCCTCATTTATAAAGCCTTGCGTAGGATTCACGTGGGAAGGTTGCTTACGTAGGACAAAGCAAATAAATACGCACAGACATTTTCCGATTAATAAAACACTGCGTACCGGCGTAGGACTTGCGTGCGGCACGTCCTACACCGGTTTCCCTTTATAAATCACAATCAACTCGAAATGCGGCGCAGCTTTTGCGGGCTTCACGTAACGCCCATATTTGCCTATAAATAGTCAAAGAAACGCCCCGTATTAATATTCATTTTGACTGACTGCATGAAGAAGATCGCAGGAAATGACGAACAGATAAAAAAGACATTGCACACCGTGTCAGATTTAGGTTATTTTGGGAAGGTGGAGACAAATCACATTGTTTGGTGGATGCAGTTTGAACCAGAGTAGCAGCATGGAGGTCGGATCGTCACCAAAATAAATAAATAAGTGGTCTGAAAAAAGTTAATGACAAAATACACATAACCTTCCTTATTTTTTTATTTGGTGGTTTGTGTTCCAGCTGTCGATCAGCGGTGCGCAGCGTCTCCACTGCAGCCTGTGCGTCTCAACCCCCCCGCAGCAACTCTATATCCAGTTAAATGAAATAAAACTAATCTGTTGAGTTATATCAGCTGCCAAATCTACCAACTATAAGGTGTTCTTAGTTTCCATACTGCCTGTGTTTTATGAGCGACTTATCAAGTCTTAGCAAACGGCATAAAACATGATTAAACATGATAGTATATAAAACCATGCTCGTATACAACCTATAGAAAAGCAAAACGGCCTCAGTTTAGACGTAATTCTGTCCTTCTGCATACCGCATCGTTTATGAGAATACATGTCATAACATTAAGACAACATATTCGAGGTGGTTTTCAATAACATCCGTATATATTTATTTCTCCAAGTTACGTTTTTGTAACAGGCGTTTGTTTAATAATTTTAAGATTGACTTTAATCAATGTTTGCAAATTAATTCTTCATATATGATACATGAGAGGTAACATTTTATGTATGGTATTATTTTCACATATTTCTCTCCATTCTTCCTTCTGCTAACGGTGTCGCAGTTTCTCGTCTCTCCCGTTTTTGTGCTTAGTGCGTACGCATGGGTCAGAGTTTGGGTCTTCTTTGCTGCGGTCTGCTGGGGGGGCAGCATAAGAGCCGGTGACACCAGCAGGATCAATAAACTGATAAGGAAAGCTGGGTCTGTCATCGGCATCAAGCTTGACCCCTTTGAAGCTGTGGTGGAGAGGAGGACACTGAACAGGCTGTTGTCAATCATGGATAACCCCACCCATCCTCTCCACCTGCAGCTGGACAGTCAACGGAGCTCCTTCTCCAATAGACTGCTGCAGCTCCGCTGTCACAAGGACCCATACAGGAAAACATTCCTGCCCACTGCAATAACTCACCTCTAGCTGGAAGAGAACTCTCTGCTCCATAGTTTCTCTTGAAATAAAACCACGTTGTACATTTTACACATATATAATCTGTTCAATATTTTATATTTAATATTCCATATTCCTTATGTCATATCTTTTTGAAAATATATATTTGTATATATAATATCTACATGTATATTTCCTATTTCAACATGTATATTTTCTATTTTCTTTTATTTTCTTTCTATTCTTGTTTATTTGTAGTTTTGTTTTATTGTAAAATGCCTTGTCTTTTATGCTGCTGCAACAAAAACAATTTCCCAAATTGGGATCAATAAAGTACCATCTTATCTTATCTTATCTTTTTATAAATCGCAAACATTGTTTAGAAACTGGCGTACGCCACCTTTTGAGCGTACGCACCGTTTATAAATGAGGCCCCAGGTGTTTAACAGTCTTATTGCCTGTGGGATGAAACTGTCTCTGAATCTGGTGGTTTTTGTCCGGATGCTGGGGTAACGCCTGCCAGACGGCAGCAGACTGAACAGTTTGTGGCTGGGGTGATGGGGGTCTTTTATAATCCTGACGGATTTCTTCCTGAGCCGCTGGGAGTATAGGTCCTCCATGGATGGCAGCTCCGTCCTGGTGATGTTCTGTGCAGTTTTCACCACCCTCTGTAAAGCCTTACGATTGAGGGCGGTGCAGCTGCCGTACCAGGCCGTGATGCAGCCAGTCAGGATACTCTCTATGGTGCACCTGTAGAAGGTCAGGATCCTCTCTATGGTGCACCTGTAGAAGTTGCAGAGTATCCTGGAGTCCATGTTGAACCTCCTCTGCCTGCGGAGGAAGAAGAGCCGCTGTCAAGCTTTTTTGGTGATGGTGGTGGTGTGAAGAGTCCATGTCAGGTCCTCGGTGATGTGGACACCGAGGAACCTGAAGCTGCTGATTCTCTCCACCGTAGTCCCATTGATGGCGATGGGGGCGTGTCCCTCTCTCTGCTGCTTCCTGTAATCCACAATCATCTCCTTTGTTTTGCTGACGTTGAGATGGAGGTTGTTATCCTAGCACCAAGATGTCAGGTTTTCGACCTCCTCTCTGTACACCGTCTCGTCGCCGTCTGTGATCTGGCCGATGACGGTCGTGTTGTCAGCAAACTTCACGATGGTGTTGGAGCTGTGTGTGGCCACGCAGTCATGAGTGAAAAGGGAGTAGAGGAGAGGGCTGAGCACTGTTGGGTTTAAGCACCCTTCAGTTGTTGAAGGTTCGAGCCCGCTCCGCGCTGTTCGTTTGATGAGTGGTCTGCTGTAAAAAGGAACGGCTCAGACAGAGATATGAGATTAAACAATAAGCTGATTTAATGGTAGAAACAACAGTACAATATAACGAAGTACTTATATAACGAAGTACTCCGGGCCTCAGCTCTTCCACCGTGCGATGTACGTATCAGACAGTCAGACAGAACAGAGGCCGCGAGTGTACAGAATTCACAATATTTATCCCCACAAACGGAGAGGAGTTGTGTGGGAGGAGTTGTGTCGGTTGCTCCTCCCTAGGTGTTCATCCATTGGTGGACTCACTCCTGGGCGAGCCCTAGGCAGCGAATCAGAGTGAGTCAGCCATTGACGAGGTCTAAACAGCGAATCAGAGTGAGTCAGCCATAAGTGTGGGAACTTTCGATCTCCTGCGCCGCCGATCAGTCCCAGGTCATCTTTTATGGCAGCCATAAAATAAACAATTCTGGGTCGCACGGGGGTGAGGTACCAATCCTTATCTTCGTTTATCCTCAGCACCTGGCCGTACCACTCTGCATCCCAATCTTTCTCTCAGAACAATCTCTGCATAGACTCAATGGTGTCAGTTTTATTACCTTTCTCCTACAACCCCCCCATGCTCCTATCCGGGCCATTAAAACCCCGGGGGGGCCGACTGGATCCTCTACATTCCTAAGTCAACGCACACACAATTGACCACAGCAAACAAAGGAAAATAAGAACACTTGGTCTAGTTTCATAAGTATACATTTTACACAGACAAAGTTATAATTATTAAAACAGGTTATATAGGATATACAGGTTACTTTAATCCCCCTTTTGATCTCACCTCCAGAGATCAATTCACACATAGCATTCAAAACATAACCACTGTCATTCTTTTCTACTGCGTCTGTCCCACAATGAGCGGATACAAGGCACACAACAACAACCACATGTTACTAAAATGGCAATACAAGTAGCTATTGAAATCAAAAGAGACATTATTAAACCTTTCCATTGACCAAACATGTTTGTAAACCATTCCTCCAAGGGGTTGTGTATCCCTGATTGTTCATGCATAGTTATGGATAGTGTGCGAAAGCCTTCTAAAGCCTTTGTGACGGAACCGTCCGGAGCCGTATTGTTTGGAATGAAAGTACAACACATATCACCAAACATTGAACACACACCTCCTTTCTCAGCTAACAGCATGTCAAGGGCCATTCTATTCTGTTTCAGCCATAAGGGAAGTCGGCCCCAGCTGTTCAGCGAGTCCTTCTACAGGGTCCCTAGTGAGATTAGCTAAACGGAGCACATTGTAATGTACATAGTTGATCCTGTCTACATTATTCCATCACTACCTGCTTGGAAAGTGAAGGTTTGTTTAGGAGACATTTTGGTAACAACTACCTCATGTTTGGCCCGTTTGACCCTAGTTACGGACTCCTCTGGCGGGGGAATGGAGTCTGGGTGGTCAATGGAATCATTAAAACAAAAATAAAGGCAAGGGTGAACACACATTATTTCTGTTATTAATAATAGGAGATTTACTAGGACACAAGGAATTAACACCAATCAAATAATAAGGCAATTCGCTAATGGGCCATATAACTAAGAATGGTGTTCAAGATACAAACAGTGTCCCAAGTAAAACCACGATTCCCACTAGCAGAGTACACCAACAAACAATAAGGAAGTGTAATCCACAGTCTGTCATTGTTGAGTACCTTTAATCAGTGGTCCGTGTTATTGTAATTAGGTTGAACACAATGCTAAAATCTCCTAAGGAGATTTTTAAAACTAGGGTGTAAAATAGTACCCTGTAATGGTAAATACTGTGCTCCCAGAACCTGTTAAATAGAAGGTCTGGTGAGTGGGGAGACTTCCACTGCCCTTTAACTATAGGGATAACCTCTCGTTATATATAACCTACTACTCTTATTAGAAAGAGGCCCTATAGGTGGGCATAAAAATGCTGCTACTTATTGGAAAGTGCCCCTAAAGGTGGGAGTAAAAAAGTCGGGTCCTATATGGAGTCGTGTGTTTCAGAGTAGACTCGTGTCCGCCTCCTCGCCGGCCGTAATCTCCTTTCCAAGATCGCCTGTTGTTACCTCTGTGTTTTGTCCTTGTCATCTGTTGTATGGGTCGTTGCTTCTGCTGGGCTGTCGTCGTCAGATGTGTCGTTCTCTCGTCCTGCTGCAGCGATGTCAGTTCTGATGTCGTCTAACGTCCTTGCTGGAGGTTTTCCAACGGCGCACTGGCTCCAATGATACCACGTTTCCCCCTTTCCTTCGAGGCGAACTGCATGTGATGTCCTCTGAGTCACTCTGTGCGGGCCGGTGAACCTTGGGTTGAGCCACTTCGGACGGATGACCTTCAGCCAGATGAATTCTGCGGTGTTAGCCTCGTGCTTCTCCGGTCCCCCTTTGGCGTCAGCCACCTGGGTGGAGAAATCTCATACCAAGCCCTTAAGTTGCTGGTAGTATGGTTTGCTATCCATCTCTTCTACTTCTTTCCCTACTGCTAATGCTCCAGGACCCGGAAACTGATGGCCGTGGGTCAGCTCAAATGGGGAGAAACCTGTCCCTCAGTTAATGTGTTCATAAACAAAGTCCGACACCGGCTATATCAACCTGTTTCAGAGGAAGGTGGAGTCCCCTGTGCCGTCTTGACTTGCCGTGTCTTCTCTGTCAGAGGCAGAGGTTTCATCCTTTTTTTTTTTTTAGTCCTAAAAAATTTGACGCGTTTTGCAACAAAGTCAAGTATTTCTTCATCTGTAGGTGTATGTGTTGATACAGGTGTTCTTTAATGTCATGAGGGGAACTGGGTGAGGGGGGGTTAGAGGTGGAGGGAAGCGTATAGGGAGGGGGTCGGGTCTTAAAGGGGTTGTATAAATCTGGATAGAGGAGGGGACCGCCCTCTGGGATGTCTGGGAGGGGCCCACCATATGGCTTCTCCTCCTGACTGGCTCTATCACTTCTGTGGGAGGGGCTGGTGCAGGACTGGGTGGGGCTGCTATGGCGGGCAGATTTTTGGCGGGAGTTTTGCTCAGAGAGCAGGTTACTGCCACTCCATTCATAACTAAGGCTGCGTTATGGCCTATTCTCCTTAGCTTGTCAACTAGCTCCCTTTCTTTGTTAAGTTTAGAAGCCCTGATAAAACCTGCCTTCTGCTTGTTGAGAGTTTCTAATTTCTGAACCAACTGTCGCTCGTATGTATTGAGTGCTGTGGCTAGGAGACTTATTGCCTCGTCACCCTCTACTCTATTCTCTGCGATCATCTGATCGTGTAAGAAACGGAGATCGCTGCTCGCCTTTTTATGATCTCCGGGCTTAAGTCCGCTAAGTATCAATCTCTCTGCTTGTCCCCACTGTTCCCTTAAACTCCCCGGAACAGGGACTCCTAATTCTCTCTCTTCACGTTCAAATTCTCCTTCCATTTTGACTTCGTTCGTATCTGCTTCTCCTAAAGGTTTTAGTTTTTTATAAAAAATACCAGATACTCTGCGTACTATAATTTACTAATTATTGTAGTTTTATTCCCACAGGTATACAGTCTGATAGTTTTCGGTGCGAGGTGTATTTCAACCCGTTGCGGAGACTCACAAGAGCGCTTCTCCTAAAGGTTTTAGTTTCTTATAAAAAACACCAGATATCCCTGCGTACTATAATTTACTAATTATTGTAGTTTTATTCCCACAGGTATACAGTCTGATAGTTTTCGGTGCGAGGTGTATTATAGGCGGCGCGTAAGGCTCAGGTTTGGGAAGGCTAAATAACTTGTTTTACCTGACGCTGCCTGCCTCCGGCGTCTATAGAAAGAGATCAACTCAGTGAAAGCTGCGCCTGATCAGAGCTCAGCGTGCGGAGTTTAAATCTATCAAGTCATATTACAGGATAAAGGAAATACAGTTTAAACTGCCGTATGAAGAGAAGACGCCGACGTGTCGCACTTATCATTCATATCACATCATCGATCATATAATATCATAATATATCATATATTTCCTTGTCTAAGTCAGCTTCTCGAGCCGTATCTGACCGTGCAACACTTACATTGTCACATACTGTATGCAGAAGTATTATTTTAAGCAACACATTAGGTTGACGAAACACTCAACTCAAATGTAATTAAAGTCAGATCCACTCGTGTCTTAGATGGGCAACAGTGATAACATAAAACTGTTGCACGCTTTCAAACACTCGGTAGTTTATTTATTTTTTAACCAGTTGCTCTATATTCACCTTGCAGGTGCAACTATGTGGCTTGTATCCTTTATTATATGTTTAAGTCATGGATGTTTAAAGTTCATATTTGTCTAATATTAATTTACTTTTCATTAATGAAGTATGACGCTGCGCTGTTAGTACACTTGTCCCTTTCACGTGAACGCGCTCTCAGCTGGAGAGAGAAACCCTGGCTCGATTTACCGAGTTGATAACCAGCGTCGTAGGACCGCTTAGCCGTTACGTTAAAGTGCCAGTGAAGTGCATTTTTTTGCGCCAAAGTGAAATGGCAGTTTCATTTCTTACATATAATTGTACCTGTTCATGGCTAAAATAATTTTTTAGGAAGTGCAAGGGACGAGATAAACATCGCAAATTTTTCAGAGTCTGAGCCTACCGCTGCTGCAGACGATAGCGGCTGTGACGTCACAAGATGGGCCCAGTTGTGATTGTAAACATGGCGGAGCCTTCGGAAAGTGATACTGGTGCGAGAGAAATGAGTGATTTTGACAGCTTTTCGGACAGGATAGATGAGGAAAGTGGCCATGGAAGTCAATTTAGTTGAGGACAATATTTTGTCATAGATCTAGAGTAGATCTACACACAGGATTGGCCATCACCTGATCATACATTCATCTGTTCATAGCATGATGCAACATTCATGTTCACATGCAGTGTTGTGCTAGTTACTGAAAACCAGTAACTAGTTACAATTACTAGTTACTTCACTACTTACACCAAAAAGTAATGCGTTACTGTGAAAAGTAACTTTTTAGTTACTTAAAAAAGGGCACCCATTAATGCCCTTATACTGTAGCCTTCATTTCAGTACTGTTATTGCATCGGAGAATAATACAACCTGTTGATCAACTTGACATGCATTTGCATCACTGAACTCTGCTAAGCAATGTGGTCTATACAAACACAAACACAAAGATATGTTTCAAAGTGCCAATCCAGCCGCTGTTGCTTAGGTGGAGGTGGAGTGGCGTCGGATGAGTCTGGGTCTGTGGTCTTAGCTACTAGCTTCGTCCCAGCATGTTGTTTCTGCAGATGTTTCAACAGATTTTAATTGCTGTTTTGGGCAGTCGATAGGATCTTTGACCCGCCAAGACACAACTTACATTTAACTAAAACGTTCTTTTCTTTGTGCTCGACAAAAGTGAAATAGTGAGAATATCTCCAGGCGGAGAAACTCGACTTGAGCTCTGCCGCCGCCATGATAGTCTTGTTAGTAGACACAAACACAGTGGCCTTTATTTTTCATAAACAATCTACGAATCTACGAATCTACGAAACAATAACACCAGCCACTCACCTTCATCTTTTGGGAACAGAAACATCGCCACTTCGGCAGAATTGACATTACCACAGCCAGCGGTAATGCATCGCTTCCCGTGTGTTTTTCCTCCCTTTTTCGTCACTGTCGCCTCCATTGTCAGCTTTTCTCGATTGGCAATCACTTCCAGTCGACTGCGAAACACTTTCCAATCAAATACTCGCTCAAAAACGTTGGTAAATTCGACTTTGAAATAGAGACAAAATGAATGGTGGTGAATGTAAACACTTCGGCTTGGCCCATCTTCTGACGTCACGCAGTAGATCGCAAGCCACGCCCACGAAGGCGGAGGTTTCCCAGCGGAAAATTCCAACTCGTCAAATTCGTTGCTATTCCAACATCTTTGATATGGGTTCCAATGGACAATTTTGGTCATTACTATACGTATTAGCATAAAAGATCATGCACCGTCGCACACTTCAGTGGGTCTTTAAGCCCGCGCTGATTGGTCCAAATTGACCAATCCACGGACTTCCTCACACACACACACACTCAGTGCAGGCAGCTCTGCTGATTTCTCCTCCATGGCTGCAGGCTGATAACAGCCAGTTGGCATCAAGGCGAAATTCTCTCTGCAGACCCATTCTCACAGCGCCTATCAACCTTTTCTTACTCAATCTCGTTACACAGTTAATCACACTCAAAATAAATAAACCTAATGTAACCCCAGATCCGTCTAAGGATTGCCTGTGTACATTAGTCGATGAGCCCCAACCCCAGAATTCGTCTAAGAATTACTGTGTGTGTCACCTTATTTCTCAGAGTATTTCAGCTGGACTTCCTTTAAATTTTAAAACCACTGAAATCTCGAACGACCATTGCAGCTGGACTTCCTTTAAATTTTATAACCACTGCAATCTCGTTACACAGTTAATCACACTCAAAATAAATAACCTAATGTAACCCCAGATCCGTCTAAGGATTGCCTGTGTACATTAGTCGATGAGCCCCAACCCCAGAATTCGTCTAAGAATTACTGTGTGTGTCACCTTATTTCTCAGAGTATTTCAGCTGGACTTCCTTTAAATTTTAAAACCACTGAAATCTCGAACGACCATTGCAGCTGGACTTCCTTTAAATTTTATAACCACTGCAATCTCGTTACACGTTAATATATTCCCCGTACAGTCTAGTTGACTTTTATTGCGATGTATATTTCAACAGATGGAGAGACTTCCAGAAGCGCTTCTACACCCCCTTTCGGCGATGTGGCTTTTGGCAAGGAGTCGAAACCCAGTCTAGAATCTCTTTATCGTCACGTTTAGTCTTCTAGATTAACCCCACACAAGAGTTTGCGAGATCCGGTCATTTCAAATTGATTTTGAAAGTTGCGTTTCTCCTCTTGAAATACCCCACATATAACACAACTGCAGCTCCTCTTTGAGACTGGAAAGTGTTATTCTGTAGTACTGTTCTTTCTACCGTAAGACTAAAACACTGAAAATGCCGCTGACAACTCTAAAATTTTGTAGTATAGCCAATCACAGATTTTGATAATAACAGGTATCTGCTCACCTTTCTGTTGTGGGGCGCCCTGGTTTAGTTGTCAGAGGTATTCGAGGTGTCATCCCTGGACCGTTCGTCCGCTGGCTGCCGGTGTGCCTTCTATGAGACCCTACTCATCACGTCGGTCGGTCACCAAATTGTTGGGTTTAAGCACCCTTCAGTTGTTGAAGGTTCGAGCCCGCTCCGCGCTGTTCGTTTGATGAGTGGTCTGCTGTAAAAAGGAACGGCTCAGACAGAGATATGAGATTAAACAATAAGCTGATTTAATGGTAGAAACAACAGTACAATATAACAAAGTACTTATGTAACGAAGTACTTCGGGCCTCAGCTCTTCCACCGTGCGATGTACGTATCAGACAGTCAGACCGAACAGAGGCCGCGAGTGTACAGAATTCACAATATTTATCCCCACAAACGGAGAGGAGTTGTGTGGGAGGAGTTGTGTCGGTTGCTCCTCCCTAGGTGTTCATCCATTGGTGGACTCACTCCTGGGCGAGCCCTAGGCAGCGAATCAGAGTGAGTCAGCCATTGACGAGGTCTAAACAGCGAATCAGAGTGAGTCAGCCATAAGTGTGGGAACTTTCGATCTCCTGCGCCGCCGATCAGTCCCAGGTCATCTTTTATGGCAGCCATAAAATAAACAATTCTGGGTCGCACGGGGGTGAGGTACCAATCCTTATCTTCGTTTATCCTCAGCACCTGGCCGTACCACTCTGCATCCCAATCTTTCTCTCAGAACAATCTCTGCATAGACTCAATGGTGTCAGTTTTATTACCTTTCTCCTACAACCCCCCCATGCTCCTATCCGGGCCATTAAAACCCCGGGGGGGCCGACTGGATCCTCTACATTCCTAAGTCAACGCACACACAATTGACCACAGCAAACAAAGGAAAATAAGAACACTTGGTCTAGTTTCATAAGTATACATTTTACACAGACAAAGTTATAATTATTAAAACAGGTTATATAGGATATACAGGTTACTTTAGCACGCAGCCTTGAGGGGCTCCGGTGTTGAGGATCAGGGTGGAGGATGTGATGTTTCCCACCCGCACTGCAGGGTCTGCCCGTCCAACACAGTCTCACTCCCTGAACGTCCAGGAGCGACGCTTGGTCAGGGTCCTATGGCGTGCAGTTGTGACGCACCGAGTCTCCTTTAGCTTCATAAACGGACGCAAAGAGCTTTCAACTGATTGCAATGTATTCCCATCGGCGGCGGTATTTGACACTCAGGGAAGCACCGGTCCATGTCAGCGGCAGTTAAAGGCAATGTGAGCGTCCATTCCCATTAGATAACGGAGGATTTTACACCCGGAAGTAAGTATTCTCCTTACTGTCGATTGATTTTACAGTGATATCTGAACTACTCATCAACTCAAAAACACCAGATTATCCTTGTTAATTACACTACATTGATTGGTTTAAATTGTGTACAATGCTTTTGTGTTTTTACCCTTCGATTCAGAGAAACAAATATTTTTTCAGAGTTTAGGATGGCAGAAGACACTACACTACCCATAATCCTCAGCAATCATTCCGCTTTGCTCGACAAACCCCGTGATTAGTCCTCAAGCTCTGTGATTGGTTGACCTCCAACTGCATTCCATATGAAAAAAAACGTTTCATAAAAGATAAAATCATACTTTATTCAGCAGTGCTGGCTTTACTCTTTGAAAGTCATCACATGAATGCATTGTAATAAATGGTTCGGGTGCATTAAATATTACACATCTGTCGTAGTTCTTTATTTATCTACAGAGATCGGGCCTCAGAATAGACCGGAAACTATTCTTTTACCGTTCTGTTTTAATTTCACAATAAAGTTAGTAGTAATATTTTGTTTTGATATTATTGTTTTTTATTAACTACTAGACCGCTGGGTCATGTTAAGACCATCTTTTCTGTGTTGCTGTGGGTTTTTTCCATCGCTTTTGTGTTACAAATATCAAAACAATAACAAAATATATCCGTCGTAAACTAAACCGGAAACAGCAGTATATTTTATTTTGTTAACACTGTAAACTTGACAGCTTTTTCACCCGAACCACCTACTGGTTAAAGCATGTTATTACACGTTTAGAGTAATTGCAATGCATGTAGATTGTGTTGCTTTTTAATGACTGTTTTAAAATGCCTTTTTCTTAATGTCTTTCGTTTTTGTAAAGCACTTTGAATTGCCTTGTGTTGAAAGGTGCTATATAAATAAACTTGAGGTGGGCTGAAGATCGGAAGGTTGTGAGTTCAAATCCCATGAAATGTAATGTAATGCACTGTTGAGGAACCTGCGACCCAAGGTTTTCATTCATTGCATAACTACACCGTAGTTGTGTATATGATATGTCAATAAACCTTTGAAAGTCTTGAAATCTTCAAAGGGATGTACAAATTGTATATAATGGCTATTTTAGCCATTATATACAATTTGTAATGAACGATTAGAGAATAACGAGTAATGAATATGCTTTATAGGGATCTGCAGATAAATGTTTAGTCTTCTCAAGCACCCACTATCAAATATCTCGCCTGATTGTTGGCACCTGACAATCACCTTCACTGAATTTTACTCAGGTGTGTGGTGGAAAATTACGGGACATAATTCACTGTGTTATAGAGAGTGTGTTGCGACACGGAACTGTTAGGGAGCACACCTGTGGTTTGTTATCCTTCTAGCTTGAGTAGCATGTAATGAAGTTGTTCCTACCTTTCTGTAAACTAATGGAAAATAAAGTGTGGAGTTCCATACTCAACACGCCGCCTCCGACTCCCATTCATCGGCTCTACACTGGTGACCCTGACGTTTTCGATATAGATTCCGAAGACTTAGTGAACATGGCTGATCGTGATGTTTATGTTAAACTGCCGGAGTTTTGGGAACATGCCGCTACTGCGTGGTTCGCACACCTGGAGGCGCACTTTGCCTGCCGCCAGGTCCGTGACAAGGACCTGAAGTATTTTCACGTGGTGGCGGCGCTAGGGAGCTCCACGTCATCCAGGTTGGTTGGATTTATCGCAGATCCCCCACGCCATGGCAAATATGAGGCGATTAAAGCCCTTCTCCTTAAGACATTTAGCTTATCTGCTAAGGAGAGGGCTCGCCAGATTTTTGAGATTCAGGGTCTGGGGGACAGCAAGGAGGCGTGTGGCGCAGTGGATAGAGCCTTGGTGTTGGGATCAGGGGGTCACAGGTTCAAACCCCACTGCAGTCAGCATGTCGTTGTGTCCCTGGGCAAGACACTTCACCCCAAATTGCTCCTGTGGGGATTGTCCACAGTATTGAGTATGTAAGTCAGAGTTCCCGTTAGCCGGTAATTACTGGACTATGACCGGTAAAATATGCTGAAGACTGGCAAATCTAAATCTCTCCGGTCAAAATGTCCGGTCAAAATAATTTCCCCTTAGCGCAATACCGCATCAGTTGCGCCACTTATGTGACAAACAAAAGAGTATGTGACAGACAAGAATAGTCAATACTAATGTCTAACACTTAATGTGGAGAAAGAGGGGTTGATTGTGCGTTGATCTGTTGGTAATGCCTCTGGGTTCCGGTGGGCATGTATTGTAAACAAATGCATAATGCACTAAACTTTGCGGCCTCACCATGCATAGCGACGCTTATTGTTTAGGTGTCTTTTAATAAGCAGGTAGTCATATCATTAGCTAGAACTAGCTAGATCTGATCGATATGGACATAAATGCGAGTGAAGTCTAATCTGACGGGAGAGAGATATCAGCTGCTGCTGACGAGTCGTCACGCAGATCTCCATGATCACCTGCAGCGGTGAGCGGAACAAAACACACACTTCAGGTTAGAATATCACACGTAGCTATTTTAATTACCTCTCAAACTACCTAAACTAGTTATAGATATGTTTAGTTTTACTGTCGGGTCACTCATTACTGGATCCGTGAGCTGCATGATACTGGCGGGCTGTCAGGAGAGGGAGAGAGCGCTACGTTATTATTCCCGTGTTATTATAAGTTACTGTACACTTTTGAATAGTTAATCTACTATAATTAGTTTGTTTAATATCGAATCATATCAATTTGTTTTAAAGCTCAATAAATAACAAAGAAGACCTTTGAGCGGCACTTTTCTAATTTTGTCCGGAAGATTTAAACTTTAACGGACATTTTGACCGGCAAAAAAATATTCTAACGGGAACTCTGATGTAAGTCGCTTTGGATAAAAACGTCTAACAAGTAACATGTAATGTAATGTAATGTAAAAGCAAGCCGTCCCAGCTCATGGAGAAGATGCTGAATCTGCTGGGGGGGGGGGGAGATCCCCGGATTTTGTTTGTGGAGACGTTCCTGCGCCACTTGCCGCCCCAGGTTCAGAGGGCGCTGGCCAACACGACCATTACTGAACCCCGCGCCCTGGCTGAGGAGGCCGACCGTTTCTTCCTGGCGACCCAGTAGCCCGGTTCAGATGTGCTGGCTGCGACGCTGAGTGCCCCCTCGCCAGTTAGGAGGGCTTGGTGGGAGCAGACAGCGGCAGCTCCAGGCTGGCGTGGGGACACGGGAGAGTGTTTCTACCACGGGGCCAAAGCGAAGAGGTGCATCGCTCCCTTGCATATTCTTATTGCACTATTTCACTATTTTCCTTTTTGTATTTACTTGCACTATTTTTTCTGTGTATCTGTTTTATTGTGTTGCACTGTTGGAGGAGCCTGTGACCTAAGGGGGGGGGGGGGGTTCATTCCATTTCAAAGAGCTGTTTGACACTCGGCGTAAACTTTGCGCACTGCCACTCCAACATCCAATCACAGAGCTTGAGGACTAATCAGGGGGTTTGTCATGCAAAGCGCATGGTGTAGTCCGATAGCTGAGGATTATGGGTAGTGTAGTGTCTTCTGCCATCCTAAACTCCGAAAAAATATTTGTTTCTCCGAATCGAAGGGGAAAAATACAAAAGCATTGTACACAATTTAAACCAATCAATGTTGTGTAATTAAGGATAATCTGGTGTTTTTGAGTTGATGAGTAGGGCAGATATCACTGTAAAATCAATCGACAGTAAGTAGAATACTTTCTTCCAGGTGTAAAATCCTCCGTTATCCAATGGGAATGGACGCTCACATTGCCTTTAACTGCCGCCGACATGGACTGATGCGGTGCTTCCCTGAGCGTCAAATACCGCCGCCGATGGGAATACATTGCAATCATTTGAAAGCTCTTATGAAGCTGAAGGAGACTCGGCGCGTCACAACTGCACGCCAAAGGACCCTGACCAAGCGTCGCTATTGGACTATCAGGGAGTGAGACTGTGTTGGCCCGTCAGGAAGCTTAGGATCCAGTCACAGAGGGCGCTGTTGAGCCCGAGGTCTCTGAGCTTGATGACCAGCTTGGAGGGCACAATGGTATTGAAGGCTGAACTGTAATCAATGAACAGCATTCTCACATATGTGTTCCTCTGGTCCAGGTGTGAGAGGGCAGTGTGGATGGTGAGGGCTATGGCGTCGTCTGTGGACCTGTTTGCTCTGTAGGCAAACTGCAGGGGGTCCAGAGAGTCAGGGAGGGAGGAGGTGATGAATGATTTGACTAACCGCTCAAAGCACTTCATTATGATGGAGGTGAGTGCTACTGGTGGAGTGTTTCAAACATGTGGGGACAACAGACTGCAGCAGGGACCTGTTGAAGATGTCTGTGAACACCTCTGCCAGCTGAACTGCAAACACCCTGAGAACACGGCCAGGGATGCCATCAGGTCCAGGAGCCTTGTGTGAGTTAACCCTTTTAAAGGATTTACACACATCTGCCCTGTCTAAAACAAAAGGGCAGGGCTCCTGATCCTTCTCTGCACCCCCAGCCTGGCTGCTCTCAAATAGTGCAAAAAAACTGTTCAGCTCATCTGGGACAGATGCGCATGCAGACCCCCCGCTGCTCCTTTGTAGTCTGTCATTGTTCTTAGTCCCGCCCACATGTTCCGGGTGTTACAGCCTTTGGAGTCAGATTCCACCTTCTCTTTGTACTGTCTCTTTGCACTGCTAATTTCTCTCCGGAGTTCCTACCTAGAATTCCTGAACTCCTCCAAATCTCCAGCCCTTTGCGCAATAGTGCGCGCTTTCAGTTTGCCACGCACCTCGCCGTTTATCCAGGGCTTTTGATTTGGGAATGTTCGTACAGAAACCTTCGGTACCGCGTGATCGATGCATTTCCCAATGTAGCAGATGACCGTATCCGTGTGTGTGTTGATGTTATTGTCCTCAAACACACTCCAATCCGTAGATGCAAAGCAATCCTGCAAACATTAATATCATTTTCTGTCAGGACCTTGACACAAACTGATGGACCCAAATGCATGACCCGGAGACAAAGTCTTAAATGTAAAAAAAGTATATTTAATTTCAAACATCAGGAAATTCCTTTTAACAGAGTAGGTACTGGAATTAACAAAAAGCGCTCACAAGGAGGAAAACATTTGCATAACAAAAAGAGAACTTAAGAAAGAAACTTAAGCCTACAAAATTAACAAAACAACAAAACCTGACATGAGTGAAAGCGTAATTTTCTTAGCTGAGGCTTGGCACGACCATTCGGGGAAACAAACAAGACGAACTGACACAGGACAGGGGAGAGACAGGACTATTTAAACTTGAGGTCAGTGGGAACAGGTGGAAACAATCAGGGGCGGGGCAGACACTGATGATGGTGGGAAAAACACACAAGAGGAGGAAGAAACTGGGCCTGAAATGAAAGACATTTCAGGCCCAGTTGTACTTATTTTGTAAGTACAAAATAAAACAGGAAATTACAGACAAAATACATAAACATAACTAATACATTTGACGAGACACAACAATTTTCATTTCATTGTAAAATGGACTACACCTAAGATAATAGGAAATAAGAACAGATGTTATATTTAATTTAATTCATTTTGCAATTATAATTGTTAATTATTATTGTCACATATGCATACATTAACCGTAACTGTGTATATACAGTATATTGTATTTGGAATTTAAAATGAATTGCTTCACTGATTTTTTTTTTGGATAATCTTTTGATCTATGGTCTCTTTTGGTATCCAGAAAGACGAAGGAGGGAAAGCTCCGATCATGCGAACATGGTACATATTACATAGTTCATTAATGTAAAATGTGCAAATGATACTTCATCCGTCACTGTCAGACCAGAGCATGTAACAAATACAAAATAAAGCAACATGCTTTCTTGTAAATGTCAAAATATGTATAGAAATTAGATTTCCACGAGAATTTGGTGGTGGTGAAAATCCCTCTCATTACTCCTTGGTTTGTCTCAATGGCCAGCTTGTATAAATGTGTATCTGAAAATGTGTTATTTTAGATAAGGGAATGTAATATAAAGGAAGTGACATTTAGGCCCCATTTATAAGGAGACGGAAACAAAAATGAACCGAATTTGATATAAAAAAAATCTTCCGTTCACACGCAATCGGCTCAATAAACATGTCCGTCCACACGAGATCGCTCGACCTGCTGGAGACGCTGTAGTACATATGCCGGGCCTGTAAGTGGCGCTGTACTTCCGGCACAAAATACACCAAAAGCAGCGAAGAAGACCTCCCAAGCATGGTTGCCATGGTTGCCTGGTTGCCCTTCGTTTTTTTTCGCCGGTCAACATGTCTGTTAAAGTTTAAATCTTCCGGACAAAATTTGAAAAGTGCCGGTAAAAAGGTCTTCTTTGTTATTTATTGAGCTTTAAAATAAATTGATAACGACTCTATATAATAATATAAGAATAATAAACAGAGTCTCTCTTTTCCTCCCCCTCTCCTGACAGCCCGTCAGCAGAGATGGGGTGGTTACTAAAAAAAAGTAATATATTACATATTACTTTAAAAAAAAGTAATATATTACACTACATAAAGTAACTCGTTACTTTACTCGTTACTTTACTCGTTACTTTACTCGCAGAGCCGGCCCGCCCCTCCCTACAGGCAGATCACGCAGACTGCGGCGCACCTACAGTGTAAGCGCGCCACAGTTTTGCCTCTGCGAGACTCCACTTGCACCCCCAATTACTATTGCAATAAGGAAGACATAACACAAGTCTTTCTTTTATATGCTCTTTAATAAAATAGGCTACCAGCCTACCACAACAAGCTAACAGTCTGTGAAACGTAAAGAGCATTTCAAGAGAAAAACTGTAATAACGGAACAAGTGGGCCATATCAATGTGATGTGACACTGGCAAAATAAACAAATACTTCACAAATAAATAGCCTGTATAAAACAACATCCTCACTCTGGGTTCGGGGGTCCTTAGCTATTAGCTTCACCTTAGCATGTGTTCTTTGCAGGTGTTTGTTGAGGTTTGACGTGGTGTTTACAGCAGTGGATAACAGCTTCTGGCCTGGACACAGTTTGCACCTCACCGTCACATTCCTGTCTATTCTTCGGACGAACTCAAAATAATGGGCATACCTCCACCCCTCGAAAGTTATCGCTGACTCAGCCATGTTTATGCAGCACTGCACGTGGAGATGTGGACGCGCAAATCGCGCAGATTACGTACATATAAACCTGCGACGGAAACCCCTCTTGTCTGTCAGTGTGATTATGACTGATTTTATAAAAGTAACGAAGTAACACGTGTCGGGGCAATGTTAGTAACTGTAGTGTGATTACTGAATTATAAAAGTAACGCGTTACACTACTCCGTTACCGACAAAAGTAATATTATTACAGTAACGCGTTACTTTGTAACGCGTTAGACCCAACTCTGCCCGTCAGTATCCGTCTCATGCAGCTGGCTGATCCAGTAATGAGTGACCCGACAGTAAAGATAAACATATTTATAACTAGTTTAGGTAGTTTGAGAGGTAATTAAAATAGCTAAGGGTGATGATCTAACTTGAAGTGTGTGTTTTGCTCCGCTCATCGCTCCATCACAGCGGGCGGAGCTGCAGGTGATCATGAAGAGCTGCGTGTCTCCGTCAGCAGCAGCTGATCTCTGATCTCTCTCTCCTGTCTGATTAGACTTTACTCGCGTTTATGTCCATATCGATCAAATATAGCTGGAGGCTCCTGCTGGGTGCACTGTCCTGCGAGATACCGGGACCTGGCTCGATAAACACTCGGTTGTTGTTGTTGGGGAAACACATCAGCAATGACGCGGGTGACACAGGGGTGAGCAGGAGAGGTGGGGAGAGGCGGGATTATGGCATATAGGGCGTACACACGGAGCCGTTTGACCCCCCAGAGCGTTACGTCCGCAGATCTACCCACCTTGGGACCCGTTATCGTTTGAGGGTCCGTTTCCGCGGTTCCGTTTCCGCGGTTCCGTTTCCGCGGTTCCGTTTCCGCGGTTCCGTTTCCGCAGTTCCGTTACGGCCTCGTGTGAACGAACCGTCCGTACAATAGAAAAAAGCAGATACAACCCGAACCGTCTCCATGTAAACGGGGCCTTAGATTAGAGGGTTGATAAACTCCATTCACAGATTGCCTCTCTGCAGGTTACCTTGATGAGGCCACAGTGTCGTGACACACAGCGAGGGTAATGTCCCCGGCCTTGCTTGTACACTCCACGGTCCGATGAACAAGTAGACCACCGCGGCACACCTCTTAAAAGTCAGCAGGCATCCAAGTGTGTAATGATGCCAGGGGTGTGAGGCACTTTACAACCAACCCGTACCTTCACCCACAACTGAGATAATTGCACTTGATTGACTATATCAGATGCGCCTCTCTTTCCTGCTCTCCCATTTGGAACACCCAATAATTTATTGGAAAACCGCCGCTTACTCAATAAATATCGAGCCCTTATCAGAGAAAGGTCTAATTAAGCTCAATTTCCGTGTGTTTATTTCACATAAGTGGAGTGCAAAAAAAATTGAGTGCAAAAGAAATCTATTAATTTGTTTACATGCAGTGTGCTGTCTGTGACGTCAATAAGAAGGTTGATGGAAAAAGCAACACATCGCTAATATTGGCGTTAAACATCTAGTCACAACAGAGTGGGGAGCAGTTTTGAGATTGAACTATGTTAGCATGCACATCATGTCCATATGATTGTAGCTAATTTGAAGTATGAAAGTGAACAAAGACCAAGGGTCTCATTTGAGATTTGCTCTAACATTAAAATGTCCTGCACTTTCTGCAGAGCAGTTAGTATGAAAGCTATGATTGTAGCAATGTCACCTTTCACATCTACTTTAGACAAAGAATCTCCGACCGTAAGGGCCTATTATGCTTTTTGGGTTTTTTTCTCTGTGTGTTAAATAGGTTTGTGTGCATGTAAATGGTCTGCAGAGGGCCCACATTGTAGTCCTTTGACTGACAGGCTGCTGTGGTCTCTCACCTCCCTCCAGGTGACTCGTCTGACGGTAATCGCACCATGGGCTTGTGATTTCATAAGTACACCTCACAGTGACAATTTGGGGGGAAGAAAAAAACCTGCCCTTTGGATGTAAGGATGGGAAAGGGAAAGGAAAAGGAAAAATAAGAGATAGAGGAAAAAAATCATGTAAACTGCGATCAAGCTGTCAGATAAACCCTAAGTCTTGTGAGTGATAGGCCTCCGGAGCGAGCTAATGAAGTCCCACAGTTTGCCTTTGAGCCCAACTCTGTTGTTGTTGAGAAAGAGTGAATCAATGACTCTGTACAAGCTCCAGATAAGAACATTTTGATTTGCTAACAGGCTGACAGACAAACAAAACATGCAATTATACTTTAGTTATTCGTATTTAGGGAAATTAACTACAATATAAATTATATTGTGCTCCTGCTGGGATTATATTTCTGCCTCTTATATTATTGCGTCTGTTTTGACAATATGAGAAACTGAAATGATTTTAATTTTAAAGAATTGTAATTATATAGCAATCATACATGAACATATGCACAGCAGCATATCTGAAATTAAAACAATTAAATAGTAATCATTAAAAATGTTCAATTGAGAGACATTTAAATTGAACTAAATCTGGCTATAATGAATAAAGCAAAATGGATTGTAATGCAAAATAAATTGTATTTCATCAATCAGCTCAGCATATTGCAATTAATAATAATGGGACTTCCATAACATTGTTTTATCTGCCATTGTATGTAACATGCAATTCTAAGCAATAACATCAGATCATCTTTCAGTTTCTTTTCATAAAGCCATGCCATTTTTTAGCAAGTTTCACCACAGGACCTTATATCAGTTGGAGCCATTGTTGAAATCTATTTATAGTCATCTTTTATGTGCTTGCTGCACTGTCAGTCCACTCCCAGGAGGAATTGCATGGGAGGTTTCTCCTGTCCTTGCACAGGACAGATCTAGTCAGAGAGATGCGTTTACTCCCAGCAATATCTCCTGTTTATATCTGAGAACTGAAGATAAAGTGCATTATGCAAAAGATACTCAGTTTACTACCTAAGGAAGAGTTTCAGTGTTTTTCCACCCAAACATTTCTCACATTTTGTTAAATATGGCATCAAGGTTGGCGCTCCTACACTGTTAACTATGACGCCCTACCATAACTGTAACAAAGGTTACAATTAACTTTCATGAATCGGATTTCTATGAAAATGCTATGTCTCTAGACAAAAACCAGGACATTGGTAGCGATTCTGAGGTAGCCATGCACAACATATTTACCGTCTATTTTACTGTTAATGGGATCATAATTTACGAAAACAAAATCATTATAAAAAAACCTCAACACTTATACAATGTATTGAGACTCTTTGGTCTCAATACAATTGAGACCAAAGAGTCATGTTTACAACATTAACTGAGGTAACAAATGATATGAAAAGTTGTGTCAATTTCTTATAGACTTTTATTAAATCAGACTTAGTTTTGCACCCAGAGGATTCTCCCCGATGGCCAGTTAAGACAATTCAAGTTTTAGTCACTTTGGCATTGGCTTCCGTTTTCAGACCTGGAGGTTCTTGTCTTTCCAAAATAAACGTTGTGGTCACAGCGAAAAATCTTGGTTAGGTTTAGGCAACAAAACTAATTAGTTAAGTAAAAGAAAATATTGTGATTTGGGCTTGAGTTTGTGACCTACACAACAGTAACGTACTTAACTTAAACGTAGTCAAAGCTGACTTTTGGTTTCATATAGCACTGGTTTCCTGGCTAAGATTCCAGAATTTGAAGACCCAACTTGACCTTTTCCCTACATGAACCCATATGTCATATGACTTTGATTTAATTCCACCATTATTACAGCTACATAGAGAGTCGTGGCTTGAAGCTTGGGGCTACTATCCAAACTGTCTTATTTGACGGGAGAACAGGATTCCCCGCCAACATCTTCCCCCAATTCCCCTCCTTGATAAATCATTCTGGCTTACACACAAATATGGTATGATGAATCGCATGTTGATGTTAGTGGCGGCGGGAAGGGACTGTTGGGAGATGGTGGCATCGGGGGCTAAGGGTAAGAATGTGCATGACTGTTATGTCTCTCGTCTATATGTCTCTTTCCTTTTTAAATCTTCAAAGTGCATATTCTAGGAAGCTGCACAATTGCTGGCAGGTGGAAATGTTTCTTTTTATTGGTACCATCAGAAGTGATGCTGGCAGCTACAGTGACTGATGGGGGAGGTGCTTTAAAGAAACTGAGGACACACTAATAAGGCTCACATTCACCCAGGATAAACTGAAAGCATGCTGCTGAGTTTGAAAAGCAGTGAAGTGAACATGTCAATTTCAGCATCCAAGCTGTTTCTGGTTTAAAGCTTAAAATCTTGAACACAAAAAAAGTCCATCATCCTCGCATACACAAGGATGAAGCCTTACAGTATCACATACAAGGACAAATAATCAATAATATGAAGCTATGCCAAACAATGAAAAGTTATTTGTTGAAAGGGCAACTAATTTCCACAGCGAGCGTTGTCACTTATTCTACTCTGAATTCAATAAGGTTACTATTGCTGGTCAGCCGCCAGTTATCTCCCCACGAAAACCTTTCATTAGCAAAGAAACAACAAAATGTTTTTAGCAATTAATTTGATTATTTGACAGAAGCCATGACTCCTCATCTCATGTGGGTTTATTTTGGTCAGATATTTTGACACCATGTTATATTAAATATTTGGGTTGGTTAACTGAGCTTCTTTCAATCTGGGAAGGGAGTCTAAGGAAGTGTAAGTGTATGTGTGAGCTTAATATAATTATGTAATAAATATGTGTGTATGCACATGTATGTGTTGATATTCCTTTCTAAAACCCTCGACTAAAAAATTGTTCCCTTTTAGTTTAGTTACTTACAAACATTTCCTTTTACTAATGTTTTGCTCATTTAATACTAGATGTTGGTAAGATGATAGGTTTTTCCTCTGAAATCCTCCTCCTTAGCATTAGCAGAGTTTGCCCATAACCTCAGTAATAGAAGTAATGAAACTGAATCAATTGAGAAAGACCATTTTTACTTGCTGTTGCTGATGTGACTGATCAATTCCAAGTGGTAGCCCATTTAAGTTCAGCATTTACACAATACAACTGTTTTGACAGTGGACTGAAAGAGTTCTTAGATTTAGATTTCTTCAAATGCTTGACTTTTTAGTTTTTGAGCAAACCATGGTTTGCTGTATAAAAGACTTAAAGTGGACCTATCATGCTATATTTGAAACATATATTGTAGGGCCATACCTATACAAAACATGTCTGTGAAGTTTTTTTTTCAAAATACCAAACAGTTCACCCATTGTAGCCATCCCTCATAGGCTACTGCTCAAACCCCTCTTTTGAAGCCCTGTTAGAGAAACGCGGATCTTGGGTCATTAGCTTGAAAAAAAAAAGAAGAGGAGGCGGAGCTAATGCCTGATCAGAATTCTACCGGAGATAAAGTTAAATTCTGCTGTGATAAAACGCCATCCTGTTTAAACCACGTCAAGGATTATTTCTGAAATAGTATGGAGCTCAAATGCTTTTTCTCTTGCAGGTTTATCACAAGGTGAGTTCCTTTTTTTATTTCCTGCTTTTTAAACACATGTGCTCTACACAGTACAGGTTAGCTCTGAGTGTTAGCGAGGCTTGCTAATGTAAACAAAGACGAGATTACGTCCAAAACACGTCAGGCATTGTTTCTGATAGCAACTTTCTGTGGGTCCGCTGCCGATTTGACGTCAGTTCGGATGGAATCTGTATCTGCTCGTTGAACACCCGTTTTTAAAAGATTTGGGTACGGAGGAAAAGAGAGAGGGTTTTATTTTCTGACGCTGCGTGAGTTCCCCGACGCACCGGGGACACATATTATGTATAAAAGACATCACAAAGTGCATTTTGCATGATAGGTTCCCTTTAAAACACATTTAATTGTCATTGTTGTTTTGTTTACTTCCAGTTTTATGACACAAACTGGAGCCATTTTAATTATAAACACTACAGCAAACAAAAGCCCTCGGCTTTCGAGATGATGAGTTAAAATGACATGCTTGGTACCTCATTTTAAAATGCCTTTCCATTCTTTAAAAAATAATAACCACAAGTGTTGCAAGCAAGTGGTGTTAACTCTGACATATTGTCATGTTTTCATGCTGCTCTTGATTTTAATAATGCATCCACTGCACTGTACGACTTATCTGTGGTTGAGTCAGAGTTCAAAAAAGGAAAAAATTAATATCTTCCAGTGTCACAACTTTCCAAGATACAGGTTGTCAAGGATTGTCTCTCCTTGCTGCAGTGTGTGTGGCAAGTTCAGCTAGATGAAATCCCTGTCAGCCGTGTCACCTTATTCCCGGCCAACCCCAGAATCCCTCGGAATTGTAGGAACACAAAGCCGTTATGAATTTGTCACCTCCCGTCATTTTATCTTGGGCTGCAGGCAGTCTTTCCTCACAAAGCGGCACAGTGACTGCACGCTGCGCTCAGCCAGGTTTTTCTTTCTGTAGTCTTTCTCCCAAAAACTAAAGGAGTGGTCTCAATGTAATCAGAAAATTATTCAGTACAGGACGTAAGCCTTTCATATCTCCATATGTTGAAAGCCACTTTTCTTCTTAGGTCTGCACCATTTGGGTAAGCCCCCTTGCCCAATTAGCCATCCTTAAGCCTTTGTACATGCTGGACAAAAGAGAGACGAATGTTAAATGCTCTGATTAGTCTGTGGTAATTATATGACTTGCAAAGGCACAAACCATCTCTTCTTTCCCTGACCAAAGTGGCACAGAAAGACAGAGTGTAGACAAAGAGAACGGTCATTTAAATGGAGTGCACCGTGGGGTTAGTTTCTACTACGACAGCATATAGCTTTTAGGGCATAATGAGCTGAGTCCTAGGAGGACACCTCTAGATGCATTTCTTTCATACACCCCATTACCATGTCCTTGTTTTTCAGGAATTCAATTAAGGCTGCTGTGCTTTCTGCACATTAATGCTCAATAGAGTTTAATGTGTCCGATACTAGGTGTCACGAACGTGTAAATGTGCCGGGTGGACTCCGAAAATGGGAAAATAAAAAGAGCTTTGAAAATCTGTATTTATGGCAGTCGGCTGTATTAACATGCAGGGGGGCAATGGCATAAATGAGCTGCTTAGCCCCATAAACCCCCAACATATGTTCTTCTTTGCAATAATATAGCTAGCTTCAGATGTACAGCATGAAAACATTTTAGAAAATGTGACATAAAACAAACATGGGGAAGGTCTCAAACCTTAATCAGACACACAATCAGCAGTAGGAATAATATGTAAGGAAAACGACACAAAATGCTTTTCTTTTGGAGTCTGTTGGGTTTAAGCACCCTTCAGTTGTTGAAGGTTCGAGCCTGCTCCGCGCTGTTCGTTTGATGAGTGGTCTGCTGTAAAAAGGAACGGCTCAGACAGAGATATGAGATTAAACAATAAGCTGATTTAATGGTAGAAACAACAGTACAATATAACAAAGTACTTATATAACGAAGTACTTCGGGCCTCAGCTCTTCCACCGTGGATGTACGTATCAGACAGTCAGACCGAACAGAGGCCGCGAGTGTACAGAATTCACAATATTTATTCCCACAAACGGAGGAGTTGTGTGGGAGGAGTTGTGTCGGTTGCTCCTCCCTAGGTGTTCATCCATTGGTGGACTCACTCCTGGGCGAGCCCTAGGCAGTGAATCAGAGTGAGTCAGCCATTGACAGGTCTAAACAGCGAATCAGAGTGAGTCAGCCATAGGTGTGGGAAGTTTGGATCTCCTGCGCCGCCGATCAGTCCCAGGTCATCTTTTGGCAGCCATAAAATAAACAATTCTGGGTTGAACGGGGGTGAGGTACCAATCCTTATCTTCGTTTATCCTCAGCACCTGGCCGTACCACTCCGCATCCCAATCTTTCTCTCAGTACAATCTCTGCATAGACTCAATGGTGTCAGTTTTATTACCTTTCTCCTGCAACCCCCCCATGCTCCTATCCGGCCCATTAAAAACCCGGGGGGGGGCGACTGGATCCTCTACATTCCTAAGTCAACGCACACACAATTGACCACAGCAAACAAAGGAAAATAAGAACACTTGGTCTAGTTTCATAAGTATACATTTTACACAGACAAAGTTATAATTATTAAAACAGGTTATATAGGATATACAGGTTACTTTAAGTCTTAGTCAAAATGATGGTTTGAATAATTGGGGAAACTTCTTCAAGAATAGCAATCATACTGCACGACAGATCTTTATCGCAATATAAATGTTTTTCTCTCCAATGACAAGAATTTAGTTTTAGGCCTATTTAGTGTTTTAAGCGAATACAGATTTAATTCCTAACGGTCAGTGTGTAGTTGTTATTAATCTGAAGATGGATTAACAGACGAGTCAGGAGCAGGTATGCAATCATCTCTGTCAAAGGCTTAGCCAAACAAATGGGTAGAAGCTTTTGACTCAGCCAAATCTCACTAATACATTTAATACCAGCTCATACTGAGTTACACTTACTATAGCAGCTGCTCTCCTAAAGTCTTCCATCATGTGTAAGTCATGTACAATTAACTGCATATTTGTTCTTTCCATTACAAGAACACACACAATGACTTAAAGACTTAAGGGCATGCACACTGCTAAAAGATAAAAGGTACACTGCTTGTTGTTATAGAAGCGTTTTTAGACAAGAAGATTATATTCATTGGAACAAGTTTGCACTGTAAGGCTGACAATGACTTTGCTGGACCACTAAAATCAATTGTTATAGCAGCAAAACATAAAGTAGCACCATTAGCCTTTAACTTACAGCGGACATAAGTGATAATTATGTCAATAACTCGTCTACATGATCATTCAGTGAAGCATCAATCAGACACTAATGGACATATTTGGAGATTAGTAGCCAGGGGAAAAACACTTTCCCTTTATTTTTTATTGGCAACAGTTTGTTCAGTATTCCAGATCATTCGCTGACAGCTAAAATCCTGGCTTCTTGGCTCATGAATGTCACTTGTGATGTCCTCACCTTCAGAGTGGTATCAGCAGAAGGTAATGTGTGCAGAGGGGACCATCTGGCCTGGCTGTCTGGGAGCCGTCAGCTGCAGCTCAGGCCAAGTGACCTTGGCAGGGACTGGACCTGGAGTGGCGGGATGGCACTAATATAACACTCCGACAGAGGAGATTGGCTAAATGGACAAGGATACATTCTAACCAGGAGGAAAAATAGTGCTCCAACTAGCTGAGCGCAGGTGCAATTCCAAAAAAAATTCTAGAAGGACAAATAGGATGACTAACAAATGCTCTGTTTACCAAAAGCAGTGGTAGGTATTAGGACATGTTATAAATATTCGTGCCGCGGAGGCCATCTTCAAAGACCATTTTGAGTTTAATAAAAAATAATGGGGGAAAATGGTTAGTATACTGTAGATTTAGAAAATATTGCTTTGATGGATCTAAGCTTTAATACGAGGTAAATTATAATATCCTTCACTTTTCAGAATAAGGGGTCCTGTGTCCTTCTCAAAGAGATTCCCAAATGTGTTTTCATAACATCTTAATGTCCAGAGGGCTACTGAAGTAAATGCATTTGTGCAAGAACAAAGTCAAGGCCAGGGTGAGTATGAAAATTAGATTATTTTAAAGACTTAAACATTAGGCTATTTTTTCTTCAAAGACCATCAGTTATAAAATGAATGTCCTTCCAGTCCATGACTTCAACCTACTAACTGTGGATTTAGAAACTCAAAGCCTTCAGCAGAGTCTCATGTCAGTGAAGCTGTCCAATTCAACCTTCCAAAAAGGAGGATGCACAGTTCCTGTGACATTTCTCTCACAGTCTAAACATCCCGGTCTTGCCGATTCATTTCTCAGAGCAAACAATTTACTGTTGTCGGCTGGATCCAGTCAACTCGAACGATCCCTGTAATTCCCCGAAGGAAACACTCCAGCTGAAATGGAGCATTGTGTTCCATGGACTGTGTCCTAATGACCGATGAAATTTTCTCTGACACATCCAAAAACGACCTCTGGATCGCCACTTAAATCTTGCCTTGTCAAGAGCAAAGTCACAAACTCA
Source organism: Dissostichus eleginoides (assembly GCA_031216635.1). Taxonomy (NCBI): domain Eukaryota; kingdom Metazoa; phylum Chordata; class Actinopteri; order Perciformes; family Nototheniidae; genus Dissostichus; species Dissostichus eleginoides. The sequence continues at coordinate 13,483,772 of CM062270.1, read as the reverse complement.
CACTTGTCTCAACGCTTCCCGTTAGCATGATAGAAAACTCTTTGCTATTGCTTTACGTTGTCCATGAAAATATTAACATTTGCTATTGAGTTGAATTTCTCCAAATTTAGAACGCATTGTAGTGAAAGTAAAGATATATTTAGTACATTTTTGTAATAACTTATAAATGGCAATGAAAATTACACAACATATGTGACCCGCTCATCGAAATCAGTCGGAAGTCACAGCGGCTCATTTCAAAATAAACGTGGATTTGCGTAAAAAAATAGTTTTTCGGGGTTCGGGTGTTTTGTTTGATTTTAGTTTTGGCTTTCAGAATATGAAACTTTTATTTCTAAAATCACACGATATATACATTTTTGAAGCTTGTAAAGCTTCAAAAATGTTCCGCTTGCTGTTCCGCAGCGCTGCTTCCCCTCCCTCCGGCTGAAATTATGAAAGTAAGGCGTATAGTAATCATAGATAACACGGCACGGGTCCGTTACAGTTAGTTTTCATCTGATTTCAAATAAACAAAGTCTTGGCTTTCAGAATATTAAACTTGTTTCGGCAAATTCAGATGATAAATACAACTTTGAAGCTTGTTACGGCATAGTTACAAGCGGAGAACGGAGTAACTTAACGTCACAGCAGGCATAACAACAGCCGGTGTTTCTCGTGAGTGTTTTCCCCGGGAAACAAACACAATACACACAAACGCAAAAATACACAAACACACACACACATACATACACACACACTCGCGAGCTCCCCCAGACCAGTAATCCAAACGAAAATATTTTCCCTCCGTACTACTTTGATCATTTGCTCCGCTAATAATCAATCAGATCGATGGATTCCAGAGAAGAGGAAACTTTGAAGGCCTTTTCCTCAAAATGATGACTCGGCGACAGTCATTATATAATGTGACATATTTTGCTTAATATTTGGAGTACAACAACAATCCTGGTATCATTAGAAAGCTAGGAATCTCCTCTTTCCAACAGTGTATACAACTCAAAATGTGTCTTCGGGTCAATGCGACTGATTTCGATAGAGCAGGTCATTATGTGATGTAGAAATTACACAAAATATATCTAACGTTTAATGAGATGATCAGAAACATTTACCAAGTGGAATTAAACAGAAAACTGAAAAATCCTGATTTTTTTCCGTCTTACCTTCTATAAACATATTATTTAAGCAATATACCTAGCAACCTACTAGCTAGAATGACCATGATTTGAAACCAATAACACAATACTTTCTAGGAATAAATGATGTCCCAGATACAAAATACCACTTTATTTCAATATACAATCAGGACTACTTCAGCTTGTTAGCAAATGTTTTAAATGAGCATGTTTCAAACAATTTAAAGTGTCAAATGTAAGTAGCATCCCTCCAAATTAAAACCTAAGTTAATACATTTAATTAAGGAACAACAATATCTTTAATAGCCTTTCTTGGTGATGATCCCTTTCAAAACTTTTGATTAAATGTAAGTGGCAATCAAGCTCTTTCTGTCGAGTACAGAGTTCATGAAAGTAAAAGGTAAATATAGAGCCCCATTTTGCTTTAATTGTGAAAGTCAGCCGTGTTCCCCTGGTTACTTTGCTTTAAGGATATTAATGAGCTCTGTCCGGTGATGAAGAAAAGCATGATTTACCATACAACATAACTAATGTAGACATGCACATATAGCACATTTAGTGTTTGTTAGGGCTGCTATTTTCAGTGTGGAAATCAGTACTGCAATTTCTTTTTTCTTCATGACGAATGAATGCAAGTGTATGATATCCATGCCTCTTTTCTATATTAAGAGATGGTAATCAACACTTATGAAAAGGATATGAAAGCGCACACACATGAAGGATAAGTGAAATGCAATCACAGTGCATGGGGCTAAACCCTGTAATACAGAACTGACATTACATAATGGAATCATTCCAAGTAGCAGCACGGTGCAATTCACCTCTGCAAACTCAGCCTGTACCCTAATTTCACAGATATTTAAAGAAGACAAGCTCTCCCACAAAGACATGTGTCTCAATCGGCAATTAGCATATGTGCATGTCAAGGTCATTTACATATCTCTGTCAGAATAGGAAACAATGATGGCCACTTTCCCTAAAAAGTCATTAACTTCACACAGGATGCAATTACAATGGATCAATTTAGCTCTGGCCTCTGACAGCAAGTGTCTGCTAGTCCCTTGATGGCGGAAGATAGATCTGACTGGGGGGCTAATGGCTCCAGCAGCTCTCACACAGCAGTCGAGTGTTTACAACAGGAATCCCAGATGGGCCCTTAGTATTCGTTTGACTTTTTATCTTCATCCAAAGGTTAATGTTGTGAAATTTAAGCAACAAAGGCGACAAATAGCAGTAATGTCAAGTGCTGGAAACACTTAATGAAATTAGGAATAATGCACTCTTTAACACAAGTAATGCTTGAAGTAGTTTTAAATTAATTAAACAATGAGATTTATCTTGACATACAGATCTAAGGCTCGCTTATACATTTTGTGTGAGGTAGGGATATGATGGTTAACAATTTCACTAAAATGCATGGTATAACAAAGCAGGATATCAGTAACATTTTAGCTATGAATGTGACCGAGACCCAAGGAAGTGCGGCAGATGTGGAAGCAAATGTTTGTAGTGGCCAAACGGTGGTAATACAACTTATGTGTCAGTCTGTGACGTAATCGCCCAAAAATCCTTTTAAACTAAATGAACTACCCATACAAAATGTAGTGTTGCCCTTATTTAAATCATTAGGGTCTATAGCAGGGGTCGGCAATCTTTTTGATATGAAGTGCCATTCAAAACAATTTAATTTACCAGCGTGCCAACGATCGTGAATTATCAGCAGGGGGGGGGGGGTTGTGAAGAGCTCGACGCTCGTGAACTGTCTACAGGAGGGCGGGGGGAGCCTCGCAGCGGGGAAGCAGTGTGTGGACCTGTCAGCGCAATTTACATGATGCCGAATTTAACAAACAAATTTAAATAATTGGTTTAAACGGCATAATAATAAGGACGATCGTCCGTTCTGTGATTCTCCAGAACACACATGGCCAGTCCGCCCCTGTGTAGCATTTTATTTCGATGAGAGATGAGCAGATCGCCACTGGGCTTTCAACTAAAGACACATCCATGCAAAAACTGCGGCATTTGTACAGCTCCTTATGGGTACTGCAATTTGTGAAGTGCTTTCCTCTTGGTGAAACGATCAGCACTGCACCACGGAGGAAAGCGGCAGAAAGTCGCCTGGAGTTAAAGAGAGCGGGGCTGCGTTGCGTGCATGGCTTCCTTCTGCAGGTAACGGGGAGACGCGCTCTGGCGGCGGTCTCGTTCAGGATCCGAAAATAAAATTTTAATATTTTGCACACTTATTCCACTTATTCCTAGTGTGCCACTGGTTACGGTGCCACCATTGGCACGCGTGCCAGGGGTTGCCGACCCCTGGTCTATAGTAACTATATACTATATATATTTATTACATGGCTTAGTTGAATACTCTATTCTGATTGGTCAATTCAGAACACGTGACACGTTGTTAATCCAGAACAGACAGACCGCTGTCAAGGACTTATTGACCGTTGTTAAGGACGCTTACAAAGAAGTTCGGTCGATTTAACTGTATACAGTTTGGCCAAACTTCAAACACCCTTCATGCAGATCTAGATCCCTCCGCTTCGCGTCGGGCTCCTGATCAGCCTGTCGGGTGTTCTTTTCCCCATAATGACCGCGTCGATGCACATTATCCCTTACATATATATATATATATATATCATATTACATTTGCATAGATTTCCTCTTTACTTTGAGGACATTTACGATTTCTCAAATCCTTCAGCACACTGACAATGAGTAAAGGACACAGGGTTGCACATAGCAGGATGCATTGTGTTTGCCAGCGCATGTACTTGTTAAAAAGTAATTTTGGTTCAAGGGTGATCTTTGTCTTTCTCTATCTTTCTCCCCGTCCACCTGACAGACACAATACCTCACACTATTTGGTGGTTAAAGCTAGAGATGGGATTTAAGCCCAGGGAGAGGAAACAAGACTGAGTGAGTGAGTAAAAAGTTAAACTAAACACAGATGGAGAATCAACTTGATTCAGTTATTTTTTCATTAGGGTTTATTTACTTCATGAAATAGTAGAGCCCAGGCAAAAACGTGTGTAACTACGGTGGCCCTGAAGTGCAAGTCAAAACAGCATTTCAGGAAACACCACAGCATTTCACAAAACACTACAGCATTTCAGGAAACACCACAGCATTTCACAAAACGCCACAGCATTTTACAAAACGCCACAGCATTTCACAAAACCCCACAGCATTTCATAAAACGCCACAGCATTTCACAAAACCCCACAGCATTTCAACTTACACGGAAAGGGTATTCCTTTAGGAAGAACACTTCTTGTTTCTGATTGGACAGAGCCATCCAGAGAAGCACTTCTGTGATTGGTTGTTTTTGCTGCCAGTCAAGAAATGACGCTTCGTGATTGGTCAGCACCCGACAGCGCAACATGTCCCGAAACTTCAGCCGTTAGCTGTTAGCACACAGAGCTCACAGCTCCTCATATCTGTTCAGAAACTGGACAAAAGTTAAACATGAACAAACCACAGACTGTCTATACCATGGTGAATACAGTCGCTGCTTTATTTATGTCTGTATGCCATTGTTGTGAGTTTGGACGGAGCAGCTAGAGGTTAATTTATCCTGATCGATCCGATCTCCATTCAGAAAACACACATTTTAAAAGGTCTTTCGCCTGCCGTCTTGTCTGCAGAGTTGTCACAGCATTAATTCATGGTTTTTACTAACTAGTATCAGTCTATGTTGTTACTTCGGCATCATTTTGAAACGTGTATTACAATTAAATCACGGTAAAATATGTTCATTTTGTTGTAGTCTACCATAGTATTTACATGGATATAAGCCCCGAATATTCGCATCGCTCTAATCGCTCGAGTTTCAGGTTTCACCGCGGCTGTCAGCTGTGTTTACTCCTGTCATTCAAACAAGACGCGCTGGAGAGGGGGCGGGGCTTATATCCATGCAAATACGTTGGTAGATACCAACTACAACAAAATGAACATATTTTACCGTGATTTAATTGTAATTCACGTTTCAAAATGATGCCGAAGTAACTACATACTGATACCGGTTCGTAAAAACCATGAATTAATGCTGTGACAAGTGTGCCCACAAGACGGCAGGCGAAAAACCTTTTAGAATGCGTGTTTTCTGAATGGAGATCGGATCGATCAGGATAAACCAACCTGTAGCTGCTCCGTCCAAACTCACAACAACGTCATACAGACATAAATAAAGTAGCGACTGTATTCGCCATGACATAGACAGTCTGTGGTTTGTACATGTTTAACTTTTGTCCAGTTTCTGAACAGATATGAGGAGCTGTGAGCTCTGTGTGCTAATGGCTGATGTTTTGGGACATGTTGCGCTGTCGGGTGCTGACCAATCACAAAGCGTCATTTCTTGACTGACAGCAAAAACAACCAATCACAGCAGTGCTTCTCTGGCTGGCTCTGTCCAATCACAAACAAGCAGTGTTCTCCCTAAAGGAATACCCTTTCCGTATAAGTTGAAATGCTGTGGTGTTTCCTGAAATGCTGTTTTGACTTGCACTTCAGGGCCACCGTATGTAACAATCAGAGGAAGTGGAAATGTGGGAAGTTAACATGACACACAACTGGTGACATACTTAACTTCTGGCCAAATTATACAATCCACATCACCTTGTTGTAAACATTTGTGGGGACAAGAATAACAATAGGCTTTACAATGTTTAGGTGCCAAAGCAGGATTCTGTTTTTGTTGAATATGAACAGACATTAGCCAGGGCTGGAGCAACAAACAATCCAACCCTGTGTATACAAAATGAGAATATGTGTGTGAAAGTTTAAACTTGGAATGATGAAAACTTACGAAAGTTCAAGTTCTTTAGTATTTTACTTTTAGTGTTTTAGGTAAATAACGTGGACACTTAATTTTGTCGAAAATGCACCACTTCACGTGAACCTGTTTCTAATAGAATGTCAAGTAAATGTAGTTAAAATATCACAAGATTACACATTTTACATTTTCCTCGGGATAGATTATTACATACTATATATCCTCAATTCTCAAGACACTTTTATATATTTATAAATGTATCGATTTAAATAAGCAAGATACATTTATTTCACAGACAGAGATAACGTACTTACAATACAATGTTTTTGAACTTCCAAGTCTTTCCATTGACCTTGTGCAGTCACTCATGTGCAATCATTTGGAAGGCACTGCCAATTAAAACACTGCACTTGTCATTTATAAGGACTTGTTGCACAGCAGGGTGGCAATGAAGCTCAAGGTGATTAATCTTCACTACTCCTTATCCTTCTCTCCAAAGTGGTTGATTTTAACAAAAGCAGATCACAAAAAATGTTGTGTGCTCACAACAACTTATACAGCAGACTTTTGAAAGCAGCATTGCCAGATGGTAATGTTTAACTGTCATAGAAACATTATCACATTTTGGGGAAAACGAGTCAGTAAGAAATGTGTTGAAACTCGTGTATATATAAAACCTTGTGAATTGTGAATTGTCCACAATTCTACCCACATCTGGGTTTGTATGTGACTAAAATGATTGGCTGGAACATGAAGTGTTAACATAGACATTTCACTATTTGGAAATGAATCTAAATAAAAACAGTTCAGGCTAGAACCAATTGGTAATAGTGACTGTCACAAAATGGTAGATTTTGTGTACATTATGGCAGTTTTGGCATTATGATTGGTGGGAAATATTACAGTTTGGCAATACTGCAGGGATGTAGTTGATTTTAGGTTGAACCAACATGGACTGACTTTTCATCCGTCACCTCGGGGCTCTGATTTCAGCAGCTTTACTGTGTTGGATGACATCCCTGATCCCACTTGTGCAGTGTCACACACAAGCCAATCTCGACTTCTCGCCTTAACATGGATTTGTTATCTATTGATTTGACAGTGTAAGGATTTCTGGCATATATAATGACGGATTCATGTAATCCCTTTACAATAGCTTATTTGCATAGTTGCTGTTCCGCCTGGCAACATTAATCATTATGCAGCGAATGAATGTCTCTTGTTTATCATAATGTCTCCTGTAATTACAATAAAGAGACATCTATTAGGGATGTGTATTAAAACCACACTTCTTCAGCCTAAATCACCTAGTCCTTCAGGTGAGCCCATTATAACTGAAAACGGCATGAACACACAAGTATGCTGTGGCATTATTCCGAGACTTCTTTTCAAGAGGAGCCATTTCATTAGGGTTTTCAATTCCCTCACAGCCAAAAAAATGAACTGCATTCTCAGATATTAAATTAATTGTTAGACTGGCTATGGGCTGCTGTGCGTGGCGAGCTCTGCTGTCACAGTGAAAATGTAATTTATGCAGCGCAAATGAAGAGGAATTACCATGCCGTGATTCTAACACCCAACATTGAAAAGAACATGTTGCGCTCACAGCAACCCAACTTTTTAACACAATATATTCACAACAATTTGGGATCTATTTCCTTATTACATTTTTAATGCAAGTTGCTATCCAAATGTTTGATTTCCTATTCAGTTGAACAGGATATTTATGGCAAAGATGTCACAGATAAAATGAATGTATTTCCATGTTTTATCATGCATTATCAAGTTTCTGAGATTTACTTTGTAAGATAATGCTCACTCTCACTAATGCTTATCTACTATGAATTCAACAATACACACAACAACATGTAACAGTAACAATGGAAAATAAATAGCATAACATATGTAAAATATTTTTAAAAAAACCGGGACATTTATAAAATAAGTGACTTGAGACAAGACTTAATTGAAAGGCTTACATGTCTCAGAAGGTGATAATATTAGGCCTAATAATGACCTTTAGATATCTGAGAAATCTAAATTATTTAATACAGCAAATCCAACTCAGGTGACATTTTTTTTTTACATTACAATCCCAAAAACAAACACAATTAACAATGAATTTATCCTATTTATCTGTACTGGTGCTTACATTTTCATGCTCAAGAGCCTGTTCTCTATCCGTCGCAACATTTCGGTGTCAGTGGCCACCTGCTCGTGAACCAGATAGAAAGGCACACACCCACATCTTAACCGGCAACTTGATCAACACCACCTGCCATCCGCCCTCACAAGAAGCAACTCTTCATGACGAACTTCATCAATACACAGCAAACACCACTGACTTCTTATAATGGAAGCACTTGCATTGCTGTAAGAGTCCTGCCCTGCTGCGGGATTGCATCAATGCATCTTTTTAGAGAGAGAAATCAGTCCCATGGGGGCCCACAAGGGACACAAGTGTCAAACTACGCACTTAGAATGAGTAATGGAGGACCGGTTCCATAAATGCCTCCACTGACCTTTGGGTATTCATACACAACATGCATAGCAAAGTAGGGGAACAACATGCCAGAATTAATTGCTCCGAGGCAGACATTATTTTGTTGTGTGGGTCAGTGAAAACAGGAGAAAATATGAAATAAGTACCAGATGATAAACACCAAACTAGGAGTAGTGGGTGTTTTCAGGTTGGGAGGGAGCTAAAGCTGCCGGTCGAGGGTAGATGTTATAAATGGGAAAAAAAAGTGGGAAAATTCTAATTTGTAGTAAGGCTGTCAGTGGGTGGGGTTCCAGGCTTGGTTGCTGGCTTGCTCTCATTGTGACAAGGTCACGTTCTGTTGCCTGGAAGTCCTGAAGATATATTCCCCCCCCCATATTTTTTTCTCAGGCTACGCCGCACAGATGAAGCAGCTTATATAAATCCTGTGTAGGGTCCTTTGTTTCTGCTCAAATACAGCTTTCTTTTAGCTTTCACGGGGGAACAGATTGATTGTGCATTATCTTTGATTCTCTGTCTCTCTTGTCATTTTTAAGTCAGAGATCAGAACCGCTATGGTACACAACAATGACAGTGATCTGCTTCAACCTATCAAAAGCTTCAAAAGCCATCCCTGAAGAGGCCTGGTGCCACACACACACTCTGTCATCCAGTTGACCCAGTTCTCCTACGCTCTGGTGGCAAACACAGGGATGGCATTATTCATTCTGATACTAAAATCCTTTGTTGATCGATGGAGCCATCAACGGTCAAGTTCACTGGTGCGACCTCTGCTCCCGCTGTCTATAATGTTGCCGGTTTGTTCTGTGCTAATTGGCACTTTTCAGTTAATAAATCACCCAAAGAAAAAAGATATCTCCAAGTAGCCCCATTCTCTGAGGTTTAGCAAGCTGCATTAGAGAGGACATACGGTAGTCTCCTTCAGTTATCTGTGCTGAGTTAACTGCTTGAATGTAGTCATTGGTAAAGGAACTTAAGGGTTCTGGGCCACTCAAGCAGCAGCAGGATATATTTCATTGTCAGATTCCATGCCACTTCCTGTTGTCACCCGATTCAGTGATCACAAAAAGAAAATGGATGCGATTACCTGATGCATAGCAATGAAAACAAATCACTGCCCAAGAGGAGGGAGAAAATAAAGGGGCTAAGTCATTGTTGTGCCGGTGCGACGCACCAACATAACTCATTAAATCAACATCATTGACATGCTCTCAGACCGTGTATGTAAATGAAGAGTGCCTCTGAAATGAACGGCTAGTGAAAGCCTTTAGAGCCAATAAGCCGATGCATGAGTGACCCCATTTTTTACTATGACACTGGGGCATCATTTCAAACTCTTAATGGAAAAGAACATCAATGCCGTAAGAAAAAGCCTGACACCATCATAAAACTATAATAACTTACTTTTATAAAAATGAAATTCCATGGAGGACCTCGGCTAGGCAAATGATCATTTTATTCGAGCTGCACTTTGTCTTTTAATTACCATTTCCCTAGAATGACTTGAGACAATTTGCCTGGAGGGGACCACTGATTGTTGGAGTGGGATAAGCATTATTTCATTAGTTGAGATAATATTTCTTTAGTCATTGAAATTTATGGAGGCCACGTCTCAACACAGCAGGAAGGAATTAGAGTGGGTGGCAGCTCTCGCGTGGTGGTGGAGGTGGGGGGGATGGTGGTTGTGACACGTTCCTTTTTCATAGTAAATAATAAGCTCATTAAATTGGCTGAAATTTTAAAGCTATTATCTGCACCATTTCACTTTAATTAGCCAACTGTCTCCGAGATCTGCACGCGCAGCTCGCACAAGATTTACTTTTGTGTCAGACGACAACAGAAAGTTGAGTGAGATAATCCAACATGATGGCAATGCCTGTGGTTTGACAGGTGGAATAAACCAGGGGGATTAGTCATCCTGGAGAAAATGGTTAGAGGCCGGGAGATAAGATTGTTTGTGCCTGTGATAAACATGTTTCCAGTAAGATTTGATGCTAATGTGTTTGTCATTACGACAAAATTCCTAGAGATTGAACTGAGGAAAAGTGACGCCGTGACTGCATTCAACTTTGATTTCCCCTGAGAAAAAGAAAAGGGAATTTAAATAAGTAAAGGATTTGTGGAGAAAGCAAGGATTTGTCACAGAGAAATATCACGCAGCTCGTGCTAATACCTCAATCAAATGATACAATAGCAAACAAAGAGTCATGTTAAACATCCTGTACAGTAATGTCTGAGAAGCCTGAGAGAGAGAGAAAAGAAAAAGACCACCGGGCTATTACTTTTATGAATGTCTCAGCCTTTCAGCTGTCAGCTGAATGTAATTAAGTTGGGCTTAATACTTTTCATGTGGTAATTTGCCCAGTTGGAGAAAAAGTAGCCACTGCTGATTGGTCGTTCTGCTTCTCACCAGGGATCAGGAACAGTCCTCCTAATGAGAGCCCCGCAGGGCAATGAAGTTTCAATCATATATTATTAAATTCATATTAACAATTGGAGGAGCTGATGCCAAGAATGTGCAGGTATAGTTCAGTATAGAACAGGCCGGTGAGCCCAAATGCATAGAATACTGCAGTAGAAGTAAAAGCATTTTATATTGGGTTATCAGTCGATGAAAACGCATTACTAAAACAATGTGTGTTGTATAAAGATTTTTCAAGGAACAAGAAATGCTTTGTTTGTCAAAATTGGTAAAATAATTCCAAACCTATTTGTTTCTATCACAAAGAGAATGTTGTTTTCTCTCCTCCTCAAATGTATTTGTTTTGAAGAGCAAGGAGAATAAAAGGTGATAACAGCTGACAAAATGCATTCAGACAACTATCAGTTAAAAAGAAATACAGTTAGGAAAGTTAGATGAAAAATGCTGTCAATACTGGTAAAGTAAACTATTCCTGTTGTTATGCTTTAGAACGGTCCATATCTCACTTGATGTTTTAAAAAGATTTTGACCAGTAATTGCCACAACGGTATATTTTTTTATATAGCACAGTAAAGGCACTTGAAAGGTATCGATAATAGGAATGATTTCGACTGTGTGTTTTTAATATTGCTCCTGCTGCACATCCCTTATAGTGTACACTAATTACACGTTCTATCTATAGTCTTGGTGGAAAGTAAATATCTGTTATTTGAAACATAAAGGCACTTGAATTCGACATATAGAGCTTGACCTTCTATTGAATATAATGTCCTTTTGTTGATACAGTACATGTATGATTATTTCAAGAGATTAGAGAGTTGCAACCTTTCCACTGAAAAAAATGGGTCGAACATTGTTAGTTGCCAATTAAAAGCACCTACATAAGGTTAAATTGTATTCACAAGATCATATATGGAATTGTTACCAAGGGTCTCTGTTTAAAAATTATGAGTGTTATACGTTTTTCCGTCTGCAATGTGCTTAGCATGCTTAAATGCTCAAAATTAACATGCTAACATACAAAAACTAAGCAGTTTCCTTTTTGTGGTTATTTTGGTATATGAAGATAAGAAGAAGATGATTACAAGTTATACATTAAACTAAGGTGAACATGAATTTGTTTAATGGCAATCCATCCAATCGTTGTTAAGCTATTTAACTGGAAACTAAGATAAGATAAAAGATAAGAGTTCTTTATTGATCCTAAATTGGGACATTTTTGCATTGCAGCATCATAAAAAACAAAACAAGGCATTGCACATAGAAAGTAGAAATAAACAATACTACAATTTAAACATCTTAAATTAGAATTAAAACAGCATTAAAAAGTAGAAAATATACAGTAGAAGATAACGGATGTATAAACTCTGACAATAAAACGTTGCTACAAATAGCAACGTCATGGTATTGCTAGAAAATAAAGTTGTATCCATATAGTATGGCTTGTTCAAAATATTGACCTGTTGGTAACACTAGAGGAGAGTCAAGTGATAGTTATCAACTTACCGACCAAGCAAAACAACAACATGCCTTCGTCAGAACCATTACACTAATGTCTCATTATTTGAAATGTATTAGTTTACACAAATTCCAGCTGAATCCCCAAAAATAAATGAAAGCAGATTCAAATGAACAATCTTACTCACGCAACTTTACGCATAGTTCCAGCTGCTGTAGTCCATATAATGAAGACATTCAATAACGTAGAGCCAACAGGAGGAAATTATTAAAATGGTTACCTGGGAGGAGAGACAATGGAATTAACTAAAAGTCTTTAATTACACTTGGTGGACATTAATCATGCAGAGAGATGAGGTTCATTTCCCGCTCCTCTTAATCTTCATCATGTAGGGGGTACTTAAGAGGACACCTGACTGGGCCCAGATGCATGCTGTGCAGCACATTTAGACAGTGCTGTCCCCTCCCCAATGCCCCAGAGAAAGGTAGAAACTATGTCCCAGAATGCACCTGTCTCTATGGAAATGCAGTCCAATGGGGTTGTTTTTCTGCTCAATGTACCTATAGAATTTTTTTTTAACCAGAATCAAATGTCATCAATATTTTTACATTGGTCTGATACAGTATACAACAACTCAGTGACAGTCAATTGCACGGATTTATCCTGAATTCCAAAATTGATATGCTGGTAAGTTTTTTTATTTGATTGCATCTTTTCAATCCTGCATATTGACACACTGTATTGACTTTCCTCCCACCTTGGCTCAGTATTTTCTGTTTGAAAATGTATTCGGAGCATAATTATGTTCTGCTTCTGACTGCAAACTGACAATGAGGAACTATAGGAAAGCTCTCTTTTTAAAAATATATTTTTTATAGGCAGCATTTACAGTCAAAGTGATCCTGTCTTTGCTGAATCAATATCATTTGGTTTTAAAGGCTCCATGTTGTTTTCCTTAATCTCTCAGCAGTAAGTAGTGTATCTGAAGCGTATCTCAGGACCAGGTTAGTAAATGCAGCAAGTTTATTTTTAAACAAAACATCTGATGATATTTTGCAATGTGTTTTAATATTGCATTGCATTTAAAAAGAATGTGCAACCTTATTAAAAGGTTTTAATATTAAAGAGAAAAAACATGCTCCAATACAGTATATCATTATATCTCTAGTCAATATCAAACATAAAAAAGCCATACTGTATTTAAAGACAAGATAAATAACAAATATAATTCAAGTCGTACCCCGCTGTTTTTTGTAATCTTTGCTCAGCGTTATTCATTTTATATTCACAGCGAAATATATAGATGAATATAGAGAAACAACACAAATCAAACATATTTCATTAGATTATGAAAGAAGTAAATTCAGAACATAATTATTTTTTCTTTTAATCAGTTTTGCTCTGGAGGACAAATTAACTGTGAGACCTGTTAATTACATCTTAGAAGTCTACAATTAAAGCTTTGTAAGGGTAGTTTTTATTGCACGAGTATCATATCAAAGTGTATCATATCATTTGTATAGCTTACTGGTATGTGTTGTATATCCAGTTAAGGTTCAGTTGCTCTTTATAAAGCCATTTACTATACGCCAAGGATAATGTATAACACCCATAAAGGAAAGGTTTTTAATTATGAGACCAAAAGGATGCATTTCATTTAATTGACTATTCCCTAATTGTTGTGAAAAACTGTTATATAACGTTCCCCCATTCAGAAAAAATTGCCTCCCTAATCAGAAGTGACACTCAGGCATATGCTGGGGTTTTCTCTATGATCTAAGCATCTCATTCCGTTACCTGGCATGGCGCTCAGAGAAATAATCTTCTTTGGCGAGAGCGAACACCACAGATGACTCTTTTTTAAATTCATTTTTACAGCAAATGATACATTACAAGAGCAAATATGCAGATTATTGAAGTTGCTGTCCCTCAAAATGCAATTTCTCACTTATCATTTACACACTGGGAAGGATATCTCTGTTAATGCATCATAAGGTATAACTGCTTAACTGGTTGAGTTCAGCAGTGTGAGTGATGGTAGCGGAAAGCCAAGACAGAGAGAACACAGCAGATGTGCATGAAGCACAGGGACCCATTTTAGATTGGATTCTTCTTTTTCTTCTCCAGCCAGTCACATTTACTTTGTGCCTTTGTCACTTAAGTCTAATTGAAGCTCAAAAGCGAGCGGGAAGAGATTGAATTGCAGATTGAATTGCATCCCAAGGTCATTTGAGCATCGGAGAGATATACAACAGCAATAGAATGGCTGCCTATGGCACTGTAGGCTCTAACTCTGCTCTCAAAAGCAATTACAAAATCCACTAATGCAATTTCAATTATTTCCTTGTGTATTTGGCTGTTTTATTGTCCATGTGTTATTCAAATGCTATGATGATTATATTTTTCAAAGCTTTGTTACAGTGCATGGTGAAGCATGATATGACATTCTATAATTTATGACAGAAATATGTTTTTGGTCCTCAAAGACCTTCACAAAAACTCAATATGGGTTATCACATAAGCAAAACAATGGTGGTTTTAAATCCACTATAACGGCCCGTCCACACAGCGGCGTGCGTTCAAGCTTCAACGCTTCTGCCCATTCACTTGGAATGGGGTGACGTCACGCTTTGCCGAACTGCATTGTGGTTCCGTCGCTTCGCTTTGCTCGCGTTGCTTGCTTCAAAAGTAGAGCAATGTTCAACTTTTGAAGCTTCGACGGAAGCGTCAGCCAATCAAATCATATGCCAGTACAAGCTCTAGCCAATCAAACCCTGTGCTTGTGTGTCCGGGGCAGGAGATTCATGTGATTGGTTGTTGGTCGAGCTTCAGACACGCCCGCTGGCAAGCTTCAATGCACGCCGCCATGTGGACGTACCGTAAGCCTGGACCTCCCCCTAGCATTCATAAATGCTGAAAATATTAAGGTACATTTTTAATCCAACATTAATCCCCAAAGAGGGGCCATTTTTAATTACTCAAAGGCATAAACAAAATAAAGGTTCACACAAAATCATTATTATCATGTTTGTTTTGATATGCCTTTTGCTTAGTGGAACCAAATCTATGGCATGGCATGGGGTCTTAAAGGGGCCCTAATCTGTTCATGTTAAGCTTTCATTATTGTATTTTATGCCTCTACTGTTCAAAAGGTGGATAAGTATTCTGGATATAAATTATAGATATGTGCATTGCTCATCTACATAATGAAAACAAAGACACATTTAAGAAGGAGTTTTCCTGGTTATTTGAATAATGGAGCACTATCTTGGCAAGTTTGTAATTATGTTAAAGTTAAAAACAAACAAAAAGGTTGGTCCTGTAACATAACAAATTCAGGTAATACCCAAATTGCCCACTTTTATTTTAAATGCCCTTTCTCCTTGAAATTAACTTTATATAATTGTGATTTGCGAGTTAATACGTTTTGAAAAAAGATACATTTTTTTAACAAATGCATCCCCAAAGTTGCACATCTTGATTCTAAAGATCTCAGCAAAAAGTTCACTGACCACGTACTCCTGTATCCTCTAGTTGGGAAATCTTAAATTCATTTAAGATATGGTACGTTCATACGGCAGCATGCGTTGAAGCTTGCCGGTGGGCGTGTCTGGAGCGCGACCAACAACCAATCACATTAATCTCCCGCCCCGGACACACAAGCACGCGGTTTGATTGGCTAGAGCTTGTAGTGGCATATGATTTGATTGGCTGGCGCTTCCATCGAAGCTTGACAAGTTGAACTTTTCTCAACTTTTGAAGCGAGCAACGGAGGCAAAGTGACGCGACGGAACCACAATGCAGTTCGGCAAAGCGTGACGTCACCCCATTCAAAGTGAATGGGAAGCTGCGTTGAAGCTTCAACGCACGCTGCCGTGTGGACGGGCCAATACTCTGCCAAAGTTAGAATTTTTGCTTTTTTGTTATTTCACATATATTGTGTCTCTTGTGTGAAATAACTGTATTAATGTGTTTTTGTTCTGTGCTTTTCTTGCTGGCTTGAAAACGGAGGGGCTTGAAAATAACTCCTACTGTAAAAGTGAGTCAGATTGTCTGGGCTCTGCTTGAAAATTAAAAACTGCCTGAAGTGCTTTGAGGAGAAGACAGGCCTTTCCTTCCTGATTGTCTGGGACGCATTGTAAGATGAGTCATGTCACTCATGGAAAGAATAATTACTTTATTTATTCATTTATTTATTCACCAAATTTCAGAAAAATTGTAACGTCAACTTGTTGTGCAAACACTGGCAGAATTAGGTTTATCACACACACAGACACACACACACAAACACACACACACACACACACACACACACACACACACACACACATACACACACAACAATGAACACTGTAAGTTCCAATATGAAAAACTGTACTACGGACTGTCCTTACTGTGACATTTGGAAAAATAAAAGGTTCCGTGTATTGTCAAACAATCTAACCTTTAAATCACTTCATCATAATTAGATTTTAGTCAATTATTAGGCTTACTCCAATTTATTTCAAACACATAAGCCCTCATTTATGGAAATAACTTCACTTTATGAATATTCAGTTTAGGATATAACCCAGAACGACCTCAGATCTCCAACAAAGCAAAAAACTAAACTGCACTGACACGCATTTATATTCCTACCACCATTAAATGTAGAGTTTGCTAATCTACCTCAGCTGCAAGCTAGGTGTGCAAATAATTTGCATCATGCTGCTTTTTACATGATGTCAAAACATGGTCTGTGTTCTTGGTGTCATTTGGATTTTAATGATTTGGAAGACCCTAAGTACATACTGAGCTGAAAAGCCTGTAGGTGTGTGCAATAACAAAAAACGAGGATACATTCTCACATGAAGAAAAATCCAACCCAACCTGGAAACTGATTTCAGCAAGGTTGAGGTTCGACTTAGCGATATACAGCATGGCACAATTCCCCACCATCACTAATGAGCAATAAAAGTGGCTCCTCTCATCGCCTTTAAAAGCAGCAGGCAGCTGCTAATGAGCCGGGGGAGAGAGGACGCGGCTGAGGAGGAAACAGCTTCTGGGAGGCACAAATATACAGTACCCTGATTGCTTTCAAGGGCAGATGATGCTCATTTTTATGCTTTATTTACAGTCAAAAGGGACACTGGAATTCCTGTCTGGGACTAATGATGTGCAAATTTACTCGAGAATACAATAATAAAAGCTATGTGGCTGAAAGGTCCCAAACAAATAACTTAATCCTGTCCTTGCTAGTGCCAGTTTCAACGAGTACAGAAGAATCAGCCACTCTGGACAGCGCTTTGCGTACAACTAGTGCACCAGGTAATTAGCTTGTACCAGGAGCTTTAATATGATGCTTCCATTTAGGTTTGTTTATTATTAAAATAATTAAATTATAAGTCACGGAACCATGACTGGTACTCAGTTGATGCCAAACTCTTGTGTTCTCTACATTACCGCACGATGATTGAAAATGTTTTTGGTTTGCACCGGAAACACCCTATTTATTTCCCTTATAAGGTTGTGTTGTATTAAAGACCCACTGAAGTGTGCGACGGTGCATGATCTTTTATGCTAATACGTATAGTAATGACCAAAATTGTCCATTGGAACCCATATCAAAGATGTTGGAATAGCAACGAATTTGACGATTTTGAATTTTCTGCTGGGAAATTCGCAGTCGACCTCCGCCTTCGTGGGCGTGGCTTGCGATCTACTGCGTGACGTCAGAAGATGGGCCAAGCCGAAGTGTTTACATTCACCACCATTCATTTTGTCTCTATTTCAAAGTCGAATTTACCAACGTTTTTGAGCGAGTATTTGATTGGAAAGTGTTTCGCAGTCGACTGGAAGTGATTGCCAATCGAGAAAAGCTGACAATGGAGGCGACAGTGACGAAAAAGGGAGGAAAAACACACGGGAAGCGATGCATTGCCGCTGGCTGTGGTAATGTGAAGTCTGCCGAAGTGGCGATGTTTCTGTTCCCAAAAGATGAAGGTGAGTGGCTGGTGTCATTGTTTCGTAGATTCGTAGATTGTTTATGAAAAATAAACGCCACTGTGTTTGTGTTAACTAACAAGACTGTCATGGCGGCGGCAGAGCTCAAGTCGAGTTTCTCCGCCTGGAGATATTCTCACTATTTCACTTTTGTCGAGCACAAAGAAAAGAACGTTTTAGTTAAATGTAAGTCGTGTCTTGGCGGGTCAAAGATCCTATCGACTGCCCAAAACAGCAATTAAAATCTGTTGAAACATCTGCAGAAACAACATGCTGGGACGAAGCTAGTAGCTAAGACCACAGACCCAGACCCATCCGACGCCACTCCACCTCCACCTAAGCAACAGAGGCTGGAGTGGCACTTTGAAACATATCTTTGTGTTTGTGTTTGTATAGATCACATTGCTTAGCAGAGTTCAGTGATGCAAATGCATGTCAAGTTGATCAACAGGTTGTATTATTCTCCGATGCAATAACAGTACTGAAATGAAGGCTACAGTATAAGGGCATTAATGGGTGCCCTTTTTTAAGTAACTAAAAAGCTACTTTTCACAGTAACGCATTACTTTTTGGTGTAAGTAGTGAAGTAACTAGTAATTGTAACTAGTTACTGGTTTTCAGTAACTAGCACAACACTGCATGTGAACATGAATGTTGCATCATGCTATGAACAGATGAATGTATGATCAGGTGATGGCCAATCCTGTGTGTAGATCTACTCTAGATCTATGACAAAATATTGTCCTCAACTAAATTGACTTCCATGGCCACTTTCCTCATCTATCCTGTCCGAAAATCTGTCAAAATCACTCATTTCTCTCGCACCAGTATCACTTTCCGAAGGCTCCGCCATGTTTACAATCACAACTGGGCCCATCTTGTGACGTCACAGCCGCTATCGTCTGCAGCAGCGGTAGGCTCAGACTCTGAAAAATTTGCGATGTTTATCTCGTCCCTCGCACTTCCTAAAAAATTATTTTAGCCATGAACAGGTACAATTATATGTAAGAAATTAAACTGCCATTTCATTTTGGCGCAAAAAAATGCACTTCACTGGCACTTTAAGTCTCATTTAAGTATACAAACTTCTTTCTTGGGTTTTTCCCACAGTTTCAGTTTGATTTAAGCTACGGCTATCACTCCCAAGCTTCTTCCCACCTTCAATACACAGACTGGCTTCCTTTTGTTCTCTAGCATTCAACAGACAGAAGGATGCCACTGTGACCATTTTCAGGCGGATTATCATCACTTAACTCCTGTCTAGCCACCAATCTTCAATACCCTGTAATGTAGAATTTCATTGGCTGTTCCCCTTCCCATCCCTTGCTCTCTTCCCTGTATAAAGTCATTGCTTTTCTGTTTAACTTTGTCAGATTTCCTTACCACATCAGTGGAACGTGTTATCTGGCCTCTCCAGCTGGAAATAAGATTGATTCTGTTAAATGCTATAACTCTTTATTAAATAACACAACTTTGGTTAAAGCGTGTATAGTTGTTATTTTCTTACAGCCCCTGTCACACTGTCCCGAAATTGATACCAGATGGACACACGATAAAGGAAATGTTCAAATTCGGCTCTGATCGTAACAACATCGGGCCATTCATGAGGGCATTTTAAGCCATCGTATGACCACCGGTGGAGTTTCTCAGGCTCCGGCAGCAACTTTGTGAGCGGTGGCAAAATCTTTGGCATGCCAAAAAATTGTCGAAGGACCTTGCGAAGGTTCATTTTCGTGTTGAATTTGTGTGTTCATTTTGCCCATCTTGTCAAATCGTGTCATCTTCGCCTTTACTTTGTGTGATCAACAGTGCCATCGGGCATTTTTCGCCTCACGAAAACAATACGAAGGAAACAAGAAGCTGCCCGATTGTTTTAGGAAGGCAACACGACTACGTGAAGCCCTCGCAATGCCGTCGTGTAGTCATCGTATTATAGTAAGATGACATCGAGATGGGACCACGGTGTGCAATGTTTCCTTGCAGATCGCTTCTCTGGTTGTTTTATTGCACAACAAAATCATGTAAACATATTATGCAAATAACCCAATTTGTGTTCTGTGAAACTGAAAAGGATATTACATTGTTTTTGTTACTTTCATTGCAGTTGTATGTCTTAAATGTAATTTAGGTTAACTTCCTGTTTTATTTAGATGCTTTTATTTTGAAGGTGAGTTTACGCTGTTGACATGAAGTTGTTGTTGCTGTGGAAACAACATGATCGAGATGTCTTCTACATATAAAGAGGGAGAAAGTAAAGAACAAAGTCTGACAATATCAGTGACAATTTTTATTATATACAATCTCAAGTTTCCAAAATGTAAAGTCTCATAGTACTTTAACATAATTGTTTTTGTTACTTTCGTTGCAGTTGTATGTCTTAAATGTAATGTAAATGTTGCCTTCGTGTGTGATTTGGGCACCAGCGTGTGGCCTTCTGTAGGCATCGTACATGCTTCAGCTGTTGCTTCGGCTGTTGCTTGGCCGTTGACCAAGTTCGGGGACATCTTCATGCGAAATTCACAATTCCATATTCGTGTGTCCATCTGGTGTCAATTTCGGGACAGTGTGACAGGGGCTTACCAGAAGGTGATTAAGTGTGGAATTTCCACCACAGGTTGCACTATAATGTTGCATGATGTTGCACTATGTTGCTTTCATGCTGTATTCATCAACAATGAATGCTGAAAGAAATGTAATTATAAAGTATCATGATGTGATTAGATGATGTCTTGATGTTCTTGGTGAAAAACTTGAATAAATAGTGTGCTCAAAGCAACATAAAATAACATTATAAAGACAGAAGTAAATGTGACCCTTTTAGCTTTATAACACAAATTATGACATAATGTATGTTACCACGGTATTATATTTGTATTTCAGAAGTATTGCTGTTAACTACTACATTTCTAGCATTGTTAGATTATGTAAGCTGCAATTGCTGAGTGATTTTTTAACACATAATAAAGAGTTCATGGCAATAATGTAAGAATTGCCTGAACACTTAAATTATTTGCCAGTTGTGTTTTAAAATACCATTGAGCTCATGGTTGGAACTGATTTGATATAATTGTCCTGTATACGCTGTGTGTGTGTCACTGTGAAGAGAAGCAGAAGGTCGTGTGCCCATTATGTTACATCCTGTTCCCGTTTTGAAAGATTAAACTAATAAATGGAGGTACCGTAGTTGTTTGACCTGAGCATGATTACAAAGCACATCCCTCACATTACAACGTAGCTAGAACACCCATCCTTCCTGCTGATGTATGAAGGCAAAAGACATTAACAGAGTGAGAGGATATGACCTTCTACATACTACTTAAAGACTGAGTGAAGTGTGCGCCGGTGCATGATCTGTTATGCTAATACGTATAGTAATGACCAAAATTGTCCATTGGAACCCATATCAAAGATGTTGGAATAGCAACGAATTTGACGAGTTTTGAATTTTCCGCTGGGAAATCCGCAGTCGACCTCCGCCTTCGTGGGCGTGGCTTGCGATCTACTGCGTGACGTCAGAAGATGGGCCCAGCCGAAGTGTTTACATTCACCACCGTTCATTTTGTCTCTGTTTCAAAGTCGAATTTACCAACGTTTTTGAGCGAGTATTTTATTGGAAAGTGTTTCGCAGTCGACTGGAAGTGATTGCCAATCGAGAAAAGCTGACAATCGAGGCGACAGTGAAGAAAAAGGGAGGAAAAACACACGGGAAGCGATGCATTGCCGCTGGCTGTGGTAATGTCAAGTCTGCCGAAGTGGCGATGTTTCTGTTCCCAAAAGATGAAGGTGAGTGGCTGGTGTCATTGTTTCGTAGATTCGTAGATTGTTTATGAAAAATAAAGGCCACTGTGTTTGTGTTTACTAACAAGACTATCATGGCGGCGGCAGAGCTCAAGTCGAGTTTCTCCGCCTGGAGATATTCTCACTATTTCACTTTTGTCGAGCACAAAGAAAAGAAAGTTTTAGTTAAATGTAAGTTGTGTCTTGGCGGGTCAAAGATCCTATCGACTGCCCAAAACAGCAATTAAAATCTGTTGAAACATCTGCAGAAACAACATGCTGGGACGAAGCTAGTAGCTAAGACCACAGACCCAGACTCATCCGACGCCACTCCACCTCCACCTAAGCAACAGCGGCTGGATTGGCACTTTGAAACATATCTTTGTGTTTGTGTTTGTATAGACCACATTGCTTAGCAGAGTTCAGTGATGCAAATGCATGTCAAGTTGATCAACAGGTTGTATTATTCTCCGATGCAATAACAGTACTGAAATGAAGGCTACAGTATAAGGGCATTAATGGGTGCCCTTTTTTAAGTAACTAAAAAGTTACTTTTCACAGTAACGCATTCCATCTTCTGTGCCACTTTCCTCATCTATCCTGTCCGAAAAGCTGTCAAAATCACTCATTTCTCTCGCACCAGTATCACTTTCCGAAGTCTCCGCCATGTTTACAATCACAACTGGGCCCATCTTGTGACGTCACAGCCGCTATCGTCTGCAGCAGCGGTAGGCTCAGACGGCCGTTCACGGGATGAAAAATTTGCAATGTTTAACTCGTCCCTCGCACTTCCTAAAAAATTATTTTAGCCATGAACAGGTACAATGATATGTAAGAAATGAAACTGCCATTTCATTTTGGCGCAAAAAAATGCACTTCACGGGCACTTTAAGTTTTGGATGACTGATAATATGTAAGAATCTATTATTGATGTTACTCAATACAGAGCATTAATCAGTTTCTAAAAATATGTTTTAGCAAGTCAAAGACATAAATAAAGGGTGTTTTGTGATTTTGCCGAGGTAGGATTATGAACCTTTAAGTACTGCTTGTTAAACTTGTGACGAGCGCTCGTATAAGCAGGTAGAAATGCAAACGCAAAACCAAGTGCTAAAATTGCATTTGTAATGTAGAAATGATAATAATACTAAAACAAATGAGGCCCATTATGCCTAGTGTGCTGATCAGCATGCAATAGAATGATTTTCACCTGAGTAACTTTAAATTAAGAGAGAAGCAGACATCATGTTATCAGCCATTCATTTTATGAAAAATAGGACTTTCAAAATAAACATTTAGATCCAGTGGAAATTATATTTGGTATTTCATCAATGGGGCGAATCAGTAGAAAAGCATCACATTTGAAAAAATATAAGGATAAAGCCTGGAGTATTAAAGCAGTTATAGCTTTTCATAACTTGAAATGTAGACGTTAAATGCGCAGTCATTGTTAATGAGATACTATTTCAAGATTTTGTTTCCTTATCATTACAGCACGCATAACTCAATATTAAACCCCTTTGATTAAACAGACAGCTGGCAACAGCATTTGAGGTATAGAAAAGTTGATAGTACTCCACACTGTGCAGCCACCTGCACAGGTAGCCTCCATTAGATAACTATTGAGTAGTATTTAGCTATTTTTCACAATAAAACAATTTTAATTTCAAAGATAAATAGAAATACATATGCACAGTGTTTTTCAAATAATGATGACTTAGCCTCACTTTCCTGATTTATGCTTTAGTTGCATCTTCTTGAGTGTGAGACAAGTTGGGAAAAAGCTCCCTAAAAATGTCATACTATTTTTAATTGTTTTAAAAACATTGTTAGGCAAAACAAACAAAAGTATAATTTAGAGCACTCGTTCTAGTCCATTGTTCATAAATGGCGTTGGATACTTTCAACCACAACCAAAACGATATGGCTTGTGAGTCAACACACGTTCTGATGACATTGTGGACCACACATTTTAAAATATGTTGTTAACTGAACCATTTGCTCCTCACATTGTGGGATTCTCCCTGACCAAACAAATAAAGCTGGATGCATATGTGTTCATACTCATGTTGTTCTATTTCCAATCATTTACATTTGCAGCAGTATGTCTCAGAATAATGTTTGCAAGCCTTCTCTATCATGCCAGGAATAACATCCTGATGTGGAAATAATGAATACTTTTTTTTTGGGCCCAAAATATGAGATAAAGAGCCTACAAAATCAGCCATCAAAAACCCCTGAGTCATAACCAGCACACCATGAATTCATGTCACAAAGATTTATGGGACAGCTTCAGAAGGCAAGGCAAGGGAGGTTTATTCATCTAGCACACTTCAACACAAAGGCAGTTGAAAGAGCCTTACAAAAGGAATACAATGATAATTAATAAAAGTACATTGTAAAACTGTCAAAAGGACAACAGGAATGCAATAGAAAGTTAGAAAATATAAGTAAAATGTCTGGATACAATATGTGGGATGTGAGTTTACATTCCCCTGTGGATGACCCTACACTGTAAGAAACGTACCGTGAAATTCACAGTATGTAACTGGCAGCAATTGACAAGTTACTTACTGTAAAATGTATTACAGTAAGTAACTTGTCAATTGCTGCCAGTTACATACTGTAAAATTAAATACAGTAAGTAACTTGTCAATTGCTGCAAGTCACATACTGTAAAGGTAATCACAGTATTTATAAGTTTTTATTTACAGTAACAGTGTAAAATGAAACACTGTACCAAGTACTGTATTTGTATTTGTGTTTACAGTAATAGTGTTTTAACTGTAAAATGAAACACAGTAACTTCCAAGTACGGTATTTGTGTTTACGGTAATAGTGTTTTAACTGTAAAATGAAACACAGTAACTTCCAAGTACGGTATTTGTGTTTACGGTAATAGTGTTTAAACTGTAAAATGAAACACAGTAATATGTAATTACTTTATTTTTTGTTACAGCAGTAGTGTTATAGCTGTAAAATAAAACACAGTAATTTCAAAGCATTGTATTTTTGTTTAAGGTAATAGTATTTTAACTATAAAATAAAACACAGCCATTTAAAAAGTACTGTATTTTTGTTTACGGTAATAGTGTTTCAACTGTAAAATAGAAACTTTAATGCTATAATTTTAAGTATTGTAACTGTAAAACAGTTTGTGGTAGCCATACCATGGCTACCACAAATGTAGTCTTCCATTGCATATCCCATGTACAATTATCTTCCATGTCTCATAAATTGTGCTTAACTGAGCAACAGCGGAAATTCCTACACGTATTAAATATTTTCATCCATAAAACAATGGATATTAATATCCAAAAACATGGAGATTGCATTTTTAAAACAGTGGTGATAACAAATCAACGCAAAAAATATGAAGCCATTTGTTCTGCCAAGCCATTTTAGAGACGTGCTGTAGTTGAAAAGTTGTCACGACCTCGATACAAACTGGAGAACCCAAATGCACGACCCAGAGACAGTCTTGAATGTAACAAAAATTGTCTTTTTAATGTCGATTCAGTGTGCAGGATGTGATTGCTGTCACTTTGATGTGTACCAAGGCAGTGTCAATTGGATACGAGCCGAGTCTGAACTTGGATTGTCAGGTGATGTTGTGATGAAGCTTGCCTCCATGCTTCCAGAAGGTCAGAACTACAAGATCTACGCAGAAAACGACTTCACCTGTGTCCAATTGGTAGTGAAGCTCCTTGATCGTGGGATTCATTATGTGGGAACAGCCAGGCAGGTGCGCTTACCCAACTGTAACCTTGAAGAGGAGAAGAGCTTGAAGAAAAAAGGGAGAGGAAGCTTTGACATCCGAGTGGAGGCCAACCACAACATCTGTGCTGTCAAATGGTATGACAACAGAGTGGTCACACTTGTGTCATCCTTTGCTGGACCAGACCCTGTGCAGAGAATTCAACACTGGCACAAAGCAACCAAAACCTATGTAGAAGTTGAGAGGCCTTACATTGTGGGTACTTACAACAAGTACATGGGAGGTGTGGATTTGTTGAACATAACTTGAACTCGGCCGTGTTTGTTGTGCTGGTGCCTTGTGTACTATTATTCATGCTTATATCGGACTATTGTGACTCGCTTTGCGGTTAAAACAGACGGTGCATGAATGCGGTTTTGCGGTAAGTGAAATTTGAGTACTTTATTTATGTGTTGCTTATGTTTTTAGTCAGCTAACGTTAATGAATGTTAAGGCTTGGGTTAGCATGTAAGCAAGTGGTAGCTACATCTGTGCTAACGATGCTAATCGTAGCCTCCAAGTTAAAACGTAATAGAGAAGTGTTAAGCATTAAAGTGGACCTATCATGCTATATTTGAAAAATATATTGTAGGGCCATACCTATATAAAACATGTCTGTGAAGTTTTTTTTTCAAAATACCAAACAAATCATGCATTTTAGCCATGCCTCATTTCGCTCTATTCCAGCCCTGTTTTTGCAAGGGCTGATTCTGTGGCGTAGCTTTAATGCAAATGAGCTGCAGCTGACCACGCCCCCCTGCAGAAGAGGGGGTGAGGCACGGCCCCAGCACGAGCGTATGCGAATTTGTAAAACGTCTGCTAATATTGTTCATGAAAATAAATACTGGTGTATATGGTTTTATGCAATCTTTCATTTCATTCTGTCATTGTACATGGCATTACTATTATATTATATACTACACAGCAATGGCATAACACACCCATTTGTTGATGACAAAAAAGTCCACATACAACCTTTTGCTTTTGAAATCTGCATATACTTTACCCATCAAACATGAATAATCATGACACATTTTATATAAACTGTCGGAACTTTATTGTAAAAATCAACGGTTCATTGAACCCATAAAAAATACAGTACGCAGCTTCGGTGGGTCAGTCTGACACGCAGAATCTATCTTCTATCATCACAGGTTTTCCGCTGGTAGTATGTGAGGTGCTGGCCTGTATAGAAGAAACATAGTTAGAACAAAATCATCTCAATTTAGTATTCAGGATGAGAAAATACTATTTGGATAATTATAATCTGAAATCCCAAAAGATGGGGGCTAACGCTGTCTATTTATCAAAACTGATGTGTTGGAGAGGGGCTGAGCTCAGTAGACAGACTGTAATGAGTGCTAGCCGCTAATTAGCCAAGTCCTGTTGTGTTTTCCCCCCTCCTTGCAACAATTGCGCACACATACACACATTGTTGTATCCTAACAGTCGTGCACACACACACATATGTATATTCATGTGCGCAAACAAGTAATAAAGACTGCTGAATCACATCACGTCTCATTGCGTAGCGTAGCTTAGCTTAGCTTACAGATCGGTGATATTTGATAATTCTTATAGAATACAATCACAAAAGCTTTTACATAAAACGCTGGAAAAAACGGCACTTACCTACAGAAGATTACGTTTGTTATTATAACTTACTCAATATGATTTTAGAGGATCAAAAATACTAATAAATAGGAGAATAAATACTTGTGGTATCGGCTAGGGCCTAGCTTTACAGCCTTCACACAGATCGCCATTACAGCATTATGTCTGAACAGCTTAGCAAATGCCTGATAGTTTAAATAGAAAAGACTGCGGAGCTTACAAAATGAAATAAAATGTTGCAAAAACATATAAACACCCAACCGATTACTGTTTGGGTTTGAGGCGACATTGATACGGCGAAGCTACATGCTACAAGCTACATGCTACAAGCTACGTAGTAGAGATAACTTTATCAGGAAAAACACCGGTAAATAAAAAGGAATGCAAATATTATCATGGAAAAACTTACAGCTTCCAAATTGGATGTGTCCTGGTCCCGGATGGTTGGTATTGATCCAGTTTTTAGCCTTAGATTGGAAGCATATCCTCTTTTCACTTGAGGGAAGTTGATAAACATGTCCGAGGTAAAATGTTTAGACCACACAAGCAGACATTTGCCGTGGTGTTCTGGCACATTCCCCTTGAAAATGAAGTCGAGCCACAGATTCTTCTGTTTTTCCATGGATGGCATTGCATGCAGTCCCTTGTCCCAATTTGTGCAGCCAACAACAGCACAATTGTTCACTGCCTTAGATATGCTGGCAAATTACACAGATGGGTTGGCCCATGGCCGTGGACGTGGCCCATCCTCTCATTCCCATGATAGTTGGAGCGTTGCCCATGTAGGCGGAGCGTCACCGCCCACTATTCCGGGCTGACGTCGGGTCGGATGGAATCTGTATCCGCTCGTTGTAGCCCCGTTTTTAAAAGATTTGGTTACGGAGGAAAAGAGAGAGGGTTGTATTTTCTGACACTTGGTGAGTTCCCTGGAACACCGGGGACACATATTCATGTATAAAAGACGTACAAAAGTGCATTTTGCATGATAGGTCCACTTTAAGTGAGATAATACTGTAGAATAAACGGCTTCTGTTTGAGGTTGGTAAAATTAGGTCATCCTTGTAAATTAGAGAGATATTTTATTAGGTAGGTCACTTTACCCAGAACCGAACCCGGATTTTTTTTTTGAAAAAATACCACGCGCGAATCACTTTTTTTGAGGGTACCCGACCCGATGCAGGACTCTGATCCCCGCATCATCCGCCTGTGCGCATCAAAGACGCAGACTCATCGATTCCACTGGGGTGAGTGTAAGAAGGAGGCAAAGTTGACGTTCAGTGTGTTGCCGGGAGCATATAAGGATTTATCCACGATGTTGAAAATGTTAAAATTGTTTTAAAAAAGTGTTTAGAACATAAAGATAAAAAGGTTTAATGTTTTAAGGAGGTGACGCTACTCAGCCAATCAAATCGGTGCAGTCAGTGAGCAATATCAAATGGCGTGCTCAAAAAAGAGAAAGGTAGACAGCGAAAACAGAGCATTTAATGACATTTTCTCTTATTGGACCTCTTTGAAATGCAATTGAATACCCCTGCATTATAGCAACAACAACAATAATAATAATAATAATAATAATAGCAGTAATAATTGGGAGGGGGGGCGCGGCTGTTCTTATGTTCTCTGAGGGGAGGCTCACCTTCCCACACTTTGAAAACCCCTGCCCTAGAGCCACGCTATGCAGCTTGGTACAAATTGTTATAAGAGACATAGGGTCTTAAAAATATATATCTACTAAGTATATAAAATATCTAGTTTAGCCAAACTAGTAATTACACTGCATCAAGTTATGTATATTAAGAAAAATATTTTGGTTTATTTAAGATATTTTAGCTATTCTAGAAATGGGGTTTTTCGGTTGGTTCTTTCTTTTTTGGTTACTGTGATCTTCTACAGTAGGCTACATTGTTGGTTACTGTGATTATCTACAGTACATTGTTGGTTACTGTGAATATCTACAGTACATTGTTGGTTACTGTGATATTCTACAGTACATTGTTGGTTACTGTGAATATCTACAGTACATTGTTGGTTACTGTGATCTTCTACAGTACATTGTTGGTTACTGAGATTTTGTACAGTTGGGACGTTACTACTGATATCTTTAAAGTAACTCCAGAGGTACTGTAATTTTTGGTTGGAAACACGGTATTATACTCTAAAATAGTATACAGTAATTTACTGTGCACAAACACTGTAAATAACTGTGGATTTCACAGCCATTTTTTACAGTGTATCTGATATCTCCACATTGACACTGTTACTGTGATGTCACACAACAGTGGACTTAAGAAGGGAGAGGAAAAGTATTAGCTCATATCCAGCAGCTGGAGAGTCTTTGGTCACAGTTTTATTGATAAATATTGCAATACAAATAAGTAAAATATAAATAATGTGATATTATTGGTTATTTTGGTTAGCACTGTTACCTAGTGCACAGTTAACTGTTGATAACAAGCCTAATGTGACATACATACGTCTGATGATCTCACTACAATTGTCTTTTTTTTCTTTATTCATAAGTGTTGTTTCTCTCAATGGTTAGAATAATTGATCATTGGTAAGATTATTCATAAAACAGAAAAATAGGCAGTTTAAAAAATGTCCTGCTTTCACAAATTCACACTATAAAAAGATGCTAACTTTAAGCTAACATTGCAACTACGATATATAGTTAATGACTACTTTTAAATTCATTAGGCTTTCAACAATATTGTGCAATATTGTATTAAAAATGTAATAATCTGTCAACAAATTTGAAGGATTATGGGTGTATGCATTTCAATTTATAGATTTTAGAAAAACGTCTTTGTCCAATATTTTATTTTGAAGGTCCAATTAAACAGTCTAGCGTCAGCAGCTTTGATCATTACAAGCATGAGAATCCCTGTTGCTGGCTCATGTGCAGTTTATCACTTCTTCTTGCACGCTAAATAATCTGTTATGCTCCAATGCTGTTCTCAAACTCACAGTTCTAACTATCTCTAATCTTTTATAAACCCATGCCTGTGCACTCTCAAAGATTGACTCGCATTTGTGTCATCTCTCAAATAGTTGGCGTCAATAGTCTTCCTATGCCTCAGAATGAGATCCAGAAATAAGAGCGCAGTGTGAGCAAATGTAGCGTAGCTCGCCTTTGGTTTGCTTTCCAATAATATTTCACAGTCAATTTAGAGGAGGTGAAGGAGCTCCTGACAGCGTTGCAGTGCACTTGAGGTTTCAAAGCTATTTCATCCACCCAGACTTCCTGTTTGGTGAAGAGTTGATTGGAGTTAAAGTGAAGCAGCTCTGGCCTGGACTCCAATAAGATTCCCATCACTGTGGCGTGGCAGCGACATCACGCTTGTTCAGCGGGAGAGCAGATGAGGAAGATAACCTCTGTTATCAGGGTGCAATTCAAACTATCAGCAGGACATTTCATAGAGGTTGGTACACATTTAATTTCTGGGTTTGTGTGGTTTTCCTCACGATATGTGCTTTTAGATATTTTGTCAATAGAATGGTGTCATTACTGTAATAAAAACATATTATACTCACTTGCTTACTTTAATAATATCATTGTGTGATTGTTATTGGCTAATGTTTATCTATATTTACTACTTCTCACACTTCTTAGCTGAGCTTGGGAAAACATTTTTTTTTACCTTTCAGATGTTGTTGTAGGGAACCTCTGGAGCAGAAATGAAAGAGTTTTCCAATTTTTTACGTTTTGGTAAGTTTTTAGGGAAATGTTGTAATATTGCAACGTTGGCCTTAGGTGGGAGCAGAATTTCTGTATTTCTACTCACATTGTCTGAATAAATATATTGGAACAACTAAGGGTTAATTTGCAGGATTGATTGCTTACTTGGCCCTATATCAGTATATAGCATGAATAATAATCACACATCAGTCATATTTGTTATGAATAGTCATTTATTAAATAGTAATGCAATGGTAGTCCCAAAAACAGTTCCTGTCGTTGGAAAAGCTCAGACGGACGTCACACTTTGCGCTGCATTGCGTGTTTGTGTACCTGTAAAAGACATCCTCTGTGATATCTGGACCAGAAAAATCAGTATTGGGACTGATAAAATATTTTTTCAGCCAGCGATACCTGTCACTGGGCTTGGTGTGTTTATTTGGTTGGGGCTCGATGTCCACATAATCACTGACTGGGCGGTCATTGGGTTGATGGTTTTCTTTATCCACTTGTCCACAGGCATCTTCATCTGCCTCTTCTTTACTCATAGCAATGTCACTGTCCTCTGATTCCATCTCAAAATCACTTTCTCCTTTTTGGATGGCATCACATCCTGCACACTGAATCGAGGACCTCTCTTTGCTGGTGGCATTCTGAAATGGAAAATGAATGAATAAATATGTATCAATAATACATGCTTATTATATTGTAATAGATTACCTGAAGGAATAGATAGGGTGGTGGAACAAGTGTTCATTCTGTCTGGCTTAGCCTATTATCACACTAAAAGGAATGCATGCACCACCCCCTTCCAGGTGTCCCGATGCAACAAGCATCTGAATCCTATTTACATTGTACACTTGAGTCACACTCAATTCTACCTGGCTTAGCCTATTATCATAATAAAAGCAATACCTACACCCACACATGCAGGTAAACCAATGCAACAAGTCAGAGGACACATTTAGAACTTAGTTAAAGTGAATTATCAAAGACATTATATTTATATTTGTGTTTTATTTCCATATGTGAACATAGAAGAAGGGCAATCTCCATGACAGGTGCATGTGCCATTCTGACTAATTTGCAAAAAAGACTACTGCTACAAAATCAAATTTGATGAATGTATTCCGCAATAACTGAATATGTACATGTTCTAAACATTGTAATACTCCCAAAAAAAATATTTGAGGCATTTTACTTACTTGAATCTGACAAATCCAGTCCAATAAAACAACGAGATGTTGCTCGTTTGAAGATTTGGAGGTTGTGTGAGTGTATGGCCAGAGGGCAGGACCTATAAACACATTTAATAGCCAATAGCATTATTAGGCTGAACAAAATGACCTTTTGACTATGTAAATGTAGTCTTTTAAAAAAAAAAAAAATTTACTGACTTTTTTAGGATAGCTTAAAGTAATGTTGTAAAATTAAGACCGGGGGCCTTACAGGGTTAAGAAGATTTGTTGCAATGTTGTTAGTTACACCAACAGTATGACCTTCAACTCAGGTGAACTGAAAACATCCTGATACTGTATGGCCTCCCTAACTCCCGAACTTCCAGAATGCTCCATTCATTATCACCAAGCTTTAGCCCTCCCTTTCTCCTCTCTCTGTGTTCAAATATGCAACCCAAACTCTATTCTTCGTCTTTCACCCTGCAGACTGTATGCTCTCTGTATGACTGACTGATCGTTCTTGCAATAAATAAAATACGACAAAGACAGCTGAATGGTTTGAGTCTCTATCCACATTTGATAAATAAATTCCCACCACAATTACAAATTGTATTTTTTGCATTTGTATTTTATTAATACTAATGCTAATGAAGGGCACACATCAAGGATTAGGAATGAATAGGATTAAACAGCCAAATTTGTACTTGCATAATTGCATTTTTAACATACTGACTTAAAAGGAATGGCTGCACTTGCGGTGAATCTGCATTGAGCAACACACTGCAATGTTCTTTAATTAAGATAAAGGCATATACAAAGTAATTTATTATTGATGTAATGTTGTAACACCTTTATATACTATAATTTTGTACAGTGACAGAGAGGTGCAAACGTGCTACAACGGCCCGGAACATTTCCATGAAATGAAACGCGCTGCAACTTCAGAAATATACACAAATGTGCCAAAACACATGCAAATGAAGAAACATCTTGTTTCGTCAAGTTGGTGAGTGTTCTCTTAATGCTGTGCATTTGTTGTGAAGTTGGTGAATGTTTCTTCATTTGCATGTGTTTTGGCACATTTGTTTTTTTTATTTTGAATGTCTTTTGAAACTGCAGCATGTTACTTCTAATGGAAATGCTTTCGACCATTGTTTTATGTATTTTTTTGTCATACTCTATAAAGCACTTTGGGCTGCGTCAAGCATGGAAGGTGCTACATAAATAAAGATTATTATTGTAACGTGTTTCCATTTGTCAGCCTGTGATTTTGTCTCAACATAGCCTAGTTTCTGTTAAGATATTTCACTTACTTTGTTTGCAGGACTACATTACACAAATTCCACACTGTTAATCCTTTATGAATGTTAAAACAAATTTGTTCAAATTATGTTTTTTTTTTCCTTTGCTCCTTTATACATTAATAACTCATAATTCATGACCTCCTGTAGATGACATAGATGTTTAATTTATTATGTATCATCAGCTCCTTGAATTACGACATGCTGAGTGAACGGGACAGTGAGAGCAGGACAACTTAAAGGAGAATGTGCCTTCTGCTCAGTAATGCATCTCCCGCTGAGGTACAAAACTAATTACTCAGTATAACCATCCTGGATGGTTTCAGCGGAGCTACAAGCTCATGTATTGAAGAGCCAATTTACCATACAATAGATGGGAAATTAAAGGGCAGGTATTTTTAAGACGCTGTAGTCCATCATGATTTAATAATTGACTTCATAACCTTTCATCATTACGATTAAAATGATATAATTTTTAGCAATCACGTGTTGTTCTCATTTCATACCAATAAATGTGTTCTTATACCTTCTGTAGAGGACTGACATTTAATTTAAAATGCATTAAACAAGGAGAACACTAACAAATCTTCTTCAAAAAGTAAAGTGAGTATAACAAATTAAGATTTATATCCTGGACCAAAACTGACAATTAGCTCAGTCTAACCAACCTTGTGCACCTTCCTCAAACTACTTTTTTTTTCTTTTTCTCAAAAGCCTTACAGCTCCCCTATACCCAAATCAAGCTGCAACAGATTCCATGCCACAAAAACAGCATAGCTAAAACCCTTTAATCCCATTTCATATTGGACATTGAGCAGAAAACGATAAACTCCAGTCAAAAGCAACCAAACAAGTAAAAACTGTATTCTCATTAATCCTCTTCCGCAAAAAGTTTTCAGCCGTTGAATGTTATTCAAATTTGGTGTTTAGTAGCGAAGTGGGTATTTGAGATTATCAAGCCTAATATTGCGACAGTGATGCTTACTAATGGGATTATTAAATACATGTATGTGGAAAAATGAGACTTAAATCCCTCCTTCATTATTTATCTCATAGCAATTCTAAGACATTAAAGTCCTCTTAAAGAGTCTTGGATATTCAGAGCTCGTCGTCTGTGTATTTTACATGCTAATTGTCTCGCAGACGTAGCCTGCATCGCTGAAAAGGAAACCTGGGTCATTTATAAATTAATATAATTATCATAAAGGTGCTGCATTGCAACATCTCTGTCCCTTCTTCACAAGCACACAAGTTGTCTTTTTATAGATACATCTCAAATGCAAGAACTCGAGCAATGCATGCGCAAAAATGGCCGACCTGTCGATTAATCATCAGCATAGCAAACAGCAGGACCTCAGGGACTGCGATGTTATAGATACCAGATAGCCTATAAATCTAACAGGGACCTATAACTGGGGGCACTGAAGGAAAGCACACATGATGAATGCTGGAGTCTGCAGTCATCTCTTCTCATAAATGCTGTCGTGGGGTAAATTAATTGTAGCAGCTAACAGCATTTGAAAGAAAGTGAAAGAATACAAAGAGGAGCTCATTATGGATGTTTACTGAAGGACTTATTCACCAAGAGACATCAAGTTATATTTATATGCATCTTTGTTTGTTTTTGTATTTAATAAAAGAAAATGTATTGGCTATCTTTTAAAACTACAAACCATGGGATGAATTTACCTGCCAGGTACACTGCAGAAAACAAGAGCAGACATCAATGCCACACGACTTTATTCAAATAAACTGACAAATACAGTTTATTGATTAAACTTTACTTAAAGGAGCCCTATTTTGCTCTTTTTCAAGTTCATGTTTGTATTTTGTGCTGCTTCTGTGATATGTTTACATGCCTTATGTTTAATCACGTACAATGTGTTGGAGCGCTATAGGACTGGACATCGTTATGTTACAGAAGTAAAGAAAGGAGTCAAATTGAGTCAATTCAGGAAGGGGGGGGGAGTGTGTTGGAGAGAAACTCCCTCTGGCTTGAACTTTTATACTTTGAAGACCATGTACATGCACAAAAACCTGTATAACACACGACAGGAAAGGAAAAACCCCAAAAGGATCCGTTTAAAATCGAACAATATATTAATTTAATCCACTGAGAGTTTCCTGTGACCTTCCAATCTGCTCCACATGTGGCCTATTAATAAATCACATGAGAGAGACAAATCTGCATACACTCAGCTAATGAAACTCTCTTTTACTTTAAGTCTCCATCAACCATTTGTCAGAGTTGTGTTGTTATTAGTTGTGTAAGTCAAGTTGTGTGAGATATGAAGCCTGGGCCTGTCTTTGATCCTCCAGCCTGTCACATTGCATTCAGGTCTGTTAGAGCGAACAGAAGTGTCCCGCAAGGCATGTCTCATGATGGTTCAGCAGGGAAAAGCCGCTTGCTGCTCTCTTTGATGAATCCCACCAAGTTAGAGCTTCAACGTGCTGGGCTCCATAGTTTACTGCGACACAATGAAGGGACAGGACACACAAGTTCATAAAGTGCAAACTGTTGAGAAAGTTTCAGATGGGTGTTGTTTGTTGGCAGGAGAAGAAAACATAGTTGTGCTCAACCCTGTCTATCAAAATGACATTCCTATACAACTAAAATGCATCCAAAAGATTCAGTAGGATTTCTCTTGTTTTTGTTTCTAACTTATGTATGCAGTTTTAAACACATGGGCATATAGTATATTGCTTATGTTAAAGATACCTGATCAAGGATTAGCTTAAAATAAGTGTTTGTTACATCATTTAAGCTATGGGGTTTACTGAATAAAAAGACAGTTGCATCGAAACATCATTGAAAAGGCAATTTAGTTGTATGGTAACATGTGTAGGAGATCGGGCTGTCTTGCATATGCATGTGCATGAGACCAAAAGAGCTGATAAACTTAAAATGTAACCTATATTGAACCTTATTGAACATACTCTCTGAATGTACATTCTTCTACCACGCAGGTGTGTCAAAAGGTCCCTGTTGGACTTGTAAGTGTTAGGAGGTAAGAATTTATGTTCCTACAGTACACCCCACCCCACCAAGGTTGATTCTCAACTTTAAACTTTCATAAAAAGTCTTGTAAATTCCTGAATACAGCTTTGTTTATTCAAAAGGACTTGTCATAATGACATATCAAATTATGTATACGGTTAACATTGTGTATTCAAATGAAAAGACTTGGCTATGTTGAGTTTTGGTTTCTCACAGGACACAAACAGTGGTGAACATCCATCCCGACCTCCTCTTTAGGAAGACTCGCAACTCTTTATACTAGAACTCCTGACGTCCGTGGAGGTTTTTTTGCATGTAGTTATTTGGTTGCCTGCTGTGTCTCATATAGATTCTAAAGGGCGCCCTGTCCGTCGGTGCATAACTCTGCCACCCAATTAATGAGACAGGTTGGTTGCACCAAAGATATATCAATGATGAAAGCATCTAAAACCCTTACCACGGTAAGAGGCTTTATTCCATGTGATATCCATTAGATCACAGCTTAGGGAGCATATTTCAGAATGAAAGACAGTGACTGTTAAACATGTGGATGTTTGGCAGAGAAGATGATTTAGGAGTTCTGGCAAATGGGATACCAGGCAGCTGGAACACACTGGCTCTGTCCCAATACGAACAGGCGGTATTTTCAGATAGTCAAGTGTCTTCTGGTGTGATATCCGGCAGAAGTGCCTGTTGAGACAGCATGCAAGTGAGAGTTTTTCAAAGAACATTGAGACATAATGAGGTAGCACATCTAATCAATCAGGCAAATGCACGGCTCTGGCACATGCTTGGCTCAATTTATTTCTAATACTTTATTGTTTGTATTTGTATTCAAATAAAGTACAAATTAAGTTTGATGCACCAGCTTTACAGTATCAATCAGATAACATAAAGGGAAAAAACCTATTGAAGAACAACAAATAAACACATTCAGGGGACTTATTAGCGAAGCAATTACATGGAGTTGCCTCGAGGCATGCCATCTGTATATAAAATAGAACATTTCCGTCTGTTGATGTGCTTGGCTGAAAATATTTTATGATATGAACAATAATTATGTTATCACTCTCATAAGATTATATTACAGTAATAAATGAGTTGTGATCCGAAATATTCACCTTGAATCAAGATGTTTCCTAAATTCTAATTTCTTAATTTCTCTTTGACAATGTTGGTCATGAAACCATACTATTTTTTTGTTAGGAAAGGAATCCCATGGTACCCCAAATGTTCCCAATAGAGAACCGCAGTGACGCGTCCTAAAACCCGGAAGTAAGTTAGCATTTTTACCACTTCCGGTTCCTTCGTCAAAAAGCAATGCAATTTCTCCATAGGGTTTTGGAAAATAGCTCCAAATAAGGTCTGTGTTTGACACAAAATTAAGAGATAGATCACGTTTGTTCTACCACATTAAATACATCAGCAGTGACCCCGCTGGTGATTTCTGAAGAGTTTACGTGTCGGAAAAACGATGGTTTGTTACAATGGCATTAGTGGACTACAGAAATGGTCGAGGCCGTTGTACGTCATTACGCCGATTACGTAAACACTCCCTCTAAATTTCTTTCCCCCTGTGTTCTGCTTGAAAGAGAGTATATGCCTATCTTAAGTATCTGTAGTATACCTGTGGGGTGGGATTGTTTCATTATTTAAAATATATTTACATTTGTAATGCCTTCCCAATTATCCCTTTTAATTTTTTATAGCCTACTGTATGTTTATTTCATGGATATTTCTGTGTTTTCTGGTGTGTAATATTTGTAATAAAGATTTCATGTGACACATAAAATGGATTTGTTGATGGGAATTAATATCACTAATGTGAATAAATTAACTCTAGGTTAACGGTGCTCTTGCTATCACTACTCACCGACACTCTATAAACCTTGTCCCTCATGCTAGCCCTCACAACACCGGTAAGCACACCTTCATCCAGGCTGCACTGTTGTACGTGTCCTGACTTGTAGTGGTTCTCTCCTCTATCTACACTCTTCTTGTCATCTTTGTAAAAAGATATTAGACTGGTAATGGACAGAGCCATGACTTCTAGTTAAATTCAGCATGGCTGAAATTAGAAGCTTTGTTAAAATATGCAAGCGCGCGAAAGTCAGTCGAGGCGATCTTAAGTTGGCGTGACGTTGAGTAGTGCGACCCTGCCGTTCTAGCTTGTAGTTCCTTTATAGCATAACGTTAGCATTTTGCTTCTGGCGACTAGATTTATGATTCGAAAATTATAAAAGTAGCGTAGATATGTGGAGATTATCTGGCTGAACAAAACGTGATCCCTCTCTTAAATGTGTTTCAACCACAGACCTTATTTTGAGCTATTTTCCAAAACCCTATGGAGAAATTGCATTGTTTTTTGACGATGGAACCGGAAGAACTTTACTTCCGGGTTTTAGGACGCGTCACTGCGGTTCTCTATAGGGTCATGGAGTTATATTCAATCCAGATCTGGTGTTTAAAAATCACATTAACGACATCACAAAAACAGCTTTTTTACACCTTCGGAACATTTCAAAGATTCGTCCCATGCTTTCCCTAGCCGATGCTGAAACTTTAGTCCATGCTTTTGTTTCATCTCGTTTGGACTACTGCAATTCACTTTTCTCCGGGCTACCAAAATCAACAACCGCCAAACTACAACTGGTTCAAAACACAGCTGCCAGAATATTAACCAGTACCAGAAAATGTGATCAAATCACCCCTGTTCTCATTTCATTGCATTGGCTCCCAATTCACATAAGATCTGACTTCAAGATTGTACTATTAACCTTTAAAATCGTACATGGACTAGCACCTCCATATCTATCATCATTAATTACCCCGCTAATATCTACCAGGCTCCCACGATCACATAATGCCAGTCTCCTTTCCATCCCCAGAATAAAAAAATCATCCGTAGGTGGCAGAGCCTTTTTAATTCCGAGCACCTCTCCTTTGGAATCGTCTTCCATTTCAGATCGGCAAAGCTATTTCTGTTGACTCCTTTAAAAGCAAACTCAAAACCCATCTCTTGGCATCTGTCTTCCTTGTAAACTAGCTTCCATCACCTAGTTTCCGTTCAACATTACCATCACTTCGGACTTCCGGTGGCGCGATCGTGAGGATGGCAGCATAAGAAATTAGCTCCCGACCAAATACCGCCCTTTAATTTAGGACATGTCCTTTGAAAGTGTTTATCACACATAATAATGTCAGGGGGGGGAGAAAATAACCTTGGAATGGCCTTAAGAAGCAACAAGAAGGACACGGACGTGGAGGATGCAAGCTGCGGCCACGAGGCTAAGGCTAAGCTAGGAGAAATAGTGTCGTTAGCCTCCATCCGTGACGCCATAAACGAAACCATGACCAAAGCCAAGTCTGAACTTAAAAACGATATCTCCATACAACTGTCAGAATCCCAGAGCAGTTTTCAACAGGATATCAAAAAACAACTAGGTGAAATGAGGACAGACATTAACCAGAAGATGGAGGAAGCTACCAGGAAAATTGAAGCTACTTCACAGCGACTCGAAGAAGCCGAGCGGCGCATCGGAGAGGTGGAAACGTATGATTTGGAAGCAAACAAGGTTATAACCCAGCTGCAGGAGACCCAGCTCCAACTCAAATGAAAACTCACCGAACTTGAAGGACACTCGTGTTGCAATAACATTCGGATCTATGGTATCAAGGAAGGAGCGGAAGGGACCTCAATGGTTCTTTTTGTGGAGAATCTTATAAAAACTGAACTGAGCGAGAGTACCGGCCTGAACGACCTTGGTATCGAGTGCGCACACAGAGCTCTCGTCCCAAACCCGCTGAGACTGCCACCGCGAGATCAATGGTTGTGAGGTTTCTGAAATATACCACTAAAGAGGAGATTATCCGCGCGGCGGTGAGAAAGAGCATCACCGTAGACGGGAAAAGGATGTTTTTCGACCATGACTATGCAACAGGTGTGATGGATAAAAGGAAATAATATCTGCCAATTAAAAAGGTGCTGAAAGAGGAGGGAGTCAGATTCCAGACACCGATGACAAAGATGCATGTTTTTTTGGACTCTGGGACAGTCACATATGAGAGTGCGGACCAGGCCGCCGAGGACTTACGAGCAAAGGGATTCCGGATTCCACCGACACCTGAAGGCAGACCGAGAGGAGTGACGCGGCTGAGCTCCGGCTGGGAAAGGGCGAAAAACACACGGCGCAGAGACAGAGAGCAGTACCAGCAACGGGCCCGGGACAAGCTCCGTGGATTTCAACGACCGCCTGAAACGGATGCTAAGGACTGCTAATTCACCTCATCGTAACATTCAATCGCTTTGCATCTTCTCCATCGGAAACAGGACGGTGACGGTAGGCTGAACATTTCTAGGTGGATTTCACTTTTTCATTATGTATTTCTCACCTACCCAAACTGAACTAAGATAAGGCTCAACAGAGAGCATCCCCTGATTATCTGGGCCAAAGGTTTTTTTATTTAATTTTGGATTAAGGTAGTCAGTCTTGTTGAGTTATAATGACCGCCACCAACAGACATTTCCCGAGGGGGCCCCGCCACCTAGTGTTCGGAACATCCCCCTACTCAAGAGGTCAAAAGAAGACCTCTTTGATGGAAGCCCTTTTTTTTCTTTTTACTGTTATAGCTGTTCAATGCTTACTGTTTATAGTTGTTGTTTGTTGTTTTGGGGGATCACGAGTGAGTGTCTGAGGGAACTCTGGTTTACACATGTATGACAAAGAACTCAAGGTTATCAGCCTGAATGTTAATGGCTTGTCCAGCCCTATTATGAGGAGTAAAAGGATATCAAAGGCAAAAAAGGAAAAGTCCCATATTATATTCTGGCAAGAAACTCACTTAACGGATCAAGAACATCAAAAAATAAAGAAAATGGGTTTTAGACATACTTATTATTCATCCTTTAAAACAGGAAGCAAGACGGGAGTGGCTATTTTGATGCCAAATTCGGTTCACTTTGAACTTCTGTCAGAGACAAAAGACAAGGAGGGGAGGTTCATTATGGTTAAAGGTAGACTGGACAATAAAGAGGTGACTCTGCTTAATGTGTAAGCACCTCCGGGTAGCAACAGGGCGTTCTATAAAAAAGTATTTGATTTAATTGCATTTCAATCTGTTGGAGTCATGATCTGTGCAGGAGACCTCAATATGATTTTGAATCCAGAGCTTGACACAACTAATCAAAAAAGAAAAATGACCTCCACTGAAAGATGGATTAAAAGAAGGATTCAGGACCTAGGCTTGATAGATGTTTGGAGAGACTTTCATAATCAGGATAGACAGTTCACGTTCTACTCAAACCATCATGATGTCTATTCAAGGATTGATTATTTATTCATGCACAGTTCTGAGAGGCACAGGGTAAAAGAATGTGAAATAAGTCAGAGAGACTTGTCAGATCATTCCACTGTAGACTTAAAACTACATTTAGATGGTAGAACTAGGAGGACAAATGTGGAGATTAAATATAAGTGTACTAAATAACACTGGAATCCTGGAAAGATTAAAGAACGAGTTAAAAACATACCTGACTGATAATGACGTTGGAAATGTTAGCCCAGTGATACTGTGGGATGCAGCAAAAGCAGTTTTGCGGGGGGAAATTATATCAGAAACGGCTTTTGCTAGAAAGGTGAAAACCCAGAGACTCGTAGACTTGCAAAAACAGCTTTCTGATCTTGAAAAACTACATTGTAAAAATAAAGATCCAAAGTTACTCTCTCAAATGAGACCAATTAAACAAGAAATTGATAAGATATTTAGTGATGAGGTGGAGAAAAAGCTAAGATTTACAAAACAGAGATATTATGAGGCAGGCTCTAAGGCCTCTAAGTTATTAGCCTGGAGTTTGCGGAAACAGCAAACTGAAAATATAGTTTATAAAATTAGGGACTAAAGTAACCTGTATATCCTATATAACCTGTTTCAATAATTATAACCTGTTTTAATAATTATAACTTTGTCTATGTAAAATGTATACTTATGAAACTAGACCAAGTGTTCTTATTTTCCTTTGTTTGCTGTGGTCAATTGTGTGTGCGTTGACTTAGGAATGTAGAGGATCCAGTCGCCCCCCCCCGGGTTTTTAATGGGCCGGATAGGAGCATGGGGGGGTTGTAGGAGAAAGGTAGTAAAACTGACACCATTGAGTCTATGCAGAGATTGTTCTGAGAGAAAGATTGGGATGCGGAGTGGTACGGCCAGGTGCTGAGGATAAACGAAGATAAGGATTGGTACCTCACCCCCGTGCGACCCAGAATTGTTTATTTTATGGCTGCCATAAAAGATGACCTGGGACTGATCGGCGGCGCAGGAGATCCAAACTTCCCACACTATGGCTGACTCACTCTGATTCGCTGTTTAGACCTCGTCAATGGCTGACTCACTCTGATTCACTGCCTAGGGCTCGCCCAGGAGTGAGTCCACCAATGGATGAACACCTAGGGAGGAGCAACCGACACAACTCCTCCCACACAACTCCTCTCCGTTTGTGGGATAAATATTGTGAATTCTGTACACTCGCGGCCTCTGTTCTGTCTGACTGTCTGATACGTACATCGCACGGTGGAAGAGCTGAGGCCCGAAGTACTTCGTTATATAAGTACTTCGTTATATTGTACTGTTGTTTCTACCATTAAATCAGCTTATTGTTTAATCTCATATCTCTGTCTGAGCCGTTCCTTTTTACAGCAGACCACTCATCAAACGAACAGCGCGGAGCGGGCTCGAACCTTCAACAACTGAAGGGTGCTTA
Organism: Dissostichus eleginoides; assembly: GCA_031216635.1. Classification (NCBI taxonomy): domain Eukaryota; kingdom Metazoa; phylum Chordata; class Actinopteri; order Perciformes; family Nototheniidae; genus Dissostichus; species Dissostichus eleginoides. Next base: position 13,440,438 of record CM062270.1, on the reverse strand, counting down.
AACCCAACAATTTGGTGACCGACCGACGTGATGAGTAGGGTCTCATAGAAGGCACACCGGCAGCCAGCGGACGAACGGTCCAGGGATGACACCTCGAATACCTCTGACAACTAAACCAGGGCGCCCCACACAGAAAGGTGAGCAGATACCTGTTATTATCAAAATCTGTGATTGGCTATACTACAAAATTTTAGAGTTGTCAGCGGCATTTTCAGTGTTTTAGTCTTACGGTAGAAAGAGCAGTACTACAGAATAACACTTTCCAGTCTCAAAGAGGAGCTGCAGTTGTGTTATATGTGGGGTATTTCAAGAGGAGAAACGCAACTTTCAAAATCAATTTGAAATGACCGGATCTCGCAAACTCTTGCTGTGGGGTTAATCTAGAAGACTAAACGTGACGATAAAGAGATTCTGTAGACTGGGTTTCGACTCCTTGCCAAAAGCCACATCGCCGAAAGGGGGTGTAGAAGCGCTTCTGGAAGTCTCTCCATCTGTTGAAATATACATCGCACTATAAAAGTCAACTAGACTGTACGGGGAATATATTAACTGTGTAACGAGATTGCAGTGGTTTAAATTGTTAAAGGAAGTCCAGCTGCAATCGTCGTCCGAGATTTCAGTGGTTTTAAATTTAAAGGAAGTCCAGCTGAAATACTCTGAGAAATAAGGTGACACACACAGTAATTCTTAGACGAATTCTGGGGTTGGGGCTCATCGACTAATACACAGGCAATCCTTAGACGGATCTGGGGTTACATTAGGTATATTTATTTTGAGTGTGATTAACTGTGTAACGAGATTGCAGTGGTTATAAATTTTAAAGGAAGTCCAGCTGCAATCGTCGTCCGAGATTTCAGTGGTTTTAAATTTAAAGGAAGTCCAGCTGAAATACTCTGAGAAATAAGGTGACACACACAGTAATTCTTAGACGAATTCTGGGGTTGGGGCTCATCGACTAAGTACACAGGCAATCCTTAGACGGATCTGGGGTTACGTTAGGTTATTTATTTTGAGTGTGATTAACTGTGTAACGAGATTGCAGTGGTTATAAATTTTAAAGGAAGTCCAGCTGCAATCGTCGTCCGAGATTTCAGTGGTTTTAAAATTTAAAGGAAGTCCAGCTGAAATACTCTGAGAAATAAGGTGACACACACAGTAATTCTTAGACGAATTCTGGGGTTGGGGCTCATCGACTAAGTACACAGGCAATCCTTAGACGGATCTGGGGTTACGTTAGGTATATTTATTTTGAGTGTGATTAATGTGTGAGATTGAGTAAGAAAAAGGTTGATAGGCGCTGTGAGAATGGGTCTGCAGAGAGAATTTCGCCTTGATGCCAACTGGCTGTTATCAGCCTGCAGCCAGGGAGGAGAAATCAGCAGAGCTGCCTGCACTGAGTGTGTGTGTGTGTGTGAGGAAGTCCGTGGATTGGTCAATTTGGACCAATCAGCGCGGGCTTAACGTAACGGCTAAGCGGTCCTACGACGCTGGTTATCAACTCGGTAAATCGAGCCAGGGTTTCTCTCTCCAGCTGAGAGCGCGTTCACGTGAAAGGGACAAGTGTACTAACAGCGCAGCGTCATACTTCATTAATGAAAAGTAAATTAATATTAGACAAATATGAACTTTAAACATCCATGACTTAAACATATAATAAAGGATACAAGCCACAAGTTGCACCTGCAAGGTGAATATAGAGCAACTGGTTAAAAAATAAATAAACTACCGAGTGTTTGAAAGCGTACAACAGTTTTATGTTATCACTGTTGCCCATCTAAGACACGAGTGGATCTGACTTTAATTACATTTGAGTTGAGTGTTTCGTCAACCTAATGTGTTGCTTAAAATAATACTTCTGCATACAGTATGTGACAATGTAAGTGTTGCACGGTCAGATACGGCTCGAGAAGCTGACTTAGACAAGGAAATATATGATATATTATGATATTATATGATCGATGATGTGATATGAATGATAAGTGCGACACGTCGGCGTCTTCTCTTCATATGGCAGTTTAAACTGTATTTCCTGTAATATGACTTGATAGATTTAAACTCCGCACGCTGAGCTCTGATCAGGCGCAGCTTTCACTGAGTTGATCTCTTTCTATAGACGCCGGAGGCAGGCAGCGTCAGGTAAAACAAGTTATTTAGCCTTCCCAAACCTGAGCCTTACGCGCCGCCTATAATACACCTCGCACCGAAAACTATCAGACTGTATACCTGTGGGAATAAAACTACAATAATTAGTAAATTATAGTACGCAGATATCTGGTATTTTTTATAAGAAACTAAAACCTTTAGGAGAAGCGCTCTTGTGAGTCTCCGCAACGGGTTGAAATACACCTCGCACCGAAAACTATCAGACTGTATACCTGTGGGAATAAAACTACAATAATTAGTAAATTATAGTACGCAGAGATATCTGGTATTTTTTAAAAAAACTAAAACCTTTAGGAGAAGCAGATACGAACGAAGTCAAAATGGAAGGAGAATTTGAACGTGAAGAGAGAGAATTAGGAGTCCCTGTTCCGGGGAGTTTAAGGGAACAGTGGGGACAAGCAGAGAGATTGATACTTAGCGGACTTAAGCCCGGAGATCATAAAAAGGCGAGCAGCGATCTCCGTTTCTTACACGATCAGATGATCGCAGAGAATAGAGTAGAGGGTGACGAGGCAATAAGTCTCCTAGCCACAGCACTCAATACATACGAGCGACAGTTGGTTCAGAAATTAGAAACTCTCAACAAGCAGAAGGCAGGTTTTAGGGCTTCTAAACTTAACAAAGAAAGGGAGCTAGTTGACAAGCTAAGGAGAATAGGCCATAACGCAGCCTTAGTTATGAATGGAGTGGCAGTAACCTCTCTGAGCAAAACTCCCGCCAAAAATCTGCCCGCCATAGCAGCCCCACCCAGTCCTGCACCAGCCCCTCCCACAGAAGTGATAGAGCCAGTCAGGAGGAGAAGCCATATGGTGGGCCCCTCCCAGACATCCCAGAGGGCGGTCCCCTCCTCTATCCAGATTTATACAACCCCTTTAAGACCCGACCCCCTCCCTATACGCTTCCCTCCACCTCTAACCCCCCTCACCCAGTTCCCCTCATGACATTAAAGAACACCTGTATCAACACATACACCTACAGATGAAGAAATACTTGACTTTGTTGCAAAACGCGTCAAATTTTTTAGGACTAAAAAAAAAAGGATGAAACCTCTGCCTCTGACAGAGAAGACACGGCAAGTCAAGACGGCACAGGGGACTCCACCTTCCTCTGAAACAGGTTGATATAGCCGGTGTCGGACTTTGTTTATGAACACATTAACTGAGGGACAGGTTTCTCCCCATTTGAGCTGACCCACGGCCATCAGTTTCCGGGTCCTGGAGCATTAGCAGTAGGGAAAGAAGTAGAAGAGATGGAGCAAACCATATACCAGCAACTTAAGGGCTTGGTATGAGATTTCTCCACCCAGGTGGCTGACGCCAAAGGGGGACCGGAGAAGCACGAGGCTAACACCGCAGAATTCATCTGGCTGAAGGTCATCCGTCCGAAGTGGCTCAACCCAAGGTTCACCGGCCCGCACAGAGTGACTCAGAGGACATCACATGCAGTTCGCCTCGAAGGAAAGGGGGAAACGTGGTATCATTGGAGCCAGTGCGCCGTTGGAAAACCTCCAGCAAGGACGTTAGACGACATCAGAACTGACATCGCTGCAGCAGGACGAGAGAACGACACATCTGACGACGACAGCCCAGCAGAAGCAACGACCCATACAACAGATGACAAGGACAAAGACACAGAGGTAACAACAGGCGATCTTGGAAAGGAGATTACGGCCGGCGAGGAGGCGGACACGAGTCTACTCTGAAACACACGACTCCATATAGGACCCGACTTTTTTACTCCCACCTTTAGGGGCACTTTCCAATAAGTAGCAGCATTTTTATGCCCACCTATAGGGCCTCTTTCTAATAAGAGTAGTAGGTTATATATAACGAGAGGTTATCCCTATAGTTAAAGGGCAGTGAAGTCTCCCCACTCACCAGACCTTCTATTTAACAGGTTCTGGGAGCACAGTATTTACCATTACAGGGTACTATTTTACACCCTAGTTTTAAAAATCTCCTTAGGAGATTTTAGCATTGTGTTCAACCTAATTACAATAACACGGACCACTGATTAAAGGTACTCAACAATGACAGACTGTGGATTACACTTCCTTATTGTTTGTTGGTGTACTCTGCTAGTGGGAATCGTGGTTTTACTTGGGACACTGTTTGTATCTTGAACACCATTCTTAGTTATATGGCCCATTAGCGAATTGCCTTATTATTTGATTGGGTGTTAATTCCTTGTGTCCTAGTAAATCTCCTATTATTAATAACAGAAATAATGTGTGTTCACCCTTGCCTTTATTTTTGTTTTAATGATTCCATTGACCACCCAGACTCCATTCCCCCGCCAGAGGAGTCCGTAACTAGGGTCAAACGGGCCAAACATGAGGTAGTTGTTACCAAAATGTCTCCTAAACAAACCTTCACTTTCCAAGCAGGTAGTGATGGAATAATGTAGACAGGATCAACTATGTACATTACAATGTGCTCCGTTTAGCTAATCTCACTAGGGACCTGTAGAAGGACTCGCTGAACAGCTGGGGCCGACTTCCCTTATGGCTGAAACAGAATAGAATGGCCCTTGACATGCTGTTAGCTGAGAAAGGAGGTGTGTGTTCAATGTTTGGTGATATGTGTTGTACTTTCATTCCAAACAATACGGCTCCGGACGGTTCCGTCACAAAGGCTTTAGAAGGCTTTCGCACACTATCCATAACTATGCATGAACAATCAGGGATACACAACCCCTTGGAGGAATGGTTTACAAACATGTTTGGTCAATGGAAAGGTTTAATAATGTCTCTTTTGATTTCAATAGCTACTTGTATTGCCATTTTAGTAACATGTGGTTGTTGTTGTGTGCCTTGTATCCGCTCATTGTGGGACAGACGCAGTAGAAAAGAATGACAGTGGTTATGTTTTGAATGCTTGTGTGAATTGATCTCTGGAGGTGAGATCAAAAGGGGGATTAAAGTAACCTGTATATCCTATATAACCTGTTTCATAATTATAACCTGTTTTAATAATTATAACTTTGTCTGTGTAAAATGTATACTTATGAAACTAGACCAAGTGTTCTTATTTTCCTTTGTTTGCTGTGGTCAATTGTGTGTGCGTTGACTTAGGAATGTAGAGGATCCAGTCGCCCCCCCGGGGTTTTAATGGCCGGATAGGAGCATGGGGGGGTTGTAGGAGAAAGGTAATAAAACTGACACCATTGAGTCTATGCAGAGATTGTTCTGAGAGAAAGATTGGGATGCGGAGTGGTACGGCCAGGTGCTGAGGATAAACGAAGATAAGGATTGGTACCTCACCCCCGTGCGACCCAGAATTGTTTATTTTATGGCTGCCATAAAAGATGACCTGGGACTGATCGGCGGCGCAGGAGATCCAAAGTTCCCACACTATGGCTGACTCACTCTGATTCGCTGTTTAGACCTCGTCAATGGCTGACTCACTCTGATTCACTGCCTAGGGCTCGCCCAGGAGTGAGTCCACCAATGGATGAACACCTAGGGAGGAGCAACCGACACAACTCCTCCCACACAACTCCTCTCCGTTTGTGGGGATAAATATTGTGAATTCTGTACACTCGCGGCCTCTGTTCTGTCTGACTGTCTGATACGTACATCGCACGGTGGAAGAGCTGAGGCCCGAAGTACTTCGTTATATAAGTACTTCGTTATATTGTACTGTTGTTTCTACCATTAAATCAGTTTATTGTTTAATCTCATATCTCTGTCTGAGCCGTTCCTTTTTACAGCAGACCACTCATCAAACGAACAGCGCGGAGCGGGCTCGAACCTTCAACAACTGAAGGGTGCTTTAAACCCAACAGGACCCTCTTTCTAAAAAGATTACATGTGAATTGGAGGGGATACAAAAAGCATTTGAGACATTTTATCAGGCCCTTTACACTCAGTCCACACCATTTGATGAATATAAGGTTGAAGAGTTTCTGAGCCGGTTGGACCTGCTCTCCCTGGGGAAAATGCACAATGACAAATTGATAAAATAAATAACAGTGGAAGAAATTGATAAGGCTATTTCCTCCCTGAAATCATGTAAATCTCCAGGTTCAGATGGATTTCCAGGAGAGTGGTATAAATCACTAAGAGAGCATTTAATACCAATATTTCATAAAAGCTTTAATTACACTCTGTAGGAGGGAGTGCTCCCTCCTTCCTGGACATTCCTGGTCATATAGACCCATTAGTGTACTAAATCAGGATTATAAAATATATGCAGCTATTTTAACTAAAAGAATGGAGGAAGTGATGCCCTATTGATTGATGGGGACCAGTGTGGATTTATTCAATGTAGGCAGACCCAGGATAATATAAGGAAGACTCTCCATACCATTGACTATATACAAAAAGAAAAACTCAGTGCCATCCTCCTCAGTATGGATGCAGAAAAGGCCTTTGATTCAGTGGGGTGGGGTTTTCTCTATAAAGTTATGGAAACATTTGGATTTCATGAGAAGTTCATTATGAGCATTAAAACATTATATACATCCCCTATGGCTAGAATCAAGGTAAACGGAAGTCTGTCTAGAACCATTCACCTGCAGCGTGGCTGTCGCCAGGGCCGCCCAGCCAGTCCAGGGCTCTTTAATCTATTTATTGAACCGCTTGCCCAGGAAATAAGGCAAGATACAGACCTGGAAGGCATCATAATGGGAGATACAGAGTACAAAATTATGTCTTTATGCGGACAATGTCCTGGTCAGTCTAATGAACCCGGATTCAGGACTCCCAAGGTTAATGGATATGTTGCAAACATATGGAGCTTTGTCAGGTTATTCTCTTAACGTTGATAAAACTCAAGCTCTAGTGTTCAACTTTATCCCAACGTTGGATCTAAAAAATAAGTACAAGTATAATTGGGACTCCAAATCCATTAAATACTTAGGTGTAAAATTAACAAAAGACATGTCTCGGATGTACTCTGATAACTATGAACATATAGATTCACAGATAAAAGACGATCTAAATAGATGGGCCTCTTTGCCCCTGGATTTTGGAAACAGAATTATGTCAGTAAAAACAAATATATTATCCAGACTTCTTTACTTGTTTATGTCATTACCCATTCATATTCGGGATACTACATTTAGAGAATGGGACAAAGTGATATCACGATTCATATGGAACGGCAAACCCCCTCGGGTGAGATACAAAACTCTACAGCTGCCAAAGCAAAGCGGAGGGATGGGCTTACCCAACCTTAAAGATTATTATCTAGCGGCACAGATAAGGCAACTGATGCTCTGGTGTAATAAAGAATATTTAGCAAAATGGAAACACATGGAGCTGTCGATGCTAGACAAGCCCTTACAGAGTTTGCTAGGATGCCCACTAGCTGCTAAACAATATGAAATTCCGAGTCGGTGAGTTCGGTTTTCTATGGAGATCTGGTCCGGCCTAGTGAAACAACTCAACATTCAAAAAGAAATACGAATCTTAATGTGGCCGACTCACGACCCAGATTTCAAACCAGCTGTTGATGACACGAGGTTCATTCAATGGATGAGGCAAGGAATTACAGCACTTTGTGTGTTGGTTGATAATCAAGAATTTATAGATTTTAAAACGATGTCAGAAAGATATGGCCTTGCCCAGCAGGATTTCGATAGATACCTCCAAATTCTACACTATTTTGATAAGAACATCAAAGGATACATGCCAGGTAATGTATCGGGCATCACTCAAATGTTTATTAAGGGCTTATAATGCTAAATTATCCAGAAAGATCGTAGGTGAGCTATACAAATGCATAGTTGAACTGAGAGGCCACTCAACAAATTACATAAAGGTAAAGTGGGAAAGGGAACTGGCAATAATATAATCTGGGACAAATCACTACAACAGCCTCACAACTGTGGAGGGACTTTTCTTGGAGAAACTGTTAGATTTTGTATAACTCCAAAGCAAAAGTCCAGACAGACTGGATCACAACCCACATGCTGGAGAGGATGTGGCCACTGTGAGGCGGGTCATACACACATATTCTGGGGCTGCCAAGTTCTTAAACCCTTCTGGGAAGGTGTCCATAGTATCATCAGAGAAGTTCTATGGTATGATATAAACTTCACCTGTCTTTCCTTTTACTTGGGGAATATGGACTTTGAGCTACCAAAAATTGACCAATATCTTTTAAAAATCTTTATGGCACAAAGTAAAAAGGCCATAACAAGGCGATGGCTCTGTCAGGAACCTCCCACCATTGCTCAATGGGTAGCCATAATTAAAAACATTTGCAGTATGGAACACATGACTTTCAGCCTAAGACTAGAAAGAAACAAACGTGAAACCCTCTGGGAAAAATGGGACACATACCTAACACAAAGAGGTGATAACCTGTCTTGCACTTTATGTTTTTTTGTTTAAGTAAACAATGATTGTTACAATTCTACCTGTGATGGCGTCCTCGTGACCCCTTAGTTATAGCCATGTTTCTTATTTTTTTTTTGTATTCTTTCAGTTTTATTTTGAACTGTCTTTGTTGTATGTATTTTTGTTATCTGTTCCCTTTAGCTTAACTAGAGGGTTGGGATATGTATGTTACTTTGAGGTATTGTATGCAAAATCCATTGTCCCGAAGTATACTTTTATCTGATGTACTTGCTACAATACTGTCTGTTTTTTTTCTCCTGTAAAATCTGAAAATAAAAATTAAGTTACAAAAACATTACCATCACTTCAGTCCCATGCTTTTATCACATGCCAATACTTATGTTGATGTATAATGTTGTATAATGTTTTTATAACTTTTATGCTACGACGTTTGTATTTTGTTTTTGTCTTTGCTTTTGTTTGCTTTTTACAGCCCTTTGAGGCGTTTCTTGTGATTTGGGGCTATACTAAATTTAGATTTGATTTGATTTGATTAGATGTCCTGGAAACAATTCTGACCGTAGTAAAGTATGAATCTTTTAAGTCTTAAGAATGACGAAACAAGTCGTTATGATCAGTAATCCATGATTTTCCCAGTTAGGGTTAGGGTCAGGTAAGTACAAGTAAAATCCATTGAGCCAGTCAGGTGGTTGTAAATTACATGCCCCCCCCCCCCCAGTGAAATAATAACACTTGATTTGAAAAAAAAATCACCTCAAACCACAATGGAGTTAGTGACCATAGGACTCATTCTTTCCAAGGACGTTTTATGATTGACACTGAAAAAGAATAAATCACAAATTCTCAGAAGAGAAGAAAGGCAATTTGCAATGGCTCTCTAAGGTATCTCATAAGCTGTGTAAAGAAAAATTAAAACAAAGTAAGGTTTTATTTTAGACACACTTTAAGTTCAAATCAACAAATCCTAGTTCGGAGAACATAACAAATATATCTTTATAATTCTCTGTAATATACATATCGTTTTTTACAAATACCTTCAAACACAGTTAGATTTGAATAATTCCAACCTGTGGGTACAGCAGATATATATGACCATTACATTTACCTTTTAAATCTGTAATAGCCCTTTTTTTAATGAGCTCCGGACCAGTGCCTGAATCAAAGTTAATGAATAGCAAATTGGAGCAGTTCTCAGCAGCAGCGCTCCCTTTGAACCTGAAGGAACCTGTCAGTGATTATCAAGGTATTCAATAAGGTAATTACTGCATTAGTTTCTCCTTCACACAGAGTTGCTAATTATTTATCTAGTGTGGTAGCAGGTGAACTTTACCACTTGGTATCTGTAATGTGTCTTGTTCTACAGAAAAAAGGCACACAACAATTATAGGGTAAGCTGTTTTGAAATCATGATTGCAATTAAAGACCATTCTTTCTGGTGTAGTGTTCTCTCGTTGTGACCTTAGAATAAATAATAAGATGATTAAAAGAAAGGTCTTAGCATTTCAAAGGTTTCGGCTGGAGAAGTGTGAAGCTATATGAGGAGTCTTTTTTTATTGCTCCTGAATAAAAGGCTTCGTCCTCCGATACATGATGGCTCATTAAAGCAGATGCAGCTTTATGGCCTAGAGACAGGCAAAGGAGGCGAGGGAATCAGTGGCTTTTATTTGGATCGACATACTGCACACACGGCAGTGACCAACTGAATGATCCCGCAAGCAGAATATCTTTGCATGGAAGAAAGGTTTTGCAAAGCAGATAGTATTCAGTCAATCGTTTGCCATTCTTGATTGGCTTGAAACCAAATCATTAACATGTCATGTATTCCTCAAGAGTTGAGTTTGATCTGGTTACTTTGGGAGTCAAGGGTTCCAAATCCTTCTTTAAAGATAAATAAAAACATTATGGAGTGAAGTTGGCCTTGAATTGTAGAGGAGAGATTTGGTAGGAAAAATCACATTAAAAGCTTAAAATGAGGTTGAATATGCTCTTGAAAATACACTTTCGAACACAAACAAATTAAGAAATATATTCTGGGCATAGGTTGAAACAATTATTGTATATATTACTTTCATAATGTACATGAAATAATAATGTGTCACTTTAACAAGGGCGGAAAATCTCACAAAAAAATCTGGATGAAAAAAAAAAAATATGACCACTGTTGTCCATTTGATAGACTAATTATTATTAATTATTACATACGACAACGGCTGCAGAAACACATTTTCAGCAGAATATACATTATTTTAAATTAAACATGTGTCATTGGGGTGAACAGGTGCCGAATGCAGATTTAAAGAGGTCACTTCACAAAGGACACAAAAATGGAGGCAAGAGTAATAATATGTGCTGATATGCTGATATGTGCAGCAGGTATAACATTAGATAAGAAAAAGTTTTACAACATTTGCCAAACATGTTTTATTATATCCTTTTGCTTGATTTATATTTTCCTTTACACGAAGACATAAAGTGTTGCATATGCCATTCATGAGCATGCAGACAATAAATTGTCTTGGTCATAACAAATGGCTATAATGTAGGTAAAATAGTATATGTCTATATCTTGTATCGAGTGGTGACATGTGTATCTGGTTCTGATGACCCAACTGTCCAAAGAACAGATTAATATTCAAGTGAATGATGTACAGTTATGTACTATCTGTGACTAGATGAAGGGATTTTATTGGACGTCTGATGCCTTTCCTGCAAGTAAATGCCAACATCATATCCTGAGGGAGTCTATGTATTTATAATTCATATTAAACAAATGCATAAAGCGCACTCTAATATAAGTATTTAATATAAGAACCAAAAAGGTATTTTCTTTGCCATCCTCTGAATGTGTTAATATGCAAATTAATTGATTTCCTTGATGCACACAGACACAACTTCACTGAGTATTTGTGGCCATCAAGGAACATTTTACAAAATATGTTTAAATCAGCTCATATACTGTATAAAGGTTAAACACCTGTTTGCAGCTCGTTCGTCATTCTTTTATCATTATTTCCTCTCATGTAAACATAAACCCTGAACTGTATGACACAATTTGACTGAGCAGTGTTCAAGCATCCTTTAGTTGTTTAACCAACTAATTAATATGCCTCCGTGATTGCAATTATTATGTCTTCCAATGACTAATTTCATCATGAACCTTATTTAATTACATAATCAGACTAATAGAGTGTGAATAGGGAAGTCACTCTGCATTAGTTGTCACAGAGCTGTGTCATTTCGCTGTTGTAGGAAGCCGCTTTGTTCCTCAGCTTTATATGTACAAAGGAATTATGGTTTAATGAGTAATATAAGCCACCGTGTACGTATATATTTACAGTATCGGAGTCAATTAGTGCAGATGGTATAGAGATGAAAAACAAACCTGAGCGCTGGCAACCAAAAGTTGGCACTTCAAGCCAGGAAGTTGCTGGAAATTTCTGCTTGGAAGTTCACAAATAATTAGGTTTCAACAAATTCTCTGCATATGTTGCATTGTTTTTATACATTAATGTGAATTGGCTTGAAAATGTTACTATTATTGAGTCCCTTGGGGCAAAACATGTCTCACACACAAACACACACACACACACACACACACACACACACACACGTTATGATTGCATACTACCTTCCTCCTCCATCGTTATTGTTAATTTGTTCGGATGTATTTATTTGTATTTTTCTTCACACTTTCACCTCCAACACATTATCATTCCCATCTCATTATATACTTCTCACAACCCGGTATCACGGCAAGACGTGAACATGTGACGATTTACCATGCTGGGAGACGTGAAGATGTCACGATTTCGTCCCTTCAAACGTGACAGTTACACGGTATTGTTAACATGGCCCAATACCCGGAAATGCCAAGCAAATGTTACCCCGACGGTCGGTTGTTATTGTCAATATTAATATAATAATGATTTATTTTTTAATAGTCACACTCGATTTCGCCGATTTTCTTGTTGCCCCAGCTGGTCGACACCTCTTTTAGCAGAAACAAAGGCTACATTAATGTATTAAATCGATGTTAATCCATGTGTGTGGATGTGGAATTAACGGACGTGACGTTGTGCGATTTATGTTAATTTACAAACTCTTCAACGAGAACCATAGTTATATTTAAAAACATTTTAGAAGGCCTCACGAAATACTTTAATGTAAATTTAAATTTAAATGTGAAGGAATGTGTGTATAACAAAATACATCTGTCATAAACATAAACCTTGAACCCTTGAACCTTGAACAATACCGGAAACAGACGTAGGCAAGATCCTCAGCTCGATGATTGGATGGTTTAGCCGCAATGCACATTGGCATGGTGTTTATGTGATGTGAAATCCGAAAACATTTTTTAAAAATAAAATAATACTTTATTCCGAGTGTGCTTGCTTTTCTCTTTGAAAGTCATCACATAACGGCATTGTAATACACGGTTCGGCTGCATTAGATATTACATATCTGCCGTAGTTCTCTATTTATAGAGCCCTGATGAGAAGACTTCTGGACAAACAGGAAGAACTGCCGCCAAAACTGAAAACGTGATGTGGATCATAAATATATCAGCAATTAAACAACATCTTACATTTCTTTTCACACAATACGTCTCCTTGCAGTATCAACACTAATTCAGCTGACTTTTATATTTGATCCAATTGGTAGATAGGCTGTATTTACACCATAACGGTACACAGCTGATAGAAAGGGACACATAGTCGTTAAAGCACGTTATTGAATTTTATTATTTGTATTATTAGATATTAATACGAGGATGTGCAAAACAGACAAACTAATTAGGCTTTATTTAAACATTAAAGAATACTTTAGGTTAAGGCGAGACACGGCAGGCAAAAACATCGTTTTTCATGCACTGGTCAATTTTGAGATTTTGTGCTATTTTGATTCCATAATATGTTTTCTTTCAGGCTTTTGGAAGGAAAACGTACAAAATACACATTTAAGTGTTTATTTTACTATAGTTTGTCTATTTGCGTCTGTAGATTTCTCCTAAATTCACCAAAAGTTAGCTTTCTAACGTAACATAAAGTACCGCGACCGCTGTTTGCACCATGTCATCAGAGGTATCGTTGGAAAGCTCCGTCTCTCCTGCACAATCTCATTGGATCCAAATATGGTCATTTCCTTTGTATCAGCAACCAATCGTGAAAGTGCAAAGGGTCTTAAACCAAGAAACGAAACATCTCATTCTGGTGTCAATTTCTGACAACGTGATTCGTTCAGATGCGTCACGTGGTGTGCTCAAACACTTCCTGGTTAGCTTCCGCTAGAAATTTAAATCTCAAAATGGCAAAAGAACGGCGAAAAAAACGTTCACAGAGAAGACGAAAACAATTGTCACTTGCACGAAGCAAGGTTAGACAAAAAACAAATGACCCCGAACACGAAATACCTTCACGGAGTGCGTCGAGGCGCAAGCTGTCATCCAAAGAACAGGAGGGTTTAGCTAGCGCCTCACAGCAATCTTTAAAGGTCGTTTTCTCAAAATGAGTTTTTTCGCCTACTCTGAGTCCGAAATTTCCACTTCAGTAGCACGTACATACACCAAACCTTCCAGTTATATTCCTATCAATATTATGAAGGCTTTTACAGAAGGGTTTGTTCATATATCATTCATAGCCTGAATTATATCACATTTTATACCTAAAAACATGGCGAAAATTGATATTTTAGGGCTGTTGACAGTATTTTCTGATTTATTTAGTGATAAAAAGAGGTATCCAAAATCCCTTCTGTAAAAGCCTTAGATACTAATATGACTACAAAATGAAACAAGAATTTTGAACCTGGCTTTATCCAAAGTTCAGATTTCGGTTCCTGAAATGTGTTCAAATATGCGCATATTTAATGAGATAATGGATCATTTGTATATTTAAACATGCTATTTCAGAAAACTTGTAATACAAAAAACAATTGCCTTATTGTAAGTAATTAACTGGAGAAATTTCTAGCTGATATCTTTAAGTTAAACAAATTACCCTATTCACCTGGGGTGTCTCGCCTTAAGGTCTTCTTTTGAATAAAAAAAAGCTTTGGGGGTTAAGTACGTTAAGTACTTTGTCAGGCTTAATATTTATCTGTAGATAGGCTACAGATAAATATTAAGCCTGACAAAGTACTTAACATCTAATATATTGCTTTCCTGCAATGTTAACTGTGTTGAAGCACTTATTTTAACTGATATTATACATATGTATTACACTCTTATAAGATGTATGTAGATAGTATAAGAAATGTGCAGAATATGACAGTTTAATGGTGGAGGTATACACACATATTGATAGATGTCTTGTAATGCACTGTTGAGGAACCTGCGACCCAAGTTTTTCATTCATGCATAACTACACCGTAGTTGTGTATAATATGATATGTCAATAAACCTTTGAAAATCTTGAAATCTTGAAAGGGATGTGCAAAATAGTCATTATATACAGTCTTTAATTAACTATTAGTAGAGAATAACGAGTAATGAATATACTTTATAGGGATCCTATTAATATCTAATAATAAAAAAAACATGAACCGAAGCTGTTGCCTGGCAACGCAATCGCACAACGTCACGTCCGTTAATTCCACATCCACACACATGGATTAACATTGATTTAATACATTAATGTAGCCTTTGTTTCTGCTAAAAGAGGTGTCGACCAGCTGGGGCAACAAGAAAATCGGCGAAATCGAGTGTGACTATTAAAAAATAAATCATTATTATATTAATATTGAGATCGATGGATTCCAGAGAAGAGGAAACTTTAAAGGCCTTTTTCTCAAAATGATGACTCGGTGACAGTCATTATATAATGTGACCTATTTTGCTTAATATTTGGAGTACAAAAACAATCCTGATGTCATTAGAAAGCTAGGAATCTCCTCTTTCCAACAGTGTATACAACTCAAAATGTGTCTTCGGGTCAATGCGACTGATTTCAATGGAGCAGGTCACATATATGTATGCAAGAGAAGAATGCATGTATGTGTGAGAGAAAGTATAGTGGAAACGGAAAGAGTATGGTTGAAACGGAAGGCAGGTCATTATCGCGCTGTGATTGGCTCAGAAGGTCGAGCGGGGCGGGCTCATGTTGAGAACTTCGGATTCAAATCTACATGATGGAGGGAGATGAATCCGTGTGTCTTCGGACGAGGCGTTTTTGCTTTTTACCTTACTAAATGGTCTAATCGTCATTGGAGCGAGGGGGGGGGGGCGCGAAACTCGCGGAAGTGATTTCAAAATAAAAGCACTCGTTTGCTTGGAACGGTGATAATATTATAAACAAGGTGAATTTAGCGATCACAACGAAAACTGCCAAGACACACATTGAGGCTAGAAAATGAATGTTATTAAGGGCTGTAAATATAATAAGTCTATGTCTAAAATGGACAACATTGTTAGGAGATTTAAACTATACAGCGATTCTGCACTGCGGTCAACTCAGCCGTCTCTCGAGTTTGTTTTTTCAAATCAGCTGCTCTTCATTTTCTTCCCTGCTATATTTGACGAGTGATACAAATATTTTTTACCACAAGTTCTTAATAAAACTGACACTGTTGGACTCGGTACTAGTTTGACTGCTACTAACAATACATTGAAGTACTTTTACTGTGTATTTTTTGAGAAATACTCCGTCAAAGTCCCCTCCTGAGAACAAAATCAAGCCACTTCTGCTAAGTTTGATGAGGGAATTATGTTTTGTTGCCATTAGTTCTTCGTGAGATTGATCCTGTTGGACTCAGTACTAGTGAAACTACCCCCACAAGTACTTTTACTGTGTACTTACTTTATAAACTCTGAATCTTGTGGTGCTTGAAGAAATACAGACTGGTTAAGCCGGCCAGGTTATATATGCCTTTTTTGCAATATTTATTAAAATGTCACTAGTTATTTAAACAAACCACTATCAGAGGATAATACAAGCAACCATAAAACGCCCTTTATCTAGAGAGCCATTGAAGCCCATGAAGAATTTATCCTTCCACAAATCTTTTCATCTGCTGTATTAATAAAGTTGCCACGTGTTTTCAAATTCAAGTTAAGGCACTATCTGTGCAGAACATTACAAATATTCTTCATTTGCAGTATTTTATTTTAAAAGTGTTCAGAAAGACTGCATCAATGATACTCTATATATATATATATATATATATATTATATATAAATAAATAAATAAAATGAATATTTGTATTAACTTCAAACAAAGTCAATTTAAATAGTGGGCAGAAATCTGTTAATTGCCATGGATGTGGTGTTTGATATAGTTTACGTTCAATTTAAACTATTTTAGGCAGAAAAACGTATATATAAACCCCTTTTAATAATTTACTATTTAGAAAGGTTTTTTTTAGAAATAATTTCAAAAGTAAACTTTTTTTCCTTTTGTATTTAAACTTGAAATGTTTGCACACAACATTATTAATGTATACATTTTTATCAATTTTTTAAAATTATGAATCCATTTATTTTATTGTATTTCCTTGAGGCTGGGGAAGATATCCAGCATGTAGTTCAACATGCAAATGTTCTACAAGTAAGTATAAATATAACATGGAAAAGGAAATAAAATACGTTTAATAGGAGGATGTGGATTTATTTTCTCTCACCTTGTAATTACACAATCAAACAATCTATAATTTAGCTCTGGCCTTCACTCACAAAAAAAACATTTTGTTGAATTGGACACATTTTTCGAAGCTCTATTGACTGACATGCAATGACTGGGACTGATGGAATAATCTACGAGGAATGAACTAGGAGCAGAGAAATAATCATATTTTGAAAGTAAAAGTAAACAGTAAAAGTACTTCATAGTATGTGTGGGAGTAGTTTCACTAGTACTGAGTCCAACAGTGTCAATCTCACAAAGAACTAATGACAAAACAATCATTTTTTCCCTCATCAAACTTCGCAGAAGTGGCTTGATTTTGTTCTCAGGAGGGAACTTTGACAGAGGATTACTAAAAATGTACACGGTAAAAGTAATTCATTTTATTTTTGGTAGCATTCAAACTAGTACCGAGTCCAACAGTGTCAGTCTTATTAAGAACTTGCGGTAAAAAATATTTGTAAAAAAAAAATGAAGAGCAGCTGACTTGAAAAACAAACTCGAGAGACGGCTGAGTTGACGGTTGAGAATCGCTGCATAGTTTAAATCTCCTAACAATTTTGTCCATTTTAGACATAGGCTTATTATATTTACAGCCCTTAATAACATTAATTTTCTTGTCTCAATGTGTGTCTTGGCAGTTTTCGTTGTGATCGCTAAATTCACCTTGTTTATAATATTATCACCGTTCCAAGCAAACGAGTGCTTTTGTTTTGAAATCACTTCCGCGAGTTTTGTGCCCCTCGCTCCAATGACCATTAGACCATTTAGTAAGGTAAAAAACAAAAAGCAAAAACGCAGACGCTCTTCTGTTTACTTTTTTAATAAAGAAAAACAAATGGTCCGAAGATACACGGATTCATCTCCCTCCATCATGTGGATTTGAATCCGAAGTTCTGAATCTGAGCCCGCCCCGCTCGACCTTGCATACTCTTGCATACATATATTGTCTTCAGACATGCATATATTATTTATAATATTAAATGTAAACATTGAATGAATGTGCATGAGAGCAAAATGTATAAATATGAGCATTAAAATATATAAATATGAGAGCAAAATGTATATATGTGTAAGTGAAAAATGTATAAATATGTGAGTGACAATATATTAATGTGTGCATTGAAATATGATATAGAGCAAAATGTATGATTGTGTGAGTGTGAATATATATGTGTGTGAGAGTGAAAATGTATGTATGTAAAAGGAGAATGTATGTGTGTAAGAGTGAAAATATATGTATGTAAAAGGAAAATGTATGTGTGTAAGAGAATGTATGTTGAAAGAGTGAAAATATATTATGTAAAAGAAGAATGTATGTGTGTAAGAGTGAAAATATATGTATGTAAAAGGAGAATGTTTGTGCGTGAGAGGACCAGTATGAATTACGGCCTGTACGGCCCCTCATACCTGTGCGTCATGCATTATACCACATGGTTATTGTTGTGAATCCAAACAAAATAACCGTGTTATGTTAAGGTTAACAAACTAGTTGTTTTGGTTATAACATTATGTGGTTTTGCTTGAAATAAACATGTTTTTTATGTCACTTAAAATAACTTTTATATTGTGTGTTTTTCTGTGCATTTATCCTGAACTTCTCATAATGCTGGATATAATGTGGGATGGGGTTACATTGTAATTTCTCAAAATTGTGATATGTTTCATTCAGAGACTAAAGTGTTTCTTGTCTCTTCAGCATTGGTGTCAGATGCCAAGAGCTGTGACAAAATGTCTGTATTTAACGGCCTAGTAATGACACCTTGGTTATATTTCTTAGTGTTTGACGATGCAATTTTGTCACCCTCACACCAAAACCACAATTACAATATATTTATATGTTCTTGATGATGGTTCGTTCAGATGCATGTACAGACAAGTTTGCTCTACTTACTTCTGTTTACACTTGATGAGTTTTTATTGCGCCAAATATCAGATGATATTTCCATTAGTCAAAGTCATAGTCAGCTTTATTGTCAAAATTACTACATGCGTTATACATCCAGAAATCTCGAGATATCGTTTCCCGCAGTCCCACAGTGTGACATATATACATAAAACAAAACGGGCCTAGATAAACGGGGTATGCAATTTAAAATGTTAATAGTATATTTAAAAGGTTCAAAGTACAGTTTCAGTGCAGTAGCAGTGGAGTTGGGCAGAAAAGTGACTGGTGCTGGATGAGGGAAGGTTGTGTGTGTGTGTGTGTGTGTGTGTGTGTGTGTGTGTGTGTGTGTGTGTGTGGGTGTGTTTGTGTGTGTGTGTGTGTGGGGGGCTAAAAGTCCAGGACCATTTGGGGCAGGGGGGAAAGGTGGGAGGCAGGGTGGAGAGTTCAGGGGAGAGATGTCAGAGAGGGGGAGAGAGGGAGGGAGGGGAGAGAGTTCAGCATCCTGACCGCCTGGTGGAGGAAGCTGTTTCCCAGCCTGTTGGTTCTCGAGCCGAGGCTGCGGAACCTTCTCCCTGAAGGCAGGAGGCTGAAGAGGCTGTTGGAGGGGTGGGTGGAGTCACCCACGATGCTGAGTGCTTTGTGGGTGAGGCGGGTGTTATATATGTCCTGTAGTGATGGGAGTGAGGCACCGATGATCCTCTGGGCGGAGTTCACAATGCACTGAAGGCTCTTGCGGTTGGAGGCGGTGCAGCTTCCAAACCACAGCGTGATACAGCGGCTGAGGATGCTCTCAGTGGCGCCTCAGTAAAAAGACAGCATGATGGGGGTGATGCTCCGGCTCGCTTGAGCTTCCGGATGAAGTACAGGCGCTGCTGGGCTTTCCTCGCTAGTGCGCTGGTGTTGTTATTCCAGGTGAGGTCTTCAGTGATGGTCACACCAAGGAATTTGGTGCTGGTCACCTGCTCCACAGCAGCGCCGTTGATGGTCAGGGGGAGAGGGGGTCGGTAGTGGGTTCTCCTGAAGTCAACAACTATCTCCTTTGTTTTCTCCAGGTTGAGGAAGAGGTTGTTATTTTGGCACCACAGGGCCAGCTGGTTCACTTCCTTCCTGTAGTTAGTCTCATCATTGTGGCTGATGAGACCCACCACAGTAGTGTCGTCTGCAAACTTCACGATGTGGTTGGAGCTGAAGTTGGGTTTGCAGTCGTGGGTCAGCAGAGTGAAGAGAACGGTGCTGAGCACACGTCCTTGGGGGGCCCCCGTGCTCAGTATGAGGTTGTTTGAGGTGTTGTTGTTGACCTGTACAGCTTGTGGTCTCTCTGTGAGGAAGTCCAGCAACCAGTTGCAGAGAGAGGGGCTGAGGCCCAGGTCTGTAAGTTTTTGTACATATGAGTCCTTAGTCTTAGTGTTCAGGTGTGTGAGGGCTGGGTGGAGAGCGGAGGAGATTGCATCCTCTGTGGACCGTTTAGCTCAGTAGGCAAACTGAAATGGGTCCAGCGATGGGGGGAGGGTGGATTTGATCTGCTTCATGACCAGCCTTTCGAAGCACTTCATGATGGTAGAAGTTAGTGCGACGGGGCGGTAGGCATTGAAGCTGGATGGAGATGACTTATTTGGCACTGGAATGATGGTGGTTTCCTTGAAGCACGAGGGAACAACAGCCTGGCTCAGGGAGATGTTAAAAATGTCTGTGAGGACATCTCTGAGCTCTTCTGCGCAGTCCCTCAGCACACGACCAGGAATGTTGTCAGGTCCTGCAGCCTTGCGGGGGTTAATCCTCAACAGTGTGCTCCTCACACTGGCTGGTGAAAGACGCAGAGCCTGGTCGTCGGTGGGGGGGGTGGTTTTCTGCGCAGGTGTGTTGTTCTGTGCTTCAAAGCATGCAAAGAAGCCGTTGAGGTTGTTGAGCAGGGAGGTATGACTGTCACAGGTCTGTGGCGGTAGTTTGTAGTCCGTTAGGGTCCTTATGCCCTGCCACAGGCTCCGTGAGTCCCTGCTATCCTTGAAATGTCCTGTAATTTTATGGGTGTATTCTTGTTTTGCTTTCCTGATGCCACGGGACAGGTCAGCCCTGGCTGCTTTCAACCCAGCTGGATCTCCAGCTCTGAAGGCGATGTTGCGGGCCTTCAGCAGCGTGTGGACCTCCCCTGTCAGCCATGGCTTCTGGTTAGCACGGATGGTGATGGCTCTGTTTTGTGTCACATCGTCAATGCATTTGGTGATGTAGCCCTTGACTGTCTCTGTGTATTCTTGTATGTTGCTGTGATGGTTGTATGTGGCTGCCTGCTTGAACATGTCCCAGTCTGTAGTGTCAAAGCAGTCTCTGAGTGCAGCTGTGCTGTCCTCTGACCACACCCGACCTAATTTGAAACCGGTTTGGTGGCTTTTACCCTGGGTCTGTAGGCCGGATCCAGCAGAACTTAGATGTCTCTCACCTTATTTTAGTGTCCAAACAGTTGCTGCATGTCTTCGTATTATTATAGTCTCTTCCTCTGACTCACTGTGTGGCATGACACCCTGCGATCACTGCTGCTGTTCAGGTATAAATCAAGCATCATAGTCCTTAGAGGCCGAACAGACACATTGAGTGTGTTTATGTACACACAGTTTTTGGAGTATCCAGGTAATGTATTTGCTTTTGTAAACATCATATACAAAAATTCCCAATTTGGGATTAATAAAGTACATATCTTATCTTATCTTATATCCTAGTATCTGAAACCTGAATAAACTATATGACCTGGATTAAATATAAATAATAACCATCGTTGTGCTGTCTATCTCCCGACAGTATGGGTGAAATCAAGATGGACGGAACAACTCCTAGTTTTGATAATTTAATCAAATCCAAATAGGTTGTTAACCTTAGAAGAAAAAGAACAACAACAATACAACAATTAGGATCACACATATCCCATACAACATAAATCACATTCAATATAATAATCACACTTACTAGTGGCCTCTTCTGATTCCTCAATCTCAATGACGTTCATTTATTTATCCCCTCTATTTATAACACATCAATAAACCCTGCGAAGCTCCACCCAGATTTAAAGTCACACTCACATAAACTGAACCCCATTAATTGAACCCTCATACAACCAGCACAAAACATGAGTTTACAGCACAATCGTTGTTATAAATATGCCAATGAGGCTCAATTAACCTTAGTGAAAGTGCAAGTCTGACATCAATTAGGAGAATATTAATTGAATTCCTGAATAAGTTGTTTTTTCATGCATGGAAATAATAAAGGTATGATCAAACTTACAGAAGTACTGAAGATTTGGAATAATAATGTGTAAAAATATTGGACCCTGTCCGACTAAACCAGCTCTTATCAGAATTATTTTTTGTTATGTATATAAATGTCATGTTCTTAAATGTTGTATGTGAGGGACTACGGATGAAAATTAGCTCAAAGCTAAAATCGGGCATGTTTACTTTTTAAAGCATTATTTGTTTTAAATGTTCATCAATGTGCATTGTCCCTCTTCAAATAAACGATTAAATGAAATAAATGAAAATGAATAAGACAAAGCATCCAAATCAGAAACTGCTTTGGGTGGGTTTCAGGTAAATCACTTTTGAAGACTTGAAGACATTTGGAAATAATTGATGTAACCTGACACATCTCTCTGAAACTGCCCTGACAGATGTTTTCAAACGCATTGCTCTTTTAAAATTCCGCCACTCAGCCAAAACAGAAGTTTTAACAATGTCTACATTAAAAGGCAAAATATAAGTTTTTAACATGAAAGTCAGTCAGGCACTGAGGCAGCGTTGGAATTAAATGAGCCAATGCAATATAAATAAATCATGCAGCATAGATAATGTTTTCTTTAAATCGTGTTACTCTGTAACTGTATAATTGTGTTTTTTCAGAAAAGAGAAATGTTTCTTACCACAGAGCTTCATTCCTTAATTACAAAGCACACACTATGCTGAGAGCCCAGCAGGATAAAATCCAATAAACCCCCCAATGGATTGAAGAGGAAAGTTCTTGCAGAGCAGAGTTATTTTTTTTTCTCTCCTGCACTATTTCAGGACACTGAATAGAGGGCACAGGACTCTCACTTGTCATGATTTATGGCAAAGTAACAGCCTTGTTAGAGTTACTCCAATTACCGATCGTCTTTACCTGGTGAGGCTTACATCTTCACACTCAGAATGCCACTGGAAAACCAATTTGGGTCAGAGAAGCCTCCAATGACCACATATCTAAATCAGAAGGAGACTGGCCGGAGCATGGAAGACTCCCTCAAACCCCCCCTCCCCCCAACCCCTTACATATTATACCAAGAAACACTTTCCAGCACTTTTCACTCCGGACAAATGATATCTAGTCTCCCTCGGGGCCTGCAGCTTTTGAGGTATCTGTAAAAATGTGTCAAGATCACCTTCTTCACTTTATGGTGACCTCGAAAAGCTTTTTGTGAGAACCTGTTACGTTTTTTCTCTTTTTTTATAAAAAGGGACAAGTTTTGACCTTCAAGCGACAAAAAACAATTTTTTCTGGCGTTTTTTTCTTATCCATTCATTGTAGGCACTCACTGTGATGCGTTATTAAAATGACAACAAATCACGCCTGGTGTTATAGGAAAATGCAATGATAACACAAAAAAATCCCCTTGAATATGGTCATAATCCAAATAATAGTCCCAAAAAACTGACAGCATTCACCCTTGATTACATGTCTTTTTTTGTTCAACACCTGAATCATTTTATTTTGCTTTTAATTGAAACTATTTTCATTTTCCTCATTGGTACCTCTATGACTATAAGTTATTAAACTCCCTATAATTTAAGAACACTTTTACAGCACTTAATCAGTACTTTCCGATTCAAAGCTTAAATGGGATTCTCTGAATATTTAAAAAAAGGTTTCAGATACAAGATAATTAAACAAATGCATCTGATATGGTAATTGTATGCACTTGAAATTACATTGGCCCTGGACTTTGGTAATTATCAAGGTTATTTAGCTAGAAATTTCCTAAATTAGAGTAGAAATAATTCAACACTGTTCGGTCCTTGAATTATATTGTTTGAAGCTAACGTAGATACCTCTAAAGGTAGCAAACCACTCATTACAACCCCCAGTTGCACTGACATAATACATTATGTAACTCCAACCCTAACTATCAAACAATGTCCAACTGTATTTTTTCCCTGACCTTATTTTATATATGAAGTTTGCTCTTTTTTAAAGTATAATTATCTTTTGAAGCACAAAGTGGGAAGTAAGAACTGTCTCAGATGTCCTCAAATTCACATTGTCAAGGTTTTAACACAAAGGATAATTGAGGCACAAAATGTCCCAATAGAAACTAAAGCATTCCTATATTCGGTAGTCCTTAAATGTTCACAATGCCTCCCTATCAAAAATCTATCAAATCAATTGGATATAACAGACATATTGTTCCTCCTCTCCAAAAATATCCTGACATTTCATATTGTTTTCACTCACAAGGTCCAAAACTGAAAAGTGCGGATGCATTTCCATTGAATGATTTAATAAAATGTTGGTTATTTATTTTTTGATTCAGTATTTATTTTTATTAGATATACTAATGCATTCACTAATCTGCCTGAGGCCATGAATACTTAAACAGGGACTACGTTTTAAGTCCTCAAATGTACAACAAATATTTCCAACATACAGAAATGTAATGAAAGATACCAAACTAAGATAAATAAGCCACACTAGAGGGCACAAATTATACAACTGAATCAAAGAAAAACATACTGCGAACCATTACAATAATTCAAGTCTGACCAAACATGATTATTATAAAGTTAGAAATTTGCATTTCACATTTCTTATACTTGCTTTGGATGTAAACATGTTAACTTCACATACATCATTACATTTGTGAGACATCAATTGCTTGTGCCAAGTGAATGTATGTATAAGCTATATTTTGCTACTACATTCAAATGGCTGCACTTATCAAGATAAACTGCCCTGTTCCCCAACGCCCCGTACTGTATGAGATGTACATCAAGCTGGTGGACATTTAGAAGTACTTTTCTAAAAATAGGGCCCTTGCCGGAGATCCATCGGACATGGCTTGGAGCAATCATTCACATTAAACACTTGTCACACACAGCAGAGGACATATTTCAGTCTCATTCTAACAGCCACATCTGCAGATCATTGCATTTTTTCGAGCATTTCCCCGCTGCTCATGCCGCGACTAAAGAAACCTTCTTGACTGAATCATGTGTGCCTGTGAATGCCACCTTTTCATTTATAACAGCAAGAGATCAAACGTTCAACAGCAGAGGGAACAGGACATCTGCCAGCAGCCCAGAGGGATTCAAGAAAAGTATACAGTCTTATTATGTTGCTTTCCAAGTAATATCATACGCAGATAAAGCGCAATACATTTTTTGTTTTTCATTGTTTTCCTAATTAGTACATATAATTGATTGAATTTTGGGGATGTTGCAGAATAAAATTACTATGTTTATTCTAATAAAGGAATATGTACAAATTCTGTTCACGCCATTTTAATTAATACACTTTTAAACAATGTAGGTCTATGGCATGGAGGTGGTATGGTTTACTTCATCAAATAACACCAGCCTTATCCTTCAAGTCTTCAATATATGTCTTTGATTTGCCTTCATATCCTGCTTATGCTTACAACTCATCACCTATATTTCCCAAAATGCCCAAGTAGCTTGGACCATCTGTTTTTTCTTTTTTTTACATTTGGCTGGAAATATGTAAAAAATGTGAGAGCAGCAGTAATAGCATTTGAAGTCCAAGATAGCTTTTTTCTTCCCATTAATATTAAAAAAACACAACTCCAACTTTCTGAAATATGTTCTGCTCTATTTTGGCTGCTCTCATTGCTCTTAAAGGTTACCGACACCAAAGCCATAATAATATCTTTAGAACACGGATAGTTCATTTCAGAACCACATCAAAGATAGCTGAGTGGCAAGAACGAAATGTATATAGAAATGCATATATAGCACCCACAAGTATTAAGCATTGCAGTCACATCATGACTGACTCAGATCTATTTCAGTCATTGCCATAAAACTAATACCAAATAAACTGTCAGGAACATTTGAATTATAAGAGCAAAGTCATCCCTGTGCTACCAGATTATCAAACAGATAATTCCACAGCAAATATCAAGGTTATAAAAATTGTAAAGTAGAATGGCTTGCAGACAGCACAAACATCAGGCAAGGCCAATGTTGTGGGAACCACATGGACACAACAAAGTATAGTGTTGTCTTTCATTGCTACAAAAAATTGGAGCAGTGATATCCATTTACGAGCTGTTTATAAATGTAGGGGTGTTCTGGTGAACCTAAGTCCAGAAAATGCTCCAACATTGATTGAATGCAGCACAATGTCCTATCTCACAATGCAAACAAAAGTGAAAAAAAAGAAAAAGGGCCAGCTACTTTCCAAAATCTAGCTGATAGAGAAACAAACAGATGAACTAAGCCAACAATCGTATGCTTCTTGGTAGCAATGTGTCAATCCTTTGCCTATACATCATAGAAACTATAGGTTACTAACGTAACCCCAGTTCTCAGAGTAACATGAAGTGTTACACTATGGGATGCGCCTCAACGCGTATGCATCAGAAGCATCAATCTCATTACGCCAATCCTGATTGGCTGGTGATCTTGACGACTACGTCAGGGAATCCACCCACCCTTTAAGTAGCTTGCGCTACGTCGCAGCATCATTCAAAATAAGCACCTCTTCTCGCTTCGCCTCAGCAAGAAGGGCCGTCTGGTGAGACATCTCACTTCATGTTACTCTGAGAACTGGGGTTACGTTAGTAACCTATAGTTCTCATTCATAACACTCCGTTCGATGTCTCACTATGGTATATTGAGACTCCCGTATTGCTAGACATGCTTATCTCGAAAATCACCAAAACAAAACAGTACTTAACAGGCAGAACCCTGTCCCAACACGGGGCCCAGCACTGCACGGGCCACACTTGGAGCAGAGACATCTAGTCTGTAAAAGCGGACAAAAGTGAGCGGTGAAGACCAGCTCGCTGCTGCACAAATGTCCTGAATGGAAACACCCTTGAACAAAGCCCAGGATGTAGCCAGTCCACGAGTAGAATGAGCACGCAGGCCCGTTGGTGCCTGCAAACCCTGACTCGTATAAGCCAGAGCTATCGCTTCCACAATCCAGTGGGAGAGCCGTTGCCTGGTAACGGGCTTGCCCTTATGAGGGTTAGCCCAGGATACAAAGAGTTGGTCATTGCATCGAAACTCTTTTGACCTGTCCATATAGGTGCGCAAAGCACGAACTGGGCACAGCAAATTCGGCCGCTGTTCTTCAGAGGAACATAGCGGTGAAGGAAATGCCTCAAGGTCAATGGGGGTGCATGAGCCAACCACCTTGGGCACAAAGGCAGGGTTGGGCTTCAGCAACACTCTCGTTTGCCCCGGGGCAAACTGAGTGCATGAAGGATGCACAGAGAGCGCGTGAATGTCACTGACTCGCTTGGCAGATGCCAGAGCCAGTAACAACACTGTCTTCAGTGACAGGTGTTTCATGTCAGCGTCTTCCAGGGGTTCAAATGGAGGTCGAGTGAGCCCATCTAAAACCACTGCCAAGTCCCACAGGGGCACCAGTGACCTGGAAACGGGGAGGAGCCTGCGAGCCCCTTTCATAAAACGGCAGACCAAGGGATGTTGGCTAGCCGTCTTTCCCTCAAAGCCCACATGGCAT
This sequence comes from Dissostichus eleginoides, assembly GCA_031216635.1. Lineage (NCBI taxonomy): Eukaryota > Metazoa > Chordata > Actinopteri > Perciformes > Nototheniidae > Dissostichus > Dissostichus eleginoides. Next base: position 13,412,732 of record CM062270.1, on the reverse strand, counting down.
GCGGCAATAGCAGCCAGGTACACTTTAATCGTAGAGAAAGCTCTGTGTTTATCCATCAGGTCCTGTAGAAATGATAGAATCACACCGACAGGGCATTGAAAAGAGATGTGTCCCTTTTGAAGGCACCACTCCTCAAACACCCTCCACTTACAGTCATAGAGAGACTCTGAATAGTGTTTATCACCTTCTGAGGAAGCCCCACTGTACTCAAATTATACCACTCACGGGCCAGGCCCATAGTGCCAGGCGCTCTGGGTGTGGGTGAAAAATCATCCCCCCCGCCTGAGATAGTATGTCCCTGCGTAACGGGAGCTGCCACGGCTGCCCGCACAGCAGCTGATATATCTCCGCCAGCCAGTACATTACAGGCCAGTGTGGAGCTATCAGGATCAGTGTGTGGCGATGTTCTCTCACTCTGGCCAGAGTTGGAGGTATTAGAGCAAGGGGTGGGAATGCGTACAGAAGGACCGGGGGCCAAACGTGTGCGAGCGCGTCCACGCCTAGCGGTGCGTTTAGATCGCGCATTGAAAAGAACAGCTGACATTGAGCATTTTCTTTTGACGCGAACAGATCTACCGCGGCCCGGCCGTAACGCACCCACAGCTGACTCACAATTGTTGGATGTAGAGTCCAGTCTGCATATAGTGGTGCACCTCTGGACAGCAGATCTGCCCCGAGGTTCATCACTCCCGGTACGTGCGTCGCTCTCAGAGAGAGGAGACGTCCGCAGCTCCATAAGATCAGTTTGCGTGCCAGCATGTGTAACTGGAGAGAACGCAAACCCCCTTGGCGGTTTATATACGATATTGTGGTCGTGTTGTCTGTCCTCACGAGGACATGATGTCGCCTGAGAAAAGGCAGAAAGCGTTTTAGGGTGAGAAACACCGCTAAGAGCTCCAGATAATTTATGTGTGACCGTTGGAGGTCTCTGCTCCAGAGACCCCTCACAGGTCGACCTTCGTATATACCCCCCAGCCCGTCAGACATGCGTCCGTGGTGACCACTTTCCGCGATAGGACAGCACCCATAGGCACGCCCCGTACTAGAAAAGTCGGGTGCAGCCAGTGGCGCAGTGCCATTACGCATTCCACAGTGACCATCACTCTCCGCGCGCCATGACGCACGGGGTCCAGTCTGAGGGCAGCTACCCAGCGCTGAAATTCCCTCATGTGTAAGCGGCCCAGTCGTACCACCAGGATGGCTGACGCCATGAGCCCCAGTAACCGCAGACATGATCTGAAGAGAACATATTTGCGTGGCTGGAAATGAGCGAGGCAAGCCCTGAAGGCTTTCACTCTCTCTGCTGACAGGCGGGCTGTAAAGGGCACCGAATTTAGACGTAAGCCAAGGAACAGTCTGGGCTGGGGACAACATGCTCTTTTCTGTGTTTATTACAAAACCCAGGTCGAGCAGGTGTTTCACGAGGGTATTCGTCTGCGTAATAGCCTCCTGCTCCGACTTTGCAAGAAGGAGCCAGTCGTCTAAATAGGTTGCCAGGCGAATGCCCTGTTGTCTTAACGGGGCTATTGCTGCCTCCGTACATCGTACAAACACCCGTGGGCTGAGAGACAGACCGAAGGGAAGCACTCTGTACTCGTAACAGACACCCTGAAAAGCGATCCTCAGATATTTCCTGTGTGGATAATATACTGGGACGTGAAAATACGCGTCTTTCAGGTCGATTGATGTGAACCAATCGTCCTGACGTACGAGACGAAGCAGAGATGTGTGAGTGAGCATCCGGAATTTGTATTTTCTGAGATACTTGTTCAGAGCCCTTAAATCCAGGATAGGGCGAATTCCGTTCCCTCCCCGTTTGGGAACGAGGAAGTATTTGGAATAGAAGCCGCTCTGACTCTGTTCGGAGGGTACAATGGATATGGCTTTCTTTTCTAGTAGCGAGAGAATCTCCTGCTCTAGAATATGAGCCGACGCTCCCCGGGCTTGTGAATGCACAATGCCCGAGAAGTGAGGGGGGGTGACAGCGAATTGGAGTCTGTAGCCCCGTGATATCGTCCTGAAAACCCAAGCAGAGCATGTGAGCATCTTCCACCTTTCGCTCTCAAAGCGAGTGGAGACGTGATCATTTCTCTGTTGTTTGCACTCTGTGTCTTTATTGGTTGTGTTATGGGGCCCTCTAGTGTCTGAACACGGTGGCATCCCAGGCTGACAACCTCGGTCGACACTGCGCATGCGCGCGGCGATGATGCGTTCACAGACTCGGTCACCGTCCGCATTCCGAGAGAGGCAACAGCCACTCTCAGAAGCGGAGCAGTCACCTGACTGTTTATTGTTATCATTGTTTTTCTTTTCATTATTTTTGACTGCGCCCTTGGCTTTAAGCCTGGAAACGACAGTGGAAAATATTTTATTTGAAACCCATGACATGTGTTTGTGCGACTTGAACGAGCAGCAGGAACTGCTGCCTTTGTCGTGAAGTCTATCTCCCTCATGGCGCGAACTGGAGGATGACGTTCTGACATCACTCGAGGCGGCGGGAAGATGGCCGTGGTTGCCCCCGGAAACACATGGGCTTTGATCACGTGCGGAACACGGTCCAGGGCTGAAAACAGGGAACCTCCAGCCCTTTCCCCGAGGAGAGGAGGGAAGGCTGTCAGGCTGCCCTCTTCTTCTTCCTCACCTGATGGCTGAAGGTCTGGGCCGGCTGCGCCTGTGCGGCTGCTGCCGGGACCGGGGACTTTCTTGGCCAGCTCGTCCTCGCCTCGTGTCTGGGCGGGAGACCCGGGGGGGCTGTGGCTTTTGCCGTTCGGGACCTTGAACTGGGAAGGATGCGAGGCAGCCTGGGTGAAGGTCTGTCGCGGGGCCGTTGGAGGTGGCGGCTGGGCCTTTCGGGGAAGGCAAAGCTGGAGAGCCTCATCCTCCTTCTTTTTGGCCTCACACCGCTGCTGCATGGAAGCCAGAGCGGTGCCGAATATGCCCTCGGGGACAATTGGCATGTCCAATACGTCCTCCTTTTCCCGGTCCGGGAGGTTCGTCAGGTTAAGCCACCTGGCTCTCTCCTGACCACCATCATCCCCAGCGATTTGCCCGTGGCCTGGACTGCACAGCGCTGCACACGGAGGCAAATGTCCGTGATCGCTGTGATCTCGTCCCACACGGCCGGCTCAGGTTTTTGTCATGTCTCACAGAGCTCCGCCTGGTAAGCGGTTAGCATCGAGAGACATTGAGCGCCCTGACGGACAAAGCTGCCGCTTTGTAAGCCCGTTCGGTCATTGCTGACTGGAACCGGTCCGCTTTCGTCGGCAGTGTGGGGTTCCTGCTAGGAGCCGAGACAGCCGCGGTTGGAGGTGGGCTGCCACAAGCGGCTCCATAGGCGGCATGCGGAGCAAGCCGAGCTTCTCCATGCCCTCAAAGTCCAGAGAGGAGGCTCCCTGGATTGGGGCCTTGCTGCTGAAAGGGCGGTCTCTCCACGAGACAGACACCTCGTCCAGCAGCTCTGGAAAACCGGGAGAAGTTGCCTCGTCAGCCTCGCGGCTTGGGGCAAGTTCTTTCCCTCATAGCGAGACCTGGAGGTCTCCTTGGCTACTTCAGGCCAAGGGATGTCCAGTCTGGACGCAGCGCGTTGACACACGGCCTGCAAGTCCATGCTGAGCGGGGCAGAGTGGCGAGATGGCTCGCGCTTTCGCCTGGGGGAGCGGACATGCCTCCGGCTTGGCAGCCTGAGCAGACGAGACGAAGATGTCATCTTCGTCCTCGTCCGAGTCGGATAAGAGGAACTCAGAGGTATCCTCTTCATCCTCCTCCACGTAGTCCAGCTCCAGGACATCCTCCGCGGGTGGAACCACGGTGAGGTCCAGTTGGGAGCCCCAGCTTGTCACAGCGCGGGGCTCCCTTCCCGCGGCTGCCGCCGCCGTTGAGCCCCAGCTTGACACAGCGCGGGGCTCAACACCCGTGGCGGTCGCCACCATGCCTCGATCGCCGGTCGGCAAATCGACAGGCATGAAGGGGTCTTGTCCCGACAGGCTAGCTTGGCGCGCTAGCCGTCGGCGGAGGCTCTTGGTGGTGAAGCGGGCACAGTGCCGCACGCACCGGGGGCGTCGATAGCCTCCTGGGCATGTTTCAGCCCGAGGCAGGACGAGCAGACCTGGTGTGAGTCCGTGCCCGAAATTTTGAGCCCGCAGCCGCAGAGCCGAGCCTCCGAACCTCCGTCTCCTCTGGTGTGAGGGAGAGAAGGGTCCATCCTCGTTCGCCGGGGTGTCGGCGTGGAGGGACAAACTAGCAACAGGTATGTTACTGTTTGCGGAAAAATCAAAACCTTACCGTTATTTGTGGAAGAAAAAACGGCAGGGCAGATTTCGTATTAACTGGTGTGTTAATATGAAAAATCCCGTGCAAAGCAAAAGTAGCCGGCAAGCGTCCGGCGACCGAAGGTTAGCTTTGTGGTTCAGTCTGTGGACCGTTAAGCTAGCCTGGCTATTGATATTCTTAGTTGAGATGTGCTCCGAAGCGAGAAGAGGTGTTTGAATGACGCTGCGACGTAGCGCAAGCTACTTAAAGGGTGGGTGGATTCCCTGACGTAGTCGTCAAGATCACCAGCCAATCAGGATTGGCGTAATGAGATTGATGCTTCTGATGCATACGCGTTGAGGCTCATCCCATAGTGAGACATCGAACGGAGTGTTATGAATGAGAACCCAACGTGTTGCAAGGGCACTGTTAATTATCTCAAGAAAGACTGTTAAACAAGCATTTTCTGCATTCTATCCATACTTTTTGTCATAATTCCTCTTGTGTGTAGTTATTGTGGGTTCTTGACTTCCCAGTAGGGGTTAATGGTTATCAGAGTCATTGTTCTCCAAGCATAGCCAAGAACCACTGATCAACGATTATCTTGGGACCCAGCTCAATGACCTCGAAAGTGAGCATCACACGTGTGTGTGTGTGTGTGTGTGTGTGTGTGTGTGTGTGTGTGTGTGTGTGTGTGTGTGTGTGTGTGTGTGTGTGTGTGTGTATATTCCACACATCTACACAGGGTGTACACGTGTGGGTGTCTTATTATCATCTCTCTTCATCCTGTTTTATTTAACAACCGTAATTGTCTCATCATTGGTGGATCTTGTTGTTTAATGAACTGATCTAAATGATAATGGCAATGTAATGACATCCCTCAATAAATATTTAATCTAACCACAACATGCTCCGTCACCTTGAGAGGGCCAACACTAAATGAGAACCCTTTCAATTAACACTGGCCTGGACGTAGCTAGTTATTGTGTACTCATTGATTCTTAATTTGCTGTGTTGCTACATTGTGAGACTTTGTTAAAGTATGTGTGTAGTCATGCATAGGGGATCACTGTACGCATTGCAAGTTCCAATGTTCACATTAGTCTCTTTGCAATGATGGTTGTCCTCTAATAATTACAGTCATTATGTTCTTACTCTGTGGTGCTTCAACTTTGAAGGTCACATAAATGAGTTCTCTTCCAGTTCCCCCAAACAGCTACAGAGAATAGCCTTCTTCTACAGCATTGTTATCAGAATCAGAATCAGAAACGGGTTTATTGCCAGGTAGGTTCACACATACGAGGAATTTGACTTGATGTCATGGTGCATACATAAAATATAAAACAAAGAATCTCCATATAAAACTAAAAATGTAATATAAAACAAAAAATCTTTAAGGACACTGTAATAAAATATAGTTAAATAGCAATAAAATAAAGCAGTAATTTACAGCGAAATGGAATGCAATGAGTTATAGAAAATGAAATATGAATATGAAATAAGAAACTGTTCAGGTGGCAAGAGGTTTTGGTCCTGATGGAGAGCAGCCTCCTGCCAGAGGGGGGGGTGGGGGGGGGGGGGAAAGTTTGTGTCCAGGGTGGCAGGGGTCGGACACTATCTTCCCTGCCTGCCTCAGGGTTCTGGAGGCGTGCAGGTCGTGGAGGGATGGCAGATTGCAGCCGATCACCTTCTCTGCAGAGCGGATGACACGCTGCAGCCTGCCCTTATCCTTGGCTCTGGTTGCAGCGTACCAGATGGTGATGGAGGAGGTGAGGATGGACTCGATGATGGAGGTGTAGAAGTTCACCATCATTGTCTTTGGCAGGTTGAATTTCTTCAGCTGCCTCAGGAAGAACATCCTCTGCTGTGCTTTTTTGATGAGGGAGCAGATGTTCTGCTCCCATTTGAGGTCCTGGGCGATGATGGTGCCCAGGAAGCGGAAAGACTCCACAGCAGTTACTGGGGAGTCACACAGACTGATCGGGGCGGGTGGGGCTACGTTCTTACTAAAGTCCACAACCATCTCCACTGTCTTGAGAGCGTTGAGCTCCAGGTGGTTGTCCCTACACCAGTTCACCAGATGGTCCATCTCCCACCTTTAGGCAGACTCGTCCCCACCAGAGATGAGTCCGATGAGGGTGGTGTCGTCTGCGAACTTCAGGAGCTTGACAGACTGGTGACTGGAGGTGCAGCTGTTGGTGTACAGGGAGAAGAGCAGAGGGGAAAGAACGCAGCCTTGAGGGGAACCGGTGCTGATGGTCCGGGGGTCAAAGACGTGTTTCCCCAGCCTCACGTGCTGCTTCCTGTCAGACAGGAAGTCTGTGATTCACCTGCAGGTGGAGTCGGGCACGTGCAGCTGGGAGAGCTTGTCTTGCAGCAGAGCCGGGATGATCGTGTTGAAGGCGGAGCTGAAGTCCACAAACAGGATCCTGGCGTAGGTTCCTGCTGTGTCCAGGTGCTGGAGGAGGAAGTGGAGGGCCATGTTGACAGCGTCGTCCACAGACCTGTTGGCTCTGTAGGTGAACTGCAGGGGGTCCAGGAGTGGGTCTGTGATGGATTTTAGGTGGGACAGGACAAGGCGCTCAAAGGACTTCATAACCACAGAGGTCAGGGACAGGTCTGTAGTCATTTAGTCCTGTGATCCTTGTTTTCTTGGGAACCGGGATGATGGTGGAGGTTTTGAAGCATGCTGGGACGTGGCATGTCTCCAGTGAGGTGTTGAAGATGTCTGTAAACACCGGAGACAGCTGATCAGCTTCAGGCTGCAGGAGGAGACATTGTCAGGGTGCAGGAGGAGACATTGTCAGGGCTTTCCTGCTATTGAGGTTTCTGAAAAGTCTGTTTACATGCCTTTCATTGATTGAGAGAGAATTTGATGTGTCGGGAGAGCTCAGTGGTGTGGGAGAGTGGGACACTGAGACCCCATTTACACGCAAATGCAAACGCATATGAAACGCAAACGAACCAAATACGATTTCAAAAAAGTATTCCGTTCACACGAGACCGCTCGGGAGCGCTGGAGAGGCTGTAGTACATATGCCGGGCCTGTAAGTGGCGCTGTACTTCCGCACGAGACCGCTCGAAAGCGCTGGAGACGCTGTAGTACATATGCCGGGCCTGTAAGTGGCGCTGTACTTTCGCCACAAAATACACCAAAAGCAGCGAAGAAGACCCCTGTGCATGGTTGTCATGGTTGCCCTTCTGTTTATGCCCCGCGGTGGATTTAGCAACATGTAGTTCATGTAATTCTCCATGTCCACTTGTTGCTGATGGTTGTGAGCAGCTGTAGATTTGGCATTAACATCTGTAGCATGGTCAGTAGCTACTGACCAGTAGCTACTGACCATGCTACAGCAGTGAGCAGCAGAGGTGGGGAGAGGTGGGGCTATGGCTTCATCGTTATCAGGAAATGATCGTATAGGGCGTACACACGGAGCCGTTTGGCCCCCCAGAGCGTTCCGTTTGCAGATCTATCCACCTTGGGACCCGTTATCGTTTGCGGGGTCTGTTTCCGCGTTTCCGTTACGGCCTCGTGTGAACGAACGGGCTATACGAATGAGAAAAGTAGCGGATACAACCGTTTGCGTTCCCGTGTAAACAGCACATCAAGGGGATGGGTACGTGGAGGTGTGAGACTGAAGCTGTTGGGAGGTGTCATGGGGGATGGTGTCAGGACTGAACTATTTGTCTTCAACAGTAGAACTGATTCAGATCGTTTGCAAGGCGTCAGTCGTTCATGGAGAGTGAGGCTTGTGGCTTGTAGTTTGTGATCCTTCTTAAGGTCCTTACACACCAAGCCGATTTTCGGCGTCGATAGATGTCGGGCCGTCGATGAGCGTCGTGTCGCCCTACTCAGATTGGTGTGTCTTGGTGTGTACTGCACCGTTGTGTCTTTTCGGCCGTGGCGACACCTTCCACCGCCGATTCGACATGTTGAATTGGGAGGCTGTCGGCTAAAGGCCGTTGGCCAAATAAATCACTCTGATTGGCTGTTCAGCTTAGCGAATCAGTGCATGAGAAGCGAAACGGAAGTGACGGACCCAAACAAACTATTAAGAAGGCAAATCTGAGATTTAATTTAACTCCAGCTCTCGACACAGGTTCGGGAAAGCCCCATGAGCTTCTCGCTGTAGAGTGAAAATGGAACGGGTCCCTCACTTCCGTTTCACTTCTCATGCACTGATTCGCTAAGCTGAACAGCCAATCGGAGTGATTTCTTTAGCCGACGGCCTTGTACCGACAGCCTACATGTTGAATCGGCGCGGAAGGTGTCGGCACGGCCGAAAAGACACGACGGGGCGGGACACACCAATCTGAGTAGGGCGACAGGACGCTCATCGACGGCCAGACATCTATCGACATCTATCGACGGCCGAAATCGGCTTGGTGTGTAAGGACCTTACAACGTGCCTTATCGCCACTCCTAAACGCCTCCTCCTTTTGCAATCTTAGCTGTTTCAATTTAGGTGTGAACCAGGGCTTGTTGTTGTTGAAACTCACCCTGGTGCATGTTGGTACACAGCTGTCCTCACAAAAGCTGATGTATGACGTCACAGCCTCTGTATATTCATCCAGACTTTGAGTAGCAGTCCTAAACATGTCCCAGTCAGTACAGTCCAAACACGCCTGAAGTTCCTCCATAGCTTTACTGCTCCACTGCCTGCATGTCCTCACTACAGGTTTACACTGTTTGAATTTCTGCCTGTATGCAGGAATCAGGTGGACTATGGTGTGGTCAGAGTGGCCCAGTGCAGCGTGAGGGACGGCGTGATAGGCTCCCTTGATGGTGGTGTAACAGTGATCCAAAATATTCCCCTCTCTGGTGGGGCATTTAATAAACTTTTTGTATTTTGGGAGATAGTGGCTGAGGTTGCCTTTTTTAAAGTCACCAAGAACAATAACTAGGCAATCCGGATAAGTCCTCTCCACACACAGTATCTGGTCGGCGAGTGTGCGCTGCACGTCCTGCACGTTCGCATGCGGTGGGATGTAAACACCGGCCAGTATGAATGAAGAAAACTCGCGGGGGGAATAAAAGGGTTTGCAGTTGATGATAAAAGTTTCCAGAGTGGGAGAACAGTGCTGCAGAATCACTGTCACATCGTTGCACCAGCCACTGTTCGTGTAAAAACATATTCCTCCACCTTTTGATTTGCCAGAGAGCTCCGTGTCACGATCCGCTCTGAACAGCTGGAAGCCTCCCAGCTGCAGCGCCAAGTCCGGAATCGATCCACACCGCCAGGTCTCAGTGAAGCACAAAACACAAGATGAAGGAAAGTCTCTGTTTCTACTAACCAGTAGCTGAAGCTCGTCCAGTTTATTGCTTATGCAACGCACGTCGGAGAGAAATATTCCGGGTAGCGGCGTGCGAAGTCCGCAGCTCCGGAGTCGCACGAGAGTCCCGGCCCGTTTCCCTCTCCTGTGGCGTTTCAGTGCTCGGATGCACGTGAGGGTACCTTTTACAAGAATGTCCAATAATTCCATGGAAGAACAGAGAAAAGTGGGAAAGTAATCCGCTGAAGTTGTTTCTCTAATGTTTAGGAACTCTTCCCTGGTGAAAGAGTTCGGTGTACTGTATGTAAACACTGAATTAACGCACAAAACAAGACAAAACAGAGCGCACCAAAACACTGAAGCAGCCATCTGCGGCTCCATCTTAGTAGGATACATTATGAATGTGTCTGCAATGGCAATTAGATGTGATATAATACAGTACTGAATTTTAGATATAATCATGTCTGGAGACACCAGTCTAGACGTGTGGGCTCCCGGAATCTATGTGCTAGCTCCAAATGAAATCCTTCTAAAGCAATGTCATTGACCTTGAGTGGGAGACCCACATTGTGGACCCTGTGATAGTCTCCAGGGCATTCCCCGGGCAGGAAATTATTTCTCTTTTGCTGAACTGGAAAGTAAAAAAGGTCACTTGGATGTAAGAACTCAGAGAAACGTTGTGACCCCCAAAGATTTAAATGTTACATTCATAGCCAGTGGTGCAGATCCGGAAGTGATGAAGCATTAGAGAGTTTCTAGAGTTAACTGTTTTAAAGTGTATAATAAGGGGAACAAAGTTAAACAAATGAGAGCACGGTAGAATGTAATGTGCTAAAAAATAGTATAAATATAGCATCAAGATAAAAGTCATTTTCAGATGCTGCTATCTTTCTGACATCTATCCAAACAGTTTTCAAAGCTTGGTTGATATCATATTGTTTCATATACTTGTTTGGATTGACATTGGGCTTCAAAAGCTGTGATTATTTGATAAAACATTGTCAATAATAAATAATAAAAGTGATGTTTGATTCTTGAATTTCTTAATACCAGTGGAACTTTTTCATACATGGTTCCTTTAATGTGACATTTAAACATGATCTTACCCGTGTAAGATCTCACAAGGATGCAGTCTTAGATGATGTCACACGTAAGTGTTTTTCCACCTTTTGACTTCAACATTATTACGGGGTGAGTAACTTTTTTAATTATCTTCTTAGGGAATGGGTGAGTCACTGTTTGTGGGCCACACAGGTACATTAGTGTGGTAAATTGCTATGAATGTTTCCCTTCCAGGATTAATTACAATCTTTATTCTCTATGAACTGAGACAATTTGTAATTAGCATTTGGCCCATGTGCTCATCAACCTTTCAGCTTAAAAATAATTCCTGCAAGCTTGTCCCATGTAACCTCATTAGATCATGTTGTGTGTGAGTGTGAGTGAGAGAGAGAGAGAGATAGAGAGAGAGAGCAAATGTAGGTGTTATTGCTGGATGAAAGGGCTGGTAATCAAGCTTTACAGCCAACCTCCTAACTTTATTTTCAAACGACCCAAGGGTTACAGTAAGTCATGTGAATGTGTGGTTCAACGCTTTGTATTTTAGTGCCAGTGTATTTTAGTGCCAAGTGAGCAATTCGGTTTTTCATAGTTAATTACAACCTGGGTGTTAATTGTGTAGCTCCTGACATTTGATTTCCATTGAGTTTAACACTGTATTCACTAAAGTAATTGCTGAAATGTTTGATGACATTACTACAATCATAAAGGTGACAGTTAGTTAAACCGAAGGCATGTGTTTGTTCTGGCATAGTTTTTGATAGCTGCGTGTGTAGCCTCCATTGCTGCATCAAACTTCCATAATAAGTATAAATGTTGCATTTCCTGAAAATCAGTCCCACTCAACAACTTTATTTCATTCACAGACACATTTAAATGACCAAATATATTATGTCCTACTGTGTCAAGTCAGTAAGTTACCTGCTAGCTGCACCGTTCTTGTGTGCAAAGTGAAGCCATTCAAAAGAGCTTTAAACTTGAACTTTTACTCCACCAGTTGCAAAAATAAATTAGAAAATGACCATTCTTCTCACCTTGATGGATTACCTCAATAAATATTTCCTAATGAGTTTATGGTCTCAATCAATGAGTTGAATCTTTAAAACAACATAAGGTAAATCATCGTCCCAATTTAGAGTAAAAAAGCCATTAAATAAGTGTATGCTTTGGAGTGTTGGTAAATTGTGATTGCCAGGTTGCAGCCACACAGTTTTGTCCAGTTTGGGTGCCCTCAATATTTACTTCTTACAACTTTCACCTTTCAGTCTGTTTTAATTATATTAAAGGCCTCTACACACCGGCCCGACTTTGGGAGTCAGAGGCCGTCCGAAGCCGTCAGAGGCAGTCGGGCATTCGCGTCGCACTACTCAGGTTGGTGTGTCGTCTCTTTACGGCACATTTTCAACCCTCCGCCTCCTCCCGCCGCCGATTCAACATGTTGAATCGGCGGCGGGAGGCCGCGGGATGCCAAAGAACGTCGGGACAAATCAATCACTCCGATTGGCTGTTCAGCTTAGCGAATCAGTGCATCAGAAGTGAAGCGGAAGTGAGGGACCAAAACAAACGATAAGAAGGCACACACAGACGGCTAATCTTCCTCATTTTCATCTCACCCGGACGCAAGAGTTTCTTTTTTTATCATGACGGCATGGAATGAAGAAAGTGAAGACCAACTGATCAGGCTGTGTTTGTTTGTTTATATTACTAAGTCTGTTCTTCTTCTCTCGGTGTATAAAACGCAGTCTGTCTTCCGGTTGTTGCCTCTTTTGAATGACGAATACACACTACCGCCGCCTGCTGGTAAGGAGAGTTATTGCCACTCGTCGGCTGAAGTATTTGCGGTGTGTTCGTAGGCGGGCGGCTTTATCCGACGAAGCCAACGAAGCCTGACGTAGCTGACGTAAAAGTCGGGATGCCTTCGGTACGCGTTCTTTGGTCTCAGGTTGGTGTGTAGAGACCTTAAGGGGTTAATTGTAACTTTTTTTTGTCCTTTGTTGCCAAAGTCCAAAAACGTCTTGTTCAGCTTTTAGTTGTACTTTGCTCCACCCTCTTGAGTTACTTCTGATTCCAAATAACCACGATAGCGATGGCCAAACACCAAATAAGAGAATGCCAAAATGCCAGTCTTGAGGCTTCAAAATTGTAGTCCACAAACAAATGGTGTTCGTCACAGTGACAGGGTCTAGCTACTAGCTAATTTTGCTAATCTAGCTGCCTGAAGGATTCTTAAAACTAGTCAAAGTTTTTGTAGTCTGCTGTGTCTGCTCGGACATAGATAATTATCCTTTTACTCTCAAGTTTTATGTTTGGTCACAGGTATTATGCCTCTCACAGTACTGTAATATATGGGAAACAATGCACAACACCAGCTGGCAATGACCTTAGCTTTAATGTTTGCAGTGAATAGATGCTTGTTGTGCAATTCACACACTCACATCAAAAAGACGCTGATTCTCTGCTGGTCGATAGAGGTGTATCATCACATGCCAGCTTTAGTTTTGTCCTCCAGTTTTTCCCAGAAACTGTCAAGTTGAGCAAGTGCATCATATGTGTGAGAAAAAGACTTAAAAGGCCCTCGTAAATATCCTTTTTCATTATCATTATTACTGTCTCCCAACAAAAAAAGACCATGATTTATGTTCAGGGGATTCATAAGGTTGTTGATCAATAACAACGACTCAATAATTACTTAGCCAGCCACAGAGATTTATGACTTACAAAAGCCTTTCTATTCTGCACTGATGCCATGTAATCACTAATGGAGGATACAAATGCTGTTTACATGTCAAGCATTTTTCTTATCTACAATTGTGTTTCTTATTGTCAACCTGCATGGTAGAACGATGCCTTAATATGTTTGTTGTAATTCAGATGTCCTTTCTTTTGGACAGCAAAACAAATAGTATATTACACTTTATGTATCAATAAAAGCAATAACTCTACAACCTCTTTTTCCTGACAAAGTGATATATACTGTATAATATTGTAAGTTATTAAAAGGCAACACATGATAACTTTTTTTAGCCAAGACAAACAATATTGATACTGTGAAAGGTCGCCTTTACCCCCTTTAAACAGAATTACTTAAAAATGACCAGTGTTGTTGTGTCTACCTAATCAATAATTTCAATGTTCCAATCCATTTGATACATTATAGGTTAAGTTGTGTTTAGAGACACATGCTTGTTTTGCCCTTGTTTTATGGGTTTGCAGGATTTTTGTTGTTGTTGGGTCTGGGATGATGTGGTTAAGCAGCAAAATTAAGAAAGTACAAACATGTTTGTCTAATTATGTCTGGGCCCTGTCACTATAAAGGAAGGTAACATATTACCTAAGATTCTGCAATACATTTAATTATATTATAGTTAGTGTGCCTATTGGAATTCTTGAATTTCAAAGAGTTCAATGATAGAAATGAGGTGTATCAATTTTTCCTCACTTTATCTGCACTATCTGCTGTTGTAATCATGTTAATTTCCCCGTTGCGGGATTTATAAAGGATTTTTGATTCTGATTCTGATATATTTAATGGTTTTTAATATTTTGCATTATAGGTCCACATATTTCTGACTATGTAGATACACTTCTGCATACACATTGTCCACAACATGCAGCATAGTTACTCATTGATGCTAATTACACAGCTTGCTGATCCCTATAATGAAACAGTATGTTATTATTTATGCCATGTATTCTTCAAAGCTGCTTTAAAGTGTTCTTAAAGCCCTCTAAAGCTATTACAAACTGAAAGGCCTATGGCAATACTAAAATAAATGCATGATAGCGAAAGCAGTTTCATGTTTTTAACAAGCAGATAACAACATTTTGAACTCAGGCAAATTCATTTCTAATTAAAAGACAAAAATAATGTTTCATTTCATCTTTTGTGACCAAATTAAAAAAGGGTGCATCATTTAAGGAACACAGCGTGAAACTGTTACATTTTTAAAAGGCAAAATGTCTTGTTGTAATGTCATTCTCACTTATGCAGAGTGTTTGTCTCTTTCTTGATGTGACGGTTAGTTTTAAAGCACTCAAACACAACACACAAACTACGGTGGGCAGGATTTCCCTGGGCAACAAAGCTGTCTTTAATAGCATGGTCTGCACTCATTACCACACAGCCATCTGGGAGGATAACTTAACATAGCAAAAAAATAGACTGTGTATATAGTTAAAACAATATAATATGCCTTGTGTTTTTTTACGTCCAGCATTGTTTTGAGTCTTCGTTTCAAAGCTACACAGCATGCCTTACAATCGACTGTAGTCAAAAATAATTATAGTAAACCTTGAAAGAAATGGCACATCTGTTGTCATCACAAGCACTTCCCTTTAGGGGTGAATCACATATATGGAAATACAAATAGAAAAACTTTAAATGTAAATGGATTTTATTGTTCACAGCTGAGGTGAGGACTATGCCATTAACTGACGGCACTTTAACAGCTGCAGCTGAGACAAAAGCCTAACCAACTCTGACTGATGGAGGGACGCAGTTGCTAATGGACTTCGAAATGGACTCGGAGAGGTTAGCCTCCATTGTCAACACAGCCATCACGCTTGTCAGTAATACCTGATAACGAGAAGGAGAAGTCAGAAAATGTAGTGGGGAAAAGCTCTGCTGTGGCCATCATGTATTCTTCAAGCATTCGTCTGACACTGAGAAACTAACACAATGTATGTATGTATTTAAATCTCAAAATGGCAAAAGAACGGCGAAAAAAACGTTCACAGAGAAGACGACAAACGACATATATTTAAATATCTGCTCAGACTCAAAGTAACCACACAAAAAAACAAGTATGTCAGGTGGAAACCTTACAAGTCCCTATCCACACAGCAGACACTGATTTAAATTTGTGGTGCACGTTTTTATATTGACAGCTATACAGTGTTTTGGCAATTTCAAGTGTTGTTAATGTCTGGATTCATGCTGAAGAGAGCTCCATTTATTTTCTGTATGTGTTGTACATTGATGCAGTGCTTGTTTAACAGTCACTGAGCTGTATGCATTGCTGCAGTGCCCCTCACTGGGACAACACAGTACTCGCTGTTATAAGGACAAAAACACATAATGGAGAAAATATCTCAACACTGTTTCAAAGGGATGTGAAGACCTCTAAATGCTTAACAATTAGCGATAAGCCAATAATGAGTATGTAAACACAGCTGGTAAACGGTTAATTGTTCTTAATTCTAATACTACCACAATAAAACAAGGTCTTAACATTTGTTTTAAGACCTTGCCACTTCCTTTCTTCCCTGCTCATTTGAGTGCTTACACAATGCTAAAGAAGCAGGTGTCATTTATTATTTATATTCAGCAGGAAGTATGTTGGAGCAACATCTGGCCACATCGCACACTTATAATTAATCTGGACACTGATTGGGGGGCGTGGCTGCT
Organism: Dissostichus eleginoides; assembly: GCA_031216635.1. Taxonomy (NCBI): domain Eukaryota; kingdom Metazoa; phylum Chordata; class Actinopteri; order Perciformes; family Nototheniidae; genus Dissostichus; species Dissostichus eleginoides. Next base: position 13,396,744 of record CM062270.1, on the reverse strand, counting down.
AGCGTCAGCAAGCTAGCGAGATGATTTCACCGAGAGCAAACTGCTTGACAAATTGCAACTATGTTAAACAATTAATTAACAGGGAATAAACAGGTGTTTGACGACAAAAAAAGAGATGACACTTGTCCACGCGCACACCCACTGTTCCTCATTCTGCATGCACAGCACATCCACACAATCTCGGGCCTATTATGGAAGCTGAAGAGACAATTCACAATGTGCTAGTGTCACCGCGTACACACTGCTAACAGCTTCTGCTTGCAACCCCCACAATAATGAAAAGACAATGATGCGACAGGCCTCATGCTGTGTCTTTGGCGGCCTTCTCACAATTAGCCCAACTAGCAGATCAGAAAACCAAAGCTGTTCTTTTTTTTTTTTAGAGCTGGGCTCCTCTGTATGAGCACCAAGGACAGAGAGTGTGATGGCATCTGACAAAACAGCCAGTGAGAAGAGCTTCATATTTTCAAACAGCCGCTGTAATTAAAGACAGAGTCTGCCATTAGCTTTGTGTTCGCTCCAAACTCCTTCTGACAAGCAAAGGAGCTGGATAGAAGCAGACTCATTTTCCATTGTTCCTCTGCCCCATTCTTCCTTTATTTTCTTCCTGTCATCTGTCTTTTTGTCATGGTAAACGAGAACAAAAGGCATGGTAAAGCCAAAAAAATAAAACAAACAAGAAACGCTCTCGGCTTGCCTGCGATTCTTCATCCATCTAAACCTGACTTCACGGTGGGCCGCCCTTGAACGGACCATAAGGTGCAATCTGCCTAGCACACCGGTGGGTGTATTATTATCTTTGATGTGGAATGTAATTAATGGATAGTAGCATTGCGACCTTCTAGGACTTGTAATAAAAGCCTCCCTGCACGGCAAATCAATCTGCCACCGTTGTACACGATCTTGCAATATATACCCAATGGAATATATTCCTACAACAAAGTGTGTAAAATGTTGAAAAGAAAAGTCAAACGGGTCACACGAAGAGGCCCGAGAACATCTTCAACAAGCTTGTGATTAAGCTACAAGTGCTTTGGAGATTTCTACCCGGAGAAAAAAGACCTTTCAATCTTCATTTTTTCAATCAGCAAACCACTGCATATGTGCGCGAGGGCTGCAGGCGCTGATTGAAGGTTGAAACATGTGAATTAATAGCCACAAGACCCAAGAGAGAAAAAGAGCCCACCCTTTTGAAAAGGGCTATTGAATGTGAGTAAACTCATCTTTATTCTGTAGTCCATTATCAGAGTGGCCTCAATGGAAAGCATCGCTTTTAACACACATGAGTGCATCGTCCACACACTGCATTTCAGCCGTGTGCTTCACAGTGTCACCTGTTTTTTCTCATTATGATGAATAAACAGACCCGCTGAGAGCAAACACTGTCTCCTCTCAGTGCACAAGGCTCCTTGGTGCCAGAACACCGGTAAGGGGCCTCAATGTGTTGAAAGAGATACAGCGCACACTTTGGCATTGGTCCCGCCTGTAACAAGGGTCCCTTAACTTCACGCTATAGCAAACCATTTTCTTTATGCAGTCCTGTATAAAGAAAGTGTTTGAGTTGTTACTAGAGTAGCAGCCTATAGTTAGTTGACAAAGTAGCTGGCAGAAAGTAAAACCTCCCTCTGGTAAAAGCAGCCATGACTACCAGCCTGTCAGAGCCAGCACATGACATATCGCAGCAGGGAGAGGTGTGAGATACTGGGCACCATGAGCCGTAAGATCTGGAGCCAACCCAAGTTAGACAACTCATCCCTGAGTGGGAGGAAGGTTGGTTTACACAGTGTCAGCTCGCGTGACATTGCCTGACTTGCCCAAAACAAATGGGACCACACTTAAACAAAAGCTAAATTTGGCTAGCCCCAGGGTTAAAAATACTGTGCTTTATCGGTAGAAAAACAATATTTATTTTTGCTATGTTGTCACTTCAGGGTTCACAATGTGGACGGAATTTGCTAAAGAAAAAAAAGGAGAGACAGTAGCATCCACCAAGGTTAAAATGAACTCCCAAATCAAGCTTGAAGCTGACCAATGCAAGGACATTTCCACAGAAGTTTGACCTACAGGAGTTGGCGGATCATTCTGCCCACAGAGTGCCGAGGAGAATGCTAAACCAGACAGAGCTTAGACTTCATGAATCAGTGAGAAAAGGTCCTGTATGACAGCGCGAGTGGAAGGACACCTGTCAAAGTTGTACTCTATAGGGAATATACTGCTATTGATTTTGTCAGAACACACGGTGGAGGTGCTTTGTATCGTAGAGGGCAGTCAAAGGCGTGGACTGATACACCCACTGTTATCCTGGGACTCTCCTGAGGTTTCACCAGGACTGGAGAGGAGGACAGCACAGTGGAGTCTGGCCTGGCAGAGTCATGAGCAGAAGACTAAATGGAGGTCAAAGCAAAAAGAATGACCTGAAAGATCTGGTTTTACAAAAAAATTACAAAAAGGGTAACATTTTATCTTGTTAATAGTGTGGTTTCAAATGAAAACATATCATTTAATGGAAGGGAATGTGAATGTAACTGAATAGGGGATAACATTTGGTAAACGCACAAGGTTGTAACTACACTCACCCTTTTCTTTTTGATCGTCAGTTTCTATTTGTGTTGTGCGGATTTCGCTAGGCTGAGGGTATATGGGTAGCGTATATGCATTGTTGCATAATAGAAATATGATTGTCAAATAGAAAACCTAAATAGTTTGTATTAAAAACTTTAAAAATGTATTATCTGTTATTTCAGTGTATATTAAATAACCTCCATTAGTTGCCGTTTTGCCCTGAATCTACTAAACCATCGTTCAGTGTTTATGCAGATTAGTATAAGATTCAGCACAGACACAAGAGCACATAGGCTGGTCCAATGAGCAAGAGACAAGTTGGACACATATCCACTGGTATTTCAGTCCCAAAGTCAAGCAATTACCCAACTCAGGCAAATAATAAAATCCAAGTTTATTTTTCAATCAAATTGTGACCATGACTTTCACTACATTTCGACTTCAATGTCGTACCGCATACTATAAATAGCTTTTATTCCATGCAATGACTATATAATAAAATAAAGACCCATATGCCATAACATCAAGATAAATATCTGGATATGTACGCATTTGTTTTGTATTTTATCTCTGTTCATCTACATATCTTTAATATCTTTGAAATGTGAAATATAAGTACTTCCTCACAATTATATTTTCCTAATTACATGAGGTTAATTATATATATATATATATAGTGATGGGATAGTGTGTGTGTGTGTGTGTGTGTGTATATACACACACACACACACACACACACCACACACACCACACACACAAACACACACCACACACACACACACACACCACACACACACACACACACACACCACACACACACACACACACACACACACACCACACACACACAACACACACCCACACACACACACACACAACACACACACACCACACACACAACACAACACACACACACACACACCACACACACACACACACACACACACACACACACACACACACACACACACACACACACACACAATCCCATCAGATAACTGCTTTAAAATGTAAGATCTGGCCAAACAAAATTCAACAAAGTATTAGAATATAAATGAAAAAGATATGCAAAATTAGAATATCACACTCAGCAAACAGAAACACACACACACACATTCACCTTGCTGATGATATGGCATCGGGAGTCATTACTCTCAGCATCTCAAGATGCCCTCGGGTCAGCTGCAACAACCTGTTTTTGTCTCTGGACTCCTCAAAGTGTGTGTGTGTGTAGGGGTGTGTGTGTGTGTGTGTGTGTGTGTGTGTGTGTGTGTGTGTGTGTGTGTGTGTGTGTGTGTGTGTGTGTGTGTCTCTCTCTCAGAAAGAGAGAGAGTGAGATATGGAGGGAGCCTGAGAGACAGTGAGTAATGGGTGGGGGGAGGGAGAGAATAATGAAATATGTCAGTCCACAGAGGGTACCACCCGACTCTCCTCACACTCTGTCCTGATTCTAACACTTCTAACACTTAGTGGGACTCTAACTTTCAAGCAAGCAACTCTCAGAATTTGAGAGTGCATTGCTCTAAATAATGTCTCTGACTGTTAGATCAACCCTGTCAATCCGGTTGTTCCCCCACAGGAATACTGTGGCTCTTATTGAATGATATAATGTCCGATGTTTATTTTACATCTTAGGCACTATTTGATATGTTGATACATTCAGTGACCACTGTTTATTTGAGAAAAATAGACTTCTCAAACAATAATGTTCATTGTGTTATTACTGAATTAGTTTGAATACATGGTCAATATGCTTGTTTCCTGTAGAACCCCAGCATGGTGTATCATGTTGTTTGACTTAATATCTCTATTGTAGCTGTTTTGATATCAATATTTGAAACTGAGTTCACTCCAAGGAAGTATAAAAACAGTTTGACATAATAATGAGATCCCTGCTGAGATCATCTTCTCACTTATCTCATATTTTTACTCCTTTATAATTGCTCTGCGATTCATCTGCAAGGGCATATTAGGGAGAAAAATATGAGATGGTATATGTATTGAAAAATGATCACTTGTGCACTGGAGGTTGGTGTAGTTTTTGTGCTATTCCCACTTGGCCTAAGGGTGGCAGTGTCGATTCACCATTTAGCTGCTCGCTGCTGTAGTCCTGCATCTATATTCTCATCGAACTGTATTCCATAAATGAGAGATCACATTGTCATAGAGTAAAGTCATAATTCATGTAGCTAAGACACATGTAATCATATCTTAAGAGAAACATCTAATTTCCCTAAACATATCAATTGAATAATATCAATTAGTTTCATTATGCGGAATCATCGCAGAAGGAAATGTTTTCTATCTTTTTTTTAAAGGATTGAGGGGCAATATCATGAGAGCATCAAGTACTGCTCTAAATAAGGTTTCATTTCACTCTTGTGGATAATTGTGTGATTTTGCTGAGAGGTATACAGTGGTACTCAGGAAGTGGAAGAGCCTCTTGAAGCAGCTCGAGCCAGCACACAGCAGGGGGCAAACCAGCGCCTGGAATAAAGTGCTGCTTGTAGGTGGAATATACTGTAAGAAAAATCAGTTTCTCTGTGTTAAAAGTGTATAATGTATACCAGCATCAATGAATATGTGTTATGTTGAGTGACAGGGGATAATGTTCTCTCAGAGGTCCCGCTAAACCCATTCCAATCAGCTCTGCTTCCCCCCCTGAATTAACCAGTTCCTTTAACAAGCCATTGAATTTTCATCAAACTCTTATAGCTCTCCCCTGATTTACAAACAATCATTTACACATGAAAAAACTCTGCTGCCTCACAAATCAAATTTTCATAGAACATCACCTCTAGAAAGGGAGTGTTTTCTGGCATCGTGTTTTCTCTACTTTCCCTTCGTGTGAAAATCTTCCTGATGAGTGATTTTCTAATTTTCGGTGTCACATCTGTGACTCTGTACTTTGCCAGTAAATGATGAATGGAATTTTGCATGAGCACGCTTATATAAGTTATGTCTTGGGAGTGAGTGAGTGATTGATGCGGACGGAAGTTAAGGGGATATTTTTTCCATTTTAAGTCAAATTTAATTAAAAAGATAGCATCTTCCTACATGCCTCAGTGGAAATACTAATTCAAACATCTTTCAAGTGTTGACCTACAATTCTGCTCACAGTAACAAACTGTAAAAGCATTTTATCCACCAGATATGAAATCTGTATAGAAGGACATGCTAGTCTTGAAAAATACAAAAACATGTGCCAAGGACTTACAGTGTTCTGCACAAACTGCTGACCTAACCGGTGACTCTCCTACAAGCTCATAACAAATGATCCTATGACTTTGTCGAAGTGAAATTACCAATCTAACTTTGACTTAGAGAGACATGAAAAGACGCAACATGAATATTGCAAGGCAACACTCCGAACAAGGGCGCCAATAAAAGCTGCACGGCCCATCTGCTACAAAGACGTATAGCAGGCCAGGAGACAAACGTAAGCTCTCCAATTGTCTTTGTGTCTCACTGCTCCACTATCTCCGCCTTTTGTAATGGTAATCAAAGATTTATCCTGAAAAGAAACTGGCAACTTTCAGCGTATTGTTTGAATATTGGAATTTCAAAGGACTTGTACAGAGCAGCTGTAATGAGTCCAAAGTTGGAGATGAGCGCTGTAGAACAACGTATTTTCTCCATCTCCTTCCCCCGCTCTCTGTCATGGCACCCTTTTTAATCACCCTTCAACCCTGCAGACCTGCCATTCCCCCTGCACACCTCTCCAGGCTGCCAGCGATCACGGCCCCCACCTCTCCTTATTCACTCTTTGATGCATACTCCAGAAATCGGCGTACCTTGAGTGCAGGAGAGCAGTGTGACAGAGCCTTCCAGTCTTCCTTCACTGTATCCACTGTGATTAATTCATGAGTCCAAAACAGTAACTTCCTCTGACACTAATTTCCTATGTTACATGACATCTCTGTAGTTGGCAGGCCGGGTGGGTCCATGGATGCTGAATTATTTCCTGTAATAAATCATTAGGGACCTATGTGTGCCCCAAATGACTTAAACAAATGAACTTGTCTGCTTTAATAAGACCTTCCATTACCTGTATGTTCTGTTTAAAGGCAAGGGTTTAGAAAGAGAGTTAGAGTTGACTATACAACTAATAACACATTTTTTTAACGTACATATGCACTAATGAAACAGTAGCTTTTTAACTTTTTTCAAAAGAGAATAAACAGTTTGTCCAATAGGAGTTGGATAAAATATCAAAACAGTATTGTTTCCAAATTTGCTTTGTGATACTTTATAGATTATTAAAAACGTCATTGCATATTTAATAATTAGATGCAACACGTACCTGAGTAAATGCTTTATTTCATTTGACAAGATATGTGCTCTATCAGGGATCATGGCCTCAAAGCAGTACTTTGATGTTGCCATGAGGCCAGTGTTGGGTTTATCTGTTTCCTGTTGAATTCTTACTCTGTATCATTTTTGTTTTTTACTTCCTGTGTGTTTTTCCTGCCTGGTAAGATTGTCTGTCTTGGACTTATTTGTTTCACCTGTTCCCCCTCAGCCCTGCAACCACCTGCACTTTATCACTTATTAGTTCAGCCTCTGTTGGATTATTGTATGTTGTGAAACATGAAGTTCTGTTCTGTTATGTTCTGTTTTACTTTCCCGCCTGGATTGTACCTTAAATTAAAGTATTTGTCTCTGTTAAAAGCTCCTGTTGCCTGCAGGCTCTTAACCGGGGTCCACCCCTGGTCCACTTGACGTGACAGATGTTGGAAATTAGAGGGACTGCAAATGCAGATCCCACTGGTCTGATTGAGTAAAAATAAATTCTTACTCATATCTTATGCATTTGAGGCTGTGTTCATTATACTTTGAAGGTTGTCCTAATATTTAAAAACATTGCAATACACTGTCTTGGTGTTATATTATTATGTTTTCAATACATATCACATCATCAGAGTTTTGCCATTTCACAGTCCTATGTAGAACCTACTACTACAGCAACGGGTATTCATATAACCTCAACCCTCTGTATGTCACCCCAGGCAACCAAAACACAGTGTGATGTAGTCAGATAGTAATGTAGGAGGTGCAGAAAGCACAGATGGGGCTGAGATGGTTACAAGCTGCTTATCTTCCTGTGGTACAGTTCGCAATTATTTCAACAGCCATAATCCACTAACACTACATTGTCAGTGCACAAGTTCAACTTTCTGGTGGAAACATGGTTTAACAAGTAAGTATATAAACATACTGTATACACTGATTTCTCAGTAAATTAGTTATTTAAAATATAATTGTATTGTGTTTTGATTATGTGGAAGAAGTAGTTAAACTTTTCTCTTCAGGCACCTTGGTTAAACTATTTTATACAGGCTTATTTTCTCTGATTTGTAATGTTTTCAAACTTTCAGGACCTACAGTAATTCAAAGCTCTAGTTTTCATTTCATTTTCAAAAGCCATAACAAGTTCCCAATTAAACAAAGAAAATGATTTCCTAAGTGTATGGCGTATTTAAACAAATAAAGCCTGAAAAAAAGAAACAACAAAAACAGAGGAAAAACTAAATTACCTTCATTTAAAATCTGCATAATTCCAATTTCCACATTATTAATTCATACTACACTAGAATTATTTAACAGCACATAGTCATGTCATACCACCGCTGCTTTTAACAGCATTATTCTTCTCACTGCTGTGTTTACTCGCTTTCAGGTTGGACTTCTGCCAAAGTGGAGGAATATCACTCCTTAGAGTGAAATGAAATGAAATATTTAAGAATATTCGTAGTCATAATATTGAATGAAGTAGTAAGAAAAATAAGACCTGGTTTAAAATAACCCAAACCACGCTTCAACTTTTAAAGAGAAGCAGTTAAGTAGAAGCAATGAACCAAGCTAACTGACTCGGAATACAATGGTATATTGTGGGAGTTCTGGCATGTAGTTACAAAAAAAAGGAAATGAAGAAAAGGCATAAACATATTGATATAGAAAAAGTGCTTGGCAGCTTATTAGACCTAAGTATGGACTGATAACTAGGCAGAACTAACTGCCAAAGAACTCAATAAGTAACACTTAAGGAGCTTAAGTCTTTGATTCCTGACCCTTGACACAAAGCTGCGACTGAGCTTAATTATGCCAAGGACTCTTTAAAGAAGCCTACTCGAACTGAATAAGAATTTCCTGCGACTCAGCCACTCAACTGCAGTACTCTAAATGTACAACATATAAGTGACGCTACATATTCAGGGGGTTCATAATTCAATAACAATGGTCATGCTAGTGCAAATAGGGATCCTTAAATGGGAAAAAAAGAAAGAAAGAAACAACAGTATATGCCGCAGGATTTTCAGACGCTTTATTATTTCAATACATAACTAGTGTATGCTTAGGGAGATCAGCCAATTATCAGCAGGTGCTACTAATGACCCCTACATGGTCACGGATGTTTGTATGTAATAATCTTTGTTTGAAGCCTCACTATAAAACCAGCTCCTAGCCAAACGGGAAAAACTGCCCTTTAATTATTCATAACCCTAATAAAGTAAAAATGATTTAGGAAAATAGAACAGGTCATGTTTCCCTTTGGAGCAGTTTTTAATTAAGTAATGCCCATGATTTAAGAGCAGCAAGTGCTACTGGCCTTAAAAGTGTATTTCTTTTCTTGTTAAGAAATAACAAACCTTCTACATCCCCCTGTACTGGAAACTACTGTCTGTTGACTTCTCTGAACTATGACCCCCCAAAAAGTAAAGATGTCGGAGCAGCTGTGGTTAATGGATGCAATGTGAGTGTGTATTTTATGAGAAAATGAAGAGCCATGATTGGACCAAGATGACACTGAGTGGGTTGCAAACATTGGAAGGCAAGGAAAAACACAGCAAAAAGCCGAGAGCAGGGGTGAAAAAGGTCAGGGGATAAAAGTTATTGTAAAATGACATCAGCTCTTTTTGGTCTCTTTCAGTTGGCTCCAATTTAACCTGGAGCCAAGTGCTACACGTCTCTCGCTGGCAGCTGCGCAGACATTGCCACAAGGGAAGAGATGTTGCCTTATCCGCTTGAATCCCTGAATTATATTCAACATAAAGTTGTGCCATGCAAAGTGCATGAACAACTCATGAAAAGATATTGTAAGCCCTGGTATATAGTAAAAGTAGAACCAATATGCTGTTTTTCCTCTGCAACACTGCATAACCCCTGCCAAAACTCTGACTGTGAAGTGGAAATAGGGTCCTACAATATTTTATTTATAACTCAGGCTATGGGCATTCTTGACATTCTTTGATACAATTCACATTTGTTTTTCCTGTCAAGAGTTAACTTCCAAATATGTTGTTGTTTTTCTTCGGGTGCAAAAGGGGATGAGCGAGGAATATTGGTGATGTATTTCTTTTGCATTTTGTCTTACTCTGACTGGTGCTTTGGGCAAAACTTGTTGAAAGCATTTGTTTTCCTTTTGTGCGGGGAGGGGTGTTGACTTAAAATGCCCCGTAGCCAGTTAGTAGTCATCAGCATATCAAGACACTTCAATTATCAGAAGCAATGTATTTTCCACATCCTGCTTAATGGAGGCCTATAGCTACCATGTAAAATGTATAGCATCTGTGAGTTAATCTGTAGCACTGAACTCTTAAACTCCATTTGAGATCAGTATTAAAAGGGATTATTAGATGTTAGGGATGTCACTGCTAATAATTGGCTCCAGTCACAAATGAGAAATTCATTAAGCCAATCCTCTACCACTGCTATAAATGCAGATACTGTTATTAAAGCTGCAGGGCCTGATAGCTATCAGACGTAATTAAACTGATAATTGTGATTGCAAGATCCTCTTTGTGCTGTAATTATAAAGGCAGTAACATTGGACGTTCTTGCTGGCCCATTTACAGGCAAATGACATGTGTCTAATGTTCATCTGTACTATATAGACCAATTTATAAATATTTGGACATTCACATTTTTGGGGGGTTCGTAACTCAACCTCAACTCTTTTAAGCCTGACCCTTTGAAAATAATGTGACAAAGAGTATGACTTATCAACCATAATCCTTCATTTAAGGTTATTTACATCCATATTGGGTCTACATACTGTATTCCATATGCATTGCCCCAAAATTGAAGGGGCTTCAGGTCTTATACTGTTTAACAAATGTGTGATCATCCTCACATATTCTCAACCGTTAAAATCAAAGTTTGGTGGCCAAAAAGAAAGTATGTAATTCTCCAAATACTAACACACTGCAATGTAATGATAAAGTGTTTAAAAACGAAGTGCACTTTTTCATGTGTCACAGTGTACACTCATGTGACATGGAAGGTATCTACTGTTCATAGGAAGTTATTTGTTCATATATAGTATATTTTGGGTTACGGTAAGGGTTATAATATAATATATTATTTCATTTTAGTATGTTTTACTGTCTAGCTTTTGAAATGGCAAGAGATGGCAACCATGGAAAAGGAAACATTCAAAGTGTACAAGTAAATCTACAGCAAATGTTGTCATTGCTTTCTAAAAACATATTAAACACTTAATGGAGCAGCCGTTTTCATTGTAACATTTGGTCATAATTTGGTAGTGATTCTAGTAATATAAGTGCTCATTTGAAGATTGCCAATTTTACCAGACGATTGGCAATGGTTAAGGTGAAAAAAAGCATCCCACAGCACCCTTATATGTTAAGTTCAGTGTAGTGGTATGGTCTGGAAGTAAACCATATTTACACAGGTACAGTTGCTTTAACAGTTGCTATATATTTAAATGCAATAACAGTGTTCAGTTCTTATTTACATACAGTAGAGACATTTCCATCTCTCTAGACATCATCACTTTGTGGCCCTTTCTGACTTTTTGATATTCTGCAGTCCCTGGTCTCAGTAGACCAGATAATACATGCTTGTTCGGGGGGGGTTGGGAGCTGCTGTCAATCTAGTGGTGTCAAACCACTGGTGTCACTCTGACAACCGATCACTGTGAAGTGCACTGCACCACAGTAAATCAGTGACAGCTGTATCAGTAAAGGTGTCACCAACATAAAGGAAGAAACTGGAGATAATAATGAGTTAGAAGTTGTTTGACGCTAAATTAGTGTTAGGGCCCGCCTGAGCACATCCTTTATTCTCACATATGTTCTATACCAGATTTTGAGGCCGTGTGAGCTCACTTGCAAATTCCATAAAAAGAGGACCAGGACTAAGCTGTGAAATATGACTTTGGGGCAATGAAAAAAGTCTGTAGATCAAAAACGTAACCTTGTTGCAAAATATTATAACACGCGCTTATAGAATAGATGTATATTTTATGGAAAGTCATTAAAGTATATTGCTTTATTAGGGCTTGAATCCTGCGCCTTTCCAGGTACTCTTTCAGAAATTCAAATAATTTAGGTTCTTTAATATTTCCCAACAAAGCAAAGCAATATCAACCATTCTTTCAACAAGAATCTTCAACATTCAAGCTTTGACACTTTTTGGTGAGAAAATACATTATCAGCTCCAATGAAGGCTTTACTTGTCAAAATGTATCAGTATTGGTGCACTGCAACCAATCAGGGTTTTTTTGCTCTCTAATGTCTTACCTCGCTATCATGAAGTACTTAAATTAAATTTGTATTTCCAATGCGGCCGTTAGCCTTGCCAAAATGTCAATGAGTCTCTCAAACTGTTATCCAATAATGGAAGTCAGTACCATGATTGCATGAAGAAAAGCTGAGTGGATAAAGCCACTTAATCCAGTGCTCATGTTTGCTAGAACATTTACACCATTTATTCTGTGTTTGAAAAACTTCTGAACCTACGTACACCCGCGAGAGCAACTCATGATGGAAGAAATAAAAGCCAGAAAGCTGAGAGTTTGTTCCTAAGCCATGAAGAATTGCTGTAATATCAACCGCTGTGACCAGGAAAACTACCTTATAACTGAGAATCTGTCAAGGAGCACCTCTTGCTGGGGATTGTTTGGTTTGACACAATATAATCTGTGAGAAAGAAAGTGAGGACTGGTGAAAGCAAGATATTTAACAGAAACTGGCAGAAAGAAAGAGGGGAAATAAAGGTTCTGCTGAGGCAAAAAGCTGGCACAGGGCATGGAGTGCAGTGAGAATAACTGAAAAACAACGTCAAGTCAACTGAGAACTAGAAGGTAAAAAAGCAGAGACTTTCAGTGTAAATGAAAACTGTGATAACATTCCTCATTATTCTCCACAGTTTGTGGGCCTAAATAAATGACGGATGTATAGTCAATTGTACATCTGCCATAGAGCTACAACTGATGCCACATTAAAGGACACTGATATTTATGTGGGTCTTGAACTTGCTGCCATTCCGCCTATGGGTCATGCTAACTTTGCACTAACCATCTCCATTGTACAGATTAAAGGCATACAGACTGTGGCTGGGTGGAAGCAGATCCAAATGCAGTTTGTTTCAAAAGCTAATCTAGGGTCCGCAATTCCAGGAGGGATTTTTGACACTATAAACACTTAAAATTACGTATTTGAAGCTGAAGTCTAATAAAATGCTTTAACCAATATCGCCCACACTTTTAAACATCGTGTTTCCAACATTTTTATTTTTACATTATTATGTATGTTACATCTATCTCCTGCCCTGATTTTCTGAGATACATAGCCTGAGTCATCACAATGAGCTGATGATGCTTAAATGGCCGTTCAGTGCTAAAATAAAAGGACACAATTGCTATCGGGCATGAGATTTCGAGAAATTAATCCCTCAAAAGAGCCTTGCTAGATTGGTGTGAAGATGATCAAACTGCTCACTACAATGTACATTGTTGCTGCTTTCTGCGATTATAACATGTAAGTCCACAGCAATGACCTTGAAGTTAGCCTGACGCATAATCAGTTGGAAAATATACTGTACCACAATACCACGTTATATGTATCTGTTTAAGAAACATACAGGTAAATGAAACCTGTATGGCAATTGACACGTTTAATACACCTGGAGAAAATAAGGGGGACAGGAGCAGAGTGACAGGGTATAATTGCTGGCCAGAACAGAGTGACAGGAGAAGAAAAAGAGAAGAAGGAGGCGAAGTAGAAAGTCCCAGAAAGCAGAGTGGGCAAGTGTAGCCACACAGCAGAGGCATATGGCACATGTTGTAGTCCTACTTTACCCAGACGAGAGACACACAGTCTGGAAGGCTGGGCCAAGCTGTCTAGATACAAGTTTAAGTAGGCTACTGTAAAGTGAAGTGGTGAGCAGTAAGAACTAGTGTGAGATCCCCACTAGTGGCAGTTCACTTTTTAGGTAACAGCAGCACAGCATATAGGGTAGAGGCGGACAGGATGTCACTAGCTGCTGGCCTACAGGGTTGGAGCTGGACTTACGGGATCTGCAACAGATTCTGTGTTCAAAAACAACTTTGTTATTGGACTTTTGTTTTCTCCATACTTTTGACAAGGACTAGTGCATTCTGCTGTCTCAGCTATCTTTGTTCCCTAAAAGTCTGTTGACAATAATTGTCAAAGTAAATTACTCATCTTGACTTCTGTCTCCTTTGGGTAATTTCTACTGCTGAACCCTGTTAATAACGGACAACAGAAACCTCTTCTTGCAAGGTCCAAGTGTTTTACTATTTAACTTGGTAGCATAAAAGTATGAAAATGGGATGTAAAATTATTCAGAAACCATTACAATATAAAATCTATAATAGACCAGCGGTTCTCCAACTGTGGTCCGGGGTACTGCAGGTGGTCCGTGGAAAAAAGCTAAATAAAATCCACTTTTTATTATCAAGGATTTTCGGGGACCACCTCATATGTGACTTGCTCTATCAAAATCAGTCGCATTGACCCGAAGACACATTTTGAGTTGTATACATTGTTGGAAAGGGTTGCAGAGTGCGAGTGAGAGGTGCCTGTCATCTTCCCTTTACAAGCTTCAAAAATGTATTTATCGTGTGATTTTGGAAATAAAAGTTTCATAATCTGAATGCCAATACTTTGTTTATTTAAAATCTACAAAACACCCGAACCCCCGAAAAACTATTTTTTTACGCAAATCCACGTTTATTTTGAAATGAGCCGTTGCGACTTCCGACTGATTATTTCCTTATTGTACACGTTTACATACATTTATTTTATATTCAGTGATTGTATGCTACAGGTAGTAGGCTGTATTTTAATTAAGTTCCTTTGATATTGTAAACTTTGTGTTATGCGTCTCTTTCCTGCAATATCTGATGTTGAAAGAGCTGAAGCTGCAGTTCATGTTCGCTGATGCAGCTGTTGTGTTCTATGATTGTATGCTACAGATTTGAATATATGGTCAAGGACCAAAAGAAAGAAAGAAGTTGTCCGCCGTCCTCTTTGAGAAACATACACAACGCAGACAGACACCGGTCACACGTGCGACAAAAGTATCAGATAGGTTTCAATTTAGAGATGTCCCGATCCGATCACGTGATCGGGGATCGGAGCCGATCATGTGATTTTCAAAAGATCGGAAGAAAAAGATCAGGGATCGGGAATTTTTAAAAAAAAATTTTATAAAATATTTGTATTATTTTATTTAATGTTACAAAACAAAAATGACCATGTTCACGTCTTAAAGTCATCCTGAGGCCTTAGTTTTGGTTTAAAATTACACAACATCATGTATGTGTTGCTTCTTTTGGGCTGTTTTATTTGTGACTGAATGTGAACTTGTGAAGCTAGTCAAGCTACCTCTTTCCAGTAGAGTTATTTTTGTTTTGTTACTGCACTATCTGCAGTCAATTTGTTTACATGGTTATTTTGTGGTGGACCACTGATAAGCTTTATTTTGTTTTGATCCAATGCTGCACAACTGAACTGATCCAATGCTGCTGTGAAAAAAAGAAGCTATATCCATGTTGGATAGAATGGGTAGTTGGGTACTGTCATTTAAATACAAAAATAACCTTAAGGGACAACTTGAATGCTTTTTTCCTTTTTTTTCTCTTAATGCATTGCATAAAGATCGGATCGGGAAAAATTGGTATCGGCAGATTGTCAAAATCAAATGATCGGAATCGGATCGGGAGCAAAAAAAGGTGATCGGGACATCCCTACTTCAATTTACTTTGGATTGTCTATAATTAACTATAAAAAAATATCGGCGTTTTAACACTATGTTTATATATGTACTTATTTTTACGGTTTGCATATGAGGTGGTCCACGAAAATCCTTGATAATAAATAGTGGTCCGCATAAACAAAAAGTTTGAGAACCCCTGCCATAGACCATTAATGGGATGACACCAAATCGGGCATAAAGTGATGGGGGGGAGGGGTAAAGGCCATCCTGGCTCTGACCACGCCCATTTTCGAACTTAACGACACATTTTCACAAGTGTCTTGACTTTATCTTGTTCGTTTGCGATGCTTTTGTGGTTACAAAGTATTTCAAAAATAGAAACCTGAAGCAAATGACTGAAAACCTCCTCTTGATGAAACACGTGGTGTCGAAAAGAAACTTAGAAAGTGGACTTATATTTTGTCAGATTTATTGAATTGTGCAGGCCACACATGGGACATTTGGTGATTTAAACAGAGGCCAAACAAACACGTTGCAAAAAAATACATAAAATTGGCCTGAATGAGAAAATGTCATGCTCGGACACAAATTTAAAATCTAAACTAGCTCTTAATTCAACAGTTATGGGTCGACATCAGATGATTAAAATATGTTAGGCAGGGAAACAACAAGCCACAGGGCACATAAATAACCCTATCCGTCCACCATTTTATTTTTTCCGCTTCACACTAACACATCCGACCAAAGATTGGTAGACAAGTGGCTGTTCCTGAGAGAATGAGTCCCATGACCCTGGGAGAAGGGTGAACGCTCAGTCTCAATTCACCCGCAGTCGGTTTCAGGCTTATTACACAGTAATCTCCAGAAGTTTCCTCCTGCTGGGAATAGCCTTGCCAGCATTTTAGCAGCAGGGCCCCGTAAGGGAGGAGTGGAAATTAGAGTATCCTCTTTGCTGTGATTTATTACCTCCCACACTCGAGGGTTTGCTCTCGTGTTACATTTGTTTGTCTTTCTTGAATTTCCTTCCACTCTGTTTTGCTTCTTTGCCGTCTGGTAATCTTTATCCATTTAAAGTCATGACAAATAGACCTCAGGTTTGTTATCAAACATAATCTGTTTAGGGAGCAGTGGGTTGCGATCAACTTTATAGATTATTGTGCCTTTGTAACTGAATGCTTGTTCGAAGAGAAACAAAAGATTGAAGGTAAGCAAGTTTAAATCCTGTATGCCCAAATCTGCTGTCTACCAAACACGGGGCACAGCAGGACAATTGTTTTCTGTCAAAGGGACCAGAATATGCATCTCGCATTTCTGATCATATCCCAGCGTAACAAATATATATATATATATATATATATATATATATATATATAAATAAATAAATATATATCTATATATATATATATATATTTATTTATTTATTTATATGGATTAACTCCTGATGAATACTAATTTGAAACTGTTTTCATGGTGGCCCATCTCTGACTGGAACAGATTCCCCTGTCAAAAAAGTCTGGTCAAGGTAAATTATAATGGATATTGGAATTATGGCAGGTGCCATGACTCTCATTGTATTTTTCACCGGCCCTGAACCTTTCTGCGTGAAGATGACTAATCAGTGTTAGTTTATTTCATAACTGGTGTTTACGCAGGATAGAAAGTGGAGCAATATCCCTGCATTCATAAACATGTTATGGATACAAGGTTATCTGGATGCTTGTGGTGTTCAGCTAGCTAGCACTACTCTTTCTGTTAATGCATTTCACTATACGTCTTTACTACTCCACCGGTTGTTGATAGCGTAACAATTACATAAATCAGAGTTTAGATTTGCATCAGAGACTGTACCTGGATCTACAAAAGAAAAAACAATATCTCAAGTGCTAATGTAACCCCCCCTTTTGCACCACTTTTGTTTGGGTGTACAGGGAGGTTAGCATACTGAGCAACTCCCCCATCTTTACATATGCCAATGATAATAAGATTCAGACTCCAGTAGCAAGTGTACACTTGGGAAAACATCTGTAGTGTTCAATCATATTTACTTCAATAGTAAGGCCATTCTCTACACAGAAGATGTGGAAATGCTACAAACAATTACAACATTCTGGGCTTGGTTACTTACAGTAGTGAGATAAGATCAAGATTGTTTGTGTGTGTGTGTGTGTGTGTGTGTGTGTGTGTGTGTATGTTGTGTATGTTGTGTATGACATGTTTGTCTAACCCTAACCCTTTGGTGCGGAGATTGGAAGCAGGGTTAACAGCTAGCCCAGATAACAATTGGGACATAATTATCTTAATTACATGTTGTACTTTGTTAGCAAGAAAACTTGTCCCTGGCACATTTTCATTGGTTTGTAGTCTTAGGCAAGGCTTATTGTTACTCTAAGATAAGACTTACATTTTGCTCACGTTAGCCACCCTACCCCAAGGCTAACTCAGATCATGTTTCCATAGTAATAATTGGTGACAGCTGACCAGTTAACCATAAGTCCCAGGAAGTGCACCCTGCATTGAAACAAATCTTTGTGGTGGCCAAATGGTGGTACCAGAACTACAATGTCATTCCGTGACGTCAAATACGTGTTTTGGTGGGGTATTTATTGTACCCCAAGTTAGTCCATTTTTGGCTTCGCGCCACTGAGCGAATTTCAAATCCAATTTGCGGCGCACCACCTCGAATGCTGTATCCTGTTCTCTTTATATATCCATGGTACCAGTGGCAAGAGAAAACATGGCTCATAGTATATGATATGCTTCAAATGCTATGTAATGAGAAAATAAAGAATATTTTTTAGAGCACGCAAGTACAGCACTGAGCCATTCTACATTAAAAAGCCACAGCATCTCAGCTTGGGTTTAGATCTGCAATGCATTGAGATTTTATGCTACTGTACGTTTTTTCAATTGTTACACTCTTCATTGAATTTGAAATGTCCTTGTAACTGCAAACGTTTAGACAGTGTCAAAGAGGGTTGATATGATTCCTTTGTCAGCCATTTACAGTTTGAAAAAAGGACTCAATTAACCCAATACAATATGGCAAATAGGTGGAATATTTGACAGCTTAGCATGCGATTCAGTTAGACAATTTAAGTCATACTTATAGTCCTACTCATAGTTAAACTATATTCAAATCAGCATATTTTAGAATCCAGTCCTTAAGGAATTGCTTGGCATTTTTTCAGATTTAGGACATGGCAGCTGCTTCAGTAAGAACTGATGAACTGGGGTAGAACTCTATCCTGTCAACATGACACATTATCTCTTCATTCTTAATTTCTTCCCCTCTGCTACCGGCCTCTTAAACAAGGTCCGGCCCCCCCGCTGACACTTTACCTCTGCCACATCACAGACTATATGCATTACATTAATGCCGACAATGTCATAATCCTTTCTGCACATATTCTGATTTCACATTTCATAGTTTATATGCAAAAATTCATTCATAGCATTATATTTCCATGTAAATGACTGCTTTATTTAATTATTTGTATTGCTATTTAACTGTATTTTATTACGGTGTAAAAGATTTTGTGTTTTATATTAGATTTCTTGTTTTTCATATTTTATGTATGCACCATGACATCAAGTCAAACTCCTAGTATGTGCGAACCTACCTGGCAATAAACCTGTTTCTGATTCTGATTCTGAAGAATCATTCTTGATTAATAGGGGGGTGGACTTTGATGGATATGTGCAGTGATTCAGCCAGTACTTGGAAGAGACCATGAGAGACGCCCACACTTTTTACCAGAAACAAGATGACCTCTACAACAGAAAACTGAAGGCGTGTCTTGACTACCAACTTAGAGCTAACAAATCACTGATCACGTTTGGAAACATGATAACACACAAGATATTGATGGTTCAGTAACTTTTCCAGGCTGTGATGCTGAGGACTCAATGTGTTATGTGGATTCCTCAACTTGAAAAAGATTTCCCGAAGCAGTTGTTGTGTCTGCCGTAGACTGTATCTTCTATCGTTCTGTCAATTTAAAAAAATATGATGCCAACAAAGCTTTGGAGGAGTAGTATGTATAATTATTATTGTAGCATCTTAAGAAAGCACTCAACCAACCATTCTGTAGGTTATGTGTCAGATTCTCTATTTATATACATTTTGTATTCCCCAGATGTAACACTTTGACAAAGGTGGACTTGCTTTTCTCCACCAGCTTCACCCTCATAAAAGTGCTTCAAAATAGAACATTTCCCGGAGTGTTTGTAAGTTCAAACAGGTGTAAATAATGTGTTACTTTGTAGGGAACACAAAAGTTGACAAAAGAAGAACGGTCAAAGGCACTCCTCTGGCAAAAAACCTTTGATCAGGTGGCTTTTTTTTTTTTTTTTTTTAAAGGGAAATCATAGTCAAAGATTGTTCATGGAAATATGTATAGAGCGACACAAACAGCCAGCTATCTTTTTTCAAATTTGACTTTTACAATAGAGTGCCTTTGGACTTTTCTTCTTTTTTTTTTTTTTTTACATAAAAGTGCTTTTTGAATAGCCGCAGTTGGAAATATTACCTGGAGAGTTCAATAAAAGGCAAAACTTCAGAGGTTGTTGTTGAACCTGAAAAATCCTAGTGCATTAATAGATTTTCATTGTAATCAAGTCAGTGCATTATGAACTACAGTAAAGCGATTATAGTTGTTGCTTGCAGTTGCAACCTAAATGTTAAACCCATCAGATAAACTTAGTTAGTAGATACCAATTGCAGACAGATTGCAGAAAGGGAATGAAACTCTGCATGATTCAGGGGCCAAGAGCTGAAGAATATAGATAGTGTTATAGGACCCCGAGCAAGCTGTTGTCAGGGGGCCTAGAATCTAAAACAGCACCACTTCTTTCTTCCTGACCTAAAGTGTGAGATTTACATTTGTGCTGCGGGGCTGTCCACTTTTTCTGCAATCTCTCTACTTCAGTTGTGGATAACTTATATTTTCTGAAATACCTCAGAAATCTTAGATAGGCTGAGCAGAGGGTTTTATTGTACATGTAGCTGAGAAGATCAATCTCAAGTTGCCTGTCACAAAATGAGACATCTATCTACTCACTTGTCTTGTAGATGGCATTACGTGGAAGATTTTCAAAACCCATTTGACCCATTAAACTTTATTCTAGCTACTTTAGAAATATTTGCCAACTTCATCATGTTTTCTTTCAGTCAGACAAATGGACTATGGAAAGCAAGGTTGAGAGGTTGTGTAAGAGTGGGCTCCTCTTTCACATCCTGATGACTAAAGGATTTTAAGTTTCTTAGTTCAGTCTTTTCTGGCTTTAGGAGAGTTGCTTGACTTCACTAATGTTGACTGAATTGTCAGACTATAGACTCTTCACAGGAAATTGCAGTTGCAAAAAAAATACCTTACAGCTGTGGGTCTTGTATCATGGACACTGACTCATTCCAGTTTTTGTCTAGCCACTAGTATTTCCAATATCCCACGGAAACGCTCTTTCTTGCTGCACTGTTTTTGTCACTGCTACTGATAACTCTTTATAAAGCTCAAAGAGAAATGTTTCAGTTGAAACAAGGGGCAAATTTGCTCACATTTTGACTCCGGTCCCATACACCATGTTCCACTCGAGTATGCATGGCTGATAAGGACTCTTTAACAGCTAAATGGATTACTGCACCAAGGACACTGTAACCTCAGTAAAGGATCAGGAGGAAATTGCTACCACTTTCCCTGTACACGCTGTTAGCAGAATCGCGACACCATGCAGCTCTAGTAGTGTCATTCTCTAATGCCATGCATGTCTTCATCGACAAGATCAACCTGAATGATGAATTTGAAGGTAAATATCAACTTAAACATTTTGATTCATATCAATGAAACAGTGTGGTCAAAAATTTCCACTTGGGTTTAATTTAAAGGGGACACATCATGAAACATTCTTTTTTTTAAGGGCCTACCAGCCCATTAATTATGAAATAAGAAGACCAAGTCAGTTTTCTTGATAGCTAAGTCAAAAATCACCTGGTTCAACAAGCCATGTTTTCAAATATATTCAGACAGACAGTATGAGAAAACTAACATGTTTTGTTGAACATTGAAGCATCTTAACATGGCTAAAGGAAAAAAATACAAGGAAAATATCTGAAAGTAAGCTTACCATCTCCCCTTTAATAAGGTTTGTGTAGGTAGCATTATGGCATAATTCACATCTTCTCAAATCATTTAAAAAATAAATATGTACAAAACATAATTGCCGCTTGCA
Source organism: Dissostichus eleginoides (assembly GCA_031216635.1). NCBI lineage: Eukaryota > Metazoa > Chordata > Actinopteri > Perciformes > Nototheniidae > Dissostichus > Dissostichus eleginoides. The sequence goes on along the minus strand of CM062270.1, from coordinate 13,374,970 downwards.
AGGATTGAGAAGCACATTACTTCCTGTGCAACACATAATCGTCACAGGAAAGGCCTTTATTTTTAATTTGCTGAAGTGTGACTCTCTTATTCAAGCATGTCACAGATTTCTTACTTTAATATATTTTTTTCTGAATCATAGGCAATTTTTTAACATACATCAAATAAGCAGCATCTCTTTCAACTGATTGAAGAAGAGAGAAAAGCACACATTTTATTTCTGAAAGGATTTCAAAGGAAGAAAGCAGTTCACTGGCCCAAGATAATGAGAACTGGAATGCTCCCATGTGAGTGAAGGAAGGAAACTGACAAGGACACGCTGGTAAGAAAAATCACATCGGAGTATTATGTAGTATGCGTTTATTTTATATTAGCCTACTAATGAGTAACAGCCATGTTGTGTGTCACATCTAATTACACTAATTTAACAATAAACAGCTTTAATCAAGTGTGCAGTGGCAACGTGCATCAACAAGTCACTCTCGCGGTTATCTACAGAGTGACACATTAATCTAATAAAATGCAATGAGATTTGTCAGGTATTTTGAAGAGGGCACACTGCCTGTCCCCAAACTGTTGCCCCTCTCTCCTTCCACCATGAAACATATCCCATTTGTCACATACATACCTCTGGGTATGATGGGAACTCAACTGTGCATACCATTATCGCCTCTTACTGACAATGCCTAGTCATAAGCATGCAATTCCCAGAGGTCACCTTTCCAGGCCTGTTGGAGTTATTGCCGTGGGTCATGTGGCATGCATGACTGCCTGGAAGCACGTCAACCGTGGGGGGGGGGGGGATTATTACATTTATGTGGTGGGGTTAAAAAAATGACTTTAAAAACATGGTTTTGCTTTTAGTGTAATACCGTGGGCCAGGAACTTTGGAGTCTCAGAATACTTGGAACAAATCAGAGAAAATGCACCTGCTGCCTCCCATTTTGAACGATTTCACACTATAACCTCTTTAGTGTTAAATGTAACCCCTCTCAACTGGGGAACTTATATTTAACATCAAATGGACCAAAAAGCTATATGGCTAACGTGAAAGGGGTTATTTTGAAGATCCAACAGAGAAATCTCACAGACTCTGCAGCTGCCAGATTTGTAGCTTCTTTTAGCTCATTGATTTGGTTTTAAAAATAAATGTTGTGTGCTGTATTTACTCAAATGTGTTATGTATTCAACCTCACAGAGCATCCCCCTTTTCTACAACAGCAGGCAGAGAAAGCTGGCGTAAATCCGCTATACACTACCACTACATGACCCCCTAAGGTAATACATGTCAAGGATGCAAATCTTTTATATTCCCAAAAATGACAAAAAGTGCAAATTTAAAGTTGCATTGCACTGGTTATACACAGTAATAGATAATAAACACTGGATAAAGCGCAATATGAATATGGTCCATTTACCATACTATTACTGTATGCAGCTGTATGTATTATTTGCCTACAAAACAAGCCTTGAAAACACTCCTGATCAGCCTGGGCTTGGAAACCACATTTATTTTCATGGAAAGCCTGCAATATAAACTGGCGGCATTGAATTTGAAAAATCAGGATATTTACTGAAACCCTGTTAAGTTTTGAAAAAATTCATGAAGTAGATGAAGTACAGATGAAGTACGCTCTCTGGTGCATACATTTTGGACATTCTGTTTTAAATCTACCTCTTGCAAGTCTTTCAACTTTATGAAATATTATATAAAATGTGTGTTTTTCTTTATAGGTTAGACAGAACTAACCTGCTCAGTAAAATGTGATGGGTTCCCAAAGACAGCATTGGCTTAGATAAGCAACTGGCCAAAGTGCAAAAAGGTCCCCGTGAGTAAGACCATATTTTTGAGCTTTACATTTAAGCTGCCATGACATCTATTAAATAAAGTCCATTTCAGTATAAAAAACCTTGCTAAAGCAGTCTTCGGCTACTCTGGCTGTTTCTTCAATTATTTTCCAGAGAAAAAGCCTTTGAAAATGAAGACTTGGCTGCACTGTTGTAACTCTGAAAGATAATTAATCACTTGATTGTAATTAGTGAAATTGTCACAACATGATAACTGATAATGATACTCCTTAAATCTTTAACTGTTCTTTTACATATCAGGTGATCATGATGAAGTGTCTAAAGGTTTTCATTAAAAGTTTAAAAAAAAAGACAGTTATCAGGATTCTAATCAATGTGTATCTGGCACACAGACACAAACACACACACACACACATACAAAGGCAATGATTTGAAAACGCGGAGGTGGTGCTGGACAATTATTTTGTATTCGGCAGTGAACAGACCGTTTCCAGGGACTTTTGGCTTCCTGCTAAATTAGCGTTGAACAATGTTGAGATGGAAACAGTGCAGGCAACAAAGATAAAGCGTTTAGCAGGCTTCAGGGCATTTTTATATTGTAATAATTAATGTTCTATGCCACCATGATGCAGGAGTGTCAGCAGCTTAATTTAAATCCCGCTCGATTTCTTCCTGACTTAATCTTCATTACTTTCCCATTGCTTGTAACATGTTTACCAGTGATTAAAATGTTCCAGAGAAAAGCTCCAAGTAATGGTGATTGCTATAAGGGACTTTTCATATTTCGCAAATGTGGATTTCACACATTCATAAATTAGATGCGAGGTCTGGCACATGTTTATGTACAGGACTAACTGTCGAGCAGTGATTCTTTTGGATTATTCATGACTCTCCATTTGCACGCTGGCAATTTGTAATTCAGTGCGATACAGTTGAGAAGCACTGTGCAGGATTAAGGAGCTGATGGCAACCAACATCGATCAATTTCAAAACTCTGTAATTTCTCACGGTTACGGGGAAATAGAGGAAAACTGAGTGGGAGGCACCTCTGGTCTGGCTTCATTAACAACACAATTACTGAAGCAATCGATTATTTTTGGTAACATTGTCATCATTAAGAAATAAGAACAGTTAAGGCAAGAATGACATAATAAAAATGAGTTGATATAGCAGTGGATTAAAAGCAAGCTGTACCTAGTGGTTAAGAAAAAAGTACACTGTTTTGTATGAAACATCCCCTTAAATAACAGTATGCATCAGTTTGGTCATGTCTATAAATGGCTTCTATTTACATTGACAAGAAAGCATGGAAGCTGTAAATTGCAGCAAAAGGAAGTAGAAGTGTGATAGCAGGAGATTTTGTCTTACGATACTCATTCTTGTAATAATTTGATTAATCTAAATGTCCAAACTTGGGCCAAACCTTATGGCACAATTTCATAGAGTTTTGTTTTGTAGTCCGTAAAAGTCCTTAAAGTACATCGTGTGGGTTAGGGTTAGTGTTGATCGGAAGTACGTGAATCTCTTTACAGATGTATAAAAACGCAAGCAGGGGCTGCAATGGCAGAAGAGTTTATTTGTTTTACCATCTAGTTATATGAAATAGGTGCCTTGAGATTCCCAAAATAATTCTTGCAAATGAATGTATGTATATGAATGTTGAAGTGAACGTTCCCACTTTTAGATAACTTTGATTTAGGTCGTTAGCATACGCTAGCCTTATATTTAAGCAAAATCAAATAACTAAAATCTTAGTAAAGTTTGAATGAATGTTTTACGAAAACACAATTTGGCCATCAACAAACTCAAGCAGCTAAGTTAGAAAAGTTAGCATGTCGGCTAATGTGCTAAAACGAAAATAGCAAACACATCAAAAATCACAGAGTTCGCCATATAAATGAACTCTGGGTTCACAGAGCTGTCAGGAAATATCTCTGTAAGTAAGGTTCATGCCTTCTATTTTGTTCCTCATAAATTGTTTCAGGTCCTGCCACTCCAATCTGCCCGGCAATCAACACATTCCCTTCACCTGAGCCCACCCCCTATCTCCCATACTGCACCTCATTCCCATCATAAGCCACTCTCTATATATACAGAGAATAAATAAAGTATTCCTCTGCCATATTCTCTTGAGTATTTTGTCTAGCTTTCCAGTATTTCTGAAAAATGTGTTTTGCCTGTATGGACATTCTGCTGGATTCTTGGATTCTCTTGCCTTTCCCTTGTCGGAACTGTTTGCCTGATCGTCTGGATTGCACCCCCACCTGCCTTTTGAACAGAGTAAAGCTGAAGTCTCCGACGACACTCATTAGTGTCCACGTCTTGCTTTTGGGTCAAAGTTTGTGATTTGTCTGAAATCATTATACTCAAGGCATTCTAGAATAGTGTGAGGAAACAAAAGAGTGGTCAGCTGGAAAAACAGGGGGAGTTTCAAATGTGTTTTGTTTGTCTTTTTTTTTTTTTTTTTTTTTAACCTAGTTCTAGTCCTCTTGTATTTTAAAATTTAAAAAAAAAAAAATCCCACAAATCTACATCATCAATTTATATAATCAAATAAATGTATTTCATGATTTACATGTTCTTTAAAATGTTACGATAAAAACATATGAATAAAAGCAGGAGTAGTTTTCATTTAGAAATAATTGTTGTATTTAAATACAAATCTGAGTGCAGAAAGGAAGCCTTACAGATAATACAATTCAGTAAGATTTGAGGTAAACAAAATCAAAGATTGTAGTCTTGCCTCAAAAGTCTTCCACCGAATTACAGAGGAAGTGTCCCCCTCTCCCCCAGCCATTTTGAATATATTGGCTAAATTTGCATGTTAAGACGTGTCATGTCAAGTTCCTGCGTGTTTAAAGCCAAATGTGCTTTTATTGTATTACTTGCAGTAGGTCTTTATAACTGGGTATTGTTTCTTTTACGAAATGTGTGACCTTGACAACAGAGACCAGCATTTTCCTCCTGTCTCCCACAAACTCTTACTTTTTTTCACCAAAAATAGGGATCCTTCCAGAAAATGTGGGACCTTAAGAAACCGATTTTGAATCGCAAATGCGCTTGAAAATATAAAGTTATCTAGCCTGCAAACACATTTATTGGGGTTGCCTTCTCTATAAAAAAAAAGAAGCCTGTCCAGTAAAACTCTTCACATTATGCAACATGACGTTATAGCCGAGAATCAGCACTAGGGACAATTTTTTCCAGTTTATAGCATACATTGTTTGTACTAAGTTTTTCTCTGCAACAAAAATAATGTAGGAAACAAACATAAAAGCTGATTTTCTTTTACCACCATAGAAAAGGAGACAGTATCTAACCTCGTGGTGTTATACTTTTTCTGAATACCTTGTCTCCTTCACTTTATCAGTAACCTATCCTTCATTTTCATTGCAGGAAATATTGCATCTAAATTGTGATCTCTTTCCAACATTGTGGACTACACAGCGTGCGCTCACGAGAACCTTTTGCTCTGTGGTAACTGATAACAGTCTTTGAGCTTTGAAGGTGACTCGTTTAACTTCTAGTCGGGGCTAATCTGTCTGGATTTTGTCAGACGATAGAACAGCCTGTATCCTAAAATAAGGGCAGGGCAGGAACTGACTCTAGCAGCCCGCTTTTGGAGGATTTGGAGGTTGAGCCACTGTGGTTCAGGAAACACTTTCACGCATAACAGCGGGTGAGAAATAATTCCCTAAATCAACACTGCATCTATTGCCTTTGAATGCAATCCTGTAATAAGAAATGCAGTTTGACAAGACCCCAGTGGAATCTTTTCAGGGTTTTATATTGTGGTCTTATGTTATGAAAGAGCCTCACACTTTCATTCTGCTGTAGTTGCACATTGGAGTTTCAAGTTGTCTTTAAGGGAGGAAGTCGGGTTCTGCCGTTATCAGAAAATTAGAAGCCAAGAACTGCGTGGGAGTCGAAGATAAACCCACAAAGCTCTCCCTGCTTTTCACTATCATAATGTCAATGCCAGATGATTGTAAACCCACCCTGCATTTATAGATTAGATTTAGCAAAGTTGATATAGGGGTCCGCACTGGAGGCACAGAAGCATCCAGAAAGGAAAAAAATAATGTCTGTCTTTGTAATTAGTGCACTTTTTATAAATTCAACCTTTTGAATCCACTGCCAAGTAATGAGGAACTTTCAGAATGACGATTTCAGGAGCTTCATAATCTGAACATTCATGTCGGATCATGGTGGCTAATTACCCTGTCAAAAAGAGGAAATGGAATGTGATTGTTTAGCTGACAAAAGAGCATTATTATACAGCCGTTTGATGATGTAAAACCATTTCAATAGTTTTGAATGATCTCCTCGTATAGGGAAGAAATAGCACATGATCTGAAGCAAAAGGCTTAATCAAAGATTTCGACTGAAATGTGAATTCTTTGACTGTTTTCTACACCTCCTCTATACTTCTTCTCATCTCTTGGTATTGACCCTTTTTCACACACATAGTCGACGCCAGGTGTCTTACCTCGCTGACTGTGAAACCCTCTGAAGTATTCGGACCTTCAGAGTTCCAAAAAGTCCTGAGTAGCCAACTAATGTGTCGCGCACATGAACCACAAAGACACATTCATGCATGTGCACATCTTAAGTTTCACATTATTCTTTTAGTTATTCATTTAATTTATTTTCATACTCTCTTTCATTGCTGGCATGTGTGGGAGGAACAGGGCAGCCTGCAGGTTGTTAAATTCACTCGAGGTCTTCCAGGCCCTCCCATAGCTGTGTGGTTAAATAAATCCTTATTGGAATGGAATAAATCAAATCATAATTTGTTGACAAATCCCACATTAAGTTTGTAATTGCACTGGCTGAGCAAAGATGTAATACACAGATGATTTGTTTTACTCCATGATGCATATGCACCCGTTAAGTGATAGGATTCCTTTTTTTCTATATCTCCTTCTCTGAGCATGAAGCCCTGTCTTTTCCCATCTCTCCCTTAGCCTCAGATGATGTAAAGGCCGTCTGGGAGAGCAGAGAGGGTGCATGCATGGAGTGCTAATTCCCGGGTGACAAAGCTCCTCTTCAAATGCATGAACTCATCACTCGGAGAAAAGCAAAAAAAAAGTAGTTCCCATCTCCTTTTCAATTCCCCTTGTAATGAAAAAAACTGTACACCTGGAAATAGAGGCTCTCTGCATAAGCAGGGTGAAAAGCAGCTAATGTGAATGAATGAGGTGAGAATGTGTGTTTGTGCCTGTTTGTGTGCTGCGTAACACACAGACAAACACACATACACTGGGGTTGCTCCTCTTCACTCAGCATTTAAAAAGGCAAGAAGTTCTGGCAAATGTAAAGGGCAAACCAAATGGCAGAGGAGTTCATGGTTGGAGCCTGATAACACTACGATTATACAGTGAATAAAAGGGCCTCTGGAAACATAATTGAAACAGAAAGTTATGCACCTTTAAAAAAAATGTTGCGCTTGACATTCAAAAAAGTAAATCCAGTATCAACGATAAATGTTTGCTCTATTTTTGTGCAATATTATTTAGCTATGAATGCGTAAATGTATTTATTTAAAATGTATTTTGCAGTGGGCACTCTTAAATGTGTCCTATCATGCAAATTTGTGTCACTTTTTGATGTCTTTAATACATACATATGTGTCCCAGGTGTGCCAGGGAACTCACAAAGTGTCAGAAAATAAAACCCTCTCTTTCCCTCAGTACCCACATCTCTAAAAACGGGGTACAACGGAGCTGATCCAGATTTGCTGCCGATATGACGTAATATCGGAAATGTCGGCTGGCTTTACACCCACGGCCCTATCAGAAACGTTGCTATCAACGCTGCAATGCGCAACGTGTTTTGGAGGTAATATGGTTTTTGTTTACATTAGCAAGCATCGCTAACACTCAGAGCTAACCTGTACTGGAGAGAGCATGTGTAAAAAACAGGAAATAAAAAAAAGGAACTCACCTTGTAGTAAACATGCAAGAAAAGAAGCATTTGAGCTCCATACTGTTTCAGAAATAATCCTCATACATACATACCACAACAAGTTTTCATAATTTTCAAATACCATGCTCTTTCTCTCATTAGTTGCCAGGAACAGAAATTAGATGAAAGAAATATTATAATTTAAAAAACATTAAATTGAGCAGATATGTTGAATTTATTTTTTAATTTGCATTAGCAGTAAACGTTTTTTAGACATATGTAATACATCGTCATTGTATTATAGTACATTCTACCGCATCATACCTCATCTCCTAACTCCATATTTAGCCTATTGTTTCCTTTGCCAGTTTTTGTTCGTAATTTTAGCAAATGTTTTTTGAACGTTTTAAACTATTTTACCTTTCACATTGCGCCTTTTTACTGTTAAATCTTGAATTTGAAAACAAATGATTGAAACATTGACTGACCTATCTCTAACATACTTCAGCTGTAACTAATTTCCCTCCTTCCCGCTCATAAGTAGCCTCTTTCATATTTTAATCTGTGTGTTTGAGTCTGTTCAAATACTCTCTTAGACAACCTGAACACCTGTCTTTTACTGTATACATCAGTACTGTGCAAGAGATGTATGCTTATGTGATTATATTACAAGTTTCAAGTACACACAGACAGCTCAACTGTATCAACACAGACAGATTTTCGATTTTCAAGTGACATTGTGTCATTGACTGAGTGAAAAGCGCATACAGTAACACTGTTGATGTAGAGCTTAAGACTCAGCTGTCTCACTGTTATCTCTGCAGCTCCCTCCATACTTTATTTTCTTCCAGTCAGGAACAAGTTTAACTTTATACCAGACTTGGGAGGATGGAAAGAGTCCAATTACTGGTTACCTGCAACGGCTGCACTCACATTTCCTCCTGCTCCCCGGGGTAGGAGAAAGCTGCATCGATTCAGACAGATAAGGCGCTTGACAAAATGAGAGAAAGACATAATTCCATTTGTCTTGGTCGAGCCCATCCCATGTGAGGTGTAAGTGTTGCTGCTGTCAGCTCTGCTCTACTCCTGTTTGGGGGAGATAAAATCGCATCTCATGACAGCTGCCCTTTAATCACTTCTGCCAGTGCCAGACGGAGCAGAGGGCCACTGGTGCTTGGTAAACAGGTTGCCACAAATGTTGCCATTTCCTCATGATGTAAAATCAAATCGAGCTTAGAGTCAAGTAATCAACTGCATTGGTGCGAGTTTATCATTGTTTTAACTTAGAAGGTAATAATGAACCAATTTTGGTCTAGTAACTTTTGCATTCAACTATACATTACAGTGGGGTTCCTCATCTGATCGACTGGAATACATAAGAGCAACAATGCCTGATTATCAAAATAATCTAAAGTAGATTTACTCAAGTACTGTACTTTTATAACACTTTAAAGGAGAGGTGTCATGCTTTTCTGGTTATTACCCGTCACCTTGTGTGTTATGTAGGTTTTTATGCATGTAAACGGTCTGCAGAGTCACAAACCCTCAAAGTACACCCTGTAGCGAGTAAAACTCTAACATAGAAAATTCCTCCCCAAAACGCCTCGGAGATTTCTCAGTTTCTTTCTTTGCTCCACGGATGGGTCCGTTTGGTTCCGGGTACGAGCTGACGTCAGCTCGTACCCGGAACCAAACGGACCCATCCGTGGAGCCGTTACGTTACGTCCGCGGAGCCGTTACGTTAAGCCTCTGCTGATTGGTCCAAATTGACCAATCCACGGACTTCCTCACACACACACTCAGTGCAGGCAGCTCTGCTGATTTCTCATCCCTGGCTGCAGGCTGATAACAGACAGTTGGGATCGCGGCGAAATTCTCTCTGCAGACCCATTCTCACAGCGTTTATCAACCTTTTTCTTACTCAATATCAAGCCACACTTATTGTTTTTACTTCGGCTGTGAGTTTGTGTGTGCTCAGGATGAGTTTGGCTATGTTTCGCTGTGTATCGCTAAACAAGGAAACCACACCTCCACGGAGCTCAGCGCGATTCACAACGTCCCGACCAATCAGAGCACACTGTGCTCACAGGGAGGGGGGGGCAAGAGCTGCAACGAGCCGTTTAGTGGAGAGAGTGAATACTGCTGAATACACATACTTTACAGAGATGCTGTATGCGAAACCAATGTGAGTTTGGAAAAATGCACAGTATAAATCTATTTTAGTATACCTCAACAATGGAATTATGATCAGTGGAAATAGCCATGGGCCCTTTAATGCATCAATAATTATAATCAAAACATAGGATATTATTCTGAAATGGATCAATCTGCATAATGAGTAATTTTACTGGTACTTTAAGTATATTTTGTTGCCAATACTTTTACTAGAGTAACATTTTGAATGCATGACTTTTACTGTATCTGAGTATTCCTACACTCTGGTACTTCTACTTTTACTCAGGTACAAGATATCTTCACCACATTTCATAGCAATCCATCAAATCGTTATCCAAAAACCATAGCACTTGAGTCACAGTAAGGGGATCATCAAATTCAGTACATTTGTATCATCTAGCAACCATGAATGTCTGGAAAATATGTCCTTATCCTTCAAACAGATCTTGAGACGTTTTACCGGATAAGTAAAAACTTGCTTGTGGTGTAAGAGGAAAACATCTTTGGATGACCAAAGTAAGTAGGCTTCATCATTTGGGGGACAACAATGCAAATGTTATACCAATACTTCAGTTAATTTGTTGTTGCTTTTTTCAGCAAAGCGGTTGACCAAAAGGACAAACAGGGCAACTCTATAGCAATGCACATAGTATAGTTCTAAACAATCCTGGCCAACACAGTACCAAGCAATATTTCAGCATAAAGTATCAATACGTTATAATAATCTGCTACCTCATTATTGCTTTGATAAACAGTTGTCGTACTTGTCAATTCAAACGGTTTAAATATGGGCCTCAAGGCAATCATTAAAAGCCTGCAAGGAATAGGCGTTCAATATTAATTTCTCAGTAAGTCCAGACTTTTTAGCTTACTGAACTGTAATCAATGTTTCCAAAAAACATAACTGAGCACATTTATGTTAAGGTTATCAGAGAATGCAATTTCAAAAAATGTGTACTGCTATCTGCCCATCTGTCAATCCGTCAAACATCTCTCTTCATGTCTGTCTAAAGTTGTTAGTAAACACAGTTGGAAATGATGCTTGATAAATACAGTTCCCTTTAGCAAGGCTTTGGGTTAGCTAATAGAGACAAGTCACTCTCTTTCAATCCCAGAGAAGTTATTACTCCAAAGGCAGAGAAAATGAGAATTATTAGAGAAGGCAAATATGCAGCCAACAAAAACAACCAAAAACAGCACCTTTGTGTTTTTCATGAGTCATTACTCTTACAGAACAGACAGCTTTGATATTTCAAATATCAAAGCAATTATTTGTAACAATGGCAGACTGGCCTCAGGTTGTGCTTGAAATGAGAAAGTCATAGGCGTGCCTAGACAGCAGAAGTCCAATCTTACGTTAGCATCCGTAGGTGCTAATGTAAGATTGCATTCAGCGCTGTGCATATGGAACTTGCAAGTGTGACAGAAGGTATAGTTAGAGTTTAGACCGGTTTAGTCTTGGGCAGTCATATTTTGCTTTTAGAAAAGCGAAAGCATGTCAGCAATTGTAACAATCAGCTTATATGTTAAGCCTACTTAAAAAGTTTGGGAGGTACTGTGGTTATTCAACCTGGCAAAGAGAGTGGCTCTGTGGCCGATACATTTAGGGTGTCCTCTAAATAATAAAGTTCACACCCAAACTAAAACCTAGACAGAGTTGGTGTGGCATCTCAACAACAGTTTAATTAGCCCAAAAACATACAAACACCTCCAACAAAAGTACAAACACAAAATATAACTGGAGTAATTCTCAGTCAATGTCCAATAAAAAAAAATGCAGTCTTCTTAATAAACTGAATAATCCCAACAAAAGCAAGAAATAGATCCAAAGTCACTCCACAAAAAAGAAATCCCAGACTGGCAAAAACACTGCAAAAAGAAGAAAGATATCCACAAAGAAGGGACTCACCGGCTGCCGAAAAAAGGGAAAAATAGGAGTTGCGATCAGAAACAATGCGCAACGTGTTTTTAGCAATTAGTAAGCATCGCTAACACTCAGAGCTAACCTGTACTGGAGAGAGTATGTGTAAAACAGCAGGAAATAAAAAAAGGAACTCACCTTGGTAAACCTGCAAGAGAAAAAGCATTTGAGCTCCGTACTTGATGTGGTTTGGAACATGAAATGTTTTATATAACTGAGACCCATAATATATGCCTAAAAATAGCATGATAGGAGATCTTTAACACTGCAACTCTACCCAGAATGAAATACATTCTCTCTTGCTAAAGGATTCCTTTCCCTTTCCTTCCTCACCGACCAAAACGTTTCTCTTCAACAAACAATTCCCTCTCCCTTTGTTCCCCTTCGGCCCCACCCCCTTTCCCTCACCTGAATCCACTGCACACCTGATGAGTGCCTTCAGGGAGTGACAGGGGAAAGCAGAAGGGGAGAGAGGGAACACTTCACAGAATGGACAGCAGTATTGTTTTACAGTGACGGCTCTCTCACAGAATTGCAACAATAACCAATAGTAGGCGGGGCTTAGCACAGAGTCATTTTACAGTATGGCCAACATCGTAATGTGGAGAGGCAGGCAGGAGGGGATGATAATTAGGTGTTCAGATACATATGGACAACAGGTGTTTATACTTATAATAGCTTGGATTTTTACACCAAATCTCCACAACACAATAAAAAAAAAATATCTGCCAAAGTTCTTCAGAGCCTGTTTTCTCAAAACGTCTTTAGAACTTGTGATAATTGCTTTTCCAGCAAGTAAATACTGTGTGCCCTCATGCCCCCGAAATGAAATAAAAAATAAGAAATGTAATGTCAGTGCTTTCGTCAGGAGGCGGAAATAGGCACTAAGAAGACTGTGATACTTATCATTTAATTTATCTTGCTCAGTATGAAATATTCCAGTAGGAATCAGTAATTATATACAATTCACAATTCACTCTGTGTGAGCTGGTGAGATGGCCTTATTTCAGCAGGATATGATAACAGTGCCAGAAGACAGAAGTTTAGAATTCACATGTTAAATTAAAAAACGGAAGAACAAAAATCTGAACAGAAAACATTATTATAGCAGTGTGAAGCCAGGCTCAATGGGTTATCGAATGCCTCAGCCCATACCTAATTTATTCAAGTTGTATTGGTTTCTTCCTACCTGTTATTAAATTAAAGCTGCACAACATGATTGTATGGAATACACATCCCTTGCACAGATGAAATTAATGAAGACATTTGCTCTTAGATTGACTCATATAATTGTTTAATTTATTCTCGCTACACGCAGGAAACGCTGGTGTTTTTGATTTGTCGAATGTGAAACCACGTCAAACTTGGTTCCGTCACGATTTCAACTTAAGAGCCAGCAAAACACTAGTGATGGGAATTATGGCTCTCTGAAGAGAGCCGGATCTTATCGCTCCGTTCCTTTCAAAGAGCCGTTCAAAAGAGCCGTTTTTTTAAAGGGGGCGGGGTTACTAGGTTTATCTGCGAAATAATCACTAGTCATAATGATAATTAAGTGGCGATGGAGATTATTTGTTGACCCTGCTTTAAAGGATATTTTGCCTTTACAAATGGTGCACTTTATCACTGCCTGGGTTTTGGTTGAAGTGCATCCAAATGCTGCTGCGTTTTCGCGTGTGGTTCATTTTCCATCCAAAAAACACGTTTGTCTACCTGTCCTATACCACTTGTTATGACTTCTCTCTCTCGCGTATTCCGTTAAGACCCACCCCATCTCACTCCTCGTGCTGAAACCTACCAATCAGAGTAGGGGCGGGTCTTCACAGAATACGTTTGGGGAACAAAATCAAGCTTTTTAAAAGGCGAGTGGATTTTGGCAGGCAGTGAGTGCGGACCAATGATTGAACGATAAAAAGAACGGCTCTCACCAAGTACGACTTGGTTCCCCTCGTTCGTACTAAAGTAACCTGTATATCCTATATAACCTGTTTTAATAATTATAACTTTGTCTATGTAAAATGTATACTTATGAAACTAGACCAAGTGTTCTTATTTTCCTTTGTTTGCTATGGTCAATTGTGTGTGCGTTGACTTAGGAATGTAGAGGATCCAGTCGCCCCTCCGGGGTTTTAATGGCCCGGATAGGAGCATGGGGGGGGTTGCAGGAGAAAGGTAGTAAAACTGACACCATTGAGTCTATGCAGAGATTGTTCTGAGAGAAAGATTGGGATGCGGAGTGGTACGGCCAGGTGCTGAGGATAAACGAAGATAAGGATTGGTACCTCACCCCCGTTCAACCCAGAATTGTTTATTTTATGGCTGCCATAAAAGATGACCTGGGACTGATCGGCGGCGCAGGAGATCCAAACTTCCCACGACTATGGCTGACTCACTCTGATTCGCTGTTTAGACCTCGTCAATGGCTGACTCACTCTGATTCACTGCCTAGGGCTCGCCCAGGAGTGAGTCCACCAATGGATGAACACCTAGGGAGGAGCAACCGACACAACTCCTCTCCGTTTGTGGGAATAAATATTGTGAATTCTGTACACTCGCGGCCTCTGTTCGGTCTGACTGTCTGATACGTACATCGCACGGTGGAAGAGCTGAGGCCCGAAGTACTTCGTTATATAAGTACTTCGTTATATTGTACTGTTGTTTCTACCATTAAATCAGCTTATTGTTTAATTTCATATCTCTGTCTGAGCCGTTCCTTTTTACAGCAGACCACTCATCAAACGAACAGCGCGGAGCGGGCTCGAACCTTCAACAACTGAAGGGTGCTTAAACCCAACAGTACCAAAGAGCCGTTCAAAAGAATCGGCTCGTTCGCGACCGACACATCACTACAAAGCACTTTGATTTATTGTTCTGAAATATTGCAGTTAAGCCAACCAACTGAGTCTCTCCAAAAATGAATTCCCAACCTCTATTATGTCTTTTACCTCTGTGATTTATTTGAAAGTATTAATGAGAATGTGTCTTTCAAATTCAAAGACGTGGGAAAAAATGTCCCTCAGTGCCCTCAATGATTTGAATGGATCCAAGTGGGACCATCTGTATATTAAGTTAAAAAGAAGGCAGATCAGCAGGCATCTTGAGAGGAAGGTAAACATACCCTGTCATTTAAACAAAGCATTTGAAAACATGCCAACGCAAAAATCAAAGACTAAACCTCCACTGACAAAACAAATAGGTAGGCCTACAGCTCGTTTGAAATACTAAAAAATAGGTCTTAATTAAAAATGAAAACCATGAGGAATAAGGAGAGTCCAACATGTCAAAAATGTTCTTTCACTTAATATAATAAAATTGCAATATGACCTCATAAGTCAAACTAATATTGATTATTGTTTGTCTACTACTTCATTTGTATTTTGTGTAAATCAGATAACTTGTGTTCTATTTTTAGAAAGAAAAATGAAACCACAGAGTAAAAATGCATAATTTGATTAGGTTTTAATGATATCGCCCTGTAGTTTTGCAATCTTATGATGGAATATTGTTCTGTATCCGTACATTATGTGGATGAAGACTTAGATTTAATACAGTCAATCTCAACAAAAGAGCCACAGACTTTAAACAAGAACCCTTCTTAGCTCACAAACAAATATCAGTGTATTGTAACCTAAATTGTTGTGACTACATGAAGCTCAGCGCAAGTTCTTTCAGGAAGACCGGGTATATATCTACATTCACTCTGCAGCTGCATATAATCAGCTCATCACGGGCGTTCTTTTTAACCTATTACATTTCACCTCAATCTCCAGCAGCCAATCACCGTGCTGCAGCCAAACTTTAAAATGGTTCTCCTCTCTCCTGCAGTCAGCTGTGATTTCAGGTTTTCATACTGCCGCCCGCCTCCTCCCCATCCACCTCCTTTCATCATATCCAGTGCCAGGAGATCTAATCCAAAGACCTCATCACACCTCTTCATCCCATCTCCTCATCAAATCCAGATCTTCAACATCACCACCAGTGTCTAGACCCTGGGAGGTTTCCTATATGCTCACGGCTGCATTTCCCCCTTTAGATATACGATTTCAGGATCGGGGTCTAATCGCCAAAGACTTAACATTTATCATATGGCATGTGTCAATAAATGTTCTTTAGACAAAATGAAGTCTCTCCTGATTGAAATTCAACAGGGTAAAATGTACTTCACAACATGTGCCTGTGATTTCTAGAACTGCACACGTTTGTTTACTTTGTCTCTCATTCCCCATGGCGTAACTTTGCTACTCCATCAGCCTGCGAGCTTCTGTCAATCAAACAAGACATCCCCACAACCTTCCAGACACGGAACAGAACATTGCTGGTATTTCCCCGAAGATATATTGTTGCTTTTAAATAAAAAAAAGGAATACAAAAAATATACTGCAACTGAGTGTGATTTCAGTTGGACTTTATATTATAGTTGTATCTTTAGGAGCTGCTCATGTATGACAAAATATGAAGTGTAAGAGTGCTAAAATGTCATCAAACCCTACATTTTGGTATGTACCAATGTGGAATTGTAATCCATCCATCCATCCATCTTCTCCCGCTTATCCGTGGTCGGGTCGCGAAGGTAGCAGTTCCAGCAGAGAGCCCCAAACGTTCCTTTCCCTGGCCACATCAACCAGCTCTGACTGGGGGATCCCAAGGCTCTCCCAGGCCAGCGAAGAGAATAATCCCTCCACCTGGTCTTAGGTCTACCCCTCCCCCCGCTTGTATCCACGATCTCGTTCTTTCGGTCATGACCCATCCTTCATGACCATAGGTGAGGGTAGGAACGAAAATGGCCCGGTAGACGGCCTTCTGGCTCAGCTCTCTTTTCGTCACAAAGGTAGGGTAAAGTGACTGCAGTACCGCTCCTGCTGCTCCGATTCTCCGGCCCATCTCACGCTCCATCGTTCCCTCACTGGAGAACAATACCCCGAGATACTTGAAGTCCTTCACTTGAATGATATAGTAATCATTAATAGATCATTTGATGCTTTCATTTAGTGGTAACGCTTAACAAAAAATCACAAAGGAAACTGAGATTACTTTTGCTAATAGTGAAAGATTTTGCAGCAAATTGTTAACATAAAACGCCAAAATTCAGCGTGAATACATAAATGAGTGTGTCATTGTAAGCAGTGAAGCAAAAAAAGAGGGGTCAAGGTGATGGATGCCTGTGAATAGCACAAGACCCAACCATCTCTACACAGAATTTATTTAATTTGCTTATAATGATATTTCCCTCATATAAGTTTGCTAGCAGAAGGCATAATGTACTACATTATAAATAAAATGTAATTGCCCGAGTTTGTGTCTCATCTCAGACCATGTTAATATTATCCATTATGTTTTGATGTAAAGCATACTTCAAGGAGACTGTAGTTGTCACTCTGTCACTGAAAATGATCTGGGGATTTCAGAATGGTCAAATACTGGGTTGCCACTCTGGATGATGTTGAGAAAAGGATGAAAGGTGTCTTTTTTATAGTTTAAAGAATAATCTTAATTGGCAATGTCACTATCCATCCGTTTCCATTCCTCCATTTTCCAATGAGAATGTAATTATTTTTCAGCTTCTTCATAGTAATGTAATCCTCATGATGTGCAAACTACAGTATGGATCTCATATTTAATGCATGGAAAATCAGCATTAAGCCACACACTCAGTCTAAGACGTTCTCAAATATAAGGCTTGATGACTGCCAGGCAGCTATAATAAAGCTTTGCCAACTGCAGTTGCATTATACTGGATCACATTGCCTCTATATAAGAGGAAGTCACTGCCATAAATGAGGAGAGATTCTTCTTATATGGAATTAGTTAATTACTATAAGCCAAAGAGGAGCACAAAGAGAATCGTTAATGGCACAGATAGATAGAGGTGAGCGCTCCCATTCAAGCTCCGCGGAATCTTTGACCACATCTGTATTGATTTTGTCCGTTGATAGTTGTCACGAGACAGCTGATGGATAGTGAAGGATACACTTCATTAGCTCAGAGTGTCTCCTTACTGGCCACCTACTAAATCTTAGCTCCTTTTTGTGTGGCTCTGTCAATAAGTGCCCCATCACAGGAGAACTATAACCTGTTCACTCTCTATTCACTTCGTCCAACATAAGAGATAAGTCATGATACTGGAAAGGGATCGAGAGGGGGAGGGGAAGATTAAGGAGCTGTGCGAGCTACTGAGGGGAGCTCAGTTGGGACTGAAATGTATCTTTGGAGTTGATCCTCCAAGCATGAATTGTAGCCCACTGAAGGTTTCTATAAACGGTTCATGCACATGTGTTGAATGACTCATTGAGCATTACATTTTTTTTTGTATTTATTTATTTATTTATTTGACAGGGACAGTGCACATTGATTAACATTTCTGTAAATGCGCCAGAGTTAGCCAACAGGCTATTTTTCATCTGCAGTCCCTGGACTACGGTGGCCCTGAAGTGCAAAACACCACAGCATTTCACAAAACGCTGCAGCATTTCAGAAAACACCACAGCATTTCACAAAACACAACAGCATTTCAGAAAACACCACAGCATTTCACAAAACGCCGCAGCATTTCACAAAACACCGCAGCATTTCAGAAAACACCACAGCATTTCAGAAAACACCACAGCATTTCACAAAACACCGCAGCATTTCAGAAAACACAACAGCATTTCAGAAAACACCACAGCATTTCAGAAAACACCACAGCATTTCAGAAAACACAACATCATTTCACAAAACGCCACAGCATTTCACAAAACACCACAGCATTTCAGAAAACACAACATCATTTCACAAAACACCACAGCATTTCACAAAACGCCGCAGCATTTCAGAAAACACCACAGCATTTCAGAAAACACCACAGCATTTCACATTGGACGGAAAGGGTATTCCTTTAGGGAGAACACTTCTTGTTTGTGATTGGACGGAGCCAGCCAGAGAAGCACTGCTGTGATTGGTTGTTTTTGCTGCCAGTCAAGAAATGACACTTCATGATTGGTCACCACCCGACAGCGCAACATGTCCCAACACATCAGCCGTTAGCTGTTAGCACACACTCAGAGCTCACAGCTCCTCATATCTGTTCAGAAACTGGACAAAAGTTAAACATGTACAAAAAAACACAGACTGTCTATGTCATGGCGAATACAGTCGCCGCTTTATTTACGTCTGTATGACGTTGTTGTGAGTGTGGACGGAGCAGCTACAGGTTAGTTTAGCCTGATCGATCCGATTCCGATAGGATTTACATGGAGATACGCCCCGCCCCCTCTCCAGCGCGTCTTGTTTGAATGACACAGCTGACAGCCGCGGTGAAACTCGAGCGATTAGAGCGATGCGAAAAAAACCATGAATTAATGCTTTATTAATTCATGGTTTTTAAGGGACTTATCTCCATGTAAATACTACGGTAGACTACCCAATATTCGCATCGCTCTAATCGCTCGAGTTTCACCGCGGCTGTCAGCTGTGACAGCCGCTCCTGCTCCTGTCCTGTTATTCAAACAAGACGCGCTGGAGAGGGGGCGGGGCGTATCTCTATGTAAATCCTATGGGAGATACCAACTACAACAAAATGAACATATTTGACCGTGATTTAATTGTAATACACGTTTCAAAGTGATGCCGAAGTAACTACATACTGATACCGGTTAGTAAAAACCATGAATTAATGCTTTGACAAGTGTGCAGACAAGACGGCAGGCGAAAAGCTTTTAAAATGCGTGTTTTCTGAATGGAATCGGATCGATCAGGCTAAACTAACCTGTAGCTGCTCCGTCCACACTCACAACAACGCCATACAGACATAAATAAAGCAGCGACTGTATTCGCCATGACATAGACAGTCTGTGTTTTGTACTTGTTTAACTTTTGTCCAGTTTCTGAACAGATATGAGGAGCTGTGAGCTCTGAGTGTGTGCTAACAGCTAACGGCTGATGTGTTGGGACATGTTGCGCTGTTGGGTGGTGACCAATCACGAAGCGTCATTTCTTGACTGGCAGCAAAAACAACCAATCACAGCAGTGCTTCTCTGGCTGGCTCTGTCCAATCACAAACAAGAAGTGTTCTCCCTAAAGGAATACCCTTTCCGTCCAATGTGAAATGCTGTGGTGTTTTCTGAAATGCTGCGGTGTTTTCTGAAATGCTGCGGTGTTTTGTGAAATGCTGTGGTGTTTTGTGAAATGCTGTGGTGTTTTGCACTTCAGGGCCACCGTACTGGACAGATGTTGAAAGTCATCCTAAAAAAAAAATTCACTTCAAATGACAGTTAAATACAATCAGTAAAACAACATTCAACATAGATGCTTATATTATGATAAAAGCATATATAAAAACATAAAAACAAAACTAAAATACATATTCACAAAGCAGACAGATAGCAACAGGTCAAGGCACATGTACAAACAGAGCGTTGTAAAGTGCAGATTGTGTCAGTGTTGACAGAGCTCATTTTCCACTAACCATGCTTTTAAGTTAGATTTCAATAAACTGCAGGTGTTTTGTTCTCTAATCTTTACTGGGATTGAGTTCCACTGTTGTGCAGCTTTAAAAGAAAAAGAAGATTGGCTGAATGAACTCTTCCTTAATGGAACAACGCAGTCTCCTCTTGTTGCAGCTCTTGTTGACCTAGTTACGGGTGTGCGTATGGTGATAAAATGTCTGAGAAAATAAAGAAACAACTCGACAAATTGTTCCACAAGTTAAAAATCAAAGTCTTTGAGGTTTTAACACCAAGTAGAAATAGCTCTTTTGTCTTCCCTGTGTGTTTTATTCTGTGATTCTATGCATAACTGTTCATTTATGTTATTTACACCCTTAATCTACCTGTTTACGATTAGTGGACAAGCTGATTGAATAATAACCATCTTCCGTTTGGCCTGTCCATGCTTATACATTATGTTCTAAATCTCAATATGAAAGCTTTTCTGTAAAAAAGAATGGGGTTTGTTCTCTAATGTCAAGCAAAAATGTACCTCAAAATCTGTCAGTGCAGATTTATAATATAACCTAACTTTAATCAAGAATCAACCAAATCAAACCAAAGCCTTTTCATTTTGCAATTGATGCCTAACTTGAAATAACGGACCGCAGTTGTGCATTGGGATCTGCCTAGTACAACTCCAATATTGCTGTTCAATCAAAGTAGTTTGAGGGCACCTAAACTATATATCTGCTGAAAAGGCGAATGTACTATTTATTTTCATTTTTGCAATCAATCAAGGGATTCCAACTGGCGATATTCCAGTTACAATTATTTCTGACATATTGTCAAAAAACGAATATTTGCATCTAAAAATGACGGTGACAGAGAGGTGCAATCGACAATTACAAAGTGTGAAACACTTTAACCAAGCTTGAGACAAATTTACATTTTATAAAACAAATTTACATTTTATAAAACAAAATTATATTAGCAAAACACTTTTGCCAAAGACTTTGGAGTCCTGGGCTAATTTGGCCGTTTTCGCATACTTTTGATTTGTCTTACTAAACCCTATTAAGAAATGTTTGGCATGTCAATGTTTGGTATCTTTTTTTTTTTAAGGACAACCTCACCTATATAACTGATAGTTATTTTTTTCATTTTGAGATACTATATGAACATTTTGGACCCAAAATCACAAAAAAAAACGTAAAACGGATTTTGCTATTATTTTTGATATAGGTAACACAAACATGCACAACGAAACAATTTGAAAGCTGGAAATATATACATGGGATGTCACTATGATAATGTGAAAGTTTGATTGAGGTAGCATGAACCTATATACAAATTTTATGAACAAATAACAGGTGTATCCATAAGCGTTTTTTCCTCATTTCTCAAGTTCTGTCAACAGTGACACAGTAGGCACAACAAAACATTTAAAAGCTTAAATAATGTACATGGGATTTCATTCTGATAAGGCAAAAGTGTTATTATAAATATAATACAAATATATATATATACACATTATGTACACAAATCTGTTTTTTCTTTCTTTATCTGTGCCACGCTTCAAAGCAGTTTCTGTCAACTACGACACAGAGGGCAACATCACAGGCTCCTCCTCCTCCTCCTCCTCCATGTACAAAAACAAGCTTATAGCTTGACTCACGTTCAGAGTTCTCTTCATCATAGTTGAATCTTCAAAACTCTAAATCTATCTAACTATATCTAAATTCTCAATGTTTGTCTGTCACTTTACTTCAATCGCCGTCTCTCTTCGTCTCCCGCCGCCTGTCTTCGTATATCTTCGTCTCTCTCCATTTCCCGCCGTCTCTCTTCGGTTCCCGCCGTCCCTCTTCGTCTCTTTTCGTCTCTCTCCATTTCCCGCCGTCTCTCTTCGGTTCCCGCCGTCCCTCTTCGTCTCTTTTCGTCTCGCTTCGTATCACTCCTTTTACCTGATTACCTCAACCCCTCCCTGGTAAATACATCCTGTTGAGCAGGATCTACAGTTTCCAGTATTTTCCGTTTCGTAAAATGATAAAATACGGCGAAGATATTAAAATATGTGCTTCCATTTTTCATACTTTTGAAATTGAAGTTTATACAAATATATTTGTATATTTGTTTGGCATATAGTTTCAAGCCAGTACTTTCGACGGAAACACACGGCAATGTTGTCCGGACTGTTGTTTTTATGCGGCACCGGCTTGAACAGGTCATGTGATCTGATCACGCCGGCGTGACGGTCAACTCCAAAGGGTTAACAAAAACAAATTAACAAGATGAAAAACACTTTTACAAAGCTAGAGACTAATTTACAAGTGTCATAACACTTTAACATTTCCCGAAACACTTTAACATTTCCCGAAACACTTTAACATTTGCCGAAACACTTTCAACAAACTAGAGAATCAAACCGGAAAGGGAATGCCCATCATACCAGAAGTGACGTGCAAGTGATTGACACAAATTTGTTTGTTTTGGCAGATAGACCGCCGGTACCTATGGACCTTTATGGTCGTTAAACATGTTTTGTCCGTTCTGTGGAAACCACCTGGGCCAAGTGACATGGTTTTGCTCATCACAATATACTTTCTCTTGCGCAAGAGACACGTTCTTTTGCACACAAGAAAGTTACAGGTTCGCCAAGTAGGAGGTGGAGCTGTGCCTTTTACACACAGCCTTCGCTGTGTTTACCTTCATTAGACAGCTAAAGAGCGACTGCAGGCTGCATCGTTATAGCCACAACACCTCTACACACACACACACACCTCTACACACCAGTGGCGTAGCCAGGAATTATTGTGTGGGTGGGCCTGGAGAAATGTAGGTGGGCCAGGGGGAGACTTATTAAGCGTGGGGTCTGAGCTGAAACTTCATTAATGATTTTAATGATTTTTTAATGCACTAATTGAACATAAGCATAAACTAGCAGTGAAAACAAAAACATAGACACGGCGGCCTCAGAATGTGTGTAAAACTGACATCCACATGACTAGGGATGGGTATCGTTAAGGTTTTAACGGTAGGCCTACAACTACTTTTATCGATACCGCTTATCGATCCGGTGCTTTAACGGTACTTTTATCATTTTTTTTGGAGAAAAAAATAAGGTAAACTAACTAAATAAATTGTGAACAAAACTAACATTGCTTTTTATTTTAATTAAATACATAATATTTCACATCAAAAGAAACAACAATGTTTTAAACAAATCGTATTAAATAATCTGATGACAGAATTGTAAACAGAATAGCTGAAACTTTAACAAAATAAATAACTCAGTTACCTCTAATCATTAACCCATGTTTGTATAATTGAGTTAACTCCGTGTGTTGGTGATAGCATACATAATACCTGACGTGGAAACGTTACTCGTGGATGGGGCTACAGCGCTACTAGAAAGACAGTCGAACCCGGTGCATTTCTCCGTCTGGATGTGGTGCACTTTTACTAAATGTTTAGACAAATTGCTCGTGTTACCGCCCTTACATGCTAAACTCTTATTGCACCTTTGGTAACGAGCATTGTCCACATCGAACAGGTTTAACCACACCTCGGAGCGCGTTCTCTCCGCCATCTCCTCCGTGTGTGTGTGTGTTGCTGCATGTAGCAGCTGCGTGTGTGTAAGGGAGCTGCCCCGCCCCTGTCACACAGACAGGGGAGAGAGATCTCTCGTCTGGATTGGAAAGATCTAAAATACTAAAAATGATCATAGACGCATTTTGCAGTCTTTTTGCGTATTAGAAACGGAGTTGGCGACACTAAAACTGCAATATAATGTTTGTGTAACAATAATACATATGAGATATATTGTTTACATGTCTCCTCCAGTACCGATAAAAAGACTGATAATGTCGGAGCTTAATGGTACCACGGTCTTTAATAATTCAGTCCCGGGGCCCGTTTAATACCGGGGCTCGGTACCCATCCCTACACATGACTGGCTCGGCGGCCACAGGTTGTTTATCCTTGACAGTCGCACTGTGGGCACACACTGAGAGTCTTTAGCAAATGTGTACACGCTTCACTGCAGACCTCAAGAAGAAATAAGACTTTCATTCACTCACGGCAAAACTTACTTTACTTACTAATTTACTCACGGTAAAAAAATGCACTCCCTATTCCATTGTCATGAAGGTGGAATCTAACTATGTCCAGAATAAGTTTGATTGGATCCAGGCTAGAAACATGTTTATTTCTGCTGTAAAGTTGGGCATTTTAACATGGGGGTCTATGGGAATTGCTCCTTTCTGCATCCATCCCCTGTTGGCCACAAGAGGAACTGCAGTTTGTGGCACTTCCTTCTGGGCTTCCCGGCTCTGCGCTATAACGCGCTGATTGGCTGTGGGTGGGCCAGACGTGCATGTGGGTGGGCCCAGGCCCACCCGGGCCCACCCACAGCTACGCCACTGCTACACACATCAAATTGCCCGATTATTACGCCTTATTATTCTATTTATGAAGGAGATGTCCGGTCACTAGGGCGTGTGTGTGTGTGTGCGTGTGTGTGTGTGTGTGTGTGTGTGTGTGTGTGTGTGTGTGTGTGTGTGGTGTGTGTGTGTGTGTGTGTGACACTGGCATTTGTTTTCAGAAGATATTAAGATACTGTCGTCCGTTCCGGTACTGCGGTCAACTCAGCCGTCTCTCGCGTTTGCTTGGTCAAATCAGCAGCTCTTCATTTTTGAGTGTGCAATTAATCGGGCCTTTACGGTAATCGCCGAGAAGCGGCACTGACGCTAGTAGTACAAGAGTAAAATAATGCATGTTTTTTCTGCTTTATTTGCGATACAAATAATTTGTACCATAAGTTCTTAATACAACTGACATTGTTTGCCTCAGTCCTAGTTTGACTGCTACCGACAATAAAATGAAGTACTTTTTGGGTCCTCTTGCCACTTCTGCTATATTTGATGAGAGATAAAATGATTTTTAGCCATAGGTTCTTAATAAAGTTGGTACTCTTGGACTCAATACTTGTTAGACTACTAGCACAAGTACAATCAACTACTTTTACTGTGTACTTTTTGATTAATACTCGGTCAAACTCCCGTCCTGAGTACAATAATTCCTGTATTGAACTATGAATTATTGTACTCAGGACAGGAGTTTAACCATGTATTACAAAAAGTACAGAGTAAAAATACTTGATTGTACTTGTGGTAGCAGTCCAAGTAGTACTGAGTCCGACAGTATCAATTTAATATAGAACTTATGTTAACACATCTTTTTATCCCTCAACAAATATAGCAGAATACATGAATGATTGTACTCAGGAGGGGAGTTTGACAGAGTATTACTCAAAAAGTACACAGTAAAAGTACTTCATTGTATTGGTGGTTGTAGTCTGAGTCCAACAGTACCAATTGTAATACGAACTTATGGCTAAAAATCATTTTATCCCTCAACAAATATAGCAGAATTGGCTTGAATTTGTTCTCAGGGGGGGAGTTTGACAGAGAATAACTGAAAAGTACACAGTAAAAGTACTTCATTTTATTGTTGGTAGCAGTCAAACTAGTACTAAGTCCAACAGTGTCAGTTTTATTAAGAACTTATGGTAAAACATATTTTTAACGCATATATAGTACAAAAACATGCATTATTTTACTCTTGTAGCGTCAGTGCCGCTTCTCGGTCGATTACCGTAAAGGTGCGATTAATCGCACACTCACAAATGAAGAGCTGCTGATTTGACCAAGCCAACGCGAGAGACGGCTGAGTTGACTGCAGTATTTCACTGCACTCCGACAGCACTGAGCACTACATCGAGATTAAGATTAAACACATTTATTTCATTTGGGAACACACACCTATACCTATGGAGTTGGCCAGATGTGTGTAAATGACTGTTCATGGTAATTAAAAAAATAAATAAAATGAAAACCGATGTCAGACATACACAAACACACCGAACACACACACAGAGCGGAACTGAGCACAGCACAAACACACACGTCATGCGCCTTGTGGACCGGACATCTCCTTCATAAAACGAGTAATAGGGGGAATAATCGGGCAGTTCGATGTGTGTAGAGGTGTGTGTGTGTGTGTAGAGGTGTGTGTGGCTATAACGAAGCAGCCTGCAGTCGCTCTTTAGCTGTCTAATGAAGGTAAACACAGCAAAGGCTGTGTGTAAAAGGCACAGCTCCACTTCCCACTTAGCAAACCTATAACTTTCTTGTGTGCACAAGAACCTATCTCTTGCGCACGAGAAAGTATATATCGTGATGAGCAAAACCATGTCACTTGGCCCTGGTGGTTTCACAGAACGGACAAAACATGTTTAACGACCATAAACACACTCGTACCATCCATAGGTACCGGCGGTCTATCCGCCAAAACAAACTTAAGTTTGTGTCAATCACTTGCACGTCACTTCTGGTATGATGGGCATTCCCTTTCCGGTTTGATTATCTAGTTTGTTAAAGTGTTTCGGCAAATGTTAAAGTGTTTCGGGAAATGTTAAATAGTTTCGGCAAATGTTAAAGTGTTTCGGGAAATGTTAAAGTGTTTCGGCAAATGTTAAAGTGTTTCGGGAAATGTTAAAGTGTTTCGACACTTGTAAATTTGTCTCTAGCTTTGTAAAAGTGTTTCGCATCTTGTTAATTTGTTTTTGTTAAAGTTAAATATTTTTTTCTTTGGTAAAAGTGTTTTGCTAATGTAATTTTGTTTTATAAAATGTACATTTGTTTTATAAAATGTAAATTTGTCTCAAGGTTTGTTAAAGTGTTTCACACTTTGTAATTGTCTATTGCACCTCTCAGCCACCGTAAAAAATAGACGTTCAAGCAATATGTCAACAAAAAATGTCCAGCTAGATTTCTGTATGAAAATGTGCCGCCTATCAAATAGCAAAAAGAAAGGATATCAGTCCAGTTGTTTATGTTCTTTCACCCCAAGAGACAGTCACTGCTGCTAATGGAGCAAAGCAAAGGTTAGACTCACTGGTGAGCAGAGCCGACCCACATGCGGTGTGACCTCCGACTCACCTCTGCAAATCCGTTGCAAAAACCTCTGTCATTTCTGTCACACTCAAATGATCAAGTGCTTTATCCGCAGCCAAGTTCATTCTTGAAGGCTAAATATCACTGCATAAAGCCTGCAGATTGGTCCCGTGACGGTTTTACTGATACTACAATATTTGCATGAACTGCTGAACTACACAAAAAAAAGTTCTGGTTTATTCCGGAGTTTATTCATGAAAGTGGTTAGGTATTTCTGTGCCTTTGTGCATATGATAATTTGCACACAAATACATGGCAATGGGGCCTTTTTTTTATATATATTTTAATAGATTACCATCTCATTGCTGTCATTTCCATCATCCAGCATGTGTTTTTGCACCGATCCCTGACATGGGTCATAGATTATGCATTCAGGGTTAAGGACAAATAACCCAAAGTTAATGTTGTTACCTGAGAAAGAAAATATCGGTTATTAACATCATCAGTCATAGGTAACTTATGTTATTCCATTGCGGAGATATTCCCGCGAGAGTGCGGAAAACTTAAATTAATTCACTAGCACCTCTTCATCAGCCAGCATCCTTGGTATCTGTTGTTCACTGAGTTGATTCTCCCCCCATCCATCTTGATGTTTATTGGCATCTCTTTATGACAATTTATTTATGAGTTACTAACATTTATAACTGCCAAAAGGGAGCCTTGTAAAGTGTTAAACAAATCACCATTTATTAATGAGTTAGAACCATTTATAATTTGTTTAAGTTATATTAAGCCTTAAAGTTATGCATAAATTAGGGGGTGGTCACATTGAGTGACAGGTCTGTCCAGTGACTGCTGCTGTTAGCTTCCTGTCTCTCTGCTAGCAGCTCCGTGATGCTACAGGGGCTTTACCTGCTCACCTCATCCGGGGAACATAACTTGAACTCGGCCGTGTTTGTTGTGCTGGTGCCTTGTGGACTATTCTTCATGCTTATATCGGACTATTGTGACTCGCTCCGCGTTTAAAACAGACGGTGCATGAATGCAGTTTTACGGTAAGTGAAATTCGAGTACTTTATTTATGTGTTGCTTATGTTTTTAATCAGCTAACGTAATGAATGTTAAGGCTTGGGTTAGCATGTAAGCGAGTGGTAGCTACATATGTGCTAACAATGCTAATCGTAGCCTCCAAGTTAAAACGTAATAGAGAAGTGTTAAGCATTAAGTGGGATAATACTGTAGAACAAACGGCTTCTGTTTGAGGATGGTAAAATAAGGTCATCCTTGTAACTGAGACAGATATTTTATTATGTAGGTAACTTTATGCATTGATAAGGTTCATTCAAATGTGCTATGATCGATTATGTAGACAAGCTAACGTCAAAGTAGTTTTGAAGAGCGGCGTAGTGTATGTGAAATTAACCTCACAATAAGATGTGTGTATATTACAAATATTAATGTCATATTTCAAGATGATTACTTGGATATTACAATATGGTTGGCTGAGCTGGAGTTCATTATTGAGCTTACACATTAACGTCACAGTCATATCTGAAGAACGAACCCAAACCTTGTTAATTTTATTAATTGTATTACCAAATTGGTATCAAATAAATAGTAAGCATTGGTAACACCAATGCTGATAAAGTAAACTATTTTATTTGAGTATTTGTGTCTGGGAGAAGGTACTGTACCCAGTTCCTATGTTCGGCAGTTATAGACTGGGCTTTCTTGTACAAGAGAATCATTTAAAAAAAATTGTCAATATGGACCATTACTGTATAATTATCCTTAAATTATGTTATACAATGCACCTAATAAACAAGTATGGAATTTTGAAACATGATGTGCAACAATTTTTACTGTAATTTGTGAGCATTTTGTTGTTAACTAAGATGATGTTATGATGTATTCTTTGTTAGTATGCACATGGATGCTTTGGAAATACCTGGAGAAGGAATAAATGGGTCTTCGGAATGATGGGAGTTAAAGACAAAAGGCGGAGACTAGTGTTGAAACTAGTGGAGAAACAATCAAGATGCCACCTTGTCCCTCTGATTAGACGGCATGTTGTAGCAGGAAGTAACATTATTAGTGATGAGTGGAGGACATACAGGAGAGTGCTGAGTAACATGGGCTACAACCACTATACCATAAACCACAGCAGGTGGTTTGTGAACCCCCAGACTGGCAGTCATACCCAACATAATGAAAGAGCTAGGTCGAATGTCAAAGGAAATGTCCGTAGACTGAGAGGAAACCGTACAGAGAGTTTGTTGGAGGAACACCTCAAGGTTCTTGAATGGTCATCTTGGCTTGGCTCTGCTCACACTGATGGACTGCTTGGACGCTTGTTCAAGGATATACACAAAGCCTTTCCAGTCTGAGTACCATTATGTCTTACCAAGTCTTTCATTTATGTCTGAGAAAAGCTTTTATGTTTAAATGTATCAGTCATACTAAACAGTCATTACTTTGAGTCCTAATTTTCTTCATGTGTGAATAAAATGTTTTGCTTGGCTCTTTTGCATTTCATGTGAAAAATGTGTATAAGGTAAGCGTGAATGTTATAACTCATTCATAAATGGACATGTGTATTAACCCTTGTGTGGTGTTCATATTTGCGTTACTCAGCCAGTGTTCGTGGGTCTGGTGGACCCGCTGCCTTTTTGGGCTTCAATTCAACACAATCAATCTATTTTATGTTAAAATACTCAACAAATGTTTACTTCATCTCAATTACAAGCAATATAAACAGCATATATCGTTAATATTTGCCCTTTTACATTTGTTAGATCACATTAATGAATGAAAGTGCTACTCGTTTTTTTGCCTGCTGACCGGCTGGTCCTGTGGCTCGTCTTTTTTTGCAACTAGCTGATGCTCAATCTCATCCCCTTCTTCAAAGTCACTGTCAGACTCAGAATTCTCAGAAATGTGATCTTCAGATTCTGAAACCTCTTCCTCTACACATCATCATCAAATGGTTCTCTCTCTTCCAGAATCATTTGCAAGGCCCTCTGAGCAGAGAATATTTTGGCCATCTTGACACACACAAACACACACACACACACACACACACACACACACACACAGAGAGAGAAGGCCCAGACAGGTGCACAGGACCTACAATTTCCACACTTTTGTTAGCCCCGGGTCCAGTGCAGACCCGAACACCCTGTATGTAATGTAAATGTGTAGGGGGGGTACAGTGGGTGGTCTTCACAGAAAATGAGCCAAGGCCATAGAGTGTGGGTTTGAAAACATAATTCATCATATCATTTTTCTTTAGCTAAATAATGAAAACGGGTCCCACAGACCCGAATACCATACAAGGGTTAAACTTAAAAACAACGCACCCTTTCAGTAGTTATAAATGTTAGTGACTCATCAATAGATGGTGATGTGTTTCACACTTTGCAATAAGGCTCCCGTTTACCAATTATAAATGGTTGTAACTCATTAATACATGGGAATGTGTTTTACACTTTACAATAAGGCTCCCTTTTGGCAGTTATAAATGTTAGTAACTCATTCATAAATGGTCCTAAGAGATGCCAAAAAACATCAAGATGGAAGGGGGGGAGAATCAACTCAGTGAACAACAGATACCAAGGATGCTGGCCGATGAAGAAGACGAAGTAAGCTAAGTAAACAGTATAGATAAATGTGGGCTCACTATTTGGCAAGCAACCGGTCACAGTTGCCCTGTTTATCGCATGTCTTATAAAAGCTTATTAATGATTTATAAAGTGTTCACAACCTAATTAATCAATTAATTACAAACTATTCGTAAACCCTTTATAAGGGTAGTCTTATTGTAAAGTGTTACCGGAAATCCATACCTACTCATGACACCTTAGCTCTGGGTCATATGTCTACATTTTGAGCAGTTGGTAGTTTACTAAATAGTGATGTTCTCTTCGCCTGCTTCCTTTTAATAGTATCATCAAAAGGTATCGCCCATTGCATATTTTTTGTGCATTTATTTGTACGAACCTTTTAATGTTGTTTGCAAATGTATATTATTCTAAGAGTCCATATATATTTATTTTTGTGAACATGCTGATATGTATGAAATTGAAGTTATTTGTTTATATAAATCATTGAGAATCACAATTGCACAAAAGTTGACTTCTGTGTTTGGGGCAATGAGCAATTTGTTCTGCACTGTTATGCTAGCTGCAATCAACATAGTGCAGGCTCAGCCAACCAAACCAACATTACGGTTGTTCCCATTTGCTGGGATAGATTTTGCCTTCTCTTTTTGGCTTTGATAAATCTCCATGAGGTAAATTGTTGATGCTTCAGTTCCGGATGCAAGTTAGATCAGGATAAACTCTTTATGGGAAGACATTGCAAATAATGAATGCCTTTCTGTAAGGTTAATTTATTTGTGTTTATTTTTGTGGTTTTTAACTTGATGTCTGCCGGTCATTACATTTTATCACTGTAACTGCATTTTGAATCAGACTATTAGACAAAAAACTGTGGACAAATTCAAAAAATTTATTTATAAAATTGTAATATATAAATACATGTGGTGCCAGGCAAAGCAGTTTCCTGTTTTAAGGGGCTGAAAAGCTGTTCTGAAAGTCATGTTGTTGGTATCTTGCAAAACATCGAAATTCAAGCCATTGTGGGCTTTGCATAATTCTGTGAGAAAAAAGATTGCAGTGGTTCATTCTACCATGCTCCACTCCTTCAACAGCCTCGCTAATAGAACAGCAGGGGGCCCAAGGCATTTCTCCCTCTTTCCCGTGTGCAGAATAAAACATTATTCTGCTGTGTAATAGCTTTCCTACTTAACATGCAGAAGAACATGCACAAGCACAGAAACGCAACAACATACACCTGTACACAAAAAAATTTTTGGGCGCTTTTTACAGGCCAAAGTTCAATTGGCTTGTTATAAATAAAAAAAAATGATTAAGTACAGACCTAAGAAAAATACAATTTTGCTGACGTGCTTGTACGAAGAAAATGTTGATGATGGAAAATGTAAACATGCACTGAATATCCTGGGGCAGAACATGCCAGAGGTACTTTTGGTGATTAATCATGCTTTTGTGTTCCTTTCAAACACATTTGAAAAGTGTTCAGAAAAAAAAGTTCCCTTGTCAAGGCCTCATGTTGTCAACAATATATCAATCCACCCTTTCCAAAAGAAGATGTGCTGAAATCTCGCCATTTAGATGTACTTCTTGAAATAAGGAGCATATTCTCACTGCAGTTGAACCACTCTAAGGTTGCAAGCAGTCTTGGACGTGTATTTATAGTCTGCACCAGAGGCGGCCGGCCCATAGGGGCGCTAGGGGCGCAGCCCCACCTCTTCCCACATTCTAGATTGTCATTCATAAATACTTACATTTTTATTAATTTTATACTTTTTTTTTTGTTAACAAGGTACATATTATATAGTTGGTGTGAGTAAAATTTATAATCTACCATAAAATATAGATTAAAATTGTTTTATGATGTCTAAAGTTACTGATAAGTCACGTGTTTCCTGCTTGGGGCGCATAAATCTTTGCCCATCGACTCTCGTTATAAGTGGTGCATACGCGGTTTGTACCTCTTCAATGCAACCGATAGGAGCAGCTCGGGGCGCACCAAACTGCGCCCAAAGCAGCTGTTGACACCACCAACAACTAGGGGGCAGCAGGAGGCTAGTGAGTGATTGACATTGAGTGAGAGACAGTTAAACGGAGACGGAGTGTAAACACAAACAAGATAGTGATCAATATGGAGAAGGAAAATGCAGTTAAATCACTTAAAGAAACCCCTTTTGAGAGGAGAACACTGGAGGGAAAGCTAAAGGTAAAAGAACTCGGTCCTGATCAGCCCAACATCGCGATTAGGCAGGAGTCAAAGCACAGATGTAGGCATTATATGCGCTCTTTCTGAAGGAGCTGGTTTAGCAAAAAGGCTTGGCTAACTACCTGTAGCGCAACCGAATCTCACGGCATTTCGTGTTATAGTCACGACATTTAATCTATTGATTCGTGTTCACCAACACGATTTTCCCCTTTTTTTCGTGTCACACAGAACGATTTTAAAAGCAACGTATTTCTATTGATACAGGGGCGGATCTAGACAAATATTCATGGGGTGGCAAGAGGGTGGCAGGAGATTTTGAGGGGTGGCATCCCCTGGCAGAAGTATATGCTGATTTAACCGCAGTAATATCAATCAATGTTAACTTGGAAAGCCACAATATTGATATTTTAACTCAATAATATTAGGTGACATTATTGTGGCACATCAGTAAAGCCTAACATATAAATATATAAGGTGGCAGACATAATTTAATGAATTTTAACTGAACAATAACTGAATGAGTTTGTTTCACTCTTAGACCAGCAGGGGTACCAAATCTATGCAGACTGCTGCAATGAGTACATGAATTAACTGTCTCATCGATGTTTCTCTGAATGAATATGATACTATTAACAATCATATAATTCCTATCAGCTGTCAATCACTGTTATGATTCACATATTCATTTATTATTGAATAAACTATATTTTTTGGAGGAGTTAATGATGAATGTTCCTCAAGATGCTTGCTCACCCTCCTTCAAATTTGAAAGACAAGTAATTATATCATGTATCAAAATTCAAAAGATTCAAAGGAACAGTTCAGCGCCCCACGACTTTACTGCAAACAGTTACAACCTTGACTTTACATCAGAAAGAACAAACATTAAAGAAGTGATTAACTGCATCAGTTATAGGGTTAAAAAATGTGTATTCAGCTAAAACATATACATTGCTGCAGTAAGTTATTATCCAGTGGAAAGTCCTTACCTACTGGCCTAGTTAAATCAAAGTGGTTACTTTTTTTTGGCTGGGCAGTGTAGTTTTACACACCGTCTTATTTGACTTTCTCAGGACTTGAAACTGTTTTTTGGGGACAGACCATGGGGGCAGACCCCCACAAAGAAAAAGAAAATATACACACATACAAGGTCATCATCTTAACAGTTTTTTATGCTCATCAAGTCATCTGTGAGCAGAGCATCAAGTTGGCATGCCTATAACAGCTGAATGCGGCGATTACCATCTTGTTCAGCAAAACGCCTCACAAACTTATTAAGATCTAAAGCTTTAGTGCGTTTTGATTCAATGCTGAGTACAGCCAAACTTGACAGTCTCTTCTCTGTCATTGTAGACCGCAAATACCTCATTCATTCCGTCTACTAAACATAGCGTCTTTTGCTGCATTCACTTGCACTCGGACATTAGAGATTTTCTCTCATAAATGTCCGATGAGCCACAACTTTTCTTTCAAAACAAAGATGCCAACTGGGGTGGCAGCCGGGGTGGCAAGGCTATTTTTTAGGGTGGCAGTTGCCACCCCATGCCAGCCCGGTAGGTCCGCCCCTGTATTGATAGTATGTTTCGTGCCTGCACCACATCTTTTTGTCTGGTCGGGTCTTGGAATACCGGAAGCTGTGTGGTTCATAAAAACCTTTTCTTACTCAATATCAAGCCACGATTATTGTTTTTATTTTAAATCGTATAATGTCGGACTTTTTTTGCCGTCCGTGAGGAAAAAAAATGGGGCTCAGATCCTCAGAATACTGAAGTCTGTATTTTTGTACTTTTTTTCCTTCTAATTTGTTATTCTTTTCTAAATAACACACTAAAACATCCAATCACCGAGCTTCAACCATAGCTGAGGATCTTGGGTAATCAGTTCAGTGGCTGTGTATCGCCTACGTCTGTTTCCGGTGACTTTATTTTGAAATTTAGTTCCTGACGGATGGCAAAAAAGCCCGATATTATAGAATTAAACAAATAAATAAAAACAAGGATAATTGTGTGTTATTGTTGAGTAAATAACAGTGTGTTATTTAGAAAAGAATAACAAATTAGAAGGAAGAAAAGATTTAAAAAATACAGATTTCAGTATTCTGAGCCCCATTTATTTTCCTTGCGGACGGCAAAAAAAGTCCGACATTATACGATTTAAAATAAAAACAATAACCGTGGCTTGATATTGAGTAAGAAAATGTTTTTATGAACCACACAGCTTCCTGTCTTCCAAGACCCGACCGGACAAAACGACGTGGTGCAGGCACGAAACATACTACCAATAGAAATACATTGCTTTTAATATCTTTCTGTGTGACACGAAAAAAAGGGGAAAATCGTGTTGGTGAACACGAATCAATAGATTAAATGTCGTGACTATAACACAAAATGCTGTGAGACTGGGTTCTGTAGCGACACCAGCGCTATATTTAGCTTCCCCTGCCTCCTTTTCCAGACTTACAAAATAGGTGTAATTTTGGTAGAGCCCCACCTGGAAAAAGATGCACCAGCCGCCACTGGTCTGCACATGATTATGATAACTACCTTTACAATTTCTCTGAATGAAATGCACCAGAGTTCGATTAAAACAGACCAAATGTGTTACTGTTCTGGGCAAAACAGAGAGTCACGAACAGAGATACAAGAAACATAATAAAAGGTAAAAAAGGAGAGTCTTTACTGGATGTAGTTGAGGTTATACACAGGATATCAGTCCGAACCGAGCAAACAAATCCAAGCAGGGAGCAGGCAAAACTCCAATAACTGGGAAATAAAGCCTAGTCAAATACCATGTTAGCTTGTGATGGGAAACGCTGAGAAGCTCTGCACTGACAAGGCCAAACAAAGACAATCGGGCAGAGAAACAGGGAAAACAAGGGAGTATATAACAGGGATAACGTATGGCAAAATCATTGGCAGATGAATAAGTAAGGTGGTGATAATCAGGGAGGCAGGAGATGAAAGGAAGGCAAAGTCAGTATGTTAAAACACAGTACAAAAAACTGAAAGTTATCAAATTATTGCTTTTGAAAACACCTTTTGAGTGTTGTTACTGCAGTGGACATAAACCAACAGTCACGTCAGTGGTTTTATTAACTGTCTGTGATCTGATTGGCTTGTTGTGTGTCTTTTGAGAGGTCCCATTATGTCCCCTAAATATCCATCAGCGCTAAATAAGAAGGAGACTGAAGATCTCCACATCTGGCCTTGAATGTGTTAAGAGTCATCGCTGCCAGCTTCTCATACCCCCTTTCATTTTCTATTTATTACAGAAAATAATGATTGACCTCAATATGAGTGTTCCAAAAACCTTTAGAATATAGGAGGCCTTGCTACGACTTAGCCATTTAAAATCGTATTGCACTACTCTTTGTGTGCGCATGAATGCATGGCTGGGTACATTGTTGTGCCGATTTATGCGTGCATTTTTCTGTGTGTGTGTGTGTCGTCTGTGTGTGTGTGTGTGTGTGTGTGTGTGTGTGTGTGTGTGTGTGTGTGTGCATGCAGAGCATTGACTGTGAGAGCATTCAATAGTCTCTGCCGCAATGTTTGTTCTAACGCCATATCGGCTGCCATATGCAGTGGAGAAGGTTCAGTAGGGTGCACACTGGGGATGATCAAGCACACGGCCTATTTCAACACAACTACCTAAAACCGAGAATTGTTGGAGCAGAAGTGCGTCCCAGATAAACTACATAAGATCCCCTGCTGGGACTCATTTTTCCTTGATTTATGATTGATAGATGCAGAAAAGCAGCACAACCCAGATAAAGAAACATGGGACTGACTGTGAATTTAATAGCAATGACAGTATAGTGATGAATTGAATCCATTCCATAATTCATCCTTTAATTAGACTAGTCCATGTCTATCCATCATAGCTCGTGAGAGATGGATGGGGTCGCTGTGGTTTATTGATGAGGAGGTAGTTATTTTTGATTGTTCTCATATTTGACTTAAATACAGTGGCTGCAGCAGTCCGCCCTCAAATTAATGGGCTGCTTCAAACTAGTTTAAATAGTCCATTTTGGATTTGGTGACGTAAGGATTTGTGGGAACAAAACTCCCACATATAGCCATCAAAAATTATTTATTAAAGAAATAATTTGTACAGGTGGAGGAGTTAATAGTTTTGAAATTGTTTTCCCCAAATGATCATTTCAGTTTGTCTTTTCTTTGAAATGATATTCTTTAATGTTACCCAACAAACACAGAGTTCCTTGAATATTGTAAAAATACAATAGTTTTACAAAATACACCAATTTTTGGCATGGCGGACAACATTAATACTATAAAACCTATGAGCTGAAGCTTCCAATAAATACAAAAAAACAGTTGTTGATGTTGGGAACAAACATAGTGTAGTAGTTGCCTTATTCATTGAACATTTAAAAACAAAGAGTTCTCTATAAACAGATACCTACAAATGAATGCAGAATATGTAGGTAGGGGACAGGAAGCTTTTCTGTTTCAGTTTGTAGTCTGAGCTGTATTGACCAGTCATGATTGAGTGGGCTTTGATTGCAAGGACACTGAACACATTGGCCGAGATGCAACTTAGAACACATTGGCTATCGTCAGTTTAAAAAGATTATTCTAAATGTCTTCTGGAAGTAAAGTTGCTTATAAGACAGTAAACATTGTCTGGAAAATGGAAGATTGAGATTTGCCAATGAAATCCTCTGGCTAAAACATAATAACCGAAACATTGATCATTGCCCCCAGAAGATAAATTGTCATCAGATTCATCGCTAAGATTGAAGTGTTTATGACAGGATTTAGAGCTTGCTTATTGGATATTCTTCTGGCCAGTTAATCTTGGAGCTTGCTGATTGGATAGTCCTCTGGAAGTTAATCTTACATTTGTACATGCATAGACTTGTACCTTCGACTTTTGATTAAAGAACCAGACACTTACTCATTCAGATGTCCATCTTCTGTATTGATGATTCGACCGAGAGAACTAAATGCCCATCAAAGCCTTGGAAGTACTCCAATTGTGTGTCACCGATCATTGTCCAAGCAGAAAATAAATGGGACTTGCTTCCAGAACCAGGGACGCTCAAAACCTCCACCAGCATTGTCATGAGACATGGTAAGGTGTCCTGTATCCTATAAAATAATTACAGATTAGGTTTGGCACCAGTGTATTATCTTGTTTATACCACGGCCACATTCAGAATCCATCCCAAAACATGGTGAACCTCTGTGTCAATATATAATGAAATGCCATGTATCAGTCCGTTTGCAAATCATTATTCAGTGACAGCACTGAGAAGTAGCCGTATAGCCTTCCAGCATTTTGTGTTAATGATACACTACATTGAGCAACATATAAAACTATATTCACAAGGTGACACCTCATATAGCTGCTTTTTTAGGTCTATTGCACTAGCAGAGATGCCAGAGTAGGCTATAGAGTCCATATCATTCACTATAGGGGAGTGTATAAAGAGTTTACAACATTGAGTTACAGTAAGTTACCAGCTGTTCAACATCTAGTCATATGGCTTCCGTTTTCCTGTTTGGTGAAGTTATTAATTTTATGTTTTATCGTATATCCTCCTAAAAAGCAAACCATTCGGAAATTAAAAAGACTGCAAAGATGATGGAAAAATACTCTATTAGACATGCCTGGAATACAGCCACTCCCATCAACATTCAAGTGGGCCTTTAAAGACTTAGAGCATCCTCTTATCGTAAATAGAAAATCTCTTAGCTGAAAATCCATTAAACAGAACGAGCTTTTGACATGGGCAAAATATGATGAGCTTGCCGAAAAAAAGACAGCGGAGTGCAAATGAAGCAGAAAAACGTCTGTGCGAAAATATCTGTGTGCTGAAAGACATCTTATGGTAAATTAAAAAGGTGATTCCCTTCAAAACAGGGAGCTGATCTGCTTCCGTATCCATTATTTGACTCTGTCAAGCAGATGGTGGAGTCACACCAGAGCAATGAGCATTTTTTAATGTTGGAGTGCAGCTTTGCCCTTACGCATGATGTATTCGCTTTATAACACATGTAGTGGCATGCACTCAGCAACACATACTGTTCATCATGATTTGCCTGAGGAGCACTGCAACAACCATGAAAACAAGTTAGTGTCACTGTGGAGGCTATTTTTATATAACATTAGAAAGACTGATTGTTATTATTACATTATGAGCTTATTGTGCTCATTTATGTGGCATGACTTTGGAATAAATAGACGTCTTTAGCCTGCAATACAGAGTAGCAAGGTCAGGTGCAGACACTGGCAGAATACAAAGAGTTATTCATAAACAGGACATCACTCCGGCCTTGAGCATTGGGGGAGCTTCGCTCCCACACACAGCTAGGAAGCAGCATTATGAAGATTCCACTATATCTGCAGAAAGCTTCAGAAAAAACAAGTTACGTATGATGGCGCCAGAGTAGGGAGGGACTTCCACAGGCCGGCCGAATGTTGATTGGAGGATCGTGTTGCCAAGAGACTTTTTTCTAAGTCTGCGCACCTACCAAAGAGAACCAAGTCTAAACCATGGTATCTCTTCAGCTAGTCTTGACCGATCATAAATGTACGGGCAACGCCCTGTGTAATAAAAATGTATGCACGCACAAGGTTCGAGGCCCTTGTCCGGAAATAGACTTACAGATTACAGCTTGGCTTCCTGTGATTTCTATGACGTGACGGAGTCCTTGGCCAAGTGATATATATATTTTGCTCTCTCATAATAAATAGTTAAACTTAGAAGTCGTCTGTCTTTCCTGGAATTTTGAACACAACATCACACAGAGAGTCATGCAAAATAACAATGACATTTACATTTTCTGTAACACTTTATTTTAAAGTGGACCTATCATGCTATATTTGACAAATATATTGTAGGGCCATACCTATACAAAACATGTCTGTGAAGTTTTTTTTTCAAAATACCAAACAGATCACCCATTGTAGCCATGCCTCTTACTGCTCAAACCCCTCTTTTGCAGCCCTGTTAGAGAAAGGCAGATTTTGGGTCCTTAGCTTGAAAAAAAAGAAAGAAGAGGAGGCGGAGCTAATGCCTGATCAGAATTCTACCGGAGATAAAGTTAAATTCGGTTGTGATAAAACGCCATCCTGTTTAAACCACGTCAAGGATTATTTTTGAAATAGTATGGAGCTCAGATGCTTTTTCTCTTGCAGGTTTATCACAAGGTGAGTTCTTTTTTTATTTCCTGCTTTTTAAACACATGTGCAATTCAGTACAGGTTAGCTCTGAGTGTTAGCGAGGCTTGCTAATGTAAACAAAGATGAGATTACGTCCAAAACACGTCAGGCATTGTTTCTGATGGCAACTTTCTGTGGGTCCGCCACAGATTTGACGTCAGGTCGGATGGAATCTGTATCGCTCGTTGTACACCCGTTTTTAAAAGATTTGGGTACGGAGGAAAAGAGAGAGGGTTTTATTTTCTGACGCTGCGTGAGTTCCCCGACACACCGCGGACACATATTTATGTATAAAAGACATAACAAAGTGCATTTTGCATGATAGGTCCCCTTTAAGTCCCACAACAATCATAGGTAGTAGTACGGTATATGAATATCATAAAATCATATTATTATAAGAGTTAAAAAACTTATGAAAGTACAATAAAAAAAATCCGACCTTCTTAAAGCAGTACTGTACAATACGATATTCTCAAAAGTGGACGTTTGCAAAAAGAATGCAGTGCAGATTTGTTAACAATAAAACATAGCTATACTATGTTGTGTACACAATGTTGTAGAAACATAATGGTGTACACTAATCAAAACTGCCCTAATATAATGAACCAAGAAATAATTATTTGCAAACTCTCTAACTACAAAATATCCAACCCAGTCTCACATCTAAATGTGTAATAACTACGTTGGTCCACAACTTAGTTATTGTAGTATTAACTGTAGTATTTCTACAAAAACGCCTCTGAAATTGTAGGATCCCTACGTTTATTTTCACCATTAATTTCCAATGGCTGGCGTCTATGTCACGTGATCTTCAACTTTCTCTCCGCAGAAAAAAAAAACATGGCCGACGTTCGTTTTATTCTCTGTGGAAAATGCCTATTTTAAGGTTAGTTTGGCCATTAAAATGCGTTTTGATGTCATTTTATGCGAGAAATATGAGTTATTATTTCAGATTATTTGTGCAGTAGATGTGCATGATCTTTAGTTTGCTGGTTATTACGAAGATTACTTCAGGAAATTGTGTAGACTCAACGTTTTAATGGTTGCTAAGGTGGATGCCATGGACGCTGCTATCGAGTGCTGTTAGCACACAGCTCGAACGTAGCAGTTTTACGAATAAGCCTCTAAAAATGTGGTATGCATACGTCTTTGCCCTCATCTATTTGTACTGATGTTTGGTCAAAACGCAGGACGTAGTATTTCCACAAAAAACGCATCGGAAAATGTGGTATAAGTACATTTTTTCCAATATTCATTTCTAAGGGCAAGTGAAACCATTAGCCTACATCCCATGCAGGTTAAAAATGGTCTTTGCTTCTTTTTTTTCTGCAACTGTTTGATGATGTTCCTTTAATAAAAAAACACTATCTACCCATTTTAAGTTGTTTATTTATTTATATTGTTGATGTCCATCAAGTGGTTTTAAATGATTATTTCATTTTTATTGGAAGAAGAAAGTATACAAATATGCAAAGGGAAAAACAATTCTACAATAAAAACAAAAGGATTTGAGGTTTTGAAGTTGAATAACATTTTTTTTTATTACAAAGTAACATTCAGTACAATAATAGTAGCAAAGGGAGGCATATAACCAAAAAAAACATTCAAAGAAGATAAATAGGGTCGAGCAACACAACGGTTTTGACGACACGCGCAATGATCAGTCCTGCTGTTCCTCTGTTGTGGTGTTGTCCTTCTCCACCCACTGTAGGGGCCACTTCTTCCCACTGTAATAAATTGTAAAGATATTTTGACATCAGCCATGAAAATAATTCAAAATATGGAAATATATGTTATACCTCTGTC
Source organism: Dissostichus eleginoides (assembly GCA_031216635.1). Lineage (NCBI taxonomy): Eukaryota > Metazoa > Chordata > Actinopteri > Perciformes > Nototheniidae > Dissostichus > Dissostichus eleginoides. The sequence continues at coordinate 13,332,990 of CM062270.1, read as the reverse complement.
AGATAAAAATGGTAATCAAATGCTAAGACTAATAGTTATTGGTACAATTGCAGTGCAATTTAAAATACCTTAATAATAAAATGCTACATACCACATGGAACAAGGGTCCCACTCCACCAATTGTATTTGCTTCCCCTAAAAAATTATAGAAAAATATTTTTACCATTTCAAGCAAAAATATTTAAGTTATGTTGCATTCAAATCCACAAAGTGCGTCTGTAGCATGCTTTAGATGTACATTGTATTAACTGACACAGTGACCGGTTCTATTTATGACGAACAAACCTTTTGCCATTTGGTTTTTACTACAGTCTTCACTGGATAATACTGCTCTCCTCCCACGATCTTATGGCTGCATTCTGAAAGAGCAAAATAATGTACACTAGTTTTTTGACCTTATAGATGTTAATGTTACTTTTGCACAATTTGATCTGTCATTTTTAAAATCACATTCACTTTGCTTTTATTCGCATGAATTATATTTCCACAATTATTTTAACATGTCAACTGTTTATATGAAACTGCAAAAACTTTACACAAAAGGACAATCATAACATATATTGTTTAAAATATATATATTTTACTGTTGTGGGTCATTCTTCCACCACCGTTAAACAAATTATGAATTGTTTTTTTAAAAGGGTTTCTTTATTGATAAATAGTTGTAAAACAAAAATGCCCAAGAAAGTATTTGTTTAGAAAAGAAAACAGTTGACATTTTTAAAACTTCTCTATACAGAGCAAATATACTAGAGCAAGTATCTTTACTGTCTAATCCCAATTATATTTTAAGCTAAATAACCTTCAAAGTCTTGGGGGCTCTTTCGCTTGAGCTTCTCCCTTGGAGACACGTTTGTTGAGATGAAATAAAAACATTTTGTGAAGAGCTATTATTATTATACTGTACACTTGATGTTACTGTTTAAAAGATAATAGTTAAAAAAACCGCACTGTTCATTTGGCTAATTGTCAAGACTTACCAGAAGTGTTTCTTATTTTTAATATTCATATCATAACAGCAATAACAAGTCATCAATAATTCATTTCACCTGGCTCCAAAACAGCTAGAGTGTGCTACGCATGCTTGGCAAACACATTCTCACTCCCAACTCGGCCTATGTTGACGTTATGTCACGGTCCCTGTCGTCACTTTCCAACGCAAGGGGGGCCCTTTAGCGTCAAGATTTAACTTTCGGGGATGTCCATAGACTTCTATAGAGCTCCCTAAACGTATGTAGTAGACGAGTTGGGAGCGCGGAGAAATGCTCTCTGCAGATCCATTCTCACAGCATTTATCAACCTTTTTCTTACTCAATATCAAGCCACACTTATTGTTTTTACTTCTTTATTTTAATTGAATCATTTCGGACTTTTGTTGCTGTCAGTTAGGGGGAGAGTAGGGGCTCAGAATACAGAAATCTGTATTGTTTCATCGTTTTTTCCTTCTAATTTTGTATTATTTTCTAAACCACACACTGTTATTTACTCAACAATAAGAGACAATTATCCTTGTGTTTATTTATTTGTTTGATTGTATAATGTCGGACCGTCAGGACCGAGGGTTGGAGCAGCTCATAGTAGTTGCTTTAGAGAATTTTACACCCGGAAGTAAGTATTCTCTCCGCTTTGCTTGACATACCCCGTGATTAGTCCTCAAGCTCTGTGATTGGATCTTTGAGTGGCAGTGCGCCACGGTTACGCCGAGCGTCAAACAGCACTTTGAAATGGGATGGAACCACGGCAGACTATCGAAAACTGGATTCAAACGGGTCCAGCTCCACCCCCCACCCAGAACTACACATGCTGGCTATTGTGTTTCGCAACATGTTCTATGGCACGTCTCTACTGGGAATTGTAGTTTTAAAAGACGTTTTCGTATTTCCCACAATAAGAAGTTGCCAGTATTAAACTGTGTACACCCCTGGAGGTTTAGGGGATTGGAAACACTCAAAAGTAAAACATATAATTAATAAATGGGTGAAAATTGCTTGTGTCCATAATGGGCAGCATTAATATACCCACATGACAGCTAAGGTCAGAAGAGCTTTATTTAACAGCTGGTCTTATGTCTGTGACCCCTCCTGTTGTTCATTGATAAGCCTGAAACATGCACTTGTCAAGGTTCAGAGGCAAATTTTGCAAATATGGCAGTAGCCATCGATCATCTTAAGATAAGATTTACTTTATTGATCCCAAGTTGGACATTTTTTCGTTACAGCAGCATGTGTAACAGTTGTAAATATGCAGTGGTGTTTATTTGTAAATCATTTAGTATAATCACACAAATGCTGTGTTTTATATTTAATAATTCTGTGTTCTTTATTTATTGAATGTTCAATGCCTGACAAGGTCGGAGATGAAAAACTTGGGTCGCAAGTTCCTCAACAGTGCATTACAAGACATCTATCGATATGTTTGTACCTCCACCATTAAACTGTCATATTCTGCACATTTCGTATACTATCTACATACATCTCATAAGAGTATAATACATATGTATAATATCAGTTAAAATAAGTTCTTCAAAATAGTTAACATTGCAGGAAAGTTGATTGTCAAGTCCCAAAACAAATTATGCAATATATTAAACGTTAAGTACTTTGTCAGGCTTAATATTTATCTGTAGATACCCCCAAGGCTTTTGTCTTATTTAAAAGAAGACCTTAACCTAAAGTATTCTTTAATGTTTAAATAAAGCCTAATTAGTTTGTCTGTTTTGCACATCCTTCTATTAATATCTTTGGACATCCGGCACTAAACTGTTTCTTCTTGATATTTTCTATTCTATATTTCTATCATTGACCTTCTACTTTCCCCCTATTTTGTGTGTACTCTTAACATTTTTATGTTTTCATCAAATATAACATAATTTCAACAAAACAATAACGTGCTTTAACCACTAGGCGGTGCAGGTTAAAAAACTGTCAAGTGTACAGTGTTAACACAATAAAATATACTGCTGTTTCCAGTTTAGTTTATGATGGATGTATTTTGTTATCCACACATATATTGTTTTTATATTTATAACACCAAACCGACAGAAAATATGGTCTTAACATGACTTAGTGGTCTAGGTAATAAAAAATATATTATCAAACATAATATTAAAATGAACTCTTATTTTGAAAATACAGCTTCCTGTGTTCGAATGAGCTGCTCGACCCTCGGTCATGACGGACTCCAAAAGTCCGACATTATACAATCAAACAAATACATAAACACAAGGATAATTGTGTCTTGCTGTTGAGTAAAGAACAGTATGTGGTTTAGAAAAAAATACAAAATTAGATGAAAAAAACTATGAAATAATACAGATTTCAGTATTCTGAGCCCCTACTCTCCCCCTAACTTACAGCAACAAAAGTCCTACATTATACAATTAAAATAAGGAAGTAAAACCAATAAGTGTGGCTTGATATTGAGTAAGACAAACGTTGATAAACGCTGTGAGAATGGATCTGCGGAGAGCATTTCTCCGCAATCCCAACTCGTCTATTACCAACGTTCAGGGAGCTCTATGCAAGTCAATGGGACTCCCTGATAGTTGAATATTGACATTAAAGGCCCCCCCCACCTGCGTTTGATATTGACGCCAAGAGATCCTGACATAACGTTTAAAGCATAATAAAGACAATATATAGAGAGCATAATGTTTTTAATGCAACGCAGTCTCGCATCGTATGCTTCAGCAGAGAACCGGCCATGGCCGTTGAATTTCAACGCAGCGGGGAGCATTCGCTCGCGATCTCAAGTCGTCTACTACATACGTTTAGGGAGCTCTATAGAAGTCTATGGACATCCCCGAAAGTTGAAACTCGACACTAAAGGGCCCCCCCTTGCGTTGGAAAGTGACGACAGGGACCTGTCAACATAGGCCGAGTTGGGAGTGAGAATGTGTTGGCTTGGCACCCCTATTATATATATATATTAATGCTGTCGCTCTAGTGTTCCAGCGGGGCGGATGCATGTAAACAACATGGAGCTAGAACAACAGGTTGGCCCTCTGAATGGGGAATTTGAGTTCAGAAAGAACAAAGATGGAACAATAAATAAACAAATAGTTATTTGCACGCACTGCAAGAAGGAGTTTCAGTTCCACCGCAGCTCTTCAAGTTTAAAGTACCATCTCAACGCTAAGCATGCATTTGTTGGGGCTTCCACTTCCAGTGCAACACCTGGCTTGCGTCAGACCACCCTGAATGAACGCAGGCCAGTAAGCAAGTCCACCTCGGATAAATTAACCAACACAATTGCCAAATGGGTTGCAAAGGAGTGTAAACCGATTAGCATCGTTGAAGACAAGGGCTTCGCCGATGTTTTGAAAGTTGCGTCCCTCGACACATCCTACAAGCCACCGTCAAGAGGCACAATAATGACTAGAGTCCACGAACTCTATGACACTGAAAAGGAGAAAAAAAAAGAGGCTTTAGCTCAAGCGGATTATGTCGCCCTGACAGGAGACCACTGGACGTCAGTGAGTAACACTAATTACCTGGGAGTAACTGCACATCAAATAACTGAGACATGGGAATTTAAATCCTTTGCGCTAACTGTAATGAAAACAGAAGAACGTCACTTTGCGGAGGCGTGTGCAGAACAGTTCCAAACTGTAGCACGCAAGTGGGAAATTGAAGGGAAAGTTACAACCATAGGGACTGACAGTGCGCGCAATATGATCGCAGCGGCTCGTATTCTACCTTACGATCACATGCCCTGTATTGCTCACATCTTACAGAGAAGCATCACTGTGAGTCTCTCTGACAGTGGATTTGTCGGTGCGTTGGCCAAGTGTTGCAAAATTGTGGGCCATTTCAAGCACAGCCCGGCTAACACAGCGGAGCTGCAAGTAGAACAAGGGGCACTCGGACAGAAGCAACTGATCCAAGACGTTCCAACACGGTGGAATTCCACGTTGGAAATGGTCAAGCGCTTGATCCGCAACCAAGCTGCAATAAAAGCAACCCTGGATCAACAGCAGCATAAACTTGTTATGCTGACGCCACCAGAATGGGACAAAATCCAGAGACGCTTCTAGAGCCCTGCCGGTAAGCCTTCCATCATATAATGTGACCATTCATTGTAGGCTGAAATTAAATTTTAAACGTTAATCTACTATTGTGTGTTCTCTCTCTCTCTCTCTCTCTCTCTCTCTCTCTCTCTCTCTCTCTCTCTCTCTCTCTCTCTCTCTCTCTCTCTCTCTCTCTCTCTCTCTCTCTCTCTCTCTCTCTCTCTCTCTCTCTCTCTCTCCTCTATCTCTCTCCCTCTCTCCCTCCAGGTATTTAACTGAGATTCTGGGTGGGGAGGCCTACGTCTCCTGTTCTGTGGTACTACCTGCCCTCTGCCACTTGCGTCGTGTAATGGAAGTCTCTGATGAGGACTATGCATATGTGGTGAGATTTATGGCAAAATTCAAGGACCTATTCTCCCGCCAAGAATACACCAACAATGCATGGCTCAAGATTGCGATGGCACTGGATCCACGTTTCAAAGACTTAAAGAGCCTGCCCAAGACAGACAGAGAAGCGGTGTCACCCAGAAGATCTCCACACACTGAAGATGGGCCACCCAAGAAGAAAATGAACATTCTTCTACAGATGGGCTCAGATTCAGAATCGGAGGAAGAGGTACAGCCTGACAGAGCCATACACAGGTACAGAGCAGAGCCCACCACTAGTATGGAGGACTGTCCCTTGCAGTGGTGGTCATCTCATGCAGGAGCCCATGACAAGCTGGCCCCACTGGCTCGCAAATATTTAGCCACTCCTGCATCCACAGTTCCATGTGAAAGACTCTTCTCAGTTGCAGGTCACATTGTGCAAAAGAAGCGGTCAGCTTTACTCTCAGAAAATGTGGACAAGTTGGTTTGCCTCAGCAACTGGCTAAAGGATGAATAGAGAAGAGGGCCACATGTAATTGTGTAGGCCATGTTGTGTTGGCCATGTTCTTTTGGTTTGATATAAAAAAAAAAAAAAAATTTAAAAAAAAAGAGGTTTCATTCAAATAAGAGAAATGGCTATTGGCTAAGTTGGCTAGTAAGTGTGTTAAAGAAAGAATGTTCTTAACAACACCATCCTATTTTGTTTAGAGCAGTGGTTTTCAACCCTTTTCATATCAAGGTCCATTATTTGTTCTGCATTTGAGCCACAGACCACCATTTGATGAGATTTAGACTCTCAGACCCAAGACTTAGAATATTTTGTTATCGTTGGATATGATTTTGTCCACAATTCCATGCTGTATTGATGGATTGGTTATAATAAACATACATACTGTATGTTAAATGGATATACCCACCTTCTTTCATTTATCTTTCCATTCCCACAACAATATACATAAAGAAATCGCATATTTTGGACATAGTTCGAATGGTGATTAATCATGATTAATTAATTTTTAAACTGTGATTAATCTGATTAAAATGTTTAATCGTTTGACAGCCCTAATATATATAAATAAAAGGAACTAGTCATTTTTAACCTGTTACCTTTTAAAAGTGTCCAACACTGGTCATCATCTAACATCAACATGTTTTGAGCGCAGTGAAAATCTTGTTTCGCCAAAAATATAATGATAATAATAATATAGATTGAAGCTGAATATTTGGTTAGATAAAACCTGTTGTGAATTTTTTTTTTAAATAAATCTTGACTTTTGGGCTTTACAACACAGTTATTAAAAGCGAATGGTTGAAACGAGTCAAAAACGATACTACGCAGCCAACAGTGGAATGTTATTGTTTTAAAAGTATAATACTAATAATATTAGTGAAGCATCATTCTTATCTGATAGTATGCAAAATAAACAAAATGAATATATAAAAGCTGCATAACATTCATATGATTAAGTATTCAAGTATCAACATTAAGAATGGAGTTTCAAAGCTTTCAACTATTCTGTACAGGCCTAGTTATATTTTTAACCCCGCAGGGTTGTAGCTGAAGGACTAAGGCTAGAACTGTCATAAAAGCCATGCTTTCTCAAATGGGGATATATAAATTATCTTATATTTATTTATTTAAATATATTAACATATAATATATTAATTTACATGTTACCAACACATTAAATTATCAAAATACACAAATGTTATTAGGTTATCTACTTGTGCCCTTCATGGAGCAGTCCTATTCATTTAAACATTCACACAGTAAGGTTTTTTTTGTCAGCAGCAACTGTGCTGCTTTTAGTCTGGATTTTGAGTTTAAATTCGTCATATTACAGTCGGATTTTCGGTTGTAAAATATGCCTCTCTGCTTAGAGTTGACCTCGTATACCTGTTCATGTTTACCATTGGTCATATGGGGCAAACACTCCCCTTTTATGTGAACCTGCTCATGGCCTGGGTTTATTTACCAAGTTGATAACTACTGTTATGTGACAATTTAGCTTGATTGCGGCTATTAAGGTTAGTGAAGTAAGATTACAGAAAAATACCCAAAGTATGTGAATTTGCTTTGTAGTATTGTCCTCTGGATGTATAAGCCATTTAAAATTGCTACTAAAACCTACCCTGTTTCTTTTTTGCTGCTGCAGTCCTTTTTGTTTGTGTTGCTGGAGTTGCAGGACCTGTAGAAGGTTGTAGGGCAGGACTAGTAGGGTGCAGGACTGCATAAGTACTGCTGGATGGTCGGTCTTCTGGACTGGATGAGGGAATGGTAGGGGCACTAGTTAAGGGTTTGGTGTTAGGACTGGGTGAGGAAATGGTGGTAAGAATGATAGTGGCGGGTTCAGCGTTGGAACTAGGTGAGGGGATGGTAGTAGCAGCACTTGTGGAGGGTTCAGCGTCTGGACTAGGTGAGGGGATTGTAGTAGGAGCACTTGTGGAGGGTTCAACGTCGAGATGGGTGAGGGTTGTGGGTTAGTCCAACCTCAATGACACAAAAAGACAAAACTATCAGAGTAATATTGATTTGTTTTTGCATTCAGCAGCTCAATTTCTACTTTGAATATATATTTATACAACATATTAACACAATTGTTTCTGATGTCAGCTTCTTCTTAATTGCACATTTATTTTACCTAGACTGTGTGTGTAAAATTAAATGAATTGTTGAATCGTTAAGTATTTTTTCCATAAATTGTTCGTGAGCATTTTAGAATAGACTGGGCTATATGGTAACTTTTGAAATGACCACAAATGTAATTGCTTACCATCTACTAACACCTCATATAAAGCCTTCATCCGGTCAAGGCATTTTGCAGCCTGGTCGGACAGATGCCATCTCGGATGTGCAACATTTGTCTTCCAGGTGGAAGGCCTTTTCCCTGGTTTTGAGAGAAACACCATGGCCCTATACCCAAGGGTGTTCAGTTTCTCAACCTAAAAAAAATGATTTAAATGTAATACAGACACCTTATCAGACTTAATTTTGTAAACTACAATTAGAGACATAAACACACACCAAAACAGATGCCTCATCAAGAACATGTGAGTTGGTTTTGTTCTTTTTTTGTTTTTTTAACCAATCTTTTCTTTTGGCCTAAAATGTCTGCAGTTTCTTGGCCAGTCGTTGCTTTCTCAGCTGCAGTGTTTTGCAGGTCTTGGTGGCCACACCAATGACTGCTTTGTAGCCTACGCAGGTCGTGTTTGTTGACCCTCTTGGCATCTTGAACCTGCAATAAAAACAAGCAAAAATATTAACACCAAGTTGACAAAGGAACTAAATAACTTTAATATTATAAAATTATCAGTTTGTCATGTAGGCCTACCCTACTTCAATGTTTCAGTGAAATTTCTGCCAGAATACTGGTGGTGGATTACAGGTGACTCTTAAATGCCTTCTGTTACCCACCTCTATAGTACACAATACCAGTATGAACCTGGTTAACCATGCAAAGTAGTAGTATCGGAGAGAACCATCTTGCACCAAGTCTGTACAGGCAGGTCTAGAAGATCCATTCTGAACTATGTACTGACAGGGGGGGTGGTTGTTTTGTTTAGTTAGTGAAAGTGTACACTTATTTTGTTAACATTCCTATGAGAGATAGAGATATATATATACATATATATATATAGAGAGAGAGAGAGAGAGAGAGAGAGAGAGAGAGAGAGAGAGAGAGAGAGAGAGAGAGAGAGAGATATATAGTATGTATTTTACTATTTCACATGTTCACTGTTGATGTTCTTATGACTGACAAAAGAGGAATTAAGTATGGACAGTGTTCTTGGACAGACATCAATCGGTACCACATTAGTGTCAGCGCATACATCTTGTGCATGAGATGCAGACTACATTAAAACATTGTTTATACTCTGTTCTATTTGTTATTGTTAATATAGGCCTACTAATCAACAGGTTTTCAAATATTACTCAACTGTTTTCAAGTAATAATATATTTGAGCAATACATAGTATCAATACTGACATCATTGTCTTTGGGGATTTAACCTTCTCATTAGTAAAACAACAATCTATCTAAAACATCTCTGGCCCTGTCACCCATATTTAATGCGGTTGTTAAATGCCGCCAACTAAAAATAAAAATAAAATAAAACCCATACAAAAATAGTTAGATTAACTGAGGGTATGTTTGAGAGCGACTGCTAGCTGCAACTGCCAAAATTAGGTACAATGGAGGCTGCCACTTCCATTTTGAGCTATAAAATACAGAATAGCACCATAAACAAGTTTAAGGTATTACCGCACCCTACTGTATAGCTTACAGTTTAAGATGCATGTTAATAGATAAGTGGCTGTTTTGCATAAACATTTTGCGATGTTTAACATAATGTTACCCGTTAACTGCATAGGCAAACAAAAAAGTTGGTGTATATTTAGCTTTTTAATGCATAGAAATGTGTGCTCATTACCTACCATTGAAACTGTCCAGCTTAATTGGTGCCTCGGAAGTCAAAACGCGCTACCTGCTTAGAGCCCGCTCATCGGTGTTGACTCCTCCCCCCTCAGATGTCCAGCGGCTGAACTCGGTGTGCCCCCGGGCAATTGACACTCTTTTTCTCTTTTTTTCTCCTGCAACTTTATGATACATCTTAATATATTCAGTCTATGGCCTACATACACCTTGACTACTTCTTTAATTTCTTACAACCTACACATAGTCCAACTTTTCCCATAGTAACTGTACTTTATGCACTATATTTTTTGACGAGGACTACTTTTGAACATGTTCGAACTGTTATCATACTGTATATCTTAGTCTATTAATAGAACATTCACCTTCATAACACTTTTTTTAAACCCTTTATGCTACCACTGCATTATGGACATTACTCTGCATTTTACTTTGACTTTTTTAAACTTCTGGTTAGATGCTAAACTGCATTTCATTTTCTTACTTAGCCTGAGGCCCCACGAGGACGCATACGGTAGTTTCCGTTACCGTTTTGTGTCATATAGACCGTTCGGCCACACTAGGACGACAGAATACGGCAGTAAACGACTACGGTAACGATAACGGGTCCCGAGGTGGATAGAACGGCATACGCAACGCTCTGGGGGGTCAAACGGCTCCGTGTAATCGCCTCTATACGATCATTTTCTGATAACGATGAAATAGCCCCGCCTCCCTCTCCCCACGTCTCCCTCTCCCCACGTCTCCTGCTGCTGCTGGGCTGTCAGAAGAGGGGGAGGAAAAGAGAGGCTGAGTTTTTTATTCTTATATTATATCGAGTCGTTATTAATTTGTTTTAAAGCTCAATAAATAACAAAGACCTTTGACCGGCACTTTTCTAATTTTGTCCGGAAGATTTAAACTTTAACGGACATGTTGACTGGCGAAAAAAAATCTAACTGAAACTCTGCCGCACGGTCCCCTCATCCCTTGGAAGAGGCGGAGATGTGGGTGTTTTTCATCTGCTGGTGGACTACCGGAGAGTAGGAGCAAACGCTTGCCTCGGGGAGGGAGAAAAAGAGCCAGAACGTCCACAGCGGAGAATAAACAGAAAGGCAACCATGGCAACCATGCGCGGGAAGTCTTCTTCGCTGCTTTTGTGGCAGACTACAGCGCCACTTACAGGCCTGGCATATGTACTACAGCGTCTCCAGCGCTTTCGAGCGGTCTCGTGTGAACAGACACTTTCCGGTGTCTATTGCGTGTGGACGGAAGCCTTTTTTGCGATTGCGTTTGCATTTTACCGTATGAGTCCTCATGGGGCCGGCGCCTTAGTGTTGTGCAATAGACACATAGACTCCACAATAGAGTATGTGGATGTATTAGAATTGGAAGTGGTATAAAATCAAACTTCAACCATATTCACCTTTGAAAGTAGAGGTGAACATCTTCCAGAACGACTTCCCTGGACGCCAACATGAGCCATGGAAGTCCCTCCTCCCAGTCCTTGCCCATCTCCATACCATAAGCACGCAGCATGGACTTCAATGTTTGATGAAACCGCTCCAGCGCTCCCTGGCTTTGGGCATGGTAGGCCGACGCACGGTTATGTCTCACCTCCAGCTGCTGCAGGATCCGTTTGAACATATGGGAAGTAAAGTAGGTACCCTGGTCGCTTTGAATCACACGTGGGATTAGGGTGGCCATCCATCCGGTTTTAGGTCGGACAGTACGGTTTTCAATGTCTGTGCCCGTCTGCCAGCGCAGCCTTGAGCCGGACGCTCATTTGTCCTCCTTTTGAGGTCATCCCTATTTTATACTTTTAGGGTATAAAAAAAATAGACAATTATACAAAGAAATACAAAAAAGAAGTTACGTGTAAGTATATATCCCCGTAAGACTTGTGGTCTTACAAATTATTGGTTGATTGCGATATCAAATAAATATCTTCTATTTCATTGGTTAATAAACGTAAGAAGCCATGTGCTTCTTGACGTCACGTTCACGGCAGGGCACTGTGGCACAGAGTGACGTTAGCACTAGCGGACTAGCTCATGAGCCAACTCCGCCTAGTTAGCGGTAGGTTAAACCACAGAAATGCCGAAACGAAAGACTTCATTTAATCCTGAATGGTCGAAAGAGCATGGATTCCTCACAAAAAGCCGAAAGGAAGACTTCCATGCTTTTTGCACGTTGTGTCGTTGCGATGTGGACGTAAGCAGCAAAGGAAAAGGTGCTGTCGACAGACATGCTAACACAGATAAGCACAAAAGGAACGATCAAAGCGCAGGTGCCTCTTCACTTTTATCGTTTTTCCGTGAAGCTTCATCGCCTCAAGATGACAAAATCTCCGCTGCAGAACTTTGTAAAGTGTATCATGCCGTCAAGCATCACCAGTCATACAGGAGTGTAGACTGTGGAATAAAAGTTGATCGCACAATCTACAACGACTCATCAATAGCAAAAGGGATGACCTGTGGAAAAACAAAAGCCAAAGCTTTGTGCGAAAATGTCCTAGCACCCTACTCTGTCCAGAAGCATGTGGATTATATAAAATAAAATGAACTGCATTATTCAGTGGCAAGTGATGCATCAAACAAAGGTACGATCAAGTGTTTCCCCATTGTACTGAGATATTTTCACTTTGAGGAGGGCGTGCAACATGCACTGTTGGATTTTTACAGTGATAGCAACGAAAAGTCAGAAGCTATAACAAATCAGGTACTATCTAAACTGGAGATGTCTAGACTAGATGTGAAAAAAATGTCAGCATATGCAGCAGACAACGCCAGCGTTAACTATGGAAAACACAACAGTGTTTATCAGAAACTGAAACTGGCTCAAAAAGACGTGCTCGCTGCAAACTGTTTAGCCCATATTCTGCACAATGCAACAAGATATGCAGCAAGCAACTTGGATATTGACATTGAAAATGTTGTGCTTAAGGTGTATAGCCATTTTAGCATCTCAGCTAGCAGAACGGCGCAGTTGAAGGAATTCTGCGAGTTTGTGGAAGTGGAGGAATGCAATCTGCTGCGGCACGTTGTCACGAGATGGTTGTCTCTGCTGCCATCTATTGACAGAATCCTGAAGTGTTGGAGACCCCTGACCAGCTACTTTCAGAGTCTAGGTGAGGAGGAATGCTCCAAGATTTTGTGGAAATGCTTTGGAGAGGATGGCAACGAAGTATCTGAAATGTATTTTCTCTTCCTCAGTCACATTCTGAAAGTGTTTTCAGACTGCATTGAAGCACTTGAGGCCACATCATTCAGCATAACCTCTGTGTTTAAGGTAATGACTGAACTGAAAGGGAAACTTGAGAGAAGGTTAAAGGACACATTTTTTGGCTTTGCTGTGAACAACAAACTCAAACAGCTAACCCCTGATCTGGCAAAGAAATGTGAGGCTGATTTTCTTGTTTTCTATGAAAGAGCCAAGAAATACGTGAGTGAAAGGTATGACTTCTCTTTCATAGTAAATTGTCAAAGCTTGGCCTCACAACTGCTGTGTCCTATGGAGAATACAGTGATGCAGTCTAAGCCTGCAGCCTGAAAGACATTGACATGGATGGACTCTATGAGGAATATGGCATGATGGAAGCTATTCTCAGCTCTTCAGAAATGGAAGGATGCCACAGTGAGGAGCGGTATCTGAAACTGTTTTCCAAAGCAGAAGTCCCACTTGTGAATCTGAGGAAGGTCAGCCCCTACATCTTCTCCATCCCATGTAGCAATGCCCATACAGAACGTGTGTTCTCAATGATGACCTCAGCAAGGAGAAATGAGAGAAATCGTCTGGATGTGGACAGTGTCAAGGCAGAGCTGCAAATTTGTGTCAACTTCACATTTGAGTGCACAGACATGTACCAGAGACTCCTTACAAACAAAAAACTCTTGGAAGCAGCCAGGAAAGGGCAAAAGTATCGAAAATAGACATTCAACTTGTGGTTAGTACACTAGTCTTATTGTGTTTTGAGTGTGAAGGATTCAGTGAAGCCAGGATAAAAACTAAAAGATAATCCCAAAGTGTCCTCCTTTTTGGTGTTATGGAAATGGCCACCCTACGTGGGATCCCAAATGTGGAGATGAACTGGGTTAGAGCCCTAACTACTGGCACTGAAATGGAGCGCAAGGGAAACGCTGCAGGATACCTTGTAGTCTGGCACATTATAGTAAGCATGTACGCACAACCGGATTTAGATGGAGGCAACGGCCCCACACAATCTATGATCAAATGCTCAAAAGGTTGGCCAAGGGCTGGAATGGGACTGAGGGGCGCAGGCTTCACCACCTGACTTGGTTTACCAGTGAGCTGGCATATGTGGCATGCTTTAATATAACTTGCAACATCGCGCTTTAACTGAGGCCAGAAAAAAATTGCGTAGGACACGGTCATAGGTGTTTTTATCCCCAAATGTCCACCACTGTCATGCGCAGTTTGCAATACCACATCACGAAAGCTACTCGGCACCACCACCTGAAAAATTGCCTCCCCCACAGCGTCACCAACACAGGGCACCCACTTACGCACCAGCAAGTCCCCCTGAACAAAGTAACCCTGGGCTATGTCTCTGACCTTCTCTGCCGGCAACAACTCAGCCCACAGAGCAGAAAGAGATGAATCATCCTTCTGACTCCTCACCCAGTCCTCCTTTGACACAGACGAAGAGAGATCAGGCAATGAGACCACATGTACAACATTACTTTTGCTACACTCCGAAACAGGTGGGTCAGCAGACATTTTACGGCTCTGTGCACGCGTCACAGTACAAACTGGAAACACACTTGGAAACTGCAAACCGCTCTCACCTGGCTCCCCAGTTGCCACCGGCCTGGAAACCACCGAAGGCGGAGGCACACCAGCCCACACAGCACTACCAGCGAGATCGTTGCCCAAAATCATATGTACCCCATCAAGTGGCAACGCGGGACGCACGCCGATAGACACAACTCCCCGCACCAGCTCACAATCCAGCATTATTGTATGCCGCGGCACAGGGATCAAGCCCATCTCCATGCCCATCATCAGCACAAAATCCCCCGTCTCTGTCTGACGAAAAAGGCAACACTGACTCAACAATAAATGAGTATCTAGCCGCTGTGTCACGCAACACCTTAATCGGAACATACTTGTCACTACCGACTAATGATACAATGGCTTCCGTGATGAACGGCTCAAAACCAGAACCCACATCCTGGTCGGCACAAACCGGCTTCTTATCAGGCACCATGCCCGAGCCTACACCCAACGGCTTCTTATCCAAAACGGCAGAACAACACATTGCTGGAGCATGTGATGAAAAACGAGGCTTCCCCTTAGGTTCCAGCAACGGACACTGATCCTTCCAATGACCCTCTCCTCGGCAATAATGACATAGGCCCACTTTGGCCCCCTCCGGTCACCACGTACCTGCAAATCTACGGGAGGAGCCTGGTCAAGGCTCTCGACTAACTTTTTTCACCATCCTCCCGGAACCGTCCCGAAATACAATCTAAGCCGTCCCAGAATTAATGTGGACCGTCCCGAATTTAAAATATTAATTTTTCTACATTATCATTAGTTAAAATCATTCAAAGTGACCTTTAACATAAATAAAACATCATACAAATCATTAGATGATAATTCATCAACCTTTTAATTTGAGTAAATCAGTCAAACACAGAAACAAAGGCGTAATATATTTAAAAAAAACATACAAACGAGAAAGTTACTCTAATATTGAATCCAATCAAGTCCCATCCAATTATCAAACAAATCCAACACTCTGTCCTGAAGACAGAACCCAGAGTAACCACTAACCTGGATGACAGTCTGTAACACAGTCAGGAGACCTTTACAAACTGCCCCGCCCCCTCGCACACAGACGGGAGAGAGATCTCTCGTCTGGATTGGAAAGATCGAAAATAAGATCGAAAGTACATCATAGACGCATTTTGTAGTCTTATTGCATATTAGAAACGGAGTTGGCGAAACTAAAACTGCAATATAAAGTTTATGTAGCAATAATACAAATGAAATATATTTTTTAAATGTCTCCAGTACCGATACAAAGTCAGATAACGTCGGAGCTTAACGGTACCACTGTCTTTAATAATTCCGGCCCGGGGCCCGTTTAATACCGGGGCTCGGTACCCATCCCTACAGGGGGAGAGGCGCAGCATATTGCTAAGGACTAAATACGATGGAGAGTTCTCTCTCAGCCTTATTACCCATAGGGGATGAAGAGGAGTAAGTAAATAAAGAGGCCGGCGCTCCAGGGTCTGGTTCTGCTGTGCGTTTTCGTGATGTAACGGTAAAAAATTGCAGAATTCCTCCACGGGATGCCATTGTCATTGTATATCACTCAACCCGTGAAATACACACACTCAGTACATAGCTAGATCCACGAATTTGCGGGCCAGGAATTTGTGGGCACAGTTGTGCGTGTGTGTGTCAGGGTTTCCGTTAGCCGGTAATTACCGGTTTTTAGCTGGTAAAATGTATTAAAAACCGGTAAATTCAAAACCTGCCGGTCAAAATGTCCGGTAATAATTAGGGATGCTCCGATCGATCGGCCGCCGGTCATTATCGGCCGATATTCACTCTTAATAGTTTGATCGGTGCTCTCTATAAAGGCCGATCAGGAGAGCTGGATCTGATCGATATGGACATAAACGCGAGTGAAGTATAACCGGACGCGAGAGAGAGATCAGATCAGCTGCTGCATAATCACCTGAAGCCCCGCCCACTGTTTAGCGAGCTGCATGAGAAACTGTCAGCTGTCAGGAGAGAGGGAGGGAGAGGGGAAAAGAGAGGATCCGTTTCTCCCGTGTTATTATTCAAAGTTAATGTAAACTTTTGAATAATGTACTTCATCTACTACAAGTAGTTTGTTTGAATGTAATAATTATGTTGTTTGTGGAATCATTTATTGAAAAATGAATCTGAATTTTTCCATCTGTTACAATTATCAACTGAAGCAATATAAAAGTAAACTTCTTCCGGTTCCTTCGACAAAAATGCAATGCAATTTCTCCATAGGATTTTGGAAAATAGCTCGAAATAAGGTCTGTGGTTGACACACATTTAAGAGACAGATCACGTTTTGTCTCCCCATCTCTTATAATTTTCTAATCATAAATCTATCGATCATAAATCTATCGATCATAAATCTATCGATTAGATCTATGATTCGAAAATCATATGTGGAGATTATCCGGCTGAACAAAACGTGATCTGTCTCTTAAATGTGTGTCAACCACAGACCTTATTTCGAGCTATTTTCCAAAATCCTATGGAGAAATTGCATTGCATTTTTGTCGAAGGAACCGGAAGAAGTTTACTTACTCCGGGACGCGTCACTGCGATTCTCTATTAACTGAGTTCTAAACATCAGCGTATCCGGTCATTACGGTGGCCCTGAAGTGCAAAACACCACAGCATTTCAGAAAACACTACAGTATTTCAGAAAACACCACAGCATTTCACAAAACACTACAGCATTTCAGAAAACGCCACAGCATTTCACAAAACGCATTTCACAAAACGCATTTCACAAAACGCCGCAGCATTTCACAAAACGCCGCAGCATTTCAGAAAACGTCGCAGCATTTCAGAAAACACCACAGCATTTTACATTGGACGGAAAGGGTATTCCTTTAGGGAGAACACTTCTTGTTTGTGATTGGACAGAGCCAGCCAGAGTAGCACTGCTGTGATTGGTTGTTTTTGCTGCCAGTCAAGAAATGACGCTTCGTGATTGGTCACCACCCGACTAATCAGGCTAAACTAACCTGTAGCTGCTCCGTCCACACTCACAACAACGCCATACAGACATAAATAAAGCAGCGACTGTATTCGCCATGACATAGACAGTCTGTGTTTTGTACATGTTTTAACTTTTGTCCAGTTTCTGAACAGATATGAGGAGCTGTGAGCTCTGAGTGTGTGCTAACAGCTAACGGCTGATGTGTTGGGACATATTGCGCTGTCGGGTGCTGACCAATCACGAAGCGTCATTTCTTGACTGGCAGCAAAAACAACCAATCACAGCAGTGCTTCTCTGGCTGGCTCTGTCCAATCACAAACAAGAAGTGTTCTCCCTAAAGGAATACCCTTTCCGTCCAATGTGAAATGCTGTGGTGTTTTCTGAAATGCTGTGGCGTTTTCTGAAATGCTGTGGCGTTTTCTGAAATGCTGTTGTGTTTTGTGAAATGCTGCGGCGTTTTGTGAAATGCTGTTGGGTTCTGTGAAATGCTGTTGTGTTTTGTGAAATGCTGTTGTGTTTTCTGAAATGCTGTGGCGTTTTCTGAAATGCTGTGGCGTTTTGTGAAATGCTGCGGCGTTTTGTGAAATGCTGTTGTGTTTTGCACTTCAGGGCCACCGTAGGTCATAGTCCGGTAATTACCTGCCAACGGAAACTCTGCTACACAATTCTTATTACTGCTCATTTACATAAGTGGCCACACGCTGAGGGATAACATCTTTAAACTGGCTCAAAAGGCCACAACAAAGAGGAGACAGACCATATCAACGGTTTAACAAAATATGTTTATTAAAGCAAGTAGTTCAAATTAGCCAAATTAATTAAGTGCAAAACAAATGAAGCATGAGGTGTGGATGTCAGTGGTATCAGTAGTGTAAATGCAGGGTGAGGATTGCATGGACATGTATGAATGTGAGAGTGTTGAAGTGCACAAAGTGAAGCAACTGAGAAAACTCATAACATACTCAACCAAAACCAGGTGCCTGTAGGGGAAAGCAGAGGGCAGACAGAGAGGAGCAGAGGCTTTAAATAGCTGCAGCGCACCAGACCCAGGTGCCCTGAGTTACTGCAATCAAGGCAATCAAGACATTACAGACAGCACAGCCACACCCTCTCTAGATGAACCCACAGGGGCATCACAATCGGTGATAGTTTAAATTAAGTGTGACAAAGAGCTAAAATGCATTTGAATCCCTGGCACAAAAGCGGAATAAATAACAGCAAAAAAAACAAAGAAAAAAGTCTTGAAATGTTCTTACCATTAATTCCAATCAAAATGACTTCCTTTCCTGTGGAAATACTTGTTTGCCCAGTAGCACAATCGCAGCAGGGATGCATTATCTGTATGAAGCATTCTAGAAAGCAACAATTGAAATAGTCAATTAGAGTTATACTTAATTTATTATTAGCGTCTTTTGATCAAATACATCTTCCCCCAGGAAGTTTTTTTAACCTAATTTACTAATTGTAGTATATAATATAAAAGTCCTGTGTGATTTGTAGTTTAAAAAGTACCTCTTTCATGGTATGAGAACCTTCCTCCCTCATCTTCCGTGATATGAATGGATGGTGACAGTGGCCTTAAGAACCCTTCTACCATAGAAGATCTGTTGTGGAGTACACTCGATTGGTGTATGGCAACATCACAGGCAGTGCAGGAAAGAGGTCTTGGCAAACAATCTTGACATGTGACGACTGCAACCTTTTGTCGACAGTGTTGGCAAACCCCCTCTTTAGGTTTCTCAGAAGATAACATCTGATTAACCATAAAAGGCCTTAACAACGTCCACTTTTCCAAGGTGGATGCTTGTCGTTCCTTCCACTGTGAAGAGAGAGGTTCTTCACTAGGAAGTCCTAAAAGTTATTGTACCTCTTGTATGAGGTAGCCTTAAAAATGAAGTAGAAAATGTACATATATAAAGCAAGGGTAAATCTAGCTAACCACTACATGATAAGTGGGGAAACAATCATCATTAAGTGTAGGAAAAACATACCTAAGCTTTGGATGGTTCCAGTCTCGCTCTCTTGACCACTAGTAGACGGAGTACATACAAGATCTACGCTTCTTGAAGCACCTGCAAAAGTGGGAAGATGCATTTAATGACTTGCTTGAAGAATATGTGAATGTATTGATCTACAATTAATTGATGTAAACAACAGACAAAACAAAAACACAAACCAGTGGCCGAACTCCGCTTCCGTTTCTCTCCGTTTCTCTCCGTTTCCCTCCGTTTCTCTCCGTTTCTCTCCAGTTCGCCTCCTTTTTAGCATTGGTTGACCGTCATGGTCCTCTTCAAGCCAAACCATTGGTGCTGTCCTTGTTTGCGACCCTCCTGCTGTTGGTTTACTTTGATCCTCCTTTAAATCATAATCAGGACACAGAAAACATTTACTTAAAGTGCCAGTGAAGTGCATTTTTTTGCGCCAAAGTGAAATGGCAGTTTCATTTCTTACATATAATTGTACCTGTTCATGGCTAAAATAATTTTTTAGGAAGTGCGAGGGACGAGATAAACATCGCAAATTTTTCAGAGTCTGAGCCTACCGCTGCTGCAGACGATAGCGGCTGTGACGTCACAAGATGGGCCCAGTTGTGATTGTAAACATGGCGGAGCCTTCGGAAAGTGATACTGGTGCGAGAGAAATGAGTGATTTTGACAGCTTTTCGGACAGGATAGATGAGGAAAGTGGCCATGGAAGTCAATTTAGTTGAGGACAATATTTTGTCATAGATCTAGAGTAGATCTACACACAGGATTGGCCGTCACCTGATCATACATTCATCTGTTCATAGCATGATGCAACATTCATGTTCACATGCAGTGTTGTGCTAGTTACTGAAAACCAGTAAGTAGTTACAATTACTAGTTACTTCACTACTTACACCAAAAAGTAATGCGTTACTGTGAAAAGTAACTTCTTAGTTACTTAGAAAAGGGCACCCATTAATGCCCTTATACTGTAGCCTTCATTTCAGTACTGTTATTGCATCGGAGAATAATACAACCTGTTGATCAACTTGACATGCATTTGCATCACTGAACTCTGCTAAGCAATGTGGTCTATACAAACACAAACACAAAGATATGTTTCAAAGTGCCAATCCAGCCGCTGTTGCTTAGGTGGAGGTGGAATGGCGTCGGATGAGTCTGGGTCTGTGGTCTTAGCTACTAGCTTCGCTACTAGCTTCGTCCCAGCATGTTTTTTCTGCAGATGTTTCAACAGATTTTAATTGCTGTTTTGGGCAGTCGATAGGATCTTTGACCCGCCAAGACACAACTTACATTTAACTAAAACTTCTTTTCTTTGTGCTCGACAAAAGTGAAATAGTGAGAATATCTCCAGGCGGAGAAACTCGACTTGAGCTCTGCCGCCGCCATGACAGTCTTGTTAGTTAACACAAACACAGTGGCGTTTATTTTTCATAAACAATCTACGAATCTACGAAACAATGACACCAGCCACTCACCTTCATCTTTTGGGAACAGAAACATCAACACAGTGGCGTTTATTTTTCATAAACAATCTACGAATCTACGAAACAATGACACCAGCCACTCACCTTCATCTTTTGGGAACAGAAACATCGCCACTTCGGCAGACTTCACATTACCACAGCCAGCGGCAATGCATCGCTTCCCGTGTGTTTTTCCTCCCTTTTTCGTCACTGTCGCCTCCATTGTCAGCTTTTCTCGATTGGCAATCACTTCCAGTCGACTGCGAAACACTTTCCAATCAAATACTCGCTCAAAAACGTTGGTAAATTCGACTTTGAAATAGAGACAAAATGAATGGTGGTGAATGTAAACACTTCGGCTTGGCCCATCTTCTGACGTCACGCAGTAGATCGCAAGCCACGCCCACGAAGGCGGAGGTCGACTGCGAATTTCCCAGCGGAAAATTCAAACTCGTCAAATTCGTTGCTATTCCAACATCTTTGATATGGGTTCCAATGGACAATTTTGGTCATTACTATACGTATTAGCATAAAAGATCATGCACCGTCGCACACTTCAGTGGGTCTTTAAAACACCACCTACACATTATGATAATCTCATTATGAAAACTTCACTATCATTGCATTATACATTCGGTCCAAAAATATATAGAACTGTGCTTAAATTATAGGCCATGCTATTTAAAGCTAAAGAGTATGAATTATTATGAAAGAATGTCGAACGAAGCTAATGTTATCAGTGTTTCACACGTGCTAACCAATACTAACGTTAGCTCTTCACTCTAGCTTTCACATTTCGGCAATACCTTTAAAACAAACTTACCACAAAGTCATCCAAGAGCACATCAGCAAGAAATATGGCATAATTTTCTTCCAGTGGATTCATTGTGCAAATCAGAAAGTATATGACGACTTTCCAATTGTACTGCTAATATCGCTTCTGAGACTTTCTGCCCGGACTTTAAAACGTAGCCTCCTAAAACCGGCTAAAACCGGCATCCCCCGTCTCTCTGCCAATCACAGAGCTACACAGTAATGCTGGTCGGTGTGCGGGCCTGTGGTTGGGGGACAGAAGGGGGAGGGCTGGAGAGTGTGTGAAGTTGACCATGCTGTGGTCTGTGTGAGTTAGTGAGTGGAGTACTAGAGTGACGTTGAACTTGCAACCTGTAACCTGTGACCTATGAACCTGTAAGGAGCTATTAAACCTAAGAATTTGAGGCCTGTTTCCGACTCCTATTGTGGAACATTACACTATTATGACTTCCGGGTTCACAGGAAATGCCAGCACGAACTGTAAACGAGTGTCCGCCATCTTTATTATTTACATGCAGAGAAAATTAAACATCACATGACGCTAGCCATTAGAATTGCACAGGGGAAAATAACGTATCTATGCCACAATTTTAGATGCAGATTTTGTTAAACTAATACGTTTGTGCTGTGGACCAACACAATATAAATTGACGGGGAAGGGGGTGCGTAGAAATATCACAATATCAGAGGCGTTATTGCGCTGTGCACTCACAATAAAGATAACACCATTAAACAGTTATACAACATAACAGAAATAATATAAGGGGGGGCGTGTGGTGCAGTGGGTTGTGCGTGGTGTTCGGATCAGGGGGTCACAGGTTCAAACCCCACTGCAGTCAGCATGTCGTTGTGTCCCTGGGCAAGACACTTCACCCCAAATTGCTCCTGTGGGGATTTCCCACAGTATTGAGTATGTAAGTCGCTTTGGATAAAAGCGTCTAACAAGTGACATGTAATGTAATGTAATGTAATGTAATATAACATCAGAGATAATGTTTAAACCACATGCTTGTTAGCATTAGCAACACTTACAAGACGTTGAAAGTACACAATTTCCTGAGGCATTTTTGTGAAACTGCTACGTTCGAGTTCGCTAACAGCAATATAAATGAATGAGGGCAAAGACGTTTTAATATTACAATTTGAGAGCATACACAATGTTTAACCAATAGCAGCGTCCCTAGAAACCACCTTGGTAACAATGAAAACGTTGTATGTACACAATTTCCTGAAGTAATCTTCGTAATAACTAGCGAACTAAAGATCATACAAATCCACTGCACAAATAATCTGAAATAACTCATATTTCTCACATAAAATGACATCAAAACGCATTTTAATGGCCAAACTAACCTTAAAATAGGCATTTTCCACCGAGAATAAAATGAACGTCTGGTGAAAAAAAATGTAGGGATCCTACAATTTCAGACGCGTTTTTGTAGAAATACTACGTCCCAAGTTGTGGACCAACGTAGTTATTACACGTTTAGATGTGAGACGGAGTTGGAATATCTCCGCTCACTCTCTTTGCTGTTGCCATTTACTGTTTGGTCAAGTCTCACCCCTTTCTATCACAACCTTTGCCAACTCTTAGCGATATGGCCTGGAAACAGAAATGTTATTTCAAATCATGCCACCCGGCAATCGTGTATCCCTCTTCACCGAAGCTGATTCTCTCATCAGTAAATATCTATAAATACCATCCCAGAATCATCTCAGCTATAATGTCATGTTTAAGATAGCTTTTCACTGTTTCTGGTTCCTGTATAGCATGTGATTCTTGGACTTTGGATTTGACTCTTGTTACAAGTGTTTGCCTGATCTCCCGATTTCTAACCCCTACAGGTGCTGTTTGGATTGTCTTTTTCCCCTCGCCCAGTCATTACATTTCCCATAGAAGGTTCCAGCAGGAGCAAGTTATTTCTAGTAAACAAGCTTAGATAAATGCTACTTGCCTAGCATCAAACGGCTCACAAAGTTGGCTACTACCTACAAAACTGGAACATTTAGCAGCAGAGTATTTACCCCAATAGTAAGGTAAAGCAAAGAGTAAGTCAATACTGGACTTACTTCTAGAAACACAACACTTAATGTTGGCTAATGTTGTTAAACTTGGCTAAACTAGGCTATTCTTTACCAACATTTTTATCAGGTGATCATTTGTCAGGTTGGTTGCCTCATGTGGCCATACAAAGATTAATGTGCCTTTAAGTCAATAATAAAAATAGTTTGAGGCAGGGCTGGAGAGCAGAGTGGATAGGACCCAATCGCAGAAGACAAAAAAAAAAAAAAAACTAAACATTTTCTCAAAATAAACGTTCAACATCAAGGGCTTTTCTTATTTCTCTAATTTCCCCTCCTCGACTCCTCGAATCCTCGGTCCTCCGGTAGTGACCCGGAAATGGATTTCAGCGCGCCATTTTGAAGGACATCTCATTTCCACCCTGTCCTCCTCCAAAAAACGACCAAATAGGGCGATTGTTCAGCAGCTCATTACGACCTCTCCTGTTTTAAAGTTTAGCACTTCTAGTGGTCGTGTAAGAAACAACAATTTGCGGCATATGCACCCGTTGATTGCAAACGCTCCGGAGGGTCGTATATTCACAAATAACCCTCTCTGGAAAATCCTAAATTGTAGAATAGTTTGGCCATTAAAATGCTTTTTGATTTGATTTCTAGCGAGAAGTGTATATTGTACTTTTAGAATCCATGTCCAGTGGATGTGTAGGATCTATAGTTTGATAGATATTATGAAGATTATTTGAGGTCTCGCCAGGAGAACGTGTATGTCTTTCCCCCTATGTAAAGTTAGCGTCAACCCTCACGGGGTGAAAACAGTATTTCCGGTGTCGAAGTTTTCATAATAAAACCGTATTCCCCTCACTGTCAAATTATTTTACAGTGATATCTGCCGTACTCATTCACTAAAACACATCAGTTTATCCTTGTTAATTACACAACATTAATTGGTTTAAATTGTGTACACTGCTTTTGTGTTTTTCCCATAGATTTTTCCCTTTCGATTCTGAGAGACACATTTCTTTTTTCAGAGGTTTTGAAAACATCGAACTACCCATAATCCTCAGCTATCGTTGAAGCTCGGTGATTGGATACTTTAGCCGCAATGCACGTAGGGATATGGTGTTTATGCGATGTGAAAGCAGAAAACATTTTTAAAAAACAGAAAATAATATTTTATTCCGAGTGTGCTTGCTTTTTTCTTTGAAAGTCATCACATAACGGCATTGTAATACACGGTTCGGCTGCATTAAATATTACACATCTGCCGTAGTTCTCTATTTATAGAGCCCTGATTAGAAGACTTCTGGACAAACTGGAAGAAATGCCACCGAAACTGAATATGTGACGTGGATCATAAATATATCAGCAATTAAACAACATCTTTAATTTCTCTTCACACAATACGTCTCCTTGCAGTATCAACACTAATTCGGCTGACTTTTATATTTGATCCAATTGGTAGATAGGTTATATTTACACCATAACAGTGCACAGCTGATAGAAAAGGACTTGTAGTTTTTAAAGATATTAAGGATTTTCTTTGAAATAAAGAATGGAAATACTGAGTTGAGAGAATAGTCAGGGGTTTTGGGTGATGGGAGACACATCTATGGAATCATAATTTCAATAGCTTACCATTAAATGACGGATATACCTTAGATATTAATGTGTAGAACTACAATATGTGAAATAATATAGCAATATCCTGTAAAAATATGTGAAAACATGAATAAAACTACACATCTTCAGATGTTATACATACATAAGTGTCCTACACTAATAATACAAAGTTATTATGGCATTGTATGCTATGCGTTATTTGTAACATCTTCATAAAGTATAATTTATTGTGTTAACACTGTAAACTTGACAGTTTCTTAACCCGCACCGCCTAGTGGTTAAAGCATGTTATTGAATTTTTTGTATTGAATATGTTATATTTGATGAAAACATTTAAATATTAAGAGTAGCCTACATACAAAATAGGGGAAAAGTAGAAGGTCAATGATAGAAATATAGAATAGAAAATATCAAGAAGATATTGTAGTGATCTCTACAATAAAACAGCTAGTGCAGGACGTCCAAAGATATTAATAGGAGGATGTGCAAAACAGACAAACTAATAAGGCTTTATTTAAACATTAAAGAATACTTTAAGTTAAGGTCTTCTTTTGAATAAGAAAAAAATGTTGGGGGTATCTACAGATAAATATTAAGCCTGACAAAGTACTTAACGTCTAATATATTGCATAGTTTATTTTGGCACTTGACAATCACCTTCCCTGAATTTTTCCTCAGGTGTAACTAAAGTCTGATATAAGGGTTGTATATATTTCACATTATTAATCAGAATCTGCAAAGTACACCAAGCCCACCATTACGAACCTTGGCATTAAAATGGACCGTGAACTAAAACTTGAGTCAGATTAAATCTGTGGTAAAAACAAGCTTTTATCACCTGAGGCAGCTAGCCAAAGTAAAACCTTTTCTCTCCAGACAGCAGTTTGAGACAGTAATCCACGCCTTTGTCACCACTCGGCTGGATTACTGTAACTCTCTTTACATGGGGGTCAGTGGGTCCTCCCTCGCTCGTCTGCAGCGGGTGCAAAATGCAGCAGCAAGGCTTTTAACTGGCACACGGAAATATGACCACATTTCCCCCATTTTGGCTTCGCTCCACTGGCTGCCAATACATTTTAGGATTCATTTCAAAATCCTTTTGTTTACTTTTAAATCCCTAAATGGCATTACCCCACCATATCTTTCTGAGCTGCTACACCCTTACACGCCCAACCGCCCTCTCAGGTCAGCTGATCAACTGCTCCTGAATGTGCCCAGAACCAAGTCAAAGCTCAGAGGGGGCCGTTGCTTCTCTGTAGCAGCTCCCACACTGTGGAACGATCTGCCCCTGCACATCAGACAGGCCGCCACCAGTGGATTTAGGATTGTAGGAGATCCGGGGCTTAGCCCAGGAGTTGTTGAGCGGGACTGACTGAACGTCCGGGGGCATGCTCCCCCGGGAAGATTTTTTTTAAAATATTGAAGTTAAAAGCATCAATCTGGTGCACTTTGAGAGCAAAATTAAACCTACCTTAATAATACCTTAAAGCGGACAAGGCACTGGAGAACACTTATTCATTAACACCCTTTAATGAAGCAAACTAATGCCTTAACACACTCAAATACAGTCAGCAGCTGGTTGAAGTCACTTCAGATCACTGATCCAGGGAACATGCCTCACATCCACTGAAAGAAGAAAATATAAAACAAAAGGGGTATTAATTGACCATATAATTAATATGTAAAACAATAAAATAAAATGCATCTTATTCTCTTACAATGTGATCCTGACTGGCACCTCATAAACTTCAGATGTAAAAAATAAACATGAAATGTATCTTATTCTCTTACATGTGATCCTGGCTGGCACCTCTGCTGTCTTTTACTGCTCTGTTCTTCACTCCCTCCTTCTAATCCTGTTTTCATCTATTGTGTCTCTAACTCTGCTTTCTATACAAGTTTTATGACTCATTTCCAATTCTCTCCTCCATTATTTTCCTCACTTTGTTCTCTCTTCCTCAGTCCTTATACAGACTTTCTCTTCTTTATTAAATATTAACTATTTAACATCAACATTATATCCATTCTACTCCTTTTCTCCTTTCTTCTTCAGTATCCACTCCTTCCCTGGCCTATATGCACCCTTTGTTCAATTTCTTCTTTGCACTCCTTTCAAAATAAAAGTTGGAATACGTTCTTTTAGTGTCTTAAAAGTAGACTGAGGTATGAAGGGTTAGCGTTACATCTTAGGATAATTTTGAGTCATGTTCTGTATACATACTTACATAAAAGGGCATACTGTGTGTGTTTACTCCATGTTTACTAGCTATAACATTAACGTTACATCACTCTTTTCCACTTGTTACTCAGTCAACCAGAGTGCAGATATCACCATTAGCCTGTTATTCTCTTTAACGTTAGAAAACCAGCAAAGTAAAATTTCAAATAAGATTCACAAACCTGAAACATCTTCCATTTCTTCACTGCTGGTGATGACATTGTTGTCAGCTGCTGATACTGCTGCTGCTGCAGCTTGTGGTGCCTGCTTCGATGAAAATAACTTTCTAATATCCATAACTTTATAGGCTATTAGCTTAAAACTCGTCAGGCACTAGGAAGGATCATTTCTTCTTCAGGGCAGGGAAGGCTACGCAGTACGCAGGCTACTGTCCCGCAGCGGCTGCCTCTCTGGTGGACTCCGGTACTGCACATTACTCACGAGACGTTTTCAACAAAAACAATTTTTTTTAAGTGAAACATCCGGGGCTTTTCAGAAAACATCCGGGGCTTTTCAGAAAACATCCGGGGCTTGAGCCCAAGTAGCCACCCCCTAGCGCCGCCACTGGCCGCCACACTGCCTGCTTTTAAATCGCTTCTTAAAGACCCAGTGAAGTGTGCGCCGGTGCATGATCTGTTATGCTAATACGTATAGTAATGACCAAAATTGTCCATTGGAACCCATATAAAAGATGTTGGAATAGCAACGAATTTGACGAGTTGGAATTTTCCGCTGGGAAATCCGCCTTCGTGGGCGTGGCTTGCGATCTACTGCGTGACGTCAGAAGATGGGCTTAGCCGAAGTGTTTACATTCACCACCGTTCATTTTGTCTCTGTTTCAAAGTGGAATTTACCAACGTTTTTGAGCGAGTATTTTATTGGAAAGTGTTTCGCAGTCGACTGGAAGTGATTGCCAATCGAGGAAACCTGACAATGGAGGCGACAGTGAAGAAAAAGGGAGGAAAAACACACGGGAAGCGATGCATTGCCGCTGGCTGTGGTAATGTCAATTCTGCCGAAGTGGCGATGTTTCTGTTCCCAAAAGATGAAGGTGAGTGGCTGGTGTCATTGTTTCGTAGATTCGTAGATTGTTTATGAAAAATAAAGGCCACTGTGTTTGTGTTTACTAACAAGACTATCATGGCGGCGGCAGAGCTCAAGTCGAGTTTCTCCGCCTGGAGATATTCTCACTATTTCACTTTTGTCGAGCACAAAGAAAAGAACGTTTTAGTTAAATGTAAGTTGTGTCTTGGCGGGTCAAAGATCCTATCGACTGCCCAAAACAGCAATTAAAATCTGTTGAAACATCTGCAGAAACAACATGCTGGGACGAAGCTAGTAGCTAAGACCACAGACCCAGACTCATCCGACGCCACTCCACCTCCACCTAAGCAACAGCGGCTGGATTGGCACTTTGAAACATATCTTTGTGTTTGTGTTTGTATAGACCACATTGCTTAGCAGAGTTCAGTGATGCAAATGCATGTCAAGTTGATCAACAGGTTGTATTATTCTCCGATGCAATAACAGTACTGAAATGAAGGCTACAGTATAAGGGCATTAATGGGTGCCCTTTTTTAAGTAACTAAAAAGTTACTTTTCACAGTAACGCATTACTTTTTGGTGTAAGTAGTGAAGTAACTAGTAATTGTAACTAGTTACTGGTTTTCAGTAACTAGCACAACACTGCATGTGAACATGAATGTTGCATCATGCTATGAACAGATGAATGTATGATCAGGTGATGGCCAATCCTGTGTGTAGATCTACTCTAGATCTATGACAAAATATTGTCCTCAACTAAATTGACTTCCATGGCCACTTTCCTCATCTATCCTGTCCGAAAAGCTGTCAAAATCACTCATTTCTCTCGCACCAGTATCACTTTCCGAAGTCTCCGCCATGTTTACAATCACAACTGGGCCCATCTTGTGACGTCACAGCCGCTATCGTCTGCAGCAGCGGTAGGCTCAGACGGCCGTTCACGGGATGAAAAATTTGCGATGTTTATCTCGTCCCTCGCACTTCCTAAAAAATTATTTTAGCCATGAACAGGTACAATTATATGTAAGAAATGAAACTGCCATTTCATTTTGGCGCAAAAAAATGCACTTCACTGGCACTTTAAAACCCACCTCTTCTCCTTAGCGTATTAACATCTTTTAGAGCGTTGCTTTTATTGCTTTTAAATTGTCAATTGTTTTTACTTGTACTTGTTTTATGGTGTGTGAGCTGTGCTGTGTTACTTTTTGTATGTTTTGTTTTATTTATTTGCCTGTACAGCACTTTGGTCTGGAGGTTTAAAGTGCGATATAAATAAAGCTGTATTGTATTGTATTGTAAAGTAACTAAAATAAATGTAGTGGAGTAAAAATAGGTTAACCTCTGAATTGTAGTGGAGTAGAACAAAGTATAATACATTGCATGTTGTACATGCTGCTGTAACAAACAGCTGCCATGGATGGCAGCTCCGTCCTGGTGATGTTCTCTGCAGTTTTCACCACCCTCTGTAAAGCCTTACAATTAAGGGCGGTGCAGCTGCCGTATACCAGGCCGTGATGCAGCCAGTCAGGATACTCTCTATGGTGCACCTGTAGAAGTTGCAGAGTATCCTGGAATCCATTTTGAACCTCCTCAGCCTGCGGAGGAAGAAGAGCCGCTGTCGAGCTTTCTTGTTGATGGTGGTGGTGTGAAGAGTCCATGTCAGGTCCTCAGTGATGTGGACCCCAAGGAACCTGAAGCTGCTGACTCTCTCCACCGTAGTCCCATTGATGGCGATGAGGGCGTGTCCCTCTCCCTGCTGCTTCCTGTAATCCACAATCAGCTCCTTTGTTTTGCTGACGTTGAGATGGAGGTTGTTATCCGGGCACCAAGATGTCAGTTTTCCGACCTCCTCTCTGTACGCCGTCTCGTCGCCGTCTGTGATCTGGCCGATGACGGTCGTGTCGTCAGCAAACTTCACGATGGTGTTGGAGCTGTGTGTGGCCACGCAGTTGTGAGTGAACAGGGAGTAGGAGAGGGCTGAGCACGCAGCCTTGAGGGGCACCGGAGTTATCTTATCTTATCTTAAGATGTCTACTGCCATTATTGCAACATTTCCCTCTGAACCTTGACAAGTGCATGTTTCAAGGCTTATCAATTAACCAGTTAAGCCCCGAGCCTGTTTTTCAGGCCTCAGGCTCGAAAATGACATTCCCAGAACAATTGACTATACACTTCTAAAAGGGGTAAATTAATAATCTTTTTTCTCAAAGCAATGATAAACCTGTGAGTTGGATGTAGAAAAGTCAGAATCAATATCGAATTTTTTTATTTTAAAGTGGACCAATCATGCTATATTTGAATAATATATTGTGGGGCCATACCTATATAAAACATGTCTGTGAAGTTTTTTTTTCAAAATACCAAACAGATCATGCATTTTAGCCATGCCTCATTTCGCTCTATTTGCTCTTTTCCAGCCCTGTTTTTGCAAGGTCTGATTCTGTGAGATGTCTTCTTCGCTGCTTTTGTGGCAGACTACAGCGCCACTTACAGGCCTGGCATATGTACTACAGTGTCTCCAGCGCTTTTGAGCGGCAATGGCCGTGGCCGTCTCCTCCTGATAGGTGGAGAGTTGGCCATATAGGCGGAGCACCGCTTTTCTGACGTCAGAAAAATTTCAAATCTGTATCAGTCTGTATCCGTTGCAGCCCCGTTTTTAGAGATTTGGGTACGGAGGAAAAGAAAGAGGGTTGTGTTTTCTGACACTTGGTGAGTTCCCTGACACACTGGAGACACATATTCATGTATAAAAGACGTACAAAACTGCATTTTGCATGATAGGTCCCCTTTAAAGTAAATTCAGATTGAAAATCTGAATTTTTTTAAATGTAAATGATAGTGTCCGTCCAAAAGAAAAACGCTACTTATAGTGAAAACCACACTTGAATGATGGGATATTAGACTAAAAGCTTTAGGAATCCAAACTATAACATAAGTACCCTGTATCAAGATTGAGGCAAAACAAGTGACATTTGACCTTTTTAGAGAGATTTAGAAAAAAAACCCCACTTCAATAGAATCGAGGGGAAGTTCCTAAAATCCATCTAAACATTACCCATTGGTGAATCAGTGATGCGTAGCCAGAATGCCCAAAACCGGAAGCTGTCATACACTCTGGTAGCTATCATAGCAGCTATATATGAAAACTCCGTTATTGATATAAATATGAAGATGGATTGTCAGTAATCATTTCAGACACATTGGATTAACCTATGGATTAACCTTCAGCAGCGTTTTTATCGTTTTAATGCCATTGAACACAACTTTTGATCAGAAACAGCAAAAGGTAAGACATTTCTCCCGTGTTTTGCTCCGTAAAGCTCCGTGTTGTTATGTCTGTGTTTGCTTCCCCTGTCACGAGTTCTGATCGCTCAGTGATGATACTTATATTTCTGGAATCTGTGGAATCTCAGCTTGCTAATCGATATATTGTTTGTTCAGATCCGATAAGTAATAAGGGTATTTTACCGTGAGTTCTGTGAGGGTTATTTGTGAATATACGACCCTCCGGAGCATTTGAATTGCCGCAAATTGTTGTTTCTTACACGACCACTAGAGGTGCTAAACTTTAAAATGTGACTATAGGTCGTAATAAGCTGCTGAACAATCGACCTATTTGGTCGTATGAGTTGGAGGACTTGTTGCTCATTTCTCTAAATGCACAACGAGGATACACTGATGGGTCCTCCGTGGATCCTCCGCGGATGTATTTCCGGCAACAGTGATGTTTAAAAGAGTTGTGACGCACGGCCGGACTTATCTCAGCCAATGACAGCTCTGCATGCATCCCCTGGATATTATTTTATTAACTGCTTTCATCGCGACGCAATGTTTACAGTGAGAACAGCTGTGAGGTCCGTGCAGAAAGCAGTGTGTATAATATATATCACTCAGTATAACAGGCCTACATTACTTTCTTTATTTGTATGGTTTAGTTTAGTAGATATCTACAAACAAAGAGTCGATATTTTTCTAAAACCATTTAGTGCTTCACATAATAAAATACACACCGGCTGTATCCTGATATATATTATATGCTTTAGGAGCTGTAGGTGCATGTGGTACAGTGTGTGTGTCTGTGTGTGTGTGTGTGTGTGTGTGTGTGTGTGTGTGTGTGTGTGTGTGTGTGTGTGTGTGTGTGTGTGTGTGTGCGTAGATGCAGCGGACAGACAGGTCTCAGTTGGTTTGATGTCCTCTGCTTACTTTTAATACTTTACTTGTAAATAAAACGTTTGGCCCGTAATTTCATTTCCTCATTGTAGCGACCAGAGAGGGGGGGGATATATCCAGTCTCTGATAGTGTTACGTTATTATGAGAGTGCTCTCATACTTGTTTGAATCTGAAATTGTATATATTTATATAAATATATATATAAATATATATGTGTGTGCGTGTATATATGTCCGCATGTAGCCTGTTATTGTCTCATTATACCGCACTGTGAATGAATTAAAAGTAAATATATAAGTCATCATGAACCCTCCTGTCATCATTAACGGACGTCTCTTTAAAATGACCACTCAGAGGAGAGGATTTCTCATTTCTCTAACCGCCTGCTGCTTCCCCTCCTCTCTCCTCGGTTCCCCTCCTCGACTCCTCCGCTCACATCTCCTGTGGGCGGGACTAAGACACAAGGATAGGAGTCGAGGAGGGGAATTAGAGAAATGAGAAAGGCCCCAAGACTCTGACAACAACTGAAAGAAAAACCACAACTTAAATGAACACAATACTAATCACAAGAACAAGACACAGGTGGTAAGGCAAGATCAACACAGGAGCACCAGGTGAACACAATAAGGTAATCAAACAGGAGAGACAGGAAGTGACAACGGACATTATTTAAAAATAAAACAGGAAAACAAAGACAGATCTTTACATGACAAAATAAAACTAATACGGATCATAACAGTTTTTTATGTTACTAAGATAGGCTAACTATTATCAATATAACATTTTAGCCCATATCATAGTAAACGTGTGCTCTGCAACATACAATTATTTTCAATAGACTGTAAGAACATGCTTTTAATTTGCGTCAGACATTTAATTATTATGTAAGCCTTGATACACATTTTTTTTATGCACCAGTGTTCAGGGTGCATTGTGTCCCTCCTACAGAGGGGATTGATCTGAACGCTACTTACAGCATCTTAGAATTTGCTGACAGTAGTTAAAATTATTGCCTTCGGGTGTGAGGAAAAAGGAATATATTCCTCCAAATTAATGCATGCAATGTGCACTTGACAGTGATGGATTGTAGGTCTTGATTGATGAGGATGTCTAACAATTAAATATTCAATAAAGTCTCACACTGAAATGGATCTTTTTTTACTGTTCAGCCCTGGAGTATGTTTAGGGTATAAATAAATGGTATTTCTTGTAGTGCAGAAAAAAAATGGTTTCGGGGAACAATCGTAGACTTTTGAATCATAAATAAAAACCCAAAATATAAACTGTTCATAACATTATTTATTTATTAATGTGGCAAGGCACACCTGTGATGTGTATACAGCTAATTCAAAAGAACCACTCAACAGACTAAAAAAATAAGGAATAATGCTACACATCATTTCAATCCAGGGTATTTGTCTTCTGATACTGAGGCATGAGCAAAATACTAATTATTGCAAGTATAATACAATAACAAAAACTGGAGAAGTCGGGTCACTGGATAGCTTAATTGGAAGAGCTGGTGGCCCGTGCCAGGTCCCCAAGTGGGGGTATTGAATCTGGCCTGGGACCATTTGCTGCGTGTCATCCTGTCTGTCTCTACACTATAGGCACTGTTTGCCCAATAAAATATTAAGAAAAGAAAAGAAAAAAAAAACTGTGGGGGCCAATTAGTGCTCATGATATAAAGGTAAGAATGTTTCTTCCTTCCTTTCTTTCTTTCTTTCTTTCTTTCTTTCTTTCTTTCTTTCTTTCTTTCTTTCTTTCTTTCTTTCTTTCTTATAAAAGTAAGAAAAGTATGTTTACTTGAGTTTCACAGGAGGTTTTTGACCACAAACAAACCCAGACATACACACACATATGCTGAGGTTAAGTCTGGTTAGTAAAGTTATTGTTTTTTAAGTGTCAAATTAGTACGGTGATGGAAAGCTGATGCAAGTTTAATGGACAACAAAATTGGAAAATAAATGGACTAAGTGTTCAATTAGAAACAATTTCTATCTGACTGGATGTGTTTAAACAACACCTGAACTGCAACACTTTAGACTGGTTCCACATGATTGAGAAACATTCACCAAACTAATAACTCATCCGTCAACATAAGCATATATCCTTAAGGGCCTATTTATAAGGTTTTGCATTTGTTAAAAATGTATGATTTTAATTTTAATATTTTAATATTAACATGCAGATCTCACACAGTGTTGGTGAAGGTTCAGAAAAGCTAGCTGGATGGCTTATATTTTGTGTGTCAGCAGCAGACTCTGCGTGACCACTAAAGCTCTTAACAGCTCACGCTACAGCCTCCAGAAAGATCATCAGAAGGGAAGTCCTGCCTTTTACACTTTTTACCCTCCCCATCAAAAGGACAAGCACCTGATTCAACGGAGCAGGTGACTCACCAACAGGATAACGCCTCTGGCTATCCGGCTATGCACAGCTATATTGTGGAGCTGCTTGGACAACACTTTGGCAGGCTAATTGTGTTGGCGTTTGTAAAAAGAGGTTCACATCAGCGGCCATCTCTGAACTAAGAGGAGGGAGTTTGCTGCGGATTCTTTCAAATGGGAAAACTGCCATCAGAATTTCTGATATCATGCCCATTAAAATACCAAAATGTTAAAGCCATCTGTGGTGTCAACATTGCTGGCACCCAGCAGGAAGGCTAACTAAAGCTGATTTGCAATTCCAATGAGGGCGCCTTTGGCCAGAAATATTTTGTATTCGATCTAGAATGACAGAAAAATAAAAAGTACATGGGCATATCGTAAATTCAGCACATCCGCAAATGTTAGAAATATTTTAAAATAAATTACTCTTCCCAGTGCAGAGATGATGTTTGTAATGTACCAACAGCTTATTAATGTTTGTTTTCCATTACATATCTCTGTACCATGCTTTGTTTAATTACAACCAAGAAGGTCATAAACCATTCACAATCCTGTTAATTAAATTAACCATCCCACACATGAATAATCATCTTTGAAGATAACTACCATCTACAGCAGCAGAACAAACAGACACAATGCACACACAGCCCACACAAAAACTGTGCGCTGCGGATATACAGAAGCAATTTTTTTTATCTTCTACAGAGGAGGCTTAGGCAATGGAAGTTTATTTAAGTGCTGAGTGAAAGAAGAGGAACACGGCTCTACATACAATTGTACAGCAGTTAAAATGTGTCTCAAAGGGGTGGATTGACTGGCAGCTGAATGGATTCTGAATGAGGGGTTTGACATGACTGGTAGAGTCTTAGATAACAATGGTGAGTTACGATCCAAGGTCACATGGAGGTCATGCAATCACTTCACTACATAAAGTGCAGAGCGAGCGACAGAGAGAGACACACATGGACACACAGAGTTCAATTTAGTGGTGGGTTGAACATTGTATCTAGACATTTTGCTCACCCGAAGCATTCTGGGAAAGGTGCATGCTGGCAAATTGCCGGAGCATCTTTTTTGGAGAACTGACGCTGGGGCCTGCTACCATCATGACAAGGTATAACTCTCAGGACATTTATGGGTTTTAAGGTGCATCTTGGGAAAGGGGGAAAGGGGGAAAGAGTCAGAGCCATTCGGACTGCACCCAATTATTGGTAGGGGAAAAATGAATATTAGTCTAAGATTCTTGTCCACTTACATTCTGTTTTGTTTCAAAACATCCAAAAATGTAAACCAGTGTTTTGTCTACCAAAAAATCTAGTTGATCTACTGATGGGCAGTTCACCTACACACAAAGTGAAAGTTGTTTCAAGCATTTATGTGTGATTTGTTGAAATATACAGTAAGTACAATTTTTTCAGTTTAATTGTGAGAATAATTTATTTTTAAAACCAAGCTTACTTCATCCTACCAATTTTGTGTATGTAAAAGGTGTTCATATTTGTTGTATACCTTGTTATTTGTCACTTACAATCTTTATTTAAGCGCAAGCTTAGCATGAATAAATGTTAACTTTTTGAATCAAAGTGCTTCAACCACGATACATCCACATTACACAACGAATGCAATTGAACAATGATCTAAAAATATTGCACCTGAGCCTTTCAGAACAAAGTCAGAATAAAATGAAGGATGAGAATGAGAGCCATCTGTCCCTCCCAGATTAATTACTTTCGGCATAATTAATACAAATATATTCATATTCTAAAGGCGAATAATGATTGACTGACAGCTCAAAAGATGAAACATGATTTGAAAAAGAGCTTTAAGAGAATTATGCAAAAATAGACATTGCCAGATATTACAAAAAAGCTTGCAAGGAGTTTCATCTGTGGGGTCACTTATCGGTCAAGCAATAAATTCACAGAATAAAATGGGACAACAAGAAGACGATGCACAGAGAGAGAAATGTCTCAGGCTAACCACTGGTTACCACAGAAAAACAACTTAAATAATGCTCTTGATATTATAAATGGAAAGATCTTTTCCATATTTACCCCAAAATGTCAGTCTTGCCTTTCCAAGAGAAGGAATTATTCAAATAATCCTAGGTGAAATTCAACAACTATTTTCAGCATGTCTTAGAATATATTACTGCTTGTCAAAAAGCCAGTAATGGTTTCATGGGGGACGTTTTTTCTCTCTAGTTTAGGGAGCAAATAAACATACACTCAAAATCATGATTTTTCTGACCTGCAGTAAACATTTAT
Source organism: Dissostichus eleginoides (assembly GCA_031216635.1). Classification (NCBI taxonomy): domain Eukaryota; kingdom Metazoa; phylum Chordata; class Actinopteri; order Perciformes; family Nototheniidae; genus Dissostichus; species Dissostichus eleginoides. The sequence goes on along the minus strand of CM062270.1, from coordinate 13,295,453 downwards.
ATGATGTTACAGTTGGGTGTGATTAAAGTTTAGGGTTGTAAACCATAAGCTTCATTAGCTTCAATTTGTAATGAATCTCCTCCTCCATGTCATATGCCCATATAACACAATCAATTACATTTATATCAAGTCACAACAATATGTTAACTTAAATATGTTTTAGATGATGACTGGTCTTTTTTAACACTAATGAAAATGAACTATTGCTTAAACAGAAGAAAAAAGTAGTCGCCTACTATACAGATGTAGCACCTCATTTCGGACGCCCCTACCCATGTCATGTGGGCCCGTGATCGGCACGGGGTGGGCCCTCGCTGAAAGGAAAACCCCCCGCATGACTTGATACGCCCCCTTGATAAATACATTTAATTATAATGGAACCAGCTGCAATGGATCATGGATCCACCAGGGGGAGCAGTGATTAAAAAGCTGCCACACTGGAACTCATGTGAAATAAACACAAATCTGGCTATCATCAGCATAGCAGTGGAATGTGACACACAACAAGTGGGATTTATCTTTTATTACTATACTGTAGCATATCGTTTTGTATTCCCACTGTCACGGATATAATCGTATTTCGTTTCTATTTAACAAAATATATGTGGTTTAATCCACGTGAGTTTACAACTACAAAAATAATCGGTTTGTTTTTGTATCACATCCGACGGGAGGAAATGCAGCATGGCTCTCACTATCGATTTGTAATCACAATTTAATCATCATCTTCACGATCATTTATGTTTATGTTCGCCGAATTGACATGAAAGCACTAAAAAATATTAATTTGCTGTAGTCAACTTTATTAAAACTTTATTAACGTGCCTAAACTCAGTAATTCACTAAAAATAGGTTTATTTTTAATGGAGCCTCGTCATCTCACCACGGGCAAACAAGAATATTTACTATAATATTATACTATTGTTAATAGTTTACTGTATTATTACTGCTATAACAATCACACATTGAGTTCATTGTTGTACAATGATAAAATTAGACCGTTGTTTTTTTAAATAGTCCGAATGAAACTCCGCAGCTCTCAGGTGATCAGCTGATCAGCGGGGGCTGTGTGTGACTCTCTTTGTTTACACACCTAATGGCCAATCAGCCACAGCTCTCCCACCCCTCCTGTGATCTCCCAACCCCCCTGTGATCTCTCTTCTCCAGCAGTAACGTTTAACTGTAGGTTTGTGTTCGCATATTTATGCTGTCGTAGTTCCTGTTGTTTCTATCGCGCATTGCCGGTATGAAAGGGTCTGTGCCGGAAATATCAAACATTTAATAAAAGTGAAAAACAATGAACAAGACTTAACGTATTAATAATAATTAATTATATTTATTCCGTTTGGATGTACGATTTTTGACTTTGTTTCGAGCAGTGATCTTCTCTTCCTCTCTGCAGCAGATAAGCTCTGTCAGACCAGACCATGGCTGTAAAGGCAGAGGGGTGTCTCTAGTTCCCCCTCGACACATAGACTGATCCTTTTTTTTGTCCACGTCCGATTGGCTTACCCCTAGATTCCACCGGGAGCGTCTGCGCTGCGTTACGGCTACGCCACGCCACGCTGCGACCTCCTCCTGCGTCATAACCCACCGGGCGCGTTTCAAAACGTTGCGGAAGCGGAGCGTCGTGTGTGCAGGCTCGCAGTTGTTGTTGATTTGGGCATATTTCCTGGACATTTATTTGGGGGATGGGCCTGGGCCGGATGAACGTTCCACTTCCTGCCTGCACTACGGCTGCGCCGCGCTGCGCCGCGTCAAAAATAGGATCATCCTATATTTTAGAAATTCCTTGCGCCGAGGCGCTTCTGGGTCGCTTCAAGCCGCGGCGCAGCGTGGCGCAGCGGGTCTGGTGGAATAGCACCCATTGACTAGAGTGGCCGCGATCGCTAAAAACGCCGCAGCGTGGCGTGGCGTGGCATAGCCATAACGCAGCGCAGACGCTCCCGGTGGAATCTAGGGGTTAGAGCTTTCGCGACTGCAAACATTTTTAAACAAACATTGACCATGTACCGTTCACCACCCCCCACCCTCCGACAGCTCCCTTAAATCAACGCAGGGCTGTGACTCTCTTTGTTTCAAAAGTAATGGCCCATTGGAATGTGACAAAACCCTCCCCCCCTTCTGTTCTCCAGCAGTGGTCTGAAAGGGTCTCTGGAAATATCAAACATTTAATTAAAGTTTTAAAAACAGTGACGGGGTCCAAACTCAGAGGTGGAAGAAGTATTCAGATTATTTACCTAGGTAAAAATACGTATTAGAAGTACATTTCCTGCATTCAAAATTGTCAATTGCCCAAGTGAAGAGTATTATCATCTGAAAGTAAAATTAATCATTATGTTATTAGTATTAAATACATATAAGTATTTTTACAACTTGTATTTAGAAATACTCCGTTGTAATTATTGATGCATAAATGTGTTCATCCATTCAATGTGGCATCTGCTATAATGGGGTTAATGTATGATATTACTTAATAATACAATACATTATATAATATATGATATGATAATTACATTTTAATTTTATTCATTTCTTATTTCATAGTTTCTCATTATTATTATTTTTATCGCTGATCTTATTTTTGATTTTATTAATCTGTGTGAATCTGTGCTATCCTGTTTTTCACTCTCACCCTGTTGCTGTTTGAACTACTGAATTTCCCCACGGGGATTAATAAAGGTCCATCTTATCTTATCTTATCTTAATGTATAAGTTGATTTACTTCGATCTACTGTACTGTGTAAAAACACCACAACAATATTACAAAAAATATATTGCATATTAAAGCAAACTATTGTAAAGGTAAAAGTATGAGCATAAAAAATAAAGAAGTGTAAACATTTACATTATTATTATGATTATTTAATATTTAAAGACTATATATTATTGAATTACAATTAAGATAATAAGATTATATATACTTTATTTGATCTAAAATATTGATGTTTTTTCGTTATAGTAGCCTGTGAAAACCATAACAAATAAGTGATTAAATGCTACAGTATTCAGCAAACACAACTGCAGAGCTGCAAACATTGCAAACAGACTAAGGTCTACAACACCCAGTTGTCTTTGTGTATTTGTGAATGAAGCGCCATCTCATGGTTAAATCCTGAAATTGAACAAATGGGGAACGCCCTCTTAGGAAATAGTGGGAGGGCTTTAATCTCCCAACCACTGGGATCCGCTGGGTTTTCGGTTGGAATCCGCTGGGTGGAGTCCTATCTGGAGTGCTACATCTGTAGTTGCATGCGTACGAAAACACGGAAACAGACGTGCTTCTACTTTAAGTGGTCACAGCTTTCCCAAGTAATATTACTTGTACATATTTTCTTTTATAACACTATAATGTTTATACTATTTAGAAACAGCAAAAATAGTTTAAAAGTACCAAAGTCTGATATGTTTTTAAATGTATACAATATGTCACACAACTTAGTTTGTTTTAATGAACAAATCAAAATAATAGTTTATTTAACAAATTAGAGGGCTTGAATTAGTCAACCAATCAGGAGGGCTTGTTTCAATTGAACAATCAAAAGACTTGTTTTATTTGACCAATCAAATGACTCTGTTTAATGAACCAATAAGAGACTTGTTTTAATGGATCAATTAGAGGGCTCATTTCAATAGACTAATCAGAGTGCTTGTTTCAACGGACCAGTCAAAGCTTATTTCAATGCACCAATAATCCTTGTGTCAATGGGCCAATCAGATTGCTTGTTTCAACGGACAAATTAAATGCTAAATTCAAAAAATGATGGGCTTAATTCAAAATAGTTAAATACATCTTGTGAAAATAGTTAAAAAGAAAAAAAAGAAATGTGATAATAAATAAATATATATAAGAAAATAATAACTTGTTTAGAAAGTTTATTTAGTTTGCACTGTAAATGGAAATATGATACTTTATCAACCTAGAACCACAAACTCCCCATCATGACTGCATTTTCAACAAACAAGCATTTAACACGGGGCTCTGATGAAGTAATGTTCTGCATCATTTGAGACAGAATAAATCAGTGTCAAGGTGCACTTGCGGACTGAGTCAAAACTGCAGCTCACCAACCACTGTCAGTCACATCCCTCTGTGACTTTGTCAAACTCTCTGTCAGCTGTCATTGTTGTTCAAAGTGTTCCTGATGGTTCTGCATAACTTAAGAATGTTATGATACATCCCCACGGACTCACGCCCATAGCTTTGAGATGCTTAGTTTCTTTCCAAGAATGTTCTCGAAAAATGGGAGCAGATAATAAAATCTTAATGATTAAACTGCAGGCAAACAGTGAATATCTATGTGTGGCAGAGTTAATTGTATAAGGACAGTGAGGCAGAAACCTTAACAATAAAGCACTCAACTAATAGAGGATATGAAAATGATATACATTAAACAAGCTCAAATCTCAAAGTATGGTTTTATATGGCTACCGGTAATCAGAGATTAGACTGAGGGTTTTTTATATTCAATAATTGTTTAAATCTTGTAATTATCAGAATTGGGTGTAATGCCAATTTGGTTTACAAATACGTAAACATGAACACAGTAGGAGGATTTAGTTGTAGAAAAGGAGCGAAACCCTAACCCTAATTACAACTGCTTGTAGTAGGGTTAACAACGAATGAGGTGAGTTGACCATGTTGCATGTCTTGCTCTTCTCTAAATACCCACAGTTTCTGACAAAAATACCCAAAAGTTCAACTAAATAAGAAATCTAAAAGCACCATTTTAATTGTTAAGCATTAATTACATGACATCATTCCATGTATTGCCGCTATTGGTGCCCGATTAATAATACAGCCACCTCCTATTGAATAGATCCAGCTTCACATTTAATTTTGCTGACCTAGAAACTCACTTAAAAACCAGCACAACATTTTAATGGAATGATAATTGCTGTTATTAGGGTGAAGCCATCTTTAACAAACCGAGCAGGAGTAATCACCAACAATTATTGAAAACACCTGTGTAAGGATGAAGGCGCTATTAACATTGGGAGTTGCTTCACAGCTCAACTTCCTGTCCACTCTGTAAAAGGCATGGACATTTTTTACAACCTGTAAAGTACAGTATTGTTGTATTGACGTTCTGAAAGCTTTGCTGCAAAAATGTGTGTATGATCTTGCACCAAAGAGCACATATAACAGTATTATCTATGTGATGCTACATTTTGATTAGCTAATAGCGGCCACGACTTTCCAATCAATAAACAAGATATCATAGATTATTTAATGTGTCAAACATAGTATATAAGCATTAGTGAAACTGTTGCATGTCTTACCATAATGGTCATTTTCATAGTTCAAATGTTTTATCTGATGAAGGCTAAATTCAGTCAATAAGCAGAATAAAAGGAATTATGGCTTCTTCAACACTTCGACTTCATTCATTCATACGTTGACTTCCCTATAGAAATGTATATTCGTCACAAAGAAGCTACTTTGTAATCACTGTGCTCTGCGTTGCACCTGTAGCACCAGGTGCAGCTCCATACTCCATTGCCAACACATTTTTTGTCATTCCACAAATATCTTATCACGGTCCGCTAGCTGTCTGTTCTGTGTGTCCACTGAGGAAAATCAAATGTTTAAACATAGCCCTGGCTCTGTAAATGGGAAACAAACAAAGCCAACCACACAACACTATTCCAGCCAGGACAGGGAGAAGGCCACGGATGTATAAGTAGAGAGGCAGTGAAAGCCAGAGGGACGCTAATTCTGGCACATGCTAATGTTCTGTAAGCACCAAAGGGTGGGTGTATTTCTTGTGTGATGAGTTTAAAAGTCATATCTCCAGAATTGGAACCAATCTATTCTGTACGCGCATATCAACGCTGAATGGTTGGAAATGTTCATGTTTCACAATGCATTTTTGTCAGCAGCTAAAATTGTTTATTTGAATTTCACATATATTTAAGCCATACATTTCGGTCGAATGAACGGAACTCAAATATTCATGAGCGCCTTTTAAGCCCGCGTCGACTTTCCCGAAATTGACACCAGATGGACACACGAATATGGAATTGTGAATTTCGCACGAAGATGGCCCCGAACGTGGTCAACAGCCAAGCGACAGCTGAAGCAAGTACAATGCCTACAGAAGGCCACACGATCGCACCCGAACCACACACGAAAATATGGTCGTAGACTTTACTGATGATTTAGAATGTATCCAGACTCAACGTAAGAGCTTGTGCCTCTTCGGGGGGTGCTAACATTTAAACATACACTTTATTCTTTACTTTTTCCGTCTTTATATGTAGATTAGAAGATATTACTTATCTCCGTCATGTTGTTTCTATAGCAACAACAACTTCCTGTCAACAGCGTAAACTCGCCTTCAAAATAAAAGCATCTAAATAAAACAGGAAGTTAACCTAAATTACATTTAAGACATACAACTGCAACGAAAGTAACAAAAACAATGTAATATCCTTTTCAGTTTCACAGAACACAAATTGGGTTATTTACATAATATGTTTACATGATTTTGTTGTGCAATAAATGCAATCTCGATGTCATCGTACTATAATACGATGGCTACACAACGGCATTGCGAGGGCTTCACGTAGTCGTGTTGCCTTCCTAAGACAATCGGGCAGCTTCTTGTTTCCTTCGTATTGTCTTCATGAGGCGAAAAATGCCCGATGGCACAGACGATCAGACGAAGATGACACGATTTGACAAGATGCCCTCACGAGTGCCTTACGAAGGACAAAATGGACACACAAATTCACCACGAAAATGAACCTTCGCAAGGTCCTTCGGCAATTGTTTGGCATGTCAAAGATTTTGCCACCGTTCACGAAGTTGCTGCCGGAGCCTGAGAAACTCCACCGGCGGTCATACGATGGCTTAAGATGCCCTCACGAATGGCCCGATGTTGTTACGATCATAGCCGAATTTGAACATTTCCTTTATCATGTGTCCATCTGGTGTCAATTTCGGGACAGTGTGACAGGGGCTTTAGGGGTGTGCAGCGAAACAAACATTATTTGTATTTGAATACAAGTAGATATAGGTGTCAGAATTCTGTTTTCTATTTCTAACACTTCTGAAATCAGTGAAGTCTATGGCCGTGTCTCAATTCAGGGGCTTCACCCTTCGGAGGCTGCATTTGTAGACCGCATACGTCACTTCCGCCGAAAGAAGGCTGTCCCAATTAAAAAAAAAGACGAGACTCCTCCGAATGCGGCCCACAAATGCGGCCTACTTTTCCCCAATTTGAAGGATACATCTGATGTACACTCCGCGGCCTACCATATCCCAGGGTGCAATGCGTGCAGCGAAGAGTGAGTTTTTTTCAAATGAAATTGCTTCCGGTCTCCCCAGCAGAGTGGATTTAAAAGCAGCAGCAAGCTCACTAATAAATGTGAGTACTGGGTTTTAACTTACTTTAAATTAACTAACGTCACACACGTCAAACCCAAGGGGCATTAAAACATACATTTTCGTTAAATAACACGGATAAATATGTGACGTTAGTGACGCTAACTAGCTAGCTGGACGTACTGCACTGTTGTTTACACTTATTTTTAATTCAATTCAGAAGTTTACTAAAGTCATACAGAGATCTTGGCTCTGTTATAGATACGTTATACTTTATATTACATAAATAGACCAAAGTGAAAACATTTAGACCTGTATAGCCTACAATACGGTGGGATTTATAAAATGCTACCCTGACGTGTAGCTGCTGTTTGCTTTATTTATTTCTCTGACATGTTGCAATGTTTTACTGTTTATTAAACTTTGGGACAACATTACAACCTTTTTATTCAGCTCATGCTGCTTTGAAGTAGGGCTAAAATCAATCAATCAATGTTTATTTATATAGCCCAATATCACAAATGTTACATTTGTCTCAGTGGACTTCACAGTTTGTACAGAATATCAGTATGACAATACGACACCCTCTGTCCTTAGACCCTCACATCGTACAAGGAAAAACTTCCAGAGAAAAACCCCACAGTTTAAAGGGGAAAATGGGAGAAACCTCAGGGAGAGCAACAGAGGAGGGATCCCTCTCCCAGGACGGACAGACGTGCAATAGATGCCGTGTGTAAATCGAAGAGATAATACATTTTACAGCGTAGGTAGACTAAATGTTTGGAAATGCATGTGTCTGTAATAAGAAGGTGAATCCACGAGGATGTCAACAATCCTGTGGGAGCCATCAGGGAAGTTGTATGATGAGATCAGGCAGGACCACAGAGACAGGTTCAGCCACGACTCAAAGTCCAGGACTCAAATCCAGAACTCAGGATAGAGGATCCAGGACACAGGACCACAGCAACAGGATCAGCCACGACTCAGGATCCCGGCGTAGATATAGACACCAAAAAGAAATTTGGGGGAAGTTGGGTTATTCGGAAAATGAGAGTACACAGGTGCAGACAGACAGAAGGAAGGAAGAAGTAAGGTGTCCCCCGACAGTCTAAGCCTATAGCAGCTAAACTAACGTGTCTACGTACATGCACTCCCTTAGGATAGGTTGTTAAAATAGCCTATTTTAAATATTTCCACCAGATTTGATCATCTTTTATTTAGGTTAAAGTTTATTTAATGTATCCTAATCCCATAATAATAACACAATCACAAATAGACAGCAGCCTTTTGCTTGATGTTTGTTTGTGCAGTGCAGTCAAAGGGATGCACGTGTGACTGTCATTTCATCTCTTTAGTTTTTTAGAAACCAGAACAGTACATCATTTTAAATGATCCTTTAGGGATTGTTTGTCTGAAATGCTTAGAGTTAAATTGTGCAATAATATTTTTGCAATCCTGTGTTTAATAAGATGAATTCACTTTTTTCTTTTTCTCTTGTTTTTCTCTGTAATTAGGACAATTCTGGAGAAATGGATCTGCTGGAGAAGGACCCCTAATCTGAAAAGTGCTCAGCGGATCATCAGGACAGAGCTGCCATCCACCTGGACACCCTGTGGTGCTGGAGAAATGGATCTGCTGGAGAAGGACCCCTAACCCCAGCGGATCATCAGGACAGAGCTGCCATCCACCTGGACACCCCGAGGTGCTGGAGAAAGCAAAACGGCGATCAGGAACATCCTCCACCCAGACCTCTGCTTACTGCCATCCTACAGACTTGTGTCTTAGTTTCAGAATTGGATATTGTATGTGTCCTTTCTTTTAATAGATATTTAACGATTATAGCTTGAGCCTGTCTGATTCCCCAAACAGCTGCTTCTATATACTTGCTGCACATACAATACAAATAAACAACTCCATAAACACACTTTTGCTGATATTTGTTTTACTGCTGGTGATGTTAAATAACATGATTGATTTCCTCTGTCTCAATGATGAAAGTTATAATAATAGAAGACATGAAGCTGCAGAGAGAGGATAGATATATTCTTACCTCTACTTTGTGATTAGATGAAAATACAAAATTAAATTAAAATAGTAATTGTTGAACACATTGTTTATTTCATTTACTGAGGTTTTAACCATTATTTACAACATGTGTACATAAGCAGTGGAATAATAGGATATCTCTAGGTCATTAAACTGACTTAAGTTGAGTTTAATTTTATTAATGCAAAAAATAGGTCGTAGAAAATGTTTAATTGTGTATTTCAGCGGAGCGGGGGGTCACGGTGCTGCTGGACCTGGAGGTGCTGATCTGGTGTCAATGGGACATCATCTGGGCTGGTTTTGGGGAAGAAGGAGAATATAAACTGTTATAATCACAGCTATTAAGATTAGAACACTAATATTGTTAAGAATCAATCTATACAACATGCTGTTGTTCATTTAAAAAACATATTGTTTTATTAGTACAGAAAAATTAAGACTTATTTTAAATATGAAATAATATGATTAAATTACATCAGCTATATATAATGTACCTGTTAACTTACTAATGTAACATTACTGGGGGCTAAAGGAACAGCTTCATCTTATTTACCTGGCCATGGTCCTCTTTATTTCATCGCCGACGGTGATCACCAAATGTAAAAGTAAAAAAGTAAAAGTAAAGTTTCTGGATCCTTTTCAGCTGAGTTAGCTTGTAAAATAATTTGCTAGCAGGCTGCTGGAGCAGCGCAACCGAACAGCACGTAGCATATGCTCTGAGCAGATATATTAATAGCTAACAGTGCAGATAGGAAATTAGCTGTTATTAATTTTCATGTTATTATACAAACACTCTCAAATTAACTTCTAAAATGAGTCCTTTGATTATTAGGGAAAGACAATACAAATTGTACATGCGAAGCACAAATACCCACTTGCATTCAGATGTGGGAAACACAAGGAAATGTATGTCAGGACCTCGACACAAACTCATGAACCCAAATGCACGACCCAGAGACAAAGTCTTGAATATAACAAAAATGTATATTTATTTTCAAGATCAGGTAATCCCTCTTAACAGAGTAGGTGGTGGAAATAACAAAAGGCGCTCACAAGGAGGAAAAAACAATAGGTTACTAACGTAACCCCAGTTCTCAGAGTAACATGAAGTGAGATGTCTCACTATGGGATGCGTCTCAACGCGTATGCATCAGAAGCATCAATCTCATTACGCCAATCCTGATTGGCTGGTGATCTTGACGACTACGTCAGGGAATCCACCCACCCTTTAAGTAGCTTGCGCTACGTCGCAGCGTCATTCAAAATAAGCACCTCTTCTCGCTTCGCCTCAGCAAGAAGGGCCGTCTGGTGAGACATCTCACTTCATGTTACTCTGAGAACTGGGGTTACGTTAGTAACCTATAGTTCTCATTCATAACACTCCGTTCGATGTCTCACTATGGGATATTGAGACTCCCGTATTGCTAGACATGCTTATCTCGAAAATCACCTACACAAAACAGTACTTAACAGGTAGAACCCTGTCCCAACACGGGGCCCAGCACTGCGCGGGCCACACTTGGAGCAGAGACATCTAGCCTGTAAAAGCGGACAAAAGTGAGCGGTGAGGACCAGCTCGCTGCTGCACAAATGTCCTGAATGGAAACACCCTTGAACAAAGCCCAGGATGTAGCCAATCCACGAGTAGAATGAGCGCGCAGGCCCGTTGGTGCCTGCAAACCCTGACTCGTATAAGCCAGAGCTATCGCCTCCACAATCCAGTGTGAGAGCCGTTGCCTGGTAACGGGCTTGCCCTTATGAGGGTTAGCCCAGGATACAAAGAGTTGGTCATTGCATCGAAACTCTTTTGACCTGTCCATATAGGTGCGCAAAGCACGAACTGGGCACAGCAAATTCGGCCGCTGTTCTTCAGAAGAACATAGTGGTGAAGGAAATGCCTCAAGGTCAATGGGGGTGCATGAGCCAACCACCTTGGGCACAAAGGCCGGGTTGGGCTTCAGCAACACTCTCGTTTGCCCCGGGGCAAACTGAGTACATGAAGGATGCACAGAGAGCGCGTGAATGTCACTGACTCGTTTGGCAGATGCCAGAGCCAGTAACAACACTGTCTTCAGTGACAGGTGTTCCATGTCAGCGTCTTCCAGGGGTTCAAATGGAGGTCGAGCGAGCCCATCTAAAACCACTGTCAAGTCCCACAGGGGCACCAGTGACCTGGAAACGGGGAGGAGCCTGCGGGCCCCTTTCATAAAACGGCAGACCAAGGGATGTTGGCTAGCTGTCTTTCCCTCAAAGCCCACATGGCATGCGGCAATAGCAGCCAGGTACACTTTGATCGTGGAGAAAGCTCTGTGTTTATCAATCAGGTCCTGTAGAAATGATAGAATCACACCGACAGGGCATTGAAAAGAGATGTGTCCCTTTTGAAGGCACCACTCCTCAAACACCCTCCACTTACAGTCATAGAGAGACCTGGTGGAGGAAGCCCTTGCACTCTGAATAGTGTTTATCACCTTCTGAGGGAGCCCCACTGTACTCAAATTATACCACTCACGGGCCAGGCCCATAGTGCCAGGCACTCTGGGTGTGGGTGAAAAATCATCCCCCCCGCCTGAGATAGTATGTCCCTGCGTAACGGGAGCTGCCACGGCTGCCCGCACAGCAGCTGATATATCTCCGCCAGCCAGTACATTGCAGGCCAGTGTGGAGCTATCAGGATCAGTGTGTGGCGATGTTCTCTCACTCTGGCCAGAGTTGGAGGTATTAGAGCCAGGGGTGGGAACGCGTACAGAAGGACCGGGGGCCAAACGTGTGCGAGCGCGTCCACGCCTAACGGTGCGTTTAGATCGCGCATTGAAAAGAACAGCTGACATTGAGCATTTTCTTTTGATGCGAACAGATCTACCGCGGCCCGGCCGTAACGCACCCACAGCTGACTCACAATCGTTGGATGTAGAGTCCAGTCTGCATATAGTGGTGCACCCCTGGACAGCAGATCTGCCCCGAGGTTCATCACTCCCGGTACGTGCGTCGCTCTCAGAGAGAGGAGACGCCCGCAGCTCCATAAGATCAGTTTGCGTGCCAGCATGTGTAACTGGAGAGAACGCAAACCCCCTTGGCGGTTTATATACGATATTGTGGTCGTGTTGTCTGTCCTCACTAAGAGCTCCAGATAATTTATGTGTGACCGTTGGAGGTCTCTGCTTCAGAGACTCCTCACAGGTCGACCTTCGTATATACCCCCCCAGCCCGTCAGACATGCGTCCGTGGTGACCACTTTCCGCGATAGGACAGCACCCATAGGCACGCCTCGTACTAGGAAAGTCGGGTGCAGCCAGTGGCGCAGTGCCGTTACGCATTCCACAGTGACCATCACTCTCCGCGCGCCATGACGCACGGGGTCTAGTCTGAGGGCAGCTACCCAGCGCTGAAATTCCCTCATGTGTAAGCGGCCCAGTCGTACCACCAGGATGGCTGACGCCATGAGCCCCAGTAACCGCAGACATGATCTGAAGAGAACATATTTGCGTGGCTGGAAATGAGCGAGGCAAGCCCTGAAGGCTTTCACTCTCTCCGCTGACAGGCGGGCTGTAAAGGGCACCGAATTCAGACGTAAGCCCAGGAAGAGCACAGACTGGGCTGGGGACAACATGCTCTTTTCTGCGTTTATTACAAAACCCAGGTCGAGCAGGTGTTTCACGAGGGTATTCGTCTGCGTAATAGCCTCCTGCTCCGACTGTGCAAGAAGGAGCCAGTCGTCTAAATAGGTTGCCAGGCGAATACCCTGTTGTCTTAACGGGGCTATTGCTGCCTCCGTACATCGCACAAACACCCGCGGGCTGAGAGACAGACCGAAGGGAAGCACTCTGTACTCGTAACAGACACCCTGAAAAGCGAACCTCAGATATTTCCTGTGTGGATAATATACTGGGATGTGAAAATACGCGTCTTTCAGGTCGATTGATGTGAACCAATCGTCCTGACGCACGAGACGCAGCAGGGATGTGTGAGTGAGCATCCGGAATTTGTATTTTCTGAGATACTTGTTCAGAGCCCTTAAATCCAGGATAGGGCGAATTCCATTTCCTCCCCGTTTGGGAACGAGGAAGTATTTGGAATAGAAGCCGCTCTGACTCTGTCCGGAGGGTACAATGGATATGGCTTTCTTTTCTAGTAGCGAGAGAATCTCCTGCTCTAGAATGTGAGCCGACGCTCCCCGGGCTTGTGATTGCACAATGCCCGAGAAGTGAGGGGGGGTGACAGCGAATTGGAGTCTGTAGCCCCGTGATATCGTCTTGAAAACCCAAGCAGAGCATGTGAGCATCTTCCACCTTTCGCTCCTCAAAGCGAGTGGAGACGTAATCATTTCTCTGTTGCTTGCACTCTGTGTCTTTATTGGTTGTGTTATGGGGCCCTCTAGTGTCTGAACACGGTGGCATCCCAGGCTGACAACCTCGGTCGACACTGCGCATGCGCGCGGTGATGGTGCGTTCACAGACCCGGTCACCGTCCGCTTTCCGAGAGAGGCGACAGCCACTCTCAGAAGCGGAGCAGTCACCTGACTGTTTATTGTTATCATTGTTTTTCTTTTATTATTTTTGACTGCGCCCTTGGCTTTAAGCCTGGAAGCGACAGTGGAAAATATTTTATTTTGAACCCAAGGTGTGTGTTTGTGTGACTTGAACAATTGGCAGGAACTGCTGCCTTTGTTGTGAAGTCTGTCTCCCTCATGGCGCGAACTGGAGGATGACGTTCCGTCATCACTCGAGGCGGCGGGAAGACGGGGGCGTGGTTGCACCCCGGAAACACATGGGCTTTGGACACGTGCGGAACACGGTCCAGGGCTGAAAAACAGGGAACCTCCAGCCCTTTCCCCGCGGAGAGGAGGGAAGGCTGTCAGGCTGCCCTCTTCTTCTTTCTTGCCTGATGGCTGAAGGTCTGGGCCGGGACCGGGGACTTTCTTGGCCAGCTCGTCCGCGCCTCGTGTCTGGTTGGGAGAGGGGCGGGCTGTGGCTTCTGCCGTCTCGGGACCTTGAATTGGAAGGGTGCGAGGCAGCCTGGGTGAAGGTCTGTCGCGGGGCCGTTGGAGGTGGCGGCTGGGCCTTCCGAGGAAGGCAAAGCTGGAGAGCCTCATCCTCCTTCTTCTTGGCCTCACACCGCTGCTGCATGGAGGCAAGAGCGGTGCCGAATATGCCCTCGGGGACGATTGGCATGTCCAATACGTCCTCCTTTTCCCGGTCCGGGAGGTTCGTCAGGTTAAGCCACCTGGCTCTCTCCTGCACCACCATCATCCCCAGCGACTTGCCCGTGGCCTGGACTGCACAGCGCTGCACGCGGAGGCAAATGTCCGTGATCGCTGTGATCTCATCCCACACGGCCGGTTCAGGTTTAGCTGTCATGTCCACACAGAGCTCCGCCTGGTAAGCGGTTAGCATCGAGGAGACATTGAGCGCCCTGACGGACAAAGCTGCCGCTTTGTAGGCCCGTTCGGTCATTGCTGACTGGAACCGGTCCGCTTTCGTCGGCAGTGTGGGGTTCCTGCTAGGAGCCGCAGACAGCCGCGGTTGGAGGTGGGCTGCCACAAGCGGCTCCATAGGAGGCATGCGGAGCAAGCCGAGTTTCTCCATGCCCTCAAAGTCCAGAGAGGAGGCTCCCTGGATTGGGGCCTTGCTGCTGAAAGGGCGGTCTCTCCAGGAGACAGACACCTCGTCCAGCAGCTCTGGAAACACCGGGAGAAGTTGCCTCGTCAGCCTCGCGGCTTGGGGCAAGTTCTTTCCCTCATAGCGAGACCTGGAGGTCTCCTTGGCTACTTCAGGCCAAGGGATGTCCAGTCTGGACGCAGCGCGTTGACACACGGCCTGCAAGTCCATGCTGAGGCGGGGCAGAGATGGCTCGCTTTCGCCTGGGGGAGCGGACATGGCCTCGGCTTGGCAGCCTGAGCAGACGAGACGAAGATGTCATCTTCGTCCTCGTCCGATTCGGATAGAAGGAACTCAGAGGTATCCTCTTCATCCTCCTCCACATAGTCCAGCTCCAGGACATCCTCCGCGGGTGAGACCACGGTGAGGTCCAGTTGGGAGCCCCAGCTTGTCACAGCGCGGGGCCCCCTTCCCGCGGCTGCCGCCGCCGTTGAGCCCCAGCTTGACACAGCGCGGGGCTCAACACCCGTGGCGGTCGCCACCATGCCTCGTTCGCCGGTCGGCAAATCGACAGGCATGAAGGGGTCTTGTCCCGACAGGCTAGCTTGGCGCGCTAGCCGTCGGCGGAGGCTCTTGGTGGTAAAACGGGCACAGTGCCCGCACGCACCGGGGGCGTCGATAGCCTCCTGGGCATGTTGCAGCCCGAGGCAGGACGAGCAGACCTGGTGTGAGTCCGTGCCCGAAATTTTCAGCCCGCAGCCGCAGAGCCGAGCCTCCGAAACTCCGTCTCCTCTGGTGTGAGGGAGAGAAGGATCCATCCTCGTTAGCCGGGGTGTCGGCGTGGAGGGGACAAACTAGCAACAGGTATGTTACTGTTTGCGGGAAAAATCAAAAACCTTACCGTTATTTGTGGGAAAAAAACGGCAGGGCAGATTTCGATATTAACTGGTGTGTTAATATGAGAAACTCCCGTGCGAAGCAAAAGTAGCCGGCAAGCGTCCGGCGACCGAAGGTTAGCTTTCGTGGTTCAGTCTGTGGACCGTTAAGCTAGCCTGGCTACTGATATTCTTATTAGAGATGTGCTCCGAAGCGAGAAGAGGTGTTTGAATGACGCTGCGACGTAGCGCAAGCTACTTAAAGGGTGGGTGGATTCCCTGACGTAGTCGTCAAGATCACCAGCCAATCAGGATTGGCGTAATGAGATTGATGCTTCTGATGCATACGCGTTGAGGCGCATCCCATAGTGAGACATCGAACGGAGTGTTATGAATGAGAACTAGCCTAACAAAAAGAGGACTTAATAAAAACTTAAGCCAACAAAATAAACAAAATAACAAAACCTGACATGAGTGAAAAGCGATGGGCTTGAGGCTTGGCACGACCATTCGGGGAAACAAACAAGACGAACTGACACAGGACAGGGGAGTGACAGGACTATTTAAACATGAGGTGAGTGGAAACAATCAGGGGCGGGGCAGACGCTGACGATGGCGGGAAAAACACACAAGGGAAGGAAGAAACGGCCTGAAATGAAAGACAAGAGGTACGCACAAAATAGAACAGGAAATGGAAAACGAGACATGACAATAAACACAGAGACTGACTAGAGATGAAATTACCTAATATAAACAGACATGACCAGATGTGAAAAAACATGAAATGACAGACATAATACATAAACATAACTAACACAATTGACGAGACACAACAGTACCCCCCCCCCCCCCTCTAGGGACGACTCCTGATGGCCCAGGCTGATCAGGACGACGATCGTGGAAGTCCCTGATCAGAGTCTTATCCATAATAAGTGCGGGAACTACCCATAAGCGCTCATCAGGACCGTATCCCTCCCATTCGACCAGGTATTGATGTCCCCGGCCCCGTTTGCAGACCGCTAGTAGCTCCCTCACCATGTATACCGGGCCCCCGTCGATGATCCGGGGTGGTGGAGGGGCCTTGGAGGCGGGAACCAGGGCTCTCCTGAACAGGCTTGATTTTTGCTGACGTGGAACGTGGGGTGGACCTTGAGAGACCTGGGGAGTAGGAGATGCACCGCAACAGGGTTAAAAATGTTCTGAATTGGGAAAGGACCCACGAACCTTGGCGCCAACTTCCTGGAATGAACATGTAGGGGCAAGTGTTTAGTGGATAACCAGACTCGCTGACCCGGACTGTAGACGGGAGCCACACGGCGGGAACGATCTGCCGCTGCCTTCATCCTAGCGGATGTCCGAAGGAGTACCTGCCGAGCTCCGGCCCAGACCTTCCGACAACGTCGAACCATGGCTTGTGCAGATGGGACTCTGACCTCCTCCTCGTTGGCTGGGAACAGCGGGGGTTGATATCCATAGGCGCACTGGAAGGGGGAGAGGCCTGTAGAAGCCGAGGGAAGAGTATTGTGGGAGTATTCCACCCAGGTGAGTTGATCGCTCCATGACCTCGGGCTCTGGGACACGAGGCACCGGAGGCAGGTATCGAGGTCCTGATTTAGGCATTCTGTCTGGCCATTGGACTGGGGGTGGTAGCCGGAAAACAGGCTGACGGTGGCGCCTAGGAGATGAACTGGGGACCTCGGTCGGACACCACATCACTGGGGAAACCATGAATCCTGAATACATGGGTTAGCATGACCTCTGCCCCATAGTGTGAAGGTTTTTATAAATTGTCGAGTAATCTGTACTTTAATTTCCCCATATGCAATTGCTTCTGCTTTATACCCACTTCAAGAGATGGAAGCGTCTCTATGAGATCAGACGAAAAGGTGAAATCTTGCTTAAGGAAGCTTTTGGTCAAGGTCTTGTTACTTATAATTATGTGTGAAGGCAGTGACCTTCAGATGTAAAAGCTATTACTGTTGGTTGCAGCGAGCCTGGTGAAGGGGAAGACAAAATAGAATGAAGGGCGTTAAAATAGGTTCTTATAAACATTGGGTATTACTTAGGCAAGAATACATCTACAAATACTGCACACCCTCACCATGAGGAACGTTTACAACAGCCGCATGTTATGCTGCTCTTTATCAGGATATAGATTAGGCATCAGCTCTCTCTCATCTTCTTAAAGACTCATATTCCGCATTACATTCCAGAGCATTTACATTGCCTTGGGGAGCAGGAACATATTTATTTATGGCCTTGTTGAATTAATTTGCATATCGAGGGGTGAGAACCAGAGGGGTGCAAGTGACATTTTGGTCAAAAATTTGTTATAGCAAATGAAAGCTCTCGATGAGCTCTTTCTACTGCCAAAACATTGCATGTGTCACGGTAGAGCAAAGCATGCAGGACACAGATTCAACAGAAAATACCTTTAATCCAAGGCTCAATACAGAACATACAGAATTCCTCACCGTGAACACAGTCAAAGACTAACAAGGATCTAACCATGACAGACAGAAAAACCGGGTTGGCAGGACCCCCGGCAGAACAGTAGTCGGCTGGACCTCCAACAGCACAGGACATAGGGTTGGCAGGACCCCCGGCAGAAGAGTAGTCGACAGGACCCCCAACGAAACAGGACATGGAGTTGGCGTCGGCCTGTATGCCGACAGAACACAGGGGGCTGGTGTTGGCCGGAGAGCCAACAGGTGACGAGGAGTCGGAACCATGGCTGCTGGGTTCGGTACTTGAGCCGGAACCGTGGCTGGAACTGGAGCCGTAACCATGGCTGCTGGGACCGGAACAGAGGCCTGGACCATGGCTGTATGGGCCGGTTCTGGAGCCGGAACCATGGCTGTATGGGCCGGTTCTGGAGCAGGGACCATGGCTGTATGGGTCGGTTCTGGAGTCGGAACCATGGCTGTGGGGACCGGAACTAAAGCCTGGATCATGGCTGTGTGGGCCGGTTCTGGAGCCGGAAACATGGCTGTGTGGGCCGGTTCTGGAGCCGGAAACATGGCTGTATTGGCCGGTTCTGGAGCCGGAAACATGGCTGTAAGGTCCGGTTCTGAAGCAGGGACCATGGGTGCTGGGGCCGGCACTGGAGCCGGAACCATGGCTGTATGGACCGGTACTGGAGTAGGGACTATGGCTGCTGGGACCGGAACTGAAGCCGGAAAGGGAGCCAGAACCATAGCTGCAGGGGCCAGTACTGGAGCCGGAAATGAGGAAGAAGCAGGGGCTGACTCCAGGCAGAACAAACCGAGACGTATGGTGTCAGGAAGGGAATTGGGAGGCAGGAGGCCTGGGGCTAGCAGGCCGGGAATCCTCGAGGAAGTCCATAATCCAGCCAGGTAAGAACTTCACCAACCCTGGTTTCTCTGTTGCCATCTGGTGCGCCTCTGCCAGAGAAGCCTCCTTCTGCTGAACACTGGACGCTCCCCTCCACGCACCACAACAACGAGCCAATGCAAAGGAAAACTTCAGTACCTCCACCTCAAATGGTCATCTGCTGGGTCCATTTCTGGTTAGATCCTTCTGTCACGGTAGAGCAAAGCATGCAGGACCCAAACGCAGATTCAACAGAAAATACCTTTAATCCAAGGCTCAATACAGAGCACACAGAATTCCTCACCGTGAACACACGTCAAAGACTAACAAGGATCTAACCATGACAGACAGAAAAACCAGAACTTAAATGCACACAAGACTAATCACACAAACAAGACACAGGTGAGGAGGGAGGAGCAAACACAGGGGCACAAGGTGAACACAATCAGGTAAATCAGGTAGGAGGGAACACAGAGACAGGAAGCAACACAGGAAGAAGGACCAGACAAGACACAAGGAGGAAAACATTTCAAAATAAAATGGAAAATGAAACCCACAATCCCAAACCATGACAGCATGTTAATTCTAAACCAATCCAGAGTTATTAATCATAAACCAAAAGACCTAACACAGAACACACAGAACTATTTGGGGCCAAAAGGACGTAAGTGCACTTACGTCCTTTTGGCCCTGAGAAATGTATTATGGTAAAGCCTTTGGATAGCACTTGAGTCCAAATGGCTGACACCACATGTAAGCAAGTTAGGTCAACCACGAGAAGAAAGCTTTTCAGTGCTGAAGAAGTGTTACTAAGCTTATAGGGCGGTGGTGGCAAAGTCCATAGGGACTTGGCTTGGCAACTGGAAGGTCACCAGTTCAAGTCGGAAAGACCAAGTGGTACCGAGGTGTCCCTGAGCAAGGCACCGTTCCCTACACTGCTCCCTGGGCGCCGTACATAATGGCAGCCCACTGCTCCTAACATTAGGATGGGTCAAATGCAGAGACTGTCCGGCAGTGGCTCAGTCAGTAGGGGCTTGGACTGGGAGCCGTAGGGTCGCTGGTTCAAGTCCCTTGAGCAAGGCACCAGAGTCCATTGAGCAAGGCACCGGACATCCCCCTTCCCGCCTCACTCCCATTACTCCCCGGTGTGCAATAGCTGCCCACTGCTCCTACTACTAGGATGGGTTAAATGCAGAGAACACATGTCACTGTGTGTGCTGTGTGCTCTGCATGTGTGACCATTTAAAGAGGGTTTCATCCCTCCGATTCTATCTATTCTATTCAAGATGCAGAAGAGCTTGATGAAGAGAATGAAATAATCCAGGATTCAAATTCAATGACAAAGGAAACTTAGTTGCTACAGATCCATCTTCAACAGAGAATTCAACTCATCAGAGATCAGCACATGCATGTTCCAGTATCTGTCAACTCTTTCCGGTACTGAGCATGTGGTGCTGCACTCTGACACATGTGGTGGGCAGAACAGGAATGCTGGTTTTAGTGCCATGGGTCTCCATGCAGTTAAAACTGGGGTTACGTACTGTAACCCAGTTTCTATGAGTATAGGCGCAGCCCTCTAAGGCTATCGCTATTGGGTAATCCCCCTGCACATGCGCAACACTGACAGACTTAATCCACGCCCACCTATGACGTGAGCCCCACCTACGGACTCACTTCCGTATAAATAGGAAGTAGGCCCTACAATCTGCTCCCACACAAACAGCTTTTCTTCAGCTATTCGCGGAGCCAGTGGGGCCCGAACCTTAGAGGGCTGCGCCTATACTCATAGAAACTGGGTTACAGTACGTAACCCCAGTTCTATATCGTATAAGGCTTCGCCCTCTAAGGCTATCGCTATTGGGTTAAGGGCGAAGCAGGATGTAATCTACGCCCCACTGGTCCGTCCGTTACCAGAAGCCCAAAACCACACCTACTCAATTAATAACCCATGTCCATTTCGCCATGCGTAATGGAGCATCACATTCCCAGGAAAAATAGCATTAAAAAATGCCTATTCTCCATACGGGAATGAAGGTAGGCTAAATAGGCTACCTGTCGTTAAAAAGTAGAGACCAAAGTCCCACTTGTTAAAATGATCAAAGAGGGAAAAAAGGCAGCTCTCTAAGTGCCGACCGGCAGGAGAGAGGGCCCGTAGTTGAGTCCCCGACATTACTCACTCTGACAGGACACTTAGTACTGAGTGTGTCAGAGAGGAATGGGAGACATCCCTCAAATAGAAACGAATAAAAGAACAGGGGGAAGACCAAGATGCAGCAGTGCAAATGTCTTCCACTGTCATTCCTCCGTGCAACGCCGTAGAGGTTGAAATTCCTCTGGTGCTGTGCGCTTTGATGTTCTCCGGGGGATCCAACCCAGAGGAGACATACGCCTGTGACACAGCCTCACACAGCCAGTGTGACAGGCGTTGTGCAGACAGAGGCTGCCCTAATGAGCGCTCTCTGTAATGCACAAACAGACGCGGGGAAATGCGTAAAACAGCCGTGCGTGCAATATTGCATGACAGCGCGCGCACGGGACAGAGGAGATGAGATGTGGCTTCTTCCTCTGATGTGAGGAGGAGGAAAGAAGCCATCCAAAGTTATCACTCTAGATCTAAACGAGCTTGTGATCGCCTTTGGAATAAAAGCCGGGTTAGGGCGCAAAACAGCTGAACTGCCATCTCCTTGGATCTGGAGACATGACGGAGCCACAGAGAGAGCAGACAAATCACTCACCCTTTTAGCTGATGTCAGAGCCAAGACCAGAGCTACTTTGGCTGACAAAAACTTCAGGGGAACCTGATCTAAGGGTTCAAAAGGAGCTTTACTCAGTGCGCGCAGCACTAAAGCCAAATCCCATTGAGGCGCTAAAGCGCGTGACACAGGTCTGAGTCTCTGTACTCCTCGTAGAAAACGTTTTGTCAGCGGGTGACTAAACACCGTGCTGACCCCAAAACCTACGTGGCAAGATGAAATGGCAGCAGCATATGTTTTGACCGTGCTATAGGTAAAATTCCTGTCCAGCAACAGCTGGAGGAATGACAGCACGTGAGGCAGGGGGCACGTGATGGGGTCCACGCCTTTCCCTACACACCAACTCTGGAACGCTGTCCATTTGGCTGTGTAAGACGCCCTGGTGGACGCGGCCCTTGATCCCTGAATGGTACTCACAACATCTTGAGAGAGGCCAAGCCCCTCTAAGTGTTCCCGTTCAGGGGCCATGCCCACAAACGCTGGCCTAACACTGGGTGACCGCTGATCGCTCCCTCCACCTGGGAGAGAGCGTCCCTGCGCCACGGAATTTCCCACGGTCTCCCTGACAGCATCCGCTGTAACCATGGAAACCAGGACGCTCCCGTGCGCTCCGGGGCTATTAAGACCGCTGTCAGTCGCTCCTCCTGCACTCGGTCCAGGAACCGAGGGATCAGAGGAACTGGCGGGAAAGCGTACAATAACACCCTGGGCCAAGGTCTGTGTGCAAACGCGTCCACCCCCAGGGGGGGGTGATCCTGCGTTCTCAGGGAGAACCAGAGAGCACATTGCGCGTTCCCGCGTACAGCGAACAGATCCACCTCCGCTCTCCCGAACCTGCTCCACACCTGGGAGACCAGCTCGGGGTGGAGGCTCCAGTCCCCTTGTCGAGGACCTCCTCTGGACATGAGGTCTGCCCCTCTGTTCAACTCGCCGGGAATATACACTGCTCTGACCGAGAGTACGTGTGTGCGTGCCCAGCACAACAGTCGCCTGGCTATGTTCAGCAGCTGCGCTGATCGTACACCTCCCTGGCGATTTATGTAGGCTGCCGCTGC
The DNA here is from genome assembly GCA_031216635.1 of Dissostichus eleginoides. NCBI lineage: Eukaryota > Metazoa > Chordata > Actinopteri > Perciformes > Nototheniidae > Dissostichus > Dissostichus eleginoides. The sequence goes on along the minus strand of CM062270.1, from coordinate 13,272,464 downwards.
CTTGTTGTCTGTTCGAATCAACACATGTTGATTCCACAGTAACGGGGCGAAGTGCTGGATTACTCTCCATACGGAGAGTAATTCCAGCACGTTTATATGGAGAGACATGTGCGGCGGCCACTGTCCCCCCACTGCCTGCGACATGCACGTTCCTCCCCACCCTGAGAGAGATGCGTCTGTGAACACTGAGGTGTGTGACGTCACTCTGCCCAGGGGAACCCCCACTGACAGGACGTGGAGATTTTTCCAGTAGGTCAAATCTAAACCCACCGAAGGAGGAATGTACACCATGCGTCTCTTCTGACGCACGGGGTCGATGCGCAGGCGAATAAACCACCTCTGGAGTCTCCTCATGTGAAGGAGACCCAGGGGGATCACCCCGTGACCAGCTGACATCATGCCTAACAGCTGCATCACGGAGAGGGCTGTCACCACCCTGCGGGGTGTGACGCGCCGGAGGAGAGCTGTCAGATTCTCCACTCTCCGCTGTGAGAGTCGTGCTCTCATGCGGGCTGAGTTGAATTCCACTCCCAGATAAATGATAACCTGGGAGGGAAGAGGACAGCTCTTCTTCCAATTGATGATGAAACCCAGGCTTGACAGATGAAATACGAGTTGTACCGTCTGTAAAGCAGCTTCCTCCCTGGAGCGAGCCAGCAACAGCAGGTCGTCCAGATAAAATAACACTCTCATCCCTCCTCTGTGTAGCGGCTCCAGAGCCGTCTCCACCACTTTGAAAAAGTGCGTGGAGCCAGGGAATAACCGAACGGCAGTCGATTGAACTGGTACGATATTCCCTGGAATGAGAAACGCAGGAATTTCCTGTGTTTCGGGATGATGGTTATGTGGAAGTAAGCATCCTTCAGGTCTATAGAGGTGAACCAATCTCCCTGGTGAACACACTCCAGTACCTGTTTGATTGTCAGCATATGAAAAGGTCTTTTCGTTATAACCCTGTTGAATGCTGACAGATCGAGGATGGGTCTCATCCCCCCGGTCTTTTTCGGTATAAGAAAATAACGGGAGTAAAACCCCGATTTTCTTCCCCTTGAGGAACCCTGGAAATTGCTCTCTTTAACAGGAGTTCCTGCAGCTCTGACTTGAGCGCAAGACACTGTTCTTGGGATGACAGGAGTGTTTCCTGAATCCCCTGGGGGGGGGGGGTAAGGCAAACTGCAGAGAGTACCCTCTGCTGATCAGCCTGCTCATCCATCCGTCCATCAAACATAGTCGCCGCCACTCTGAGCACCGCTCTGAGAGCGGGCGTACCTGTTCTTGGTGTGCTGTGGTAGTCATGGTGACGAGCCATGCCAGAGCCCTTGCCGCTGTTGCCTGTGAAGCAACCCAAGGGGGGCCCCGCCCGAAAGGGCTGTGAAGGGGTCTCCACACGCTGCATCTCACACCAGCTCTCATCCTGTCTCTGTTTAGGAGAAGGCTCATAAACAGGACCCTGAGGCGTGTTCACGCTCAAACTCGCGGAGGTGTGTGCAGTGCTATTCACTCCGTGCGTAATAACCGCGCTAGGTTTATTACGCCGTGTGTAGGCACAACTGGGACAGAGAAAAAACCGTGCTGCCTGCTACCCGAATGGATAGAAGCAGCCGATTTTAACGTCAAGCCCTGCTGTCTATTAACCGCCTGGTTAAGTACAGCCGGCTTATACAGCGAGCCTTGCTGCCTGCTAACCGACAGATTAGAAACAGCCGGTTCAAACGGCGAGCCCCTCTGTCTGTTAACTGACAAGTTAAACACAGCTGGGTTATGCAACAAGTCCTGCTGCCTATTAACCGATAGATTAACGGCAGCCGGCCTGACTAGTGTGGGGGATATGTGAGAAACAGTTGCTACAGACACACTGTTGGAATTCAAATCATTTTTTATTCTTTCTTCCCACATAACCCCCCCAAAAAGTCATCTTTGGTTCTGCTTCCTCGGAGGCTCTCTCTGAGGAGCAGACCAGGAGCGGGGGTTCTTCGTTCCCCTCCGACTCGTCGCCTGCAGATCCTGTCTCTGCGGCGGAGGAGCGGAGACTTGGGACGGTGACCCCGCAGCTGCCGAAGGGCGATTCTGACGCCGTTGCTGATCTCGCCGCTGCTGTTGCTGGGGACGTTTGTCCTGAAGCCAGCCGACGTGACGTCTTATGTCGTCTGCCTGTTCTGACGCAGACTTCATAGCCTCCACCATGGTGTGGAACTGGGGACCGAACAGTCCGTCCGGACTGATTGGAGCCTCTATCAAAACTTTCCCTGCACCTTCCGGAATAGACCCCTGCTGTAGCCAGAGGTACCGGTGGACCTGCGTCGCCCACGCCGCAATCCGCGCCTGCGAGACTGCGACTGACGCGCACAGGGTAAGTGCAGTGTTGGCCGCCTTACCAATCTCCTCAGCCTCCCCTGAGGACATGGTTTTTGACTGCTCGGAAATTTCCACCATGGCATTGGACAGCAACGCTATGTTGTTTGCCGCTGCTGACGCCTGGAACACACACTGGTGTATGCGGTCGGTCTGTCGGGCGACAAACTGATCTTTGGGGGTAGCCAACATGGGTCGCCGTCCGGCAACCGTGGTGGCCTGCTTAGCCCCAAAGAACGCCGTGAGGTTCGGCTCTAGAGGAGGCACGGTCGGGAAGCCCACATCCGTGAACCCCTCCACCCTCGTGAGGGGAACGTATGTTCCCACCGGAGAATTTATTGCCCCAGGGTCCGCCGCCGCCCCCTCTTGGTACTTCCTAATGGCCGGGAAGCGTGGCCAGATCGGGTCACTCCTGACCCTGTGTACCCGGGAGAACACCCCGGACATGCCATCCGGAGGCGAGCTCTCCTGAGCTGGAGGAACGGGGAGATTTTTCCAGGCGGCCGCCTTAGAGATAATCTCCGGGAGTTCCAGGAGAATTCCGCCAATCGACGGCAGAGCCGTGGCGGCGGAGAGAGGGACCACTGGTTCGTACGCCGGACGCCGTGACCCATATCTGTCTCCTCCGTCCGGAGGGGAGAGATGATGGGGGAACCACCTGGTGATCCATGAATGGAGGGAGCGAAGTCATCCGACTCACGCCCGCCATCTGGATCCAGGAAATCAAGGGCTTCGTCCACAGAGTAAGACCCCTGGACGGGCCAATCATCCTCGGCCGCAGCAGCAGCGAGAGCGTCCGCTCTCTGCTGTCTGAGGGCCAGAGGGAACGGGCACAATGTGAGCATGACACCCCGGGAGAGAGAGCCGCATTCGCATGCTCTACTCCCAGGCAGGACTCACACTGTGAGTGCTTGTCAAAGCTCATAATGTAGCCCGACCCGCATGAAAGGCAGTCCCTAACACAGCCTTGATTTACCTGCCCAGTCTCCATTTTATTACTAAACACAAATTTGGGAGGAATGTTTGCTCTTTAGTAACCAGTTCTGACAAGAACTTGTGCCTGACAGTGCTTCTGCAACGGAGTGCTGAAGAAAAGTGGGAGCAGATTGTAGGGCCTACTTCCTATTTATACGGAAGTGAGTCCGTAGGTGGGGCCCACGTCATAGGTGGGCGTGGATTAAGTCTGTCAGTGCTGCGCATGCGCAGGGGGATTACCCAATAGCGATAGCCTTAGAGGGCGAAGCCTTATACGATATAGAACCTTGCCCATCTCCATTATTGACCATACATTCATGGAGTCTGGTCACAGCCAGATGGAATGTGTCAGTGTCCATGCAGCCATTGAGACCGCCAGAAAAAAAGTGCCTGTGTACAGTCCGGAGGGGTACTAGACTCTTGTGAGGATGGCAAGGAGGAACAGTCCATACAAGGTGATTGAGCTTGGGCACAGTGACTTTCTGGATTTCAAGTCCTTCTCACAACACACGGTCCGAAACAGAACCAAAGACACAGAGGGACAAACAGTTAGTTGGCAGAAAATGAAATGGCTGCGCCACATAAAGAGGATCCGAAAGGGATTCAGTTCAAATATGAGCTGTCCGACCAAGCTGCAAGTTGGAAAGTAGACCAGAATTGCTCATGCAATTGAACCAAAGAAGATGCACACAGGTCCACCTGGGATCACTGCTGTGAAAAAGAAATACGTACTCACACAAATGGGAGTATCCCTCACTCCTATGTGGACTTCTACCAGTCTTTGCAAGTCATTCAGGCATAGTAGGCTAGTATGTTGTTTCAAATCAATCTGAAACGTACATGATCTGCATGAAATATGCTGTTGTCGTACATCATTAAATAATTATATAGCTATATTTGACATTCCCAATGTTCTAAAGTCTTTTTTGATTTGCCAAACAGTTGTTAGGCCAGGTTTAATGTAATTTATTGTTATTCAGTGAACTAATGTGATATTGATATTTTATATTATCACAATGGACTCTGTAGCCTATTTTCAATTGGTTATTTGGGGAAATGGCTAAACAATGAACTATTTGGCAAAATGGTTATTAATGTTTTTTTTTTTTACAATTACTTTCAATTAACTAATATGATATAAGGATATTTTTATATGATATTTTTATTATAACAATTGATTACTGTTACTTTTCAACTCATAAATGTAGAGCCTTTTTCCTATTTTTATCAGATACGCCCTTTTTCTTAGTGTAAGATAAAATCTTAGTTCCAAAAAGGCGCATGTGACTTTCTTCCGAATAAAAAAAAGATAGAAGTATATTTTTTTCAATGAATGTCAAAATATCGTTCATTAAGTATATTGTCATCCACATGTTTATAAAGTTTTCATATTAAAGATTGAATTTGATAAACAAAGTCAGGACAAAGTATGGTCATTTTTTGTTTTGGCTCTCCTGTAAAGTTGGTCAAATTTCACTGACGCCCCTCTGGTTCTCACCCCTCGATATATAAAATACTTTTATTGTGCTTTGCAGACTTTTATTAAAGCCAGACAAAAATATTTTCATTATGTGATGTTTTTTGGATGCTTAGTACAGTTAATATGAATCCTTTTGTGGCCAATGTCATCCTTTTTTGTTAGTGCCTTGGACAGCAAAGATTGTAATGGTTTTATTCCATCAGCTGCTGTTGGTTTTCACTGATTTACTTGCAGTGTCTTTAAGGAAGAATGGAAAAACCAATCAGTTAAATCACCTGTTGTCATGACTGTTTGGATGGAAACTCTTTCAGTACACAGCAGATGACTGGACTACACTCTGCTGTAAGAATCAATGCAGAGCACCGACATCATGTATCCAAAGTGTATTCATTTATGAAGAAGTGCTGCATATTTTTTACCTCGCAAAGTCTCTTATAGATCCAGAACAAAGTACTTATGATGCCTGCATTTGGTTACCAAGTACCATCATTGTGTTCTTAATGTGTGTCATCAGTCATACAAGAGCCTGAATGATTCACTTTCAAAATGATGGATCTCATTTTTAATTTACATAAAATGGGAATCATTTTAGTTTTCTACTGTTCTGCACAACAACTAGGGACATTTCAGACAATCTCCCCCTCAACAGTCATTTTCCTGCCATGCAAATTAGACTATTGAGCACCTGCTGGGCATTTTTCTGGATGGAAGAGAATGCATCCAAACTAAACTTTCATTCACGTGCCTGGACACATGCCTCTTAAACACCTTGCATGTATATGCTACAAAAGAAGAATTCCCAAATAGATTGTCTGCAATAAAACAGGAACAAGACTTTCTATACCATGCATGACTTCCCTATTAAATAATGCAGAAACGCCATGGCGAATAATAATAAAAAAAAGCCCACAGAGCATATTTTCTTTCAACACTCTTCATATAAATGGAGAACTAATTGTATTTTCTCTCTTTCCGTGTGGGATGTGTGATGTCATTGGCACTTAGAGTCAGAATAATTAGATGCCAAAGATATATGTCTCACCTGGGGCGATTTCATCCTCTCCTTCTACACCGGCCTGCTCACCCAGGCATTGGAAAAGGAAGGCACTGCTTGGAGATTTATGCTGCTCCTCAGTCCATTAATGTTCTTTTTTATGTGTCCATTTGGCATAGTGGCCACTCCGCTCACCTCATTTAGACCGGATGTTGTTAGGACAGTGCGATAGCCTTTGCTGATTCAGGTAGACGAACGAAGAGGGAGGAGGAGGCGTTCATTTTTGGTAGGTTAAGAAAATAAACGCACCCACATCACATTCATTTAGCAAACATTTGCAGTATATCATGCTGTGGTTGGACCACCCTCTTACTCTCCCTTACATTCTTTTGAAAATCACACTATGTATGTGCTTTACTATGCTCTTTGTATAATAAGATGCATTATATACTGTAAGAGTCTCTATGCAAGCATCTACATCTGCATGCAACTGTGCAGACGCCCATATATTTAGATTAATGCTATAAAAGTTAATTTCACACATGACGGCGAGAGGAGGCTTTCTAATTGTGTAGACCTACATAGATAGCCAGAAATCATGTAATGTGTCATCAATAAACTTGACTCAGTTTGCCCTTGTTATGTAAAAAACAGTTGTAGCCTCTACATGCTTGCTGGGCACGTCCCCTTTCCAAAGCAACATCAAATCTACTGCATCTGTAAATTAAATTTGTATCCACCATGCCAAGTTTCAGTTTTCTTTACTTACTAAATTATACTAAAAAACACATGTTTTTTATCACCCTTTTGAATAATTTTTTCAAGACATAAGGCTACACTGGTGGTAAAGCCCAGGGGCCTCATTTATAAACGGTGCGTACGCTCAAAAGATGGCGTACGCCGGTTTCTACTCAATGTTTGCTTGACGGGAAAATGTGCGGTCCTCCACGCAAACTCTGACCCATGCGTACGCACTAAGCACAAAAACGGGAGAGACGAGAAACTGCGACACCGTTGGCAGAAGGAAGAATGGAGAGAAATATGTGGAAATAATACCATAAATAAAATGTTACCTCTCATTTATCATATATGAAGAATTCATTTTCACAAAAGGAGGTGTGTGGCGCAGTGGATAGAGCCTTGGTGTTGGAATCAGGGGGTCACAGGTTCAAACCCCACTGCAGTCAGCATGTCGTTGTGTCCCTGGGCAAGACACTTCACCCCAAATTGCTCCTGTGGGGATTGTCCACAGTATTGAGTATGTAAGTCGCTTTGGATAAAAGCGTCTAACAAGTAACATGTAATGTAAATTGATTAAAGCCAATCTTAAAATGATTAAACAAATGCCTGTTTGAGACTCCTCAGTGCACACAAAAACCTAACTTGGAGAAATAAATAAATACGGAAATGTTATTGATCACCCCTCGATTATGTTCTCTTGTTAAGAAATGTATTCTCATAAATGATGCGGTAAACAGAAGGACAGAATTACTTTAAACTGACGCCGTTTTGCTTTTCTATAGGTTGTATAGATACGAGCATGGTTTTATATACTATCATGTTTAATCATGTTTTATGCCGTTCGCCAATACTTGATAAGTCGCTCGTAAAACACAGGAGGTATGGAAACTAAGAACACCATAGTGGTAAATTGTACAGCTAATATAACACAACACATTAGTTGTATTTCCTCTGGTGGATTATGTTTATATAGTTGCTGATCGACAGCTGGAACACAAACCACCAAATACAAACAAATATAATTCTGATCCAGTCGTCATGACTCCACTCCGGAGGGATTCCCCGATCATTTCTTAGAGTTTCTCGTCATGGGGGGTCTCCTGTCCCCGGTACAAACACACTGCCTGAGGAAGGTTAGGCTATGTGTATTTTTTTTGTCATTAACCTTTTTCGGACCACTTATTTATTTATTTTGGTGACGATCCGACCTCCATGCTGCTACTCTGGTTCAAACTGCATCCACCAAACAATGTGATTTGTCTTGTCTCCACCTCCCCAAAAGAACCAAAATCTGACACGGTGTGAGATGTCTTTTTTAGCTGTTCTGTCGTCATTTCCTGCGATCTTCTTCATACAGTCAGTCAAAATGAATGAATGAATTGGCGTTTCTTTGACTATTTATAGGCAAATATGGGCGTTACGTGAAGCCCGCAAAAGCTGCGCCGCATTTCATTTGTAAAGTAACCTGTATATCCTATATAACCTGTTCCAATAATTATAACCTGTTTTAATAATTATAACTTTGTCTGTGTAAAATGTATACTTATGAAACTAGACCAAGTGTTCTTATTTTGTTTTGTTTGATGTGGTCAATTGTGTGTGCGTTGACTTAGGAATGTAGAGGATCCAGTCGCCCCCCCCCGGGGTTTTAATGGCCCGGATAGGAGCATGGGGGGGTTGTAGGAGAAAGGTAATAAAACTGACACCATTGAGTCTATGCAGAGATTGTTCTGAGAGAAAGATTGGGATGCGGAGTGGTACGGCCAGGTGCTGAGGATAAACGAAGATAAGGATTGGTATCTCACCCCCGTGCGACCCAGAATTGTTTATTTTATGGCTGCCATAAAAGATGACCTGGGACTGATCGGCGGCGCAGGAGATCCAAAGTTCCCACACTTATGGCTGACTCACTCTGATTCGCTGTTTAGACCTCGTCGATGGCTAACTCACTCTGATTCACTGCCTAGGGCCTGCCCAGGAGTGAGTCCACCAATGGATGAACAGCTAGGAAGGAGCAACCAACACAACTCCTCCCACACAACTCCTCTCCGTTTGTGGGCATAAATATTATGAATTCTGTACGCTCGGGGCCTTTTTTCTGTCTGACTGTCTGATACGTACATCGCACGGTAGTAAGAGCAAAGGCCCGAAGTACTTCGTTATATTGTACTGTTGTTTTTACCATTAAATCAGCTTATTGTTAAACCTCATATCTCTGCGTCTGAGCCGTTCCTTTTTACAGCAGACCACTCATCAAACGAACGGAGCGGAGGGGGCTCGAACCTTCAACCACTGAAGGCTGCTTCACCCCAACATTTGCTGAAAGTGTTGTTTAACCTGTTAAACCCTGAGCCTGTTTTTCAGGTCTCAGGCTCGAAAATGACATTCCCAGAACAAATGACCATATCTTCACTTCTAAAAGGGTTAAATTAATAATCTTTTTTCTCAAAGCAAGGTCACATCTGTGAGTTGGATGTAGAAGTGTCAGAATCAATATAGTTGTTTTTATTTTAAAGTAAATTCAGATTGAACACAGTAAAAAAAAAAAATTACTTAAAGTGAAAACCACCCTTGAATGATGGGATGGTAGACTAAAAGCTTTAGGAATCCAAACTACAACAGATAAGTACCCTGTATCAAGATTGATGCAAAACAAGTGAAATTTGACCTTTTTAGAAAGATTTAGCACAAAAAAAACACTTCTGGGGTCATTTGGGTGAATTTTCCATATCTCTGGCCCCCCTTGGTCGATTTTGATGATAGAAATCTCTTTATAACCGCTAGAGACAATGGAATCGAGGGAAAGTTCCACATACACACACACGTTACCAAATAAGGAGTGAGAGTGACGCGTGGCCAAAACCGGAAGCTGCGATAACTCTGGGAGGCTACCATTAGCAGCTAACTTTTTTTCTCCGATTTTTACATAAAAATTGAATTATGGATTATAAATAATTTTTTCAAAGTGACAGACACATTAATTGGACACCCTGGATTAACCCTCAGCAGCGTTTTTATCGTTTTAATGCCATTGAACACGGCTTTTGATCAGAATAACAGCTAAGGTGAGACGATCTCCCGTAAATGCTCCGTAAAGCTACGTGTTGTGATGTCTGTGATGTCACACCTCCAGAATGGACAATCTACTACCAACTTCACTCTGAAGACAAAATACAAGCAGTTATTTAAAAAACTGCACTCTTTCTTTAATGTTTATTTTTCCCCTTTTACTCAATGATGATCCGTTCCCTTTTAAAAATAATTACACTTGCATATTCTGTAATTGTCATCATTATGCATATTGTTGCACCCCTGCGCTAAACTGCCGTGCTAAATCCCTTGGCAGAAATATCAATTTAAGTATTCTTTTCAAAATAGGGATTTAGTCTTTGCAATCCATCATTTGCATTTAAACTCAAACCAGAAATAACTGTTGTGAATCTTTATATTCACCCAAAAAAGGAAGGTGTGACAACATTACCATTATTTTTAGTAAACCATGGCTGTAAACACATCAGGGGGCATGGAAAGTGCAGCACAAACAAGCGAGAAGTGTCACTGCATGGCGAATGGGTGAAGGAAACAAGTTTAAAAGACTCAAAGTGCACACAGTACACTCTAAAAAACTATTCATGGGGTTAGTAGATTCCACTTAAAAAAAAAAAAACTTTGTCAACATAGAAAATGTCGTTTTTTTTTTACCTCAACTTATTTTAGTTAGTTTACAACTCATTTTAATAAATCGGTCAAACTGAAAAAGAACAAAACAAATGTTACTTACAAATGTAATGATTTCGAAAAAATATTTCTGCGTTCACTCAACTATAGGGATAAACTAAGTTAGAGTAACTCATATCTATTGAGTTTCAACGGTATAGTTTCAAAACTGAACACACGCTTGGACTTGCCCGGACTTTGCTTGACCACATGTTGAGTTGGAACAATCTGCATTCATCCTGGAAGCAAAACACTTGATAGCAGTGGAACAACAGGATTTTAACCTAATAATCTATCAAGTTACCTGCTAAGTAGCCACTTTTGTTCAGCTTAATTTATAACAGCTTACTGCATATACAGTGTAACACAAGCTGTAAGGTAGTCATTAGATACTTGTTTTAAGCTACGGTAGCATCCATAGCATACTGATTAGCTAGCTGTTTGTATCCTCCTGTATCCTTTGTTTCACAAATGCAGTCAAAGTTTATTATTTGTAATACAGTATGTATATATACATTTTCTTGTTAGTATTAACGTTACATTTGATAAAAACTCATTTAAAATAAATATGAACAGCAACTGACAATGCTCGGCATGTTCAGTTTTTGCAAACAAGCCTTTGTTTTTCATTTCTCAACATTCAAATGTTCTCCTTTTTAAGGATGATTCGGTGGAAAGAAAAAGAGAGGTTGCTATCCGGTGCTTGGTGGTGTGTCTTCGTGAAAAGGAGGATCTCTTCAAGGAAAACTTAAGTAAGTAAAGAAGATGCTTAAATCATACTGTAACTTGTGTTAACCTGAAACACAATGCAATGTTTTCAAATCTGAGTGCACCAAAAACACTGAAATGTATTTTCTAATATACTTATTCCAGGATGGTGAAGTGGAAGTTAGCAATGAGGTGCTGAAGATTGTCTTGACCAGGGGTGCGGATGCAAGAATAGTGATTGAAGGAACAGAAGTCCTTCAAATCTCGGATTCGACAAGAGCTTGTGCCTGTGGGGCTAATATACAAACTCAACCTAAACTACCCAAAAGAGATGTTAAAAACGTTGGAAGCAGGTTCATGCCTTTAATTTAATGTTTGTATTTACTTTTATTTCATATTTCAGAACATTTGTTATAAAAAGGTCATTGTGTAATGAACATTTTAAAATAAACTGTTAACAAGTGGAAGTTAAATGTGTATATTATTTTTGGCTCAAAGAAATGAGTTTCTAATACTCAAACAAATTAAGGTAACAATTTGCATGGACATTTTTGAGTAGTATGGACTTAAATAAATAAATTACAATAGCTTAAATTAAACAAAATGCAACTAAATAACCCTCCATCTTTAGGATTAAAATTAAGTTGGTTCAACTTGTTACCTCAATTTATTTAAGTAGAGCCGGCGCTTTTTTTTTAGAGTGTAACATCTCCATGTCAAAAGTTGGAATTTCCTTCTACAGTCTGAATATACTGTAACATGGCCGTTTTCTGCTGAGCACTGGCACATGGACAATTTCATAAGTGGGAAGTGATAGACATCCATAGCATAATTGCTTTTCAGAAGGGCAGTTGGCAGAGGTAGTGTAGAGGGAAGGAAGGGAGGAAGCAAGGAAGGAGAATAATGATGAAATATCAATGAGATGATGAAAAAGTAATCATTTTGCAGCAGAAGCACAGAGCTCAAAAGATCCCGGTGCCAACACTCAGAAATCAATAAGTCTGATTCAATGTGAGACAATTTACACACGACACATCACTCATCACTCCTTATTGGAAAGCCCACTGCCAGAATGCCATTTGGGAGAGATCATTGCTTGACAAGAATAATGCAACACAATGTAGAGCAAACTAAATGAAAGATATATGATTTAGAAAACTTTTATTATAAACTTTCTTCCTTCCCAGTTCTAGGATTGGACACGGGTGTTTTATGCAGTGATTCATGAGGCCAGATTATACAATGTCCTGTTAATTTGTCTGAGACAAATCGCTATCTTAACCAAATATATTTCACCTCTTCACGGCACAGACCAATTATGTCCATCTGAAAGTGAGAGAAGTGGAAGAATACCAATAAATGCATTAATATTCTCAAAAGCAAATCATCCAAAAATTCCTTTTACAATCATTACGCTTTAAAAGACATCTGTTAAATAGGTAATTTGCATGTTGTGTGATGAAAAATTCCTGATAATGGAATTCAGAAAAGCCCAAGATTACTCTCTCAGAAGCTGAATACTAAAGCACTTAAGACATAACACATTTATTTATTATTTATGTTATTACCAGACTACTTTTATTATATATATATATAATACTTCTTCTGAGATATCTTATCCTTATCTTCTATTTTTTGTCTTTGTTGCGAGTAAAAACTAAAAAGTTAAATGAATACACATTTGCACAATTCCTATAGGAATTTTGGCAGTGCAAATGTGTATTCATTTAATTTCACATTTGGTGGAAAAAAAGTAGGTTTTCTAGAACTTTGAACCCTAATTTTGAATGTATGATGTTGTACTTTTTGTAATTTTGTGACATTTGAAACACTGACAGTCCTTTACTCGTTGGGCTACAATACATAAGGTTGTTTAAGGTGATATCCTGAATGACAGGCATAATCTCAAAACATAATCAACTCAACAAGCAGGGAAAAATAAACTGTTCAAATCCTGAAAGCTCTTAAACCCACACACTAATTCCCCAGAAATCGTCGTCTTCGTCATTTAAAAAAACAAAACATTTTGCAGTAAGGCCTTTGTTAGGTTGTGGATCCAGGCAGAACTGTTTTGAAGTACTCAGTACACATCTGCAGTAGGCTATAGAGTATTCCTGTGTGAATACCCAACACAGCACTTAAGCATTTTAAAAAGCGTCATGCAAAAGACAGCTCCTCTTCAGTGAGAAATCAACAACACTGTGACTTTCCTGCATAAACTCAAGTCACGGGGGTATGGAAGACATTTGAAATGTGCTTTTTTTCTCGGAATAGAAGCCAACTCAAGTCTATAATTTGCAACACGCATCTGCACAGCAGAAGCTCTGAGAAGGTGGTCCTCCCCCAGTGACTACATTTATCCTCTTTCATTGTCTGTAGCCTCCGCTCCCTGACACTCAGATCTCTCTCACACACCCATGCACACGTACACACAAACGCAGAATCTTCTTCGGCTGTGCTCCCGAATACACAGAGTGCCGGGGTTAGATAGCAACGCCAGTAACCAGGCCTGACAGGAATTCCTGAGAGAGAGTGGGCAAGATGCCCAATGCACCTGCTAGCAGGCTGCTACGTCACAGCAGTTGTCACCAGAAATCAGATTTCTTGGCTGGAACTGAATGTATGTGATAATGTATGTAACTGTGTTTGCTTTCCTAGCACACTTTATCTGAAAAGAAGTTGGCTAAATAGGACATTTGCATGAAGACCTGGCAATTGTAACATAACATCTCCCAGCAATCCTAGATGCTGCAAACACGAAGGTTGTTTGAAAAACTAGCTTTACAACCAATGGGTTACTTTACCATGTTTAGGCCTGGATAAAGTTTAGGAAACACTGATTTTCCGCCTATTTAGAGACTGACAACTGTCTACTTAGTCCTAATATAACCAACCATCAACTACATGATATTTATCTGAAAATGTTGCTTGTCATGGAATTGTAGTAAAATGTATGTGTCCATGTTGGCTTACAAACTGAGATTTTGAGTTAATCACATTGGTGAGTTAAAAAAAAAATCTCAACAAAAGTCCCACTTAGGGCCTTCAGTCTAAAAAAACCCCCACAAAGACCACCTTTTTTTTAAAAAGAGCTCAAACTAATTTAAAGAAAATTTGACCATATTACGTCAATTTCAGCTACCCTTCATTGGCTCCCATCACTGTCAGAAATATATGTTATGGTTCTTCAGCTGAAAGTCTCCACTGTGTGATTTCCTTGAACCTTATGTTCTAACCTTTGTTCTACACTCTCAGAATACCTGGCTCCTGCTGACCCCTAAAAAGGGTAAGCAGGCTGCAGAGCCTCTTCAAATCTTGCCTCTTCTTCCGGGAGTAAACTCCCTGCTGACCAAGGACACTCTGACCCAGTTACAGCTTTCAATTCCAAACTTAAAGGTCTCATGTCATGGCCATTTCTACTGATCATAATTCCATTGTTGAGGTATACTAAAATAGATTTATATTGTGCAATTTTCCAAACTCACATTGGTTTCTCATACAGCATCTCTGCTTGTTGGAGCTCCTGCCCCCTCCCTGTGAGCCCAGTGGCCATCTGCGAGACAGCGAGACACAGCGAAACCCAGCCCGAAACACACACACACCCGCAGCCTGGCTGGGAGTTTGTGTGTGTGCTCAGGCTGAGTTCCGCGGTGTCTCGCTGTCTCGCCGACCCCACACCAGTGAGCCAGCTCACTGGTGTGAGCCGGCTCACTGGCAGCAGCAATGTCCCGCCGAGTGTGTGTGTGTGTGTGTGAGGAAGTCCGCGGATTGGTCCAAATGTAACGGCTCCGCGGACGTAACGTCACTATACCCAAATACGTCACTGTACCCAGGAAGAAAAAGAGAAATCTCCAACGAGGCGTTCGGGGGAAGCATAGACAGGTATTTTCTGTGTTAGAGTTTTACTCGCTACAGGGTGTACTTTGAGGGTTTGTGACTCTGCAGACCGTTTACAGATGTAGCACTCCTAATAGGACTCCACCCAGCGGATTCCAACCAAAAACCCAGCGGATCCCAGTGGCTGGGAGATTAAAGCCCTCCCACTATTTCCTAAAAGGGCGTTGCCAAATATCCCCATTTGTTCAATTTCAGGATTTAACCATGAGATGGCGACAACTGGGTGTTGTAGACCTTAGTTTGTTTGCAATGTTTCCAGCTCTGCAGTTGTGTTTGCTGAATACTGTAGCATTTAATCATTTATTTGTTATGGTTTTCACAGGCTACTATAACGAATAAACATCAATATTTTAGATCAAATAAAGTATATCTAATCTTATCTTAATTGTCATTCAGTAATATATAGTCTTTATATATTAAATAATCATAATAATGTAAATGTTTACACTTCTTAATTTTTTATGCTCATACTTTTACCTTTACAAGTTTGCTTTAATATGCAGTATATTTTTTGTAATATTGTTGTGGTGTACACAGTACAGTAGATCGAAGTAAATCAACTCATACATTATCACGTATTATACAGTAATGTGTTGTATTATTAAGTAATATCATACATTAACCCCATTATAGCAGATGCCACATTGAATGGATGAACACATTTATGCATCAATAATTACAACGGAGTATTTCTAAATATAAGTTGTACAAATACTTATATATATTTAATACTAATAACATAATGATTCAATTTACTTTCAGATGATAATACTTTTGACTTGGGCAATTGACAATTTTGAATGTAGGACATTTACTTCTAACACGTATTTTTACCTATGTAAATAATCGGAATACTTCTTCCACCTCTGATCTTAACCTGTCACTGTTTTTAAAACTTTAATTAAATGTTTGATATTTCCAGAGACCCTTTTAGACCGGCAATGCTGCCCTGCATGTAATTCCGATTGCCCATCGGAATGTGACAAAAGTCTCCCATCCCCCATGGGAGACTTTTGTCACATTCCGATGGGCAATTATTTGAAACAAAGAGAGTCCGCAACATACTATCTCTTGTTAACAGAGGGAGGATGGTAGAGCTTTGTCACACCGATGATGGCCGACAGACCCTTTCAGGGTTAATGAATAGTGGATAGGAGAATTCAAAAGGATTTAGGAGAAGAGACTGCAGTACTTTGAGAATCCGACTGCACTTACACTATCGACGTATTTATGATGCACCAGCGGACGTCATGAATGTGCGTCTGCTGCTGTGGGGAAACGACAGTTTTCTATACAGCGGACTACATTGATGTATAAGAACAACAACTACTGTAAACCCAGCGCCGTATTGGTGGTGTTGTTTTATGCTTTATAAACGTGGACAACAGAGAAACATATTATTCGTTACCAAGGTTGGAATTTAAATAAAAAGGAAAGTGAAACTTATGCTCGTCACCGTCACCCTCCGGTCCACATTAATACAAACGATCCCAATACGT
Source organism: Dissostichus eleginoides (assembly GCA_031216635.1). Taxonomy (NCBI): domain Eukaryota; kingdom Metazoa; phylum Chordata; class Actinopteri; order Perciformes; family Nototheniidae; genus Dissostichus; species Dissostichus eleginoides. Next base: position 13,256,101 of record CM062270.1, on the reverse strand, counting down.
ATGATTGTATGAAAAGATCCTAAAATAAATACAAATGTATTTATTATAAACTTGTTAGTCCTTAACATCTATCACTGTGTATATCAGAGAGCCGGCCTGCATTTCCTCCCGTCGGATGTGATACAAAAACAAACCGATTATTTTTGTAGTTGTAAACTCACGTAGATTAAACCACATTTATTTTGTTAAAAAGAAACAAAATATTATTTTTTTTAAATGATTAAATGTATCTTATTCAATGCAGAATATGAATATATCCGTGACAGTGGGAATCAAAAATGATATGCTACAGTATAGTAATACAAGATAAATCCCACTTGTTGTACCTGGCAGAGCAAGAAACACTCCAGCCTTGTATTTAAACTTGTTTAAAACATATCTAAATAAATATGTGTTTCCCGAGCTATAAAGGCAATTATGCTGTCAGTTTTCAGATAAAGCCACGGCATCACAATTCTTCTGTATTCTACATTACAGTTCTTTTCACCTCCCGTATTGCTTTTCAACCCACCAGCTTTTTTTAGAGAAAATAAGTTATATAATAATTAACCAGAGGCATGTTTCTCACTATTTTATGCAAAGAAACAACAGGCTACTGTGTGTTTGAGGAATCGGCTGTTTATTTCATATGAGTTTCATTGTGGCAGCGTCCATAACGGCTCTCCCTGGTGGTTCCATGATCCATTGCAGCTGGTTGCAATACACAAAGAAAGCTAACTGGGTAACGGTATGTTCCCTGACAGTAGTTGACTTCTCAGCTTGTCACTCAGAGGGGGGTGGTGGCTGGTGAACGGTATGGTATGGTCAATGTTTGTTTGTTTAAAAATGTTTGCAGTCGCGAAAGCTCTAAGCCAATCACTAGATCCCACTTGTTGTTTGTCACATTGCATTGCTATGCTGATGATAGCCAGATGTATGTCCCACTAACAAAGAAGGAGGGTTACTCAATTAGTCCACTGCTAAAGTGTCTAGAGGACATAAAGGCCTGGATGGGGTGCAACTTCCTAAAACTAAATGAAGGAAAAACAGAAGTAATGGTTTTTGGTAGCACCACTGGCACCACTTCTGTAGACCTGGGTTCCCTGGCTCAGTACACCAAGCCCACCATTACGAACCTTGGCATTAAAATGGACCGTGAACTAAAACTTGAGTCAGATTAAATCTGTGGTAAAAACAAGCTTTTATCACCTGAGGCAGCTAGCTAAAGTAAAACCTTTTCTCTCCAGACAGCAGTTTGAGACAGTAATCCACGCCTTTGTCACCACTCGGCTGGAATACTGTAACTCTCTCTACATGGGGGTCAGTGGGTCCTCCCTCGCTCGTCTGCAGCGGGTGCAAAATGCAGCAGCAAGGCTTTTAACTGGCACACGGAAATATGACCACATTTCCCCCCTTTTGGCTTCGCTCCACTGGCTGCCAATACATTTTAGGATTCATTTCAAAATCCTTTTGTTTACTTTTAAATCCCTAAATGTCATGACCCCACCATATCTTTCTGAGCTGCTACACCCTTACACGCCCAACCGCCCTCTCAGGTCAGCTGATCAACTGCTCCTGAATGTGCCCAGAACCAAGTCAAAGCTCAGAGGGGGCCGTTGCTTCTCTGTAGCAGCTCCCACACTGTGGAACGATCTGCCCCTGCACATCAGACAGGCCGCCACACTGCCTGCTTTTAAATCGCTTCTTAAAACCCACCTCTTCTCCTTAGCATATTAACATCTTTTAGAGCGTTGCTTTTATTGCTTTTAAATTGTCTATTGTTTACTTGTACTTGTTTTATGGTGTGTGAGCTGTGCTGTGTTACTTTTTGTATGTTTTGTTTATTTGCCTGTACAGCACTTTGGTCTGGAGGTTTAAAGTGCGATATAAATAAAGCTGTATTGTATTGTATTGTTGTGAGACGACAAGGCTCCATTCAAAATAAACCTATTTTTAGTGAATTACTGAGTTTAGGCACGTTAATAAAGTTTTAATGAAGTTGACTACAGCAAATACATATTTGTTAATGCTTTCATATCAATTTGGCGAACATATGATACATTAAATGATCGTGAGGATGATGATTTAAAATCGTTTGTTTGAGCCGGGCTGCATTTCCTGATGAAAAAACAAACCGATTATTTTTGTAGTTGTAGTACGCCAACGTGGATTAAACAACATTATTTTGTTAAATAAAAACATGGTGATGTCTCTTATTTAGGCTTTATCAATTAAGCCTCATACAGTCCATGTGGTCCTGCGACTGAAGATACTCTGTGGAATGTCTCCTTCTCCCCTTTCAATCTGGAATTATATCCTTTAGGACTTGTTTCCTTTCTCTTACCTGTTTGAAATCTTGTGCTTAAGCTCTACCTTTTGTGTTTCGTCTCCTCCGTCCAGCTCGCCGTGGTGGAGAAGAGGTTATGTGGCTCAGGTTCAATCTGTTAGGCTGCCCAAATTCCCTGATTTAATGAAGAGCGTCATCCCATTCATACCACAGATTATAGGAGCGCTGTGTACAGCTAAGTACCCTGTTTGTCAGTACTGGTTGATATATATATATAGCATGTTTGAATAACTGTGACCACATTTTAATGTGAGTGTATGTGTCCCTGCAGAGCAAAGACTGCCATTGCTGCTGTGTGCTTTTCAAAATTGTATTTAGCAGGTGCTCCCTTGTAATTTACCGAAAAGTATTTATGTTTATGACTTGTTTTATTTGAAATTACTAGCTTTTTATTACACATGCTTTCAAATTGATTAATTTGTCACTTTATTGATTTTTAATACTGTTGTGTTTGCTTTATTAAGCTCTAAGTGTTCAACTTAATTTTTGGAGGACTGTGAAAGAGAATACTTTCTTCCAGTGTTAATATTTCTTATAATGGTGGCTTTTGCTGTGGCTCTTTTTCTTATCTCTGCATATTTCTTCCTTGAGTGTGCCATTGCAGTCTTATTTTGGTTTTATTTTATTGCAGTATTGCATTGCCGAATATTCACAATTGTCCCTTTAGGTTGATATAAATAGTTCCTTGTTTTTTAAAGATTATTTGTTTTTATATTTTGTTATAAATATATGGTCATTTTATGTACATCTGGTTTTGAGAAGTGTTTATTTATGGGTGTGTGTGTGGGCGTCATTCCATATTTAAGTTGTATTACTAATAATATAAACTAAAGTATATGCATAGTTTAACAGTGTGTGTTGTTTGAGGGTCACACTTTGGGAGTGTGTGGAGGGCTGTCTCAGCAGAAGTGGAAAACAAGATCTTCAGTCCTCATGTGTTTCTGCCTGCATGGACGTCATTCCAAATATCAGTTTTCTTACTAATGCATCTTTAACCACAGCAAATGTGAACAGGGGTAAGAGTAGCAAAGAGCTGCTTCAATGAATAATAAGAACAACCAGACCAACAAACAACATTTTATTTTATTTTATTGTTTGGAGTCGTGCAGGCATGAGTCCTAAAACCAGGAAATTACCATTTCCTTTTTACTATTTCCTGTTCCCTGCTCTGAAAGTGAATGGTTTTTGAATGTGTTAATGGTTAGATGCCTGAAAAAAGGTCTGTGGTTAACACAAGTTGGAGAGATTTTCACGTTTTATTCTACAACATAAAATACGTCAGTTAATACCCCATTCGTGAAAGTATAAGAGTGCATTATGTAATGAAAGCGGTTGCTAAAAGTTAATAAAACTACTAAACATCACAATGCCGAACATTAACCTTTAGCTTAGCGGTTTTGATGCGCAGCCATGTGATTACATTGCTTTACATCAAGGGAGCCCTTGCGATGCTGGCTTCCGGGTCACCTACAAAAATATCATGTCATCACTGCACTGCTCTAAAGTGTTGCCTTTTTTGGAAGTTAAAGACTTTAATGGTTACATATTTAAAGTGTTTTGAGTGTCATTAAAGTAACCAATGTCTTATCTTGCTGATTAAATATACTTATGCATTATGCTTGCAACACTTGGGAATAATCTATGAACTTCAGTGAACCAATTAAAATTCATCAGAGATGTTTCATCCAAAAATTTGAACTGCCAGGACATGTGGTTCTCATTTCTGGGGACAGATTGGACTTGGGGTAGAGGGAGATATGAAATCCAAACTTCATAACGCTGAGCCAACATGAAGAGAGCTTTAAAGTGAAATGAGGAATGAAAGGACATTGGCGCCCCGGCACACATTACCCTCACGCGCCAGGAGCTCATCACACAGGCTTGATGACTGCTGATAGAGCAGCTCTTGAGTGGTGCAGATGACCCTTCACACACACAATCCATATCCGAGGTTCTATATGATTTCAAAGTCATTCATGTGTCCCTCGTAGATTATTACCTCCCTGCTTACAATTTGGCATGTGTTATTTGTGATAGAAGGGTCAGTGTGCATAATGGTCCACAGGATTGGTTACTCTGCATCAAATATTGATTTGATATATAGGTACATCTCAATCTCAAGTCAATGCATTTTTATTCAACCAGCACCATGCTATACAATACAACTAGCCTTGTTTATTCTTTTAGACAATGTTTTTTATGAAAACATATTTTGTTATGAATTAATACATATTTATTTAGAGGTGACCTGTGTATTTTTCATTATCAATATTAATACATGAACTTTGCGCAAAATACAAAACATATTTATTTACAAGGCAGTATGAGCTAAATTAAATAAGGAAACATCCCTTTTCGCATGCCTTACATAAAAATAGTTTGAACCTTTAATCAACTTTTAATCAAATATGTTGAATGAATTTACTTTCTCATTAAACTTTTGCAAAGACATTTTAAAAATGTGTATGGTTTACTGGCAAATAGTTTTCTTCCCTGCCTTTGTGGGCACATTGGTTTACAATGTTGTGCAATACCCACCTCTAGATGAGTGAATTAGTAGACCATTGGCTGGACTGTATTACACTTCATCACCAGTATTGGAGTGCCCCAAAGCCTTACTTGAGGTCAAAAACTCCACAGGGCATGTTTTAATGACTGTTATTTCAGGTCGCTTTCTGTGGCTGCTGGTAGTGGTTTTCTTTAACCTGTTAGACCCCGAGCCTGTTTTCCAGGTCTCAGGCTCGAAAATGACATTCCCAGGACAAATGACCATATCTTCCCTTCTAAAAGGGGAAAATTAATAATCCTTTTTCTCAAAGCAATAATAAACCTGTGAGTTGGATGTAGAAGAGTCAGAATCAATATGTTTTTATTTTTATTTTAAAGTAAATTCAGATTGAACAAAAAAACTGTAAATGATGGTGTCCGTCCAAAAATTATTTTTCATCCAAGGGTAGTTTTTCATCCAAGGGTAGTTTTCACTATAAGTAAAAAATAATTTTACCTATAGTGAAAACTACCCTTGGATGATGGTAAGGTAGACTAAAAGCTTTAGGAATCCAAAGTATATCATATAATAAGTATCCTGTATCAAGATTGATGCAAAACGAGTGACATTTGACCTTTTTAGAGAGGTTAGCAAAAAAAACTCCACTTCTGAGGTGATCTGGGTGGAAAACGCCTTTTTTACTGTTTCTCTGGAACCCATTGGTCAATTTTGGTGATTGACATCTCTGTCTGACCGTTAGAGCCAATGGAATCGAAGGGGATCTTTCACATACACACTAACCTTAAAACAAAAAGGTGGGGGTTTCGCGCATGCAGTTTTGCAGGAGAGTGAAGCTGTCTCAAGCTCTGACATCTGAAAACGGAAAAGCAGGTTTATTGCTTATGGATTATCAGAAATCATTTCAAAGGGACACAGACATTGGATTAACCTATGGATTAACCTTCAGCAGCGTTTTTATCGTTTTAATGCCATTAAAGACCACTTTTGACCAGACAACGACACAGGTAAGCCATTTTGCCGTTTAAGCTACCTAGCGCCACATGTTTTGATGTACGTTCTTGTTAATAGCTCCGCGAGTTCTTATCATGGAGTGATGTATGTACCTATCGATTTTGTGTCATCTCACGATGCTATTCGATATCTTGGATGTGCAGAGAGTAATAAGGGTGTTCGTGAGTTTCTGTGCAGTAATGCGTTAGCATTTTTCGCTCGTTGCTAATTCATAGGCTGAGCATTAGCATTGTGGGGATTTTTTGAAAAAAAAAAAAAAAGATCTGTTAGCTGAGTTTCTTCCCGTTACATGGATATAAAACATTCATAGTTTATTAAATATTAAGATGCCCTCAGACACTGTTTCATGCAGATGACGCGTTTTTCCGCCCGGTAACGGGGGGGGCGGTGTAGAACAGGTTTTAACAAGATATGATACTCTAGTAAAAACCCATCTTATTAGAATCAAACACTTGCCCCAATAGGCATGGAGGCAGCAGTATCAACTTGTATATCAGAGATAATGGTTTCCAAGTTTTGACAGAAAGGAAGAAAAATGTGTCAGAACACTCATAAATTCTCAAATAACTCCTGCTGCTGGAGTTGTTCGCAAACTAATTTTAAAGGAAGTCTGCCTTGTTTAAAAAATTAAAAAAACATACATTTTCCAATCATGGATCCGACTTGCCGGAGACTACTGGTTCCCTGTTCCGATTTTGAAAAACGCTTCTCCATTCATCCAAACAGATGCGTCTGCTTTTGCTTGCCTTGAAAACAGGGCCCCTACATTCACAGCAACTGTGAAGGAGGGAGACAATTATGGAGATTCATCACTGCAGTTTGTCTTCAGGGCACAACTCATCTCTGGAGAGGGAGAGATATAATTCTGCAATGTGTCAGATGACTTGCAGATGTTATGTGTCACAAGGCGCAGAGAAACAGCTTTTCAATAGACACCTCACTGCAGTCTCAGCACTGCTGTAATGATGTGATATGTGTACTTTCCCGGGAAGTTTGCGGACTTCTACATCCAGATGTTCAGTTTGAGCACAATATGGTGATGTGTTCATTGATACTAAAAGCTTGCACGTTGTCATTATCAGGTATTTATAGAGCATGAATGCAGGGATACAATCTGTGCATTCTGCGATAACATGTATGACACCCGGTCATAGAGGCAAAAGGAACATTTAAAGCCTTATCCTTCTTTAAAGGGGCCCTTTTATACTCACTTTCAGGTTTTATATTTGTATTGTTTGCCTCTACACTGACATGTTTACATGCGTTAATGTTCAAAAAGGTCTTTATTTTTCTCAAACTGCCTGTGCTGCAAGCACCTCTTTTCACCCTCTGTCTGAAACCAGAGCCCAGTCTGCTCTGATTGGTTAGCTGGACGGCTCTGTTTTGATTGATCAACGACTTAGAGATTTCCCGCCCCTTAGCCTATCACGTACAATGTGTTGGAGCCCTAGCCAATAGATAACGCTAGTGTTATGTAATGATGTCATTATGTTACGGAAGTAAACAAAGAAGTCCAATCGAGGCTGATTGGGGGGGGGGCGGTGGGCTGTATGGAAGATAAACTCCCTTAGGAGGGAACTTTGGGATTTTAGCCTTTGCAGACCATTTACCTGCAAAAAAAAATCTATATAACACACTACACGAAAGGGAAAACCCCAAAAGTATAATACGGCCCCTTTAATGATAACAAGAAAATACAGCATCTGTTCCAGCTGTTTTCTTCCATGTTCAATACTATTTATTTAGTTCAATGTTTTTATTTTTAAAAGTTACAAGATGATACAATAAATGGGGCGAAGCCTGCGAGCTAGTTCAGGCAGTCAACTTGAGCACCAATGATACATTAACACGTGACGCGCCTCGTCCCTCTTACAACCAACCAAACACATTGTCCTTAACTTGCCGCTCTATTTAAGCTGCCAGGTTTGCCTTCCTCTGCCTCGCTATTGCTGCTGCTGCGTTCATGCTCCTGTTGCTGTGTTTCATGTTGCTGATGCTCGCCTGCCCCACCACCACCCCAGCTTCCATCCCAGCATCCACCTGTAGGCTCAGGGGATAGTTATCTAATCATCACTCAATGTCCTATGTACATCTGTGGAGTGATAAGTCCCGAGCCTAGACGCCAAACTTAAACTATATGCTGCTTCGAATAAACATATTAAGAAACACGTGAGTTGTCTGACTGAAATAGACCTACTAAGACAAAACATGCTGCAAACCACAGAAAAAAACCGACACACACTGCACAAAAATAGGCTGTATAAGTGAATTGACCATTTGTGACACGAAATATGCTCAAACCTGGAACATAATAAATGTAATCATTTACAGTACTTGTTGTAATGTTTAACCAAGCAAAAGTGTTTCAGGGGAAGACACACATTTAAATGAGCGACTCAACAAATTATTTAGATGTCTTAAAGCACAGCACAGATGGGCCTCAAACAGTGGGAGACAGCGTGCAGGCACCACTAATGCACCAACACTGAAGAATTTAGCCAGACAGAAGTGTGGCGTCACAGCCAGGCGCCTGCCTCAACTTAAGCACTCTGTTACAGTCTTACGCTCACCGGCCAGTTCAGAGACAGGGCAGTTTCTGAATCAAATTCTCTCTGGCAGAGATTAGAGTTTTTCTATTTGAAAAAAGAAAGAGAAAAAAACTCCCCGCTGTGCTGCTTTAGAAGCTTAGTGGAATATTGAGCCGATGAGACCGTTAGATGATAAAAGACAACCAGTGATGTGTTAAAACCTCAGCCAGAAAAAGACAAGTACATTAGAAGACTGCAAACTAATTGCAATTGAATGGTAGATTGCACAGGCGGCTCTACTGGGATATAGCTTCTCTTAGTGGATGCAATGCTCATAAGGACTTATTAACACATTATGAATCTATTAGAATCAGAACATGATAATCTAATATGGTAAATCTCTGAGAGTTTATATTTTGTTAATCTGATAATGGAATATAAAAAGCATGTGCATAAACAGTGGCAACATACAGTAGATTATATTTGACTAGAGTCCTGAGTTGACCCGAGTCCACTTTTAGCTAATGAATTGAATTTAAACGCCATATCTCTGACAGTACAATTACATTTTCTCCTCAAGTAATTGGACGTGCTAAATATTATATATCTCATCAGCCTGAACACCTTACATCACGCTTTGATTAAAAAAATAGATGAAGGCAATACCAATATTAGATATTAACTCCAACAGTCAACAACTCAGCTGGAGCTCCATTTCAATCCATTTCAATCCATTTATATCCAACGTAATCTCCAATGAGGAGCAGAGTGAGTGATTTCACGGTTCTCACTCCCTCATATGACAGAATGGGATATCTGGGATCAGTAAGTAAGACAGCTGCTCAAATATATTGGATTCATTTGTTCAGCTGCACCAAACAAAGCCAATGGTTTCAATTGTACAATTTGGAAAGTCCTTGGGCGTGGAAAACTCCAAATCCAATCTAATCCTATACAAATTAATTTCAATGTCAGGAGTTTTTTAAGAGAAATGTGTCTGACCAAGCAAATATTTGGAAATTCACATTGACCATGAAACACTTTGCTGTGCATCAAAATGTAATTAATGGATTTAAATGTATTTAAGGGTAATTTTAACAATTTTCATGACAATGATATAACAACAAGCTGGTACTTTATTTCGTTTTTTTTATGTACCTCCGATATGTCCTTATATGGGGACATTACGTTTTTGGTTGGCCGCAGGTTCGAAACTTAGACTTAACCCTTGTATGGTGTTCGGGTCTGTGGGACCCGTTTTCATTATTTAGCTAAAGAAAAATGATATGATAAATTATTTTTTCAAACTCACGCTCAATGGCCTTGGCTCATTTTCTGTGAAGAACATATATCAGAACACATTTTCAATGACCACCCACTGTACCCCCCTACACATTTACATTACATACAGGGTGTTTGGGTCCACTGGACCCGGGGCTAACAAAAGAGTGTGTGTGTGTGTATGTGTGTGTGTGTGTGTGTGTGTGCGACACTGGCATTTGTTTTCAGAAGATATGATAGTGTCGTTCGTTCCGGTGCACACACACATCATGCGCCCGGTGACCGGACATCTCCTTCATAAAACGAGTAATAGGGGGAATAATCGGGCAGTTCTATATATGTGTAGAGGTGTGTGTGTGTGTGTGTGTGTGTGTGTGTGTGTGTGTGTGTGTGTGGTTAACACGTAGCAGCCTGCAGTCACTCTTAAAGAGCCTGTGACAGCATCCGAACAACTGTTGTGCAATGAAATATTGGGCTACTAGTAATCTCGAACCGTCAGCTAAAAAAAGAAGGTGCGATACCGTTCCGATAAATATTAATAATTTTGAACATCGTGGGGAAATTCCTTCGACTCATTCTGAAGTTTTGGCGTAAGCCGGAAGTGACGTCAATGTGGGAACGCTTCACTGTGCTGCGAGCGAGCGAAACACGGACAAAGTGTGATCCGTAGAAATGGTTTGACGATGCGTTGTGTCTGGGTGTTCCAATACAGCAAATGACCTACTAAACATCAGCGTCCATAGCTTTCCCACAGATGTCAAGCGTCAGCGCACATGGGAGAAAAACGTCCAGAACACAAGGGCCGAATGGTCTGTGAAGAACCCCCGAACGACCTACATATGCAGCGCCCACTTTCTGCCCGAGAATTTCGAGGAAAGGCCTACGTTGATGGTTGGAAGTGGGATAGATGTAACGCGAAAATGGATTCTGAAGCCGTCAGCAGTGCCTACTCTCTTTCCCACGCCGTCGCAAATCCGTCAAGGCACCAAAGACTTCACCACCGCCACCCCCACAGCAAAACGCCACAGAAGTGCCTACTTCGAGAAACGAGAGAAAACTCAGGTAAAAAAAAAACACCCTTTAAACGTGATGTATTTTTTAGGAGTGTGTGTGTGTGTGTGTGTGTGTGTGTGTGTGTGTGTGACCAAGCTACTTCAGTGTTTACTGCTACTCCGCCATTATTTTAAAACAGAATCGTTATTTAGTCAAACTCCGTTAATAAAAGTTTACAAACCATTCCACATTGTTCAAACGTTGTAGATCGAGAGGTATTGTAAGAAATTAAAATCAATATTGAATGACGTAATTTAGCTTAAACACACAGTAAGCTTAACACTGTTTTATTCTGAAAACAGATCCGTTTAAAGTTTATTTTGAAAAGCTGTATTGAAAGACGATGCCGTTGACAACAATGACCACTTCCGGTTTTACGTTAACAACGATTACAGCCGTTAAAATGCATTAAATAAAAAGTCATGAAAGAGAGTATTAGGAGAAAAGGCATGTGGAGTTATACAATGAAGACACTACATCTAAATCCTCTGTTTTATGCGATATCGGACACAAGAAGAAAGCGGTGGGAGGACCCCCGACGCCACGGGAGCCATGCGAGCCATGCATATAGCCAATATCGTCTACTACGATGTCATGATTATCACTTTCCGATCCTTCAGCCTCATATGAGCTCTCAGACACGTTCAATATTAAGCTGTCATCGCTTGCTGCTGTGTGCGCCACCGTGCGTTTGCATGCAGATGCTGGGATCCGGGACGGTGCAGCTGCCCGCAATGACGTCACACATCGTTTGGCGGGATTTAAAGAATCGCCGAGAAGATCCAGAATATGGTCAACATTGAAGGGCAGATTAATGGTTATCAAAGTACAAATTTCCCAAATCACTTCAGTAACGGTTTCAAGGGGACAATATTTACACAAATTAATGGGTTTGGATGATGGGGGAAATCCGTGTCACAGGGTCTTTAAGCTGTTCTGATGAAGGTAAACACAGTGAAAGCGTTGCGTAAAAAGGCACAGCTCTCGGCGCGCTGATGCTGCACTTCTCAGAGGCGGAGTTACACGTCCCGCTGCCTCCTGATGCTGCAGCCATTTCATGAAGTGAAGGAGGTTTTCCTTCTATAAAACAGCTGTGGGCAGCAGATACTGTGAGAGTCCCAGACATGAATTTATAGATCAAGGCAGACTGGTTTACAAACTCTCCTGTTTTGCCAATCCGGTGCTTAAACAAATAGCTCTACACCCCTGGCCGACATGTCCTTAAAATGAAGTCCGAGTTTGAAATATATCTCAAATAATGTATGCACTGCCATTTCCCCACATAAATATAACGGTCTGCAATGAAACGGTTATCTCCTGTGTGCTCCTCTTCCTACTTGGCGCACCGTTAACTTTCTCGTGCGCACGAGAGGCTGAGACCTTAGGCTGAGCCGCCGAATCCCATAAACATCATAAAAGCCATTTTCAACTGTTTTCTGGTGAAAGTTTAACTAGGCTACTGGATGAAATAATATGACTGGTATAGGTGCGAAAATTAATCACTTTTTGAAAAAAACATTATGATAAAATATTTTTATATATTTATAATTCTGCAAATATTACGATAAACTCACAGCTATTTCGCGGCCCGGGGGTTGGGAACCCCTGATGTAGAGGAAGAGGAAGAGGTTTCAGAATGTGAGGATCACATTTCTGAGAATTCTGAGTCTGAGAGTGACTTTGAAGAAGAGAATGAGATTGGGCGTCAGCTAGTAACCAGAAAAAGACAAGCCACAGGACAAGCCGGTCAGCCAACAGTCTCATTCCCTGAACGTCCAGGAGCGACGCTTGGTCAGGGTCCTATGGCGTGCAGTTGTGACGCGCCGAGTCTCCTTCAGCTTCATAAACGGACGCAAAGAGCTTTCAACTGATTGCAATGTATTCCCATCGGCGGCGGAGTTTAGGATGGCAGAAGACACTACACTACCCAGAATCCTCAGCTTTCGTTTGGGACTACAACATGTGCTTTGCTTCACAAATTTAATTGTATTTGAATAACATAAATACAAAAAAATCATAATGAAAACAAAATAAATAATACAAATTAAAGTGCAAGTTTGAAAGTAAAGATGTTCAAATAATATAAACGTTACTCAAAGTAGCAGCCTCTGCCCCAGCACCGCGGTTCTGTTGGGGCTGTTAACCTGGTCCAGGAGGGTGACGTGGAATTATTATTTTAAGTTTGGAATTAATTACAGCGTCCATAAAGCTCTAGTGTGCTCTACTACGCTGTAAGCTTGGCGCTGTTTAGCAGCTCGTTGGTGGACACGCAGCCTCAACATAACTGAAATAGCGTTTGCTTAGCAAGCATTAACCATGAGACGTTCTGTTTTCCAACATGTAAGCTAACGTAAACATGACAATACTATGGCTAACTAGCTCAAACTTACCCATGATCCAAAGTAGCAGTCATCACGGTTCCAGGGTGCTTGCGTTTTAAATGCTCGTGCATCGCTGTAGTGCTGCCGTGGAATGCCAATTCCCCTTTACAAATTCTGCATTTCACTGACTTCTTTGGCTTGTCGTCTGTGAAATACTCCCACACTTTCGAAACTCTCGGTCTCGCTTTTTTGAGCTCTTCATCACCCTCATTCTCTCTCCTTTCCGCCATCGTTCGTATTCTTTCTTCTTTGTTGTTAGTACAGAATGCAGTCATGGCAGACAATGGAGAGTATACTGCCCCCAGCACTTCCTGTAGTGCATTGCAGTTACAAATGAACATTTGCGCAGTTTTGAATTAACGTTACCGGCTCTCTGATTGTTTTTATACGACGCGTCGACACTAAAATTCCGCGTCGACGAATTTTTATGATCGACGTCGTCGATTATGTCGACTAATCGTTGCAGCCCTAGTATGAGGACATAAATATGCATTGGTAGGGTTATTTTAGGTGTTGTTTTTGCACATTGTTGTGACAGCAGCTTTGTTTTTACACAGCAATGTTCGGGCATTGAAATAAATAGTTTTATACTTTGTTAAACATTGGTGGGTGTTTTTGAAGGAATCAGATCCTACTCATTCCAAATAGCTAGGAGAAATGAAAATAACCTATGGTGACCCCTAAACCAAGGGCACATTTCTACAAAAAAAATCCCACTTAATCCTACACATTGCTCAATTAAAGCAGAACTTTTCCTCCTCAGTAAAAAAACCACTTTCTGGAGCGGTCTGCAGCAGGACGCTCTGACATATAACAGTACATTTTAGTAATCATTTCCTGAGCTTTGAAAACATTGCTGCTAGGAGCCCACCTTGGCCCACATTCAATATAGTACTCATAATATGAAATGTACTCATTTTTGATTGAATAACTTCAAGATTGGCTGGCTCAGCTTTGAGTTCTGCTGCACTCAAGAATCCTGCTGCACATCCTGTCCTCTTTTATAAATACTTACTGTGCACAAGACGGAAGGCAGGATTAGGTCTGAATCATCTTGCCGCTCTGATCGACTGGAAACAAAATTAATCTTTATTCAAATCTATTCATTAACCCCCATCCAATGCCGGTGCGCAGTGCGCTGACATGTGTCATCACCTTGGTTCCTTTGCTGGCTGGAATTGCAGATGGTGTAAAGAAAATATTTAATGTAGCATCTCTGTACCGCAGCAGGAGGGGCAAAATGACAGTCAAGGAGCATCAGTGCAAAGGGGTGATAACCGCTGTGCTGCTGCTCCTCTCCTACTACATTTCTCTCCTCCCTGACCGAACAGCATCCATTCATCCCTATGTAAATGCCACTATGTTACCTTAAGGACCCCACCACATCCATCTCCTTGTGGAATTGTCAGAGCATCTTCACCGATCTGCATCGATCCAATGCCATGGCTGCAGCACACACAAAAAAAAGGGGGTCAAGAGGCAAGGTGCTATTTGTGGAAAATGTATTCTGTAGTGCACATCTTAAGAGAGCTGGATGCAAAACCAAGTCAATATGAAATTACCTCATAGTCGCAGAAAGAGGTGGCATGTGGTAAAGATCAGGTGCACCAAGTAACAGACAGCGAGACAAATCTAGCTAAGAAAAAAAAGAAATGGGATATCTATTTTTCATTCTCTGTACACAGTGTGAGGGTGCCTGTCGCTCTGCGCGATAAGGAATGGTCCTTGTTTAGATTAATGGCCTGCTTACAGTGCTGCACAAAATCAGCGCAGATGTTGGCCATGGAAAAGATGACTTTGCTGACAAGCGCTGTGTCCTTTCTGTCAACAGGGGAGACTCCCAACCCCTACTAATACCCCAACACCCCCACCGAGCCGTATCACGCTGATGAAAATCTCACACCTCGGAATTTAATCAAGATATTTCCAGTTATTTCTTGCTCAAACTAGCCGTTCACTGCTGGATTGTCCCTTCATCCCCCATGGAGCTGCACAGGATGATTTCATCAGCCATCTCAAAGGGAAACCTTGACATTTTGAGGGATAGTCTTGTTATTAGTTAGCATTAGTTATTTTCAGTAGGTGTGTGTGTAAGAGCATTTGCAGCTCAATCACCCACATGTCAGGATGTTTCAATCTGGGCAGCCAGCTGCAAGCCAGTCTTGGATTTAGTGAAGGACAAATGTTGAAACTTCCCACATAATGGAACAAGTGCCTGCTGTGCAAATGTAGCACCATTGTGAATTTACATTCCTTTGTGCGCATCTTCACACAGATTTATTTGACATACCCAGTATCTTATAGTTCTTAAATCCGTCACAGCTCCCTTGTCTCCTGTCCTATGATGATTCAGTTTTTTACAAGTGATAATCAGAATAATCAATTTTAACATCTTTGACAGAGAGTGTGGTGGGAAATCCATATAAAACGAATTTGCGTTTGCGTTATATAAGGATTCAAATTGCATCTGGCACTGGTGCGGTTTCAGTGTTGGGTTTGATTAAATAGCCGGACCTCCTGTCAGACACAGTTGGGCTGGCACTACTTGTCTCTGCTTACTGGCTCCTCTCCTGGGCCGCTCTTCCCTCTCCCATCTGGCACCACCATCTCTGCCAGTAAGCTTCTCGCACCATTTCCCACTGTTCCTTGTCTATCTACCCCCTACTATGAACTTTCCCACTAAGGACTGCCTTGAATCATTGTTTCTTGCTGCGATAGAGTGTGTGCAAAGTGTGATGTATGGAAACGAACAGTTGCTGTGATGCAATGTATTGCTTTCCCTTCGCTCTGTATGTTTCATGACAATATGTACAATTAATTTTTTCCTTACTGTTGAGGCAGTAAGGAATGTGGAGGACTAACATAAAGGGTAGCAGCAGTCTCGCTTCCTTGTAATTGTAAATGAAGCGAGATGAATAGCTTTCAGGAGTTGTTCATGGTCTTATAGTAGCACCGTTGTCAGCCATATTATTATTTCATGTTCACTAAGCCTAAGTGGTTTCATTCAGATTGGAGAAATATAGCTGATTTCAACACAAGAACTAAATATAATGAGCCTGTTAACTAAGTGCACTACTGACATACTTGAACAATGTCATATATCTTTTTAAAACATCTAATGCTGATCAATGAGGAATTATTGCCCAAAAGCACATACGAACCAATTAGCAGATCAGAGGGACTTCCTATTAGGGATCTGAAAAATACAAGTTTTGCTGCTGGATATGTCTCAACTAACAGTTTCCTGGAACGTCTTTATTACTGATATGGTGCAATTATCTTCAATGTCTTAAAGGGTTTGTTCACTCAAATTACATTTCTTCCTGCCTTCACCTAATAGCAGCTAGCCATGCAGTAGTTTTTGTTTGTTACTACTTTCTACCAATGCAATGAATCCTGCAGTGAATGCTTGATGTAGACTTTTCAGACATTTCTACTGCAAGACACATTGCATTTTAAAAAGTATTTGTATAGTGTTTTGAGCAAGAAGCAACTGGGTCTAAAAATAGGCCAAAGCCAATACGAAAGTGCTTCAAACCTGTAACTGTAACATTTTGTAACTTATAGTTCAACAAAAAAATTATTGCTTCAGCTAAAAACCAAGATGGCATCTGCAAAAATGCTTAACGCGAAAATTCAAAATCATGGTCATGGTGACTACATGTCAAGTCTTATATAGGCTACAGTCCATGGTTGTGATCAGCACAAACAAATGTTGCTCTTTACTTTTAGTGTGAAACACATACTAAATAGTTAAATTGATAAAGAATATTAAATGAGAGCTCGCTCAGTGTAATCAGCATCAAATGGCGAACCATTTTTTCTTCATCTATTGTAATCATTATTAGTATTCAACAGTGGTGAGCCGTCAGGGCCCTCTAGGCCCTCTCTGAGGGCCTAAGATATTCTAAAAAATAATATTTGAAAACATTACAAAAAAAACATTTTTTTTTAAATGTTTTTTTTGAGTTATGTTTCTCATTAGTTTTACCAAAATAACTTGATTTAATTGTATTTAAAATAACATTTCCAAAGAAATAAATCCTTTGAATCTGCCTGTTCAGTTTCTGTTGGAATGTGAAGGGTTAAATGAAAGAAGCTCCTTTAGCCGTCTCTGCGAGTTACTGTGAAGACAGGAGCTGATTGGTGGTCCAGCTCTGAATTCACAGAGGGCCAGCTATAGTAACTCAACGAGAGAGTAATGTCAAATGACAGTACAATTGACCAATCATATCTTCCCTCTAAATGGGTGGGCTTTATTTTCGCGGACTTTATGACAAGTTCCACCCGCTGTGAAGTTGATGCATGTGTGTTATAGAGTGGTGCAGTGACGCGTCCTAAAACCCGGAAGTAAGCTGCGCATGGGTTCCCTCGACACAAAAGCAATGGGATTTCTCCATAGGATTTTGGAAAATAGCTCGAAATAAGGTCTGTGGAAAACGAACCTGTTAGATAAATGCACGTTTTGTTCAGCCGGATAATATCCACATGTCTACCCTACTTTTATAATTTTCGAATCATAAATCGAATCGATAGATTTATGATCGATAGATTTATGATTAGCATAAGTTCGTTCATGATGGCTCATGTCAGTGATAGTGATGACATCGTTGTGAAATTATTAACCGAGTCATTTTCAAGATTGAGTTACAATGATAAATTGGAGTGGCAAAGGATCAGCTGCATGACCCGCCATCAAGTGCTTCATCCAAAAGGACAGGAGGATGGACTTTGTGTTTAAGTAATTTGATCATCAAAGGTAGGCCTAAGTAATTTTCAATGTGGGCCGCCGTGCCGACTTCATTCATTTTGAATTGTTACTTGGCTGTGGGTGCCCTGTCATGATAGGTGTTTATATAAATGGTGTTGTTTTGTGTGGTAGAGGGTCGCTGACATTGATGCGTTTTGCACCCCGGGCCGCTGTTTTGATATTCCGCTGAAGTATACGCTGTGACGTAATAACTCTTCTTTTTTTTCCGAGGGAAGGGGGGGGGGTCAGAGGGCCTAGGTATAAAACTCACGGCTCGCCACTGGTATTCAAACTTTCTCTTTTCCCACTTCAATGTTGTCATTCGCTGAACGAAAGAGAGCTCTCACAATAAGCGAAGCAAGCTGCTCTTCCCTCTCAACTTCTACTTTGGCACAATAAGGGTGAAAAACCAAGTATGTTTCACATTTGTGCTGCAAGATCCCCAAAGACTGAATCCAAACATAAAAGCTTTTAATGTGACAGCTGTGACAGTTGTGTATATGCCTAGCATAGCTGCAGAGCATGACAGAAAAGTGAGTGCCACTATTTTTTTAACAAAGTAACCTTCTTCAATCCTTGCTGTGGAACTAGAAAGCTATGTTGTCAGTCAGAAAGAGCAGATGTCAGGACAGTCGGCTCTACAAAGAAAGACTAGTCTATATGTTGAACTTTAGCTCATAGATGAAGTTTCCTATATTTAAGTATTTAAAAAATATATTAAAAATATATCAGGGTGACTGAATTCATCATTCTACTGACTTTAACAGAGAACAATGGATGGTTAGTTTTAGGGATGCTCCGATCGATCGGCTGTCGATCGATATTGGCCGACATTCACTCTCTGCCGATCGATCGGTGCTCTCTAAAAATGCCGATCGCGAGAGCCGATCGCATGACGTAAAATTATGACGTAAAATACATGACACTTTTCTCCGTGCGCAGCAAAACAAGCTCGCCAAAATGGCTTCACCAGTCTGGCAGTATTTCAAGGTGCCCGAAAATGACAATAAAATAGCGGTATGCAACGTGTGTGAAGCAGAAATCCTGCAGCTCCACCCGCTGTGACGGACCGTTGAGCGGAGCGAAACACACACTAAGAGTTAGACCTTACACACTTGGCCATTTTATCTACCTCTGGAACGAGCTAAACTAGTTATAAATATATTTATTCTTCACTGTCGGGTCACTCATTACTGGATCAGCGAGCTGCATGAGATACTGACAGGCTGTCAGGAGAGAGAGAGAGGGGGGAGAGAGGAAAAGAGAGTTGTTGTTTGTGGAAGCGCCAGTGAATGAGCCCCATTAACTGAGTTGTAAACATCACTTTAAATGGAAGATCCCTATAGGCCCCGCCCACTCGATCGGAGCGGCGATCGGTATCGGCCGATACTGATTCCGGCGATCGGCGATCTGCCCCAAAATTGGCGATCGGAGCATCCCTAGTTAGTATTGTAATAGGAGAAAAACTCCTAACTTATATATTACAAAAATGTCCCAAGTGGAATTCTCCATGTCTGTGAAGCCAATGCAGGGATTACATTATTTCAATAATGCAACTCGACTAGTTGACAAAATAAGTCTGATTGAATTAAAGGGCCCATGTCATGGCCATTTCCACTGATCATAATTCCATTGTTGAGGTATACTAAAATAGATTTATACTGTGCATTTTTCCAAACTCACATTGGTTTCGGTTTCAGCATCTCTGTAAAGTATGTGTATTCAGCAGTATTCACTCTCTCCACTAAACGGCTCGTTGCAGCTCTTGCCCCCCCCCTCCCTGTGAGCACAGTGTGCTCTGATTGGTCGGGACGTTGTGAATCGCGCTGAGCTCCGTGGAGGTGTGGTTTCCTTGTTTAGCGATACACAGCGAAACACAGCCAAACTCATCCTGAGCTCACACAAACTCACAGCCGAAGTAAAAACAATAAGTGTGGCTTGATATTGAGTAAGAAAAAGGTTGATAAACGCTGTGAGAATGGGTCTGCAGAGAGAATTAGTGAACCTAATCTCTCAATAACTACTTTGATGTCTTCTTTTATACAGCAGAATGTTCCTTTTGTTAATTTGATTAACATAGAGCATAAATCAGTGCACGTTTCAGGGCGTAGTTACCTTGTAATTGTTGATAGTGAAAACCATGGTGTTGTCTGATTTAGGTGTTGTCTTTGTTAACTTTGACCCTTTTGCACTATATTTTCTGATCATTTTAAACCCCTATATTGTCATGTTCAGGCCAAAGCTATTCAGGCTGCTGTGGCGCAATGGATTAGTGCGCTGCTTCTGGCTAAAAACACTAGAAAAAGAAAGCAACAGCCAAAAAATAAGATGGTAAAGGCCAAAATGCTAAACTCAAAGCTTCAAAATGTTAGTCCACAAACCAATTGGTGATGTCACAATGATTTTGTTCCCTTCCTATGTACAGTTAATTATATTGAAAACAGCAAAATAGTTACAACATAAGTAAGGATAACATTTTGTGTGCAGATATGTCAAGAGTGTAATGTTTATACAAAATAGGTAGTAAACAACACAACTCTGAAATGTTCTTGAACTTTAACTTGCAGGGAGTTTATGGAATATGAATTGTATTGCCTTCTTATATTAGGCTGCATAATGAAGCCATACTGTTTGGATGAAAATATAAAATGGAAAGTCGCCATCAGGAAGAAGTAATGTAATGGCTCTGTAGTCTCTGCAGCACTGCGGTAATGAAGAAAGAGATGTCCCTTGATTGTAAAGCGAATGTAGTAATGGTTTACATTTTAACTTCTGCAATTACTCATGCCCACGTTTGGCCTGTGTTCAAATCTTGCCTCGGCCACTCATTACATGAATCATCCTGAGCAAATTAAGTCAATAAGGACCAAATCAATTAAATTAAAATAGATGTTCTGTTTTCTTGCATTCCTAGAGGAAAGGGGCCCTTTAGTGTGATTTCCTTTGAGTTCAAATGTGGCAGTACTGAACCGTTCTCCATTATGACTCAGCAACACAAGACATCTCCCAGGAGAAGACGTTTTAGAGACAAGAGAATGTCTGCATTTACCGATAAAGTCACGTTGACAGCTTGCCGCACCTTCGTCATTTTGGCCGTCAGCAGAGCTTTGCCTCTGTATCAAAAAACTAAGAAGTGACTCCCCCACAGAATCTACACACAGCACAACATTCATAACTTGAGATGAGTGCCAATCATGTCAGCTTTCACATGTGCAAGGGGGATAAAAAAAAGCAACACTGCTCCAACCTATCAGAACAGCAACGCTGACAGGCAGACATAATCTCCCCAGGAGTCTGAGCGCCGTGCTGTGGATGAAGGATAAGGGGAAATGAAGGGGGGTGATGGAGTGTTAGTGGTGGATTGATGGATGGCTGGAAAGAAGGATGGATAGAGGGGAAGGGTGACAGAGGGAGGGGTGAAGTGGTAGCGGAAACTCTGATGTCCTTGTGCTTTTTGATTTTAGATAACTAGAGTCTATGTAGTCATCCAGCGATATGAACACACCGTCAAATACATACACATAAACACAGTAGCAGTTAAAAAATACACAGTCTCACACACTTGTCAGATAAGAGAGCGTTGATCACTGCTCACAAGCCTGAGACCAGTGAAATCCCGTTCGAAAATCCTGCTGCTATTGATGCCAGCAGGGAGTCCTGTGAATGGTGTGGCGTGCGACTGTACTTTGTGTGTGATAGAACAAGCAACAACTGTTGGCCGATAAGGAGGGGCACTTTATCTCTGGATCAAGCCTTATCCTGATTAAAACCAGTCATCTACGAGGGCGCATTGACATTTTATAGCAGTGGCTCTATACTGTAGAACAGATGATGTTTCACAGCAGCAGTCCAGAGTTCATTTTGCCCTCGTTGCTGATGACAGCAGATGATCCCAGAAAGGCTGTTTGATATGCATTTTTCAAAGAACCTGTCTTTTTATCTGGTGAAGACCACCAAGCATGTATTACTGATGTTATTAAATTCAAGGAAATGTTCTTTTGTTTGAATCCATCTCCTAACCTCTGCTGTGTGACACTGACTTCTTCTTCTGACCCCCTGTTGTTCTCGACTCTGCATGTCATGCTGCCGACTAAAGCAGAAATGTCAAAGAAGTAAATGAAAGGCCACTCAGCTTTGGGTTCATTTCATAATACAATGTCAAAGAAAGCCAGAGGATTAGAACAAGTATAAGTTGGAGTTATATGAAAATAGATTCTGTACTACATTTCAGCAATCTATAGGTTCAATTCAATACTTGTGATTTGCAGGTAATAATAATCCAGGGCCTTTTTTCCAATGGTTCAATTTATTTCCGAATTCACACGGTCTGATACTTTGTACACAGGTGTCTGGTTTGTAGAAAGGGATGTTCTTCACTGCCACGACACGGCAAAAAGCACAGCTGTGGCAGTCAGGAGAGTTTAAAAATGTAATTTTCGGAAATAATGAACCAATTAAAATTAAATGCCACCCATAAACACTGAATAATCTTCTCCTTATTTGCATTTTGTAATTTATTATTTCAAAGCATTATCTAAGCATGACTAAGTGGTTCCTGTGCTTAATAATAAAGAGTGCCAAATGCACCATCCATCCATCTATCCAACATTGTCGCTCAGTACTCAACAAACAGATAGGTCACAATCCCTCAGAGTGGAATTTATCATTTTAAATTCTGAACGACCATACAAGCAACCTCATACTATATGTGTTCTAAAATGTCATGTTTTTCTCTCTCATAAGAGACGGCTTGAATCGGAAGTGTTTTCAAAAGTTTGCCAACAACGTCACCATCATTAGGACTATATGAAGAATAAATAATAACACGGAATCTCAAAGTCTACTGTCGTCCTTGAATCGGCAAATTCCTGCTATATCTATGAATGTGTTATGATAACAAGCCCACAGTAGACCATCAATCAGGTGCCTACATTGGACCATAAATCTGCTGAACTGCTGAGGTCTACTTAAATGTAATGACATTCACTCTGTTAATACATATCAATCTGTCAAACACACTAAACAAACAGAGAACAGCATAGACTTTGAATGCGTAATCATTCTTCACGGTATTTCCTATTTAACATTCTTTCTGTCTCCATCAAATAAACAAAGCCAATTTGAGCTAAATGGGCAGTGGTGGTCCTCAGTTGGAGAATGTAAGGTCAGGGAAAGGGGAAAAGTGAAAGACAAGTGATTGTTCGCTAAGCTGTTGCCCCCCGAGCTAGGCCTTTAGCCCAACTGTTCAACGGCTAAAATATCAGAATGCCGTTTCCATGAAACACTTCTGCAATTGAATGTGATCAGGGTGTTCCTCGAAAAGAGAAAATTCCTCTCAGTGGAACATTCCCAAAGATTAAGACAAGGTCATCACAATTCCTTCTGTTGATTTGTGTTCAGAATAAAGTGAGTTTGTACAGTATCTAAACTAATGACAAGGAAGTTTCACCCACTGGATACATTTCCTTCATCCTGGACTACAACAGTAACATGGTGCACAATTTCTCCTGTTTCAACACACCACCCGTGCCTGACTGCAAAGTAAATCATGGCCACTGTACTACCTCTGGTCATCTTCCAGTGTTCCTTGATACTCAGATGAAAGCCAAGATTGCTTTCCCGGGGATTTAAATTATTTAGTAGCAACATGAAATCTAATTCAGAGTGATAAATGAAATTACATTAAATTAGAGTCCGAATCTATGCAACTCAATCGTTGCTTGGAGGGTGAATGAGTAATTGTGTGTGTGGGATTTTGAATGTGTTTGAGGGTGTGTTTTGATGAATGTGTACCTCTCTCCAGCTGTGGCTTTAGGCCTGCATGTACTCCAGAACATTGCTAACTCCAAACCACTGACTCCCCTGCAAGACAAAGGCTAGCACTTTATTCTTAAAGAAGAAACAAATTATAGGTCTCTTGACAGAGCCTTCTATACCAGACTTGGTGGATTCTATAGGCTATATTGAAAGGCCTGCGGGTGGTCAGCAATTTTTTATAATCGCAGAGAGTGTGACTTTAAACCTGTGCAAAGCTGTAAAATACGTCATTTGTGAACTTTGAGTTCTAAAAAACAGCATGAATCACATTTGAAAAACTTGTGCTGTACATTCTATTCATGTTATTCTTCATAGATATTCTGATATACCTCATGTCAAAGGAAATGGAGACAGTCGGGTCGCACTTGCCATGTGGATATGCAGGAGTTCTCCCTGTGGGACAGTCAACATATAAGGCTAGCAACAGTGATAGCTTTTAGAAAAAATCCCATACTGTTTGGTTCAGCATTAGACAGCCTGGCTGCCATCATACAGGTGTTTGCAAGTTCATCAGGTCCGTTCTGGGAACATTCTGTCTTTTCCAACCTGAAATGAATGTGCTATGCTTAGAATGCAACTGAAGGAAAAATACAACGTGAGCATTATGATGCTTTTAGGTGAAAAATAACTTGTTTAAGGAACATTGACTTTTATCCAATGCATGTTTTTCCGTTGCCTGCATCAAAGAGTTTATTTAAAAGAACATATGGTAGCTTTATGTTGAACCAGACCTGATAAGATCTCCACCGAACTTGACGATCCTGGCACGTTTTAGAGCATATTTCATTTTCATGAGCATACTCTGAGTTAAGGTACTCTTTTTTTGGGTGAAGTACAAAAGGTACTTTTTGGTTCCATGGATATGTTTATCAGGTTCTCTTGTGTGGGACATTTAAAAGCACTTCTGGCCGAACACCTAAAAACAATGTTTGTCAAAAAGGAATACAATCAGCCACACCGATTTCTGAAGAGCCCTGAGTCTGTCTGTAATACCACTTTACCTATAAGATTAGCATATTTATGTAGGTTTTGAAAACAGAGGAGAAAAACTAATGATGTGATTATCTCCTTACCTTTGAAGTTTTGTGTCACATTCAACATCACAGTCGTGCCAGAAGCAGAGTTAGTTTAGTGGGAATGCTGATACAGCATTCCAACTATCTATTATGCTACGCACTAAATTCTTTATTATTCCGCGGGTTATTTTGCACCCCTTCTTCTCCCACATTCCACATCGCAGAAACTCCGTTCGAACATCAAAACGTTCAGCTCGGTCGGGAATCGATGGCTATTACTTTTCTCATTCATAACTTTCATAATTCCAGAGATACATCCCATAATTCATCAAATTTCTAACATGGAAGTCAATGGAGAAACTCTTCAGACTTGAACAATCTTCATGCAACTTCAACTGCTAACTGCTCCTTCATACTTTCACTCAGAAACCTCATTCAAACTTTAAAATGTTTCATATCTTTCTGACATTATTTGTGTAACACAACTTTTAAATCTGATTCGTACTTGTAGAGATATTAAACATTGTTCAGACCTTGGTAAAGAGGCCTTCTTCAGATTTTAAAGTGCGTGATGTCACAGCTAGAGTGGAGGACAGATTTCATTTTGCCTTCATATTTTCTTTTAAACCTTCCATAACTCCCAAACCCTACATTCCTGAGACATAATTTTTCATGAGAAACGTAGGAAAACATCTCGTAGCTTGAACAATTAAAAAAAGATTAAGCAAAATAATTAAACAAAATGCCTCTTGAGGGCATGAAGTGACAAAAACTTGCAACATGTCTCCATTATACCCCATTGTAAGTTCAGCCTCATCTTTCCCCACCACAGCAGCCGCACACCTTTAGTTAATCTGCCAAAAAGGCCACATATTAACCCGAAAGTACACAAAAAGTACACTTCAGATGCTCAAGTTCCTTGACATGCTTGACGCTTTGAAATTTCACCGATATCTGTTACGGTTCTTCAACAAAACGTTCACATGTAAGAGGTTTATCTCTCATTCAGAACACTGGCACATCACCATGGAAACCTTGGATCTCTGGACATGTCGTTAGCTCAAATATAAACACCTGTGTCATGGAACGCGATGATGTCATAACTCCAACTGACATGCTCAGAGCAGCAGACTTCAGATAATGGTTAATGGTCCTGCCCTCAACAGCTCTACGTCAATTATGGGGTGTCATCATATGCCGTTTCCATGGAAACGCATCCCTCGCCATAAAACACGATGTCGCTGTAACGCCAATGGACACGGTCTGATCGTCCCCCAAACTTCGCTTGTATATCACCGGTCCATGCCTCAACAGCTTTACGCCAAATCTGAGATCTCACCATAGGCTGTTGCCATGGAAACGCATCCCTCGCCATAAAACACGATGTCGCTGTAGCTCCAATGGACACGGTCCGGTCGTCCCTCAATCTACACCTGTATATTACCTCTTCATGCCTCAACAGCTCTACGTCAGATCTGACATCTCACCATATGCCGTTTCCATGGAAACGCATCCCTCGCCATAAAACACGATGTTGTCGTAACGCCTATGAAAAGGGTCAAAACAGCACCACACTTCAGATAATGGTTAACGGTCCAGCCCTCAACACTACGTCAATTATGGGGTTTCATCATATGCCGTTTCCATGGAAACGCATCCCTCGCCATAAAAGACGATGTCGCTATAACTCCTATAAAAATGTTCAAAAAGTGCTCAAACTTCACATGTGTGCTAACAGTCCAGCCGTGAAGACATCTACGGGACAGTTTCGAGATTTCTTCAAATGCCACACACAATGTCCGCCATGAAACACGGTTTTCTCAAAATTTCAGTGAAAATGCTCCAAACGGCCCAAAACTTCACAGGTTTGGTAACGATGCAGCCATCAACGCATCTAAGCGTATTATGGGATGTCATCAAATGCCGTTGGCATGGCGACAGATCATTCGCCATCAAGTTAGTTCAACAGTTTGCAGTTCAAATATTCTGCTGCTTTTCCAAGCCTTTTTACTTTCTTTTCTTCTCTCATCACACATTCAAGCCCCCAGTGTTCATGTATCATTTCAATCTAAATTCTTCACTTTCTTCTTACACATTACATTTCAGCATAGCAGTTTAGCGTCAGCTTTTCAGCATAAAGCATTCCCACTAGCAATTTCTTCAGGAATTGCATTCTCTAGTTAAAACTGTTGTGGTGGAAAATTGAGGGGAGCAATAACTCCAAGCGGACACTGGGTGCTGCAATTTAGGCTCTGGATTTATTCGCAGTGGTTGTGTTCCTGCTGTACCAATTCCGTGATCGTCACTGTTCCTTGTGGTTGCTGGCCAAATTCGTCAATTTTAGCTATTTATTGTTGGGAAATATTTTAATGCAGCCGCCACTCTCTCTTCCTTTTCTTTCTTTTTCTTTCTTTTTCTTGCTTTTCGCTGGCTCGCTGGGCCAAGTTTTTCAGCTCACATGACACAATGTCAATGTGATATGAGTGAAGGTGGGGTTGTGATTAGGCTATAGACCGCCTCCGCGTAGTAATAAAGTTGAGCGCATAGTGAGACCTAAAGTACAGAGACGGTTTAGAAAATATATACATTTGACCCTGTAGAAGAGTCAAGTTATTTATTGCGACGGAGAGTGAGTTTCATTTAAAACAATGTATGATGAGTGAGGTTGTGCCAAAATCCTTTTATCTTGTCACTGAGGGCCCTCTCTTGCTCAAGGGCCCCTGGGCACGTGCCCAGTGTGCCCATATGGTTAATCCGGCCTTGCCAATTGCTGCTGGCTTGCTGCTCTTCTCTGCTTATATTCACCGGAGTTCCTCACACACCTGTTGGTTATTGCACTGATTGCTGATGTTCCATGAGTGCTTAGTTCAGGGGCAGTGGGAAAGGCACTACACGCTATGTTAATCAACAATACCGCATTAAAAACATACAGCAATACTTGACATTAAATCACACATCAATCCCATAAAACTGACCCTGTCATATCTCTTTTGAACTCCAAAACCAGGGCTGGTGAAGTTGGAACAGCGGAAAGACAAATGAAGACAGTTTTGATTATCTTATCTTTATTTGTATTCCTGTTTGGTTTAATGAAAGAAACATGTTGTTGATTTTCTTTTTGTTTTCTTCTTTCAAAACACGTCACATAGCCCTGCCGCAAGAAAAGGTGCGAACATTTGAATAGAATTGGAGGGATGAAACCCTCTTTAATTACATTACATGTCATTTGTTAGGCGCTTTTATCCAAAGCGACTTACATACTCAATACTGTGGACAATCCCCACAGGAGCAATTTGGGGTGAAGTTATTGCCCAGGGATACAACGACATGCTGACTGCAGTGGGGTTTGAACCTGTGACCCCCTTATCCGAACACCAACGCACAACCCACTTTAATGGTCACACATGCAGAGCACACAGCACACACAGTGAAATGTGGCCTCTGCATTTAACTCATCTTAGTAGGAGCAGTGGGTGTCCACCTGTGTGTCAGTGTGTGCATCACTGATGACCGGACCTTGAAACGATCAATAACTGTAAATACTGCAGAGTCATTTTTCCCCGGAATAAATGCTGATTGTTACTTTTCCTACTGAAGTCAAAGCTAGATGTTATTCAGTGTAAGTAGGTTTTAAGTAGGAAAGAAGGTTAAGATGCATGAACAGCCAAGAAAACCAGTATAGGCCAGCAAAAGCCTAGATCGTGTACAACATGTTTACCATCACAGCTTCAGGGGACCCTCGCCTCAGGCTTTGCAGATCTCTGAGCTGGTGTAGCAGAATCTGGCAAATCTGAAAGATTTATAAAGCTGAAGAAAGGGCAAAAGAAAGGCTTCTCAGTTATATGAATGTGGATAATCTACAGCTGTACCAAAAGCATCAAACAACAACGGAAAACAAGACTCTCACCTGTTACTATGGCAATTTTGTTAATCAAAAACCGAAATAGATTTTACATCGTTTTGTGTTAGTGTTTTCTTTTGGGCAACCTTTTCTGCAATAGTTTTAATTTACAGCAAAACGCTGCCTTATGCCTAAACACTAATTCTTCTTTTAGCTGCTTTTTTAATACGCACCTTAAGCTTTTCAGTAAAGTTTATTCTCTTTGCGCTGTTTTTCCCACTCCATGTTGTCAGAGACCAGTGTGCAACTAAAACCTTTTACAGGGCAGTTACTTATAATAAATGCTACACTTAGCACATAGTACAAAATTGAAATATTCACTTCACATTTTTACATTAAATTATATACTAGAAATTGATGGTACATATGTGTGTGTGGTCACAACAGTGCTTTGCCCAGGCTGTCCTTAATCACTGCTTGTAAATGCAAGACTATCCATGCACTTTTATCCATGTTATTGTTAAGCAAGTGTTAAAAGACACTGTAAGTAGAAGGTTGGAATGGATGGATAGGTCCAAAACCACCATCAAAGTTCCACCCAGGAGACAGCTGTTTGTATCCCGTGAAAAAGTAGAAAGGTTCATGTCTTCATGAACACAAGTTGCTCAACATTTGTAAGAGAATGTATGAACAACTTTATACAAGGATTTATGCAATTTGTTGCCTGAGTATATCTTCCTTGCCACATAATGTTGCCTTTTGTTTGTTGATGGCAACATGTCTTGGCATCTAACAGGTTCCAAAGGTTATGTTTTCTCTGGATTTATCCATTTGGTGAAGATTTATTGAACATTTGTGAAGACAGTCTTGTTGAAACCCAATTTTCTGCTGTTTTTGTCTAAATATTTGCAGTTGGTTCACTTTTTACTTAAACAAGATAGATATTGATGAGCTGTAAACATAGACAATGAGAGAGAAAGACATTTGTTTTAAAATATTGACTTTCTTAGATCAGGGTAGGTTTCCAAAATTGTCCAATTTCCATTTATGACTTCAACATGAAAAGGGGTTTTTGCTCCTCAAATTGCCATGTTGAAAGTATTTTGCATCTGCATGTATCATCAGGCTACCTTGTCATTATGTGCCCGTATTTTTTAAAAGTAGTGCAGCGGGTGCAGAATAGGATGGCTGGTTGTGATCGGCCAGTGTGATTAAATCTTTCATGCCAAAACACCACTGGAGACTGTAATGGAATCTACACTGGAAGGTTTTGAATTAATTTCCTGCACACACACTCAATATTGAGATTTGCACTTTTACATAAGGTAGAAATGAACTGTCTATTATAGACCTCAAACATTTGCAGTTGACTTATTTCCTACAGATGGGGCTAAGAAAGGGCACAGGCTATGGGTAATTAAATCATTGGAGAAAGATAATACATATCGATAGTTGGGCATCCACCAACACACATGCATCCTTTTTAAAAACAGGAAGGTCAGCAGTATTTTCTAATGTAAACATCATTTAGTATGAGTGTGAACGTTCATTCACGACCTTGATAACACGCGTTATTTTAATTGATTACACAATGTCCATGTTTGTACACACACACACACACACAAACACACACACACACACACACACAATCACACACAGGTAAATAATTAAAAAACAATCATTCCTGAGAAGAAAAAGAAGAAAACATAAAAAAAATGGTTAAAGAAACATTCCCATGATAGAAAATTGAATAATTCTCATTGACAAGTTGTACCTGTCAGTGTAATTGTTACAATGAGAATGCAATATGGGACAAAAGGTGGGATAATATGCATTAACACACAAAGACACTCATACTAGTGCTATATAATACAAAACGTATTAGCTTTTCTTTATTTTCAACACATCTCACCATCTTCTACAGTATTACTTTTACCCAGTTGTCATGGCGATGGCGACAACAGAGCTAAGTATGACACTTTAACACGTGTCTCTCCTTGTGATGTTCATAAATGGTCTTTGGCAGCAGATTGGAATGGTCTTGTCACTCTTTTTCTGGCGCTCTTCTGACTCCTGGTCGATGACTTTGACCCCTCGGTGCTTTGACCAATTTTCTTCTGGAGTTCTCAGACAGCAGATTTCTTTTTACTGACGTTCATCGAGTCATTTCCATTCAAGTGGTTCGTTCTACATCTCATGTGTTTTGGCATGCTTCATTGGATCTTAAACTACGATTTTGCCTAATTATGAATGAATGGATCTGGCCCTTCCTACATCCAGGACATGGTTAAACTGTACACCCCAGCACGTGCACTCCGCTCTGCATCGGCCAAACGGCTCGCTGCACCCGCACTACGAGGGGGACCCAAGTTCCCATCAGCAAAAACACGTCGGTTTGCTATCCTGGCTCCAAAATGGTGGAATAAGCTCCCCATTGACATCAGGATAGCAGAAAGCTTACACATCTTCCGGCGCAGACTAAAAACTCATCTCTTTCGACTCCACTTCGAGCAATAAAATTAATAAAAAAGCACTTATATACTAATAAAGGACTGGCTTATCTAAAGCTAGTTGAGTAGCACTTGAAATGTTTTGGCTCTATGAAAGCTGATGTACATATAAGATTTTGT
This sequence comes from Dissostichus eleginoides, assembly GCA_031216635.1. NCBI lineage: Eukaryota > Metazoa > Chordata > Actinopteri > Perciformes > Nototheniidae > Dissostichus > Dissostichus eleginoides. The sequence goes on along the minus strand of CM062270.1, from coordinate 13,224,958 downwards.
TTTCTTCAAGTTTGTATCTTCTTGGTCGAATGCACTTATTGTAAGTCGTTTTGGATAAAAGCGTCAGCTAAATGCAATGTAATGTAATGTAATGTAATTATGAGCTTCCAAACAGGTCACAATATTTCAACATCTTGATTTACCACCCCCGGATATGGTTTCAGTTGGAGCTGGTCAGTAGTGTCATGTGACTGCCTGCATACTGTCTTCTGTGCATGTGTTCTATGGGCTGTGTGTTTCCACTTTTACCAGCACAACCTTCTTCAACTGTGACTCACAAGCTGCTCCATCTGCTGTAGACCCATTAAACAAACAGACCATATTAACGGCATAGATTCAACAGCACTTCCACTTCTCTGGAGAACACGCCACATTTGATTTCCTTTGGAGTACATCACTAGCCTTACACTCACATACATGTACATCAAAGCTTCTGATTCTTTTCATCTGTACCGCGCTTCCTGGGGGGGCAGGAAAGTCATTCAGCCTTCTCTTCGTCTACGTGTGTGTGTATTTTTTTTGTTTGTTATGCCCTTTCTCCTCAACCTTCATATGCCCACCTGAGGGAAGAGGCCTTACCACAGGGTGGGGATCAATGAACTGCTGTGTTGTGCTCAGCCTGCGTAGGATCTTATTTAGAAGCCCTCCAGGTGGCTAGGATCAGTGGCGCACAGAGGGAGAGAGGCAAAGCCAGCATCCATTATTTATTTCCTCATTTAACACTGGCAGCAGGTTGCTCACCCACTTTTTTATTTGTTCAAAGAGTAGTGGTGTGTGGGGTTAATTCTGTACAGGGGTTAATATAGGGAACATAATTGGATTCCTGCACCGGGAGAGATAGGAGTTTGAAAGATAAGGATTGTGTTGTAAACACACTAAGCCCTGTCGCTGATAAAAGATCTATTTGTGCTGCCTGGTCTTTGCTTTAATGTCAGTGCATGCCAGAACAGGGATGCCCATTGAAGCTTATTGATCTACCTTTACTTCTTCAATTAGATGAATGAAGAATTAGTCTTTGCCAATAAAACACAACTTATTATCTTCACCACTGGTGCCCAACCCACTTGTCCATCCCTTCCTCCATTCATCGCTCTTCTTCACCATTTATCTGGCTAAGAAACCAGACACTGATTTAATGAAACCTTATGAACAAGCTGCTTTGTGCTGCTGGAGATACAACTCCACAGTAGAAAAATAAGACTTCCCGAAGGTATACAGTGACAGTATTATCTGTATATAGGATGGTTTTTGATATAACGTTGTACAGCCTGATATAGGAGAAGGTATTTGAGGTAAAACTGTTTAAAAAAGATGATTAGCTCTGTTTCTCTGGTTTAGCTTGATAGTAAAAGTATATTTTAGTTGATCTGCTTTAAAAGGGAGACGGAAACATTCTGCTAACCTATTCACTGAATCTCAATGTGTCTTTTTACACCATCGTTATAAAGAAAATCCAGGTTACAGAATGATAATTCAGCAGCTTATCAAATCATAAATGTCTCGTGATTACTCCAGCTACCAGCATCACATTAACTATACATTAACCTTGCAAATAGCCTACATTACTGTAGAATAGACTGTCACATTTGCAAACTTAAATTACAAAGTGGAGAAAATGACTGAACCAAAACGCCTCTGATGCTGGAAAAATTATCTGAAAAAGCGGATAATGAATTTTGGATCATCCATATTAAAGGTTTTAGTCATATTTGCTTTTGTAGAAATAGCAGAAATGCAATTTATATTAAGTTGAGCCATATGCCAATTTGCAGGGCTTCTCGAAAAGTGGTTTACATTTTAAAAAGCTGCTACTTTATAGTGTGATTCCTCTAAATGTGTGAGATTTTACAGTGCTAGTGCTCAACAACACCCTTTAATGGGATCCAGTACTCAAAATATGATCTGTTATTAAAATACTTTAACCATGATAATCAGCTCCCCTGCCCCAAATTGATGAGCAGTTAATGTTGAACTTTAAAGCTTTAATAAAAAAAAATTGAAAAAGAGAAGTAGAAATTATTTTTAGCTGCTCCCCCCTAAGGGGTGAAATCCGTCTTCTATTCTGTGGTAAATTGAGCACACCTAGCAGCTCACTGAGAATAATCAGGAATTAGGGGATAAATGCAGCAACTGTGAAGAGTAATAAAAGCTCTTTCGCTCTGAGTTTATAAAGCTCTCTCCCCCCTAAAGCTTGTGGCTGTGCATCTCTGTTTGAATGTCGGATTTAAAAGTCTCTCGAGAAGCCCAGTGGGTGAGTAAGAGGTGTTTTTATTTCATGCTATAAGCTTGCACTCAAGACATTTTCTACCCTTTTTTAGAATCTTTCTTCATTTCTTTTCATCTGTGAGTGCATATGGATTGTCCTTTGAAATAGCACAGGGAGAAGGTGACATTCTCATTGCAAAAAAAGAGACAGAGAGAAACACTTGCGGTGCCAAATGCTTTGACAAGTAATCAAGGGCAACTGTGCGCAGCAGACACTAAATGGTGGCCAGATATTACAAATAAACAAATTCAGACACAAGGCTTTCTTTAGAAAAGCATCATATTTGAGAGAACTGCATCTTGTTCTTTCCTGTCTGTGAATTATAATTCACTGTCTGTATTGTAAGAGAGTTAATGATGCACTATGATACATGTAAGGTCTGTTCCATGGCGTACCAACGACTAGCGCTATATAAATAAAATGAATTATTATTATTATTATTATTAGAACTGTGGCAACAGCAATGTAACTTAAATTGACAGCAACACTGATCAAGGTTTTCTGTAACTTTCCAAGTCTTTTTTTAACACTCCTCTCATGAATCCACAGTTTTGTATAAAAATAAGTATTTCAAAAGTATTCCATTGTGTTGACTGAGTCATGATAACTGATGTTTATTGTCCACAGCTGACGTTAAATCGACTGGACTACTTTCTTCCGATTGATATGACTTCACATCGTCCCTTGATCCTCCTTAGAAATGGTCTGTTAATCTTACCAGTGTCTGTTGGTGAAAAGTGACCAATCAGAGACAAGTATTCAACTAAACCGTATAACCAGCATATTACAATATAACTTGTTTTTCATGTCAGTTTTGCATCATCAGTCAATTAATTTAAATGCATAACACATTTGTGCATTGAATAGTAGAAAAAGTAAACCCCAGATTTTATGAAGAGCTTTTGAATCGTATCAAGTAATGTTTATGATTTTACATGGTGTTTTTTCAGAAATCTGTGCACGTATAACTGTCAAATATGTTATAGTATATTGCTTGTTCTTAGCTGCCTTTCTAAACAAATGACATGGAGTAAAATGAATCTTATCCTGTGTACTGCCGTATATATCACCTTATTATATGAATTCTCAGATTTAGCCTTTCTTCCTGTCTATAAACAACTACTACAGTCTGTGTTCAACAGGATAAATGATGCACTATGATGTGCAGTTTACTATATACGACTCATTGTATCTCTTGTCCTTCTTGCCACAGAAGATATCAGCACAATTTACAGCCCCTATCTCTAATCCCCAGTATTCCACAGGCAGAATTATACTCTGGTGTAAAGGTGAGGCACACGGAGGAGGCCATGGCCCCCTCGCCCCCCTTGCATGTCCTTCAGCAGATGGAGTTAACCCCCGGTGCTGACAACAGCCGTCACTGCTGCTCTGGACGTCCACGCTGGAAATTGAGTGTCAGGTATTTACTTGAGCAGATTAAACAGTGGCCAGAAGATTGTACAGGTTATTTCTTTAATCCTTGCAATTCTGCTTCAGTATCACTGTCCTTCACACTCACACGGCCACAAGCTGTTTGGAACTCACACCGTTTTCTTTTGTTGGTTTGTTTTTTTCATGGCAGCAGACATGACCAGAAATGTAATTGCAGGTAACGCTCCATCATGTTTATTACTGTTTGTGAAATGGGAAAACACCATAAATCCTGTAAAGTACACGTAGGATAGTATTATTTGACATTTAATAAAGACAGCATTTGATCAAAGATGGACATTTTGAAGCCAAAGTTTGTTTGTGTCAAACAAACCAGAACATGTTATTTACCCATGGCTCCTGCTGAAAGAGGTGCAACCTATTTTCAGTTATAAAAGCTTCTCATCTTTTTTTGGATAAGCATCCATAAATCCGTTTAGACATCACAGAAAGGCACTTCTAATGGCATCTTCTTGCCTGGCAGACATTTTCTTCTGCATTAAACAACATTCATTTGAGTGTTGATGTGCATGTACGGTTACGTCGCTAAAAGGAAGAGCTGAAAGGTAATGTGGCGTGCAGAATTAAAAACAAATGTAACAAAATATAAATGTACTTTGGGAAGTAGTGTACCGAAAGTTTTCTTTTCAAAAGAAAGGATTCAAAAGAAAAAAGGAGTGACATCATCCTTTTTTGTACTTTATTTGCAATTTTAGCTATTACTTAGCCATATGACTATCCCTCTCTACTATTGGAAAACTGAAACTCTCTCAAGTAATTAACATACATATTACCTTTAAGATGATTCCTTCAATATTTTATAATTGTTGCTATTATTGTGAAAGTAAAAAGTGTAGAACACTCGCACATTCAAAATGATTTATTAGTAAGTCGCCAAACTTGCCATATCTTATTGATTTTTCTTTATTTTATTCACAGGATAGGAAGTGACAATTTCTTAAACTGATAAATATGAGTTGTGAAAATACACATAGGTTATTCACATTGTTAATTATTGTTGTCCTCTTGTTTTAGGGTGCTGCTAACGCAACAATGCAACAAGTCCTCCAACTCATACGACCAAATAGGTCGATTGTTCAAGCGCTTATTACGACCTATAATCACGTTTTAAAGTTTTCGACCTCTAGTGCTCCCGTTGACTGCAAACGCTCTGGTGGGTCGTATATTTACAAATAACCCTCTCTGGAAAATCCTAAATTGTAGGATAGTTTGGCCATTAAAATATTACAGATTTTTCTTTGAATTAAAGAATGTAAATACTGAGTTGAGAGAATATTCAGGGGTTTTGGGTGATGGGAGACACATCTATGGATTCAGAATTTCAATAGCTTACCATTAAATGACGGATATACCTTTCTGTTTGTGATGTTTTACAAATCAGATATTAATGTGTAGAACTGTGAAATAATATAGCAATATCCTGTAAAATTATGCGAACACATGAATAAAACTACACATCTTCAGATGTTATTCATACATACGTGTCCTACACTAATAATACAAAGTTATTATGGCATTGTATGCTGTGTGTTATTTGTAACATCTTCAGAAACTACCTTTCCAACTCCTCATGCAGTTGTATACAGGTTCATGGTACAATGCATAAGCTTCAAATCGAGAGACTGAAACTGTATTTTTCTTTACCGTTCTGTTTTAATTTCACAATAAAGTTAATAGTAATATTATGTTTGATATTATTATGTTTTATTAACTAGATCACTGGGTCATGTTTGGTGTTACAAATATCAAAACAATATATGTGTGGATAACAAAATAAATCCGGCATAAACTAAACTGGAAATTATACTGGAAAGTATAATTTATTGTGTTAACACTGTAAACTTGACAGTTTTTTTAACCCGCACCGCCTAGTGGTTAAAGCACGTTATTGCATTTTTTTGTTGAATATGTTATATTTGATGAAAACATGTAAATATTAAGAGTAGCATACATACAAAATAGGGGGAAAGTAGAAGGTCAATGAAAGAAATATAGAATAGAAAATATCAAGAAGATACTGTAAGTGATCTCTACAATAAAACAGCTAGTGGAGGATGTCCAAAGATATTAATAGGAGGATGTGCAAAACAGACAAACTAATAAGGCTTTATTTAAACATTAAAGAATACTTTAAGGTTAAGGTCTTCTTTTGAATAAGAAAAAAACGTTGGGGGTATCAACAGATAAATATTAAGTCTGACAAAGTACTTAACGTCTAATATATTGCATAGTTTATTTTGGCACTTGACAATCACCTTCCCTGAATTTGACTCAGGTGTAACTAAAGTCTGCTTTAAGGGTTGTATATATTTCACATCATTAATCAGAATCTGCAAAGAAACTAAAATGAGGGCTGGGCTGGACCCATTCGAGTCCAGTTTTGGATAGTCTGCCGTGGTTTCATTCCATTTCAAAGAGCTCGGCGTAACCTTGGCGCACTGCCACTCCAACATCCAATCACAGAGCTCGAGGACTAATCACGGGGTTTGTCAAGCAAAGCGGATGTTGTAGTCCCAAACGATAGCTGAGGATTGTGGGTAGTGTAGTGTCTTCGGCCATCCTAAACTCCGAAAAAACTATTTGTTTCTCTGAATCGAAGGTTAAAAACACAAAAGCATTGTACACAATTTAAACCAATCAATGTTGTGTAATTAACAAAGATAAACTGATGTTTTTTAGTTGATGAGTAATGCAGACTGGCTCTGTCGTCCAGTGGAAATGCTTCACAAGTCCGCCGGTACGCATTTGCGCTTAGTGAGACAAGTGACGGTACGCATTTCAGATGTTTGCTGCGCATGCGTACCTGCGTACCAGTTATGTGCACCCCTGCATATAAGGGATGATTTGCATTGAGCCTACGTGATGAGTGTCTCACTGCAGTGTGAATCCTTCAACTAATTTCACTTCTGATTACTAAATCAATCTATAATTCTAAACAACATATTGATTGTAACCATTTATATTGAGTTAAAACAGATTACATTACTTACGCTAAGAAAAAATTGTCTGTTCTACCTCATAGCAACGGCTAAACAATGAAACAGCAATATGACTATTAAAAACGATATCACTGATTGAGGTTTTCTGCCTCTGCCTCCGCCTTCTTGTTTTTTTGTTTTTTTTCTCAGTCTTTTTGGCCACCACTGATGGTAATTGGCCTGGACTTCTTTCTGCGGATTGATATGACTGCACATAGTCCTTAATTAAAGCATCCGTAACAACGGTCTGCTTTCAATAGCAGACTGCTGAAATTTCAAATTGACCAATCAGAATTCAGTAAAAAGTCACCTATGCAAATATTATACATTCTGGATATCAGCACTGTCACTACATGCACTTTTCGAAGGAAGACAAATATCAGCCTTCCAAATTCTATACCGATAGTTTTTTTCTGTACTTAAAACTATTTCTCTTTACTTAGTATGTCCCACCACACCTGGCATTAATTTGTGTTTTCTTGGCAAGTTATCATGACCACAGGGAGGACAACAGTGCCAGTGCTTGGCAGAGCAGGAATGTGGTTTCATAAAATAAAAGTGGTCAGACAGTCCAATAGACTAACAGGGTGCAAGCACATTAATCCTTGGAAAATAAATGTTATTTACAGCAATAGGTATTACATCAGCAGGTTGCTTTATGGATTTGCCGGCTAAGTCTGCGGTCAATCTTATCTCGTTCTCACAGCCTACTATTTCAAAAGACCATGCTGGTATATTTAAGATTTTTGGATTCATTTTAACCTAAAGTTTTAGGCACCACTATTCATTAGACTACAGTGTGAAAATCAATTAAAACTTTCTCCAGCTCTGCAATCCATCATAGAGGATATCAAGTCTGCATTAATACGTGTCAAAGTTACATATTGTTGTTTAATAATACAATGCAAACTTTTCCAATCAGTCCATTCATTTAAAAGCATTACAAATTCATGCAATGGACAATAGAAAAAGTACACCCCATTATATAAAGTATGATTTGCAAACGTAGTAAGTATTGTTTGTGAAACGTGTGTGTTCTTTACTACTATAACTATCAAATAATAACTATATGAATGTTTTCTGATGACTTTCTTTAGTAGAGTATAGCCCCTTACTATTTGAATTGTCATAGATATTTCTCTTTACTGATACCAAGCACATCTTTTTAAATATGGCTTTGTGGAGTGCACCTCCTTTCTTAGTCCTTGCCTTCTATTCTTTTACATACGCACACACCCACACAGGTGTAGATATGGAAAGCTTATACACATGCATATCATACATTTCTAATTTTCTTTGTTGTCTCTTAGTACAGTTGCTATTTTTCTGCCCACACACGTACAGCAACCACTCTTAATATTCACAAAAACACAATTTCAGGTGACCGTGGAGATTCAATGCTCATTATCCGCTCCCTCATCTCCACGGGAGCGACCCGGGGTCATCACTGACAGGCATGTGACTCATCAAAGAGCAACAAGTCCCCCCTACCGGCAGCAGCAGTTGTGGGTAGTTAATGTACGTTGCGAGAACACCCCAGCCGGTAAACGCTTCTCGGCTTGATTTCGAAAGAAGTGGAGCCAGTGAGGCACATGGCCACAGCAGGGGGGCCACAGATACCCAGCATGTAACTTTTTATTTCAGAAATCTGTCTGCAGTGACAAACTTCAATTCAACCTCTCCCAATGCGGAAACGACAAGTAAATATTGGTTGACTTCAAACCCTGTGACGGATAGTTCTCTGACTACCATTCCCATAAACAATGCAATGACACAGGTTTAGGGCGACTTTAAGTAATAGTTGGCAGCTCATGAATGCGAGCTAGGAGAGCTTATTTTTCTGTTTAATTAATGCTTTTTGAAATGCATACTCTAGCTTCAGAACGCCTTGCTTGGTCTTTCGGGCATGACGAATAACTCACAACTGTATACACTTTCATTCCCGCATTGCACATTAACAAGAAGGATGGCAGCTGATGCATTTTGAAAATAAATGTGTGTGTGCAGTGGACACTCAGATATTAATTTCTCCGAGGGCAGGGCCTGCTGCGGGGCATCAGATAAAATGTAATTAGGCCCACATTTCATTTGAGAGCGTCTGTGCTGCAAACATAGTCCTGAGGTGAAATCAGGTCACTGCTTTGATGATAAGTAATATTGCATGCCCAACGATCTATCAATCATGCCTACAGGTTATTTAACATTTCAAAATCTAAATTCCTTGCTGTAGATTGTATACAGCAAGAAGAAAAGGCTTTGAAAACTCATGGAGAAGTAATATTTCACATTTGGCACTGTTCCATTCCAAACATATACCATCGTAAAAAGGGATAAAGAAAATATCTCCCCCACAACTGTCACTCTATATCCTGTTCTGTTATTCTACCAAAGCACTTTAAGACATGCTAGTTATAGTATCAAAGCAAAATAAGAGGTTTAAAGTTTACAAAGCAATGTTCACTCACAAGCTTGTTACCAGAGCATCAACCAAATTAAATTTGCTTGAAAAAACGTCTTAAAAAGAAATTGTTAAACCTGGAACAAGCAAGCAAGACATTCAAGTGTTGAGTCTATTTTCTCAAAGGCTCTTCAATATTTCTCTTTAAAAGAAAAACATTAAGTACATAAATAATATACACAAGTATGGAGTATTATTGAGCAGGTTGATGAAGTGGTTGAAAGGTGCAAATGCGCTACAACGGCCCAAAACACTTCGGAGAAAGACGCTGCACTTCGAAAAACGGTGCAAATTTTAAAACAAAAATTTGCCAAAACACCTGCAAATTAAAAAACATCTTCAACAACTTGACAACACAATGTGCAGCATTTGGAAAACATTCAACAAATCGATGAAACATGTGGAGCGTTTACTAAAAGCTATGCATAAAACACTGCAAATCAAAATCCGGGACTTGTGACTTGGAAATTTACCCAAAATGTACGTTTTATTGGCTTACTTTAACAATGTGATAGCATGATTCCACTCGATATGATTGCAGATCTACTGTAAGCTAGCTAGCTAACGTAGCTAACCTAGTTATTTCAAATATACTGATGGAAATCTTACAATTATGAAAAAGGTTCACTGACCCACACGTGTTTTTGGCTGTTGCGCAGGTACTTTTTTCAAGCATTTGTTGGTCTAACTGAAACATGCAACTTGGGTTTTTGGAAGTTCATTAACTTTCCCTCATCAATCCACGCATAGGTACAGGACGTCCAGATATGCAGGGATATTTTATTCAAGATGAAAAGAGAAGTCACTTCCACATGCTTGCTGGCAGCACCTGGTCTTAATGGTGTCTTCCCATTTCGCCCCTTCCCAATTCGCCCCTAAATGATTCCCATTTCGCCCCTTTTCCATTTCGCCCCTTTCCCATCTCGCCCCTTCCCAATTCGCCCCATTGCCACTTCGCCCTTTTCCCATTTCGCCCCTTTCCCATTTCACCCCTTTTTTACATTAGGCCACATAAGAAATTATACTTGTTTTGCTTGGTCGTGGGTCTTAGGGTTAGGGTGATGGTTAGGGTTAGAGTTTATAGATCTAATGATGCATCCCATGAAGCATTGCATGAAGTCTGTTGACAAATCAGAGGCTGTTGTTAGGGCTGCATGGGATAGGGGACGAAAAGGGAAAGGGGCGAAATGGGAAAGGGGCGGAATGGGAAGGGGCAGAATGGGAAGGGGCGAAATGGGAATAGATTGGGGGCGAAACGGGAAGGGGCAAAATGGGAATAACCGTTCTTAATGTGTAAAGGCCTCTGTGCTTCAGAGACTAAACTAAATTGAATAACTTTTATCATCAACTGTTGCTGTAAGTGGGCTACAATCATTAATTTCCCAGGTTTCGGATCTTGATGAACAATAACCTTTCCCCTTAGAAATCAAAGAGTTTAACCTCAAACTAAAATGCTGATGACGATATTATGAGAAGGTCAACTGTACTACAGCAGTGTACACTTTCAGAATGTCTTACCAGGGAGACTGCTTGGATTTGGACTCCCAACAGGGCAAGAACATGACTCTCAGATAAAACTGAAATAGAAACACCTCGCCAGGCTGCTTCCATAACACAAACAATATTACATGATTCGGATCAAATCTAAAATGTAAGGGATTTCTCCTTGGCCCATGCTACACACTTTAACCGGGTTTAAAAATATGTGGGCCAGAAGGTTTTATTTTCTGTAATCCTGCAGATAAACAGAAAACAAGCCAAACCGAAAGAAATGACCATCCATTGTGGAGGTGATTTAACAATGCAATGTAATAGAGTAAATTGTATATTTTTTTTTATCCACTTTAATACATCCAAAACATGTAAGAGTTGAAGTAAGGATTTAAATCTTTCTGCAGCTGAGTTAAACATTTACAAAACAAATATCTACATCAAACTAAATTGTTTGTCAAATGTCAGATGCATTTGTAGAATGTCAGTACATTCGAGCAAAGAGGTCCTAATTGAATGATTATTATTGATTAATCATTCATATTCAGAGTGTTGTACTTTGACATTTAGTGTGATGTGGGTTTTACCTATTTCTGAAATAAGCACTTGGCCTTTATTATTATATAACTTGATAACTATTTGTATATATATATGCATAGATAAAGCTTTTCAATAACATGATTTCAGGAATACATTTTCCTTCCTGTTAAGTATTGTCAAACTTTCACCTATTGACTAAATATTTCCGCAAATGGCAGTTCTCTACGTTTCATTGCTGCTGGTTGAAGCCACCAGGCATTTCCTTACACCAGTGCGCAGGGTAATGACATTTATCATAAACAGCTGCCTGCTCATGCCACGTATGAATGAGTGTCAAAAGACTTGTCCCTGTAGTCCCTTAATATCCCACAGTAAATAATGTTTTCACCTACTGACAAAATAGGCGCTGCATAATCCCAAAGTTGTGCGTTCAGTATTGGATAAAATGCATTTCACTTGAGCTTACATTGCACTTGCAGATTCAAAGGCATTTCGTAAAACGGGCAGATGCATTAATCTAAACGCCACCCGCCTTTCCCTCCCTGCACACAAAACAATCTACAATCTGTTTCCCCCTTGGTGGCTCCTCCTGACTTATGCAGAACTCCAATCGTGCCAGAGTTATTTATCACTTTCCATTGCATTGGGCGAATCTCCATTCTGCAGTATAAAGAGCCAGCATAAAAGCAGAGATGCTCCTACATCATTACAGCAGTACGGAGATAGTGTGACCTGGCACATTGGCTCTATAGAGCTTCATCCGTATGAGCTAATTCAGGAGGATTTCTACCAGCTCCTCAACAGTGTGAACATTATGGCTCTGACCCTTGCACGGGTCGCTGGCTTCACAGCCGTTCAGCACGTCTAGAGGGATGGAATGTCATCACCTTCCTTTCATGGTGAATCACAAGGACACAGTGAATCATGATTAGGGGTGATAGCCATAACTGGGCCTGTGGATGCAGGAATAAAATGTACAGCGTGTTGGGAACTGGCAGTTATATACAGTATGTGCCAGTGAGTCATACACAAATGTAAATGTTAATACAATTTGCATATTGTTGAATGTATGGGATAAATCTGGCTCCCTTGATCCTTCCGCTGTGCAAATACACACTTATGTGTGGTGAGCTATTGTCTGGCTCCATTGGAAAAATGTTTTCCAAGGATGCAGCTTGAATTAAAGAGGATGCACTGATGTGTTCCCTCGATCTGAACTCTATGTGACTGTCTGCGTTTCAATTGACATCATTTCCAGATCAAATGCATTGGCCTCTTTGCTCAAGCTTTGGCGGCAAACAATCAATGCTCAGCTGAGTAAATAAAACCAGTTTTTACCTGTGTGGTTACCTTACTACAAGTCTCCACAGGGATTTCAGTTTAGGACAAAGGGAACAACAGGTAATACATGTTGGGGCTGCAGGCCACCAAAATGTAACTGTGTGTATAAAGTATTTATTGTGATTTTTTCAAACATGTATAATTCCAATGATGAAATTAAAAATATAAATCAGACTCTTCTTAATTCAGGATCTGGGTGTTCAAAGATGTTATGTAAATTCAACTCAATCCCGCAGGACTAGTGTGAATTTCTCACATGAGAATATTTTAGCCAGTTTTACGATCAGCAGTTATCAGAACAGAGAGCAGATTACATTATTCAGAGATTAAAAAAAAGGTATAAAAACTATAGACTTCCTAGATAACTAACATTACCGACTGGTGGCTACTGAAAAATAAATGCTCATGAGGGCATTCCTAAGAATGATGGATTCACACAATTATTTTACTTTGAAAAATTGAATATCTAGATCGGCAGTAACACTGCAATTTGTTTGCAATTTACAGCAAACTCTTTGCAAATAACATGTCTAATACTGTTTTTTTGGTAGGCTTGATCAGGGGCGCGGGAAGGGGGTGCTGAGGGCGCTGCAGCACCCCCTAGCGGCAGGCAGGCGGTGCGGAGCTCCCCTGTCAGGAAATTTATTTTATTTTTATTTTATATATATGTATTTAATTTCATTGTGCCTGAGATTATATTTTATATTATATGTTATTATTCAAATGATAATTTAAAACTATATAATAAATAATTTTGCTTCAGGGAAGAAAAATAAAAAGATGTGGAAAAAAAGTTTTTTGTTAGTTTTTAGTCGGCTACTTTTAACGTGACGCACAACAACACAAGTAACTGACATGGCGCAAAAACGTATCTCGGAATTTTTTCTCTCTAAAAACGCTAAATCTGCAAAATCATGTGCATAATCTGTATACTGGTCAATATCATGTTTGTGGTATTTTAATTATTATTTTATGGTTATTGCTGCTGCAGCCGTGCATAATCTGTGTAATATGCAGTGGCAGCGCCAGGGTATGGCTGGGGTAGGCTACAGCCATACCAAGAAATGGCTTAGCCCCACCTTAGCCCCACCTTAGCCCCATCATGAAAAACGATGTTAAAGTAAGCAAAATAAAGTCCGCCAACTCGCGCGGAGTAAATTGCACAGACAGCAGTTAGTAAGATTGATTTCAGTAGCCACTTGTCTGGAAATACCGAAGACTAGAAACGGTTTTGAAAACTTTTGTCACGTAGTGATCGTCTTCTCAATAAAACATCTTTGATAATGTCTTCTGGCCAATCAGAATCACGATAACGGCGTGGTGTTGTTGCAGGAAGCCCCGACGGAGAATACTTTTGCGGAAGTACATCTCTATATACATCGATACAACATTACGTGTTGATAGAAATCAACACGTAATGAAATAAGACCCCACGGTTTGATGATTGATAGGTGTGTGGGCTGTCTTTCATTTTGACACACAGAACAATGGGGGCTATCCACCCTTATCCACAATGTAAAGTAATTCACACAGCCTCTTCCCTCTTCTCTCTGTGAGGAGCAGCAGGTTCAGCTTTCAGAACAAAGTAACAAAAAACAAAAATGGCATTCATTTTTTTAAATGTGTAGTAATAGATTTATTTATTTTTCTTCTCAAGAGAGTACCAGAATGTGTATTTTATGTTAGTATTTCAAAAAATCTCCTGGGGGAGAATCCCCCCAGACCCCCCTGCAGGGGTTGGGTTTTCAGCATGTCAACTCTTTCACCTGTGGGGAAATTGCAGGATTGGCTCCAGGTCGCCCTTTTTATTTACTACAAGACAAATGTGCCTTTTTATTTCATACAGTTCAATTTGGATTGAGACAGGGAAATAATCTAAACCTCACGCGTGGCGTTTCACTGTCAAGGGGGGCGATATAGCGTGTATGTAATTACATTGCAAATACTGACTTGAGCCCCACCACTGTATGGGTTAGCCCTACCATAGATTACCCAACAAAAATACTCTGGAGCCGCCACTGGTAATATGTAGCCAATAAATTCCACATTGTTGGTAAAATAATATTTTACATCTTTGTAGTGTGTGTGCTAGTGCATTTGTACGTGCTCTGTGCCTGTAATAGTGTTCACTGGAGTCCATTGTTATGCTGTGTGTGTGCTGTGTGGCTGTGTGGTTTTGCCACGCCCCCCGGTTGGTGCGTAATTAGCACATCGGACAGCACCTCAGCACCCCCACCCAAATTACCTTCCCGCGCCTCTGGGCTTGATAAAAGCCAAGCTATACACCATTTCAAGATTTGACCAGGTGTTTTAACATTACTATCATTCTGTTGCCTTCAGAGAGGAACTCAAACAGTCCAAATGGGGTTACACTTTTGAAACTTCCCTATTTATGATACTTAAAAGGCTTACATCATGTAGTGTTCTGCACTCCTTTAAAGGAAACCTTCACCAGTGTGATTGAAATGGCGGCTGACTTTTTGATTGATTATCAGCCTGGGCGTCAATCGCTCACCAGATGCCTGCAGGGAAAATGCATTTCAGGTGTTTTGTAATTTAGAATTCCCTATCCATCATACTTGGAGGCATCGCCACCAAAATGCATCTATAAAGTAAAAGGTATAGGTGATGTTTTGCCTCTTATAAGAACATAATGCAGTTAAGCTTGTTCCTCTAGAGGGCTAAAACATTTTCTGTTAGATCATGTGAAAGAGGTGTTGCAGTGAAACAGTGTGACACCACACATGGAGGCATATGGATTTAAAGGTCATTCTCTACCATTGCAATTTCACCATTCACTGTAGAGACTCTAGAGATACGCGGAGGTTTATCTGCAGGTGTCTCAGACTCCAGGAGGGTCACAAAGATGAGACAGCCTTGTTGTTATGATTACTGATGGATTTCAGAGAGAGAAACAGATAAATACAGAAAGAGGAATTACTGTGGAAAGCCACAGTGTCGTACCGCTTTTTAATAGTAGCTACACAGAAATATTGATTATCTTGGCTGAATTATTACTGGTAATATCAAGAATGGAGGATCTGGAGAATGAGGAGTAAAGATAACAATAGCGTGGGGGGGGGAGAAAGAAAGGGGGAAATGCCGCCTGCACATTTCCTTTTTATGGAGTTTGCTCAAGTCACATTTCTTCTTGCACACTAAGCTATTTTTTTCCCAGTCGATAAAAGCTGCTGCAAAATTGTTTACTTCCCTTGCAGGTAAATCATTTCAAAATGGGTTTGATATTAAGGCATATCCCTGAGAGCTTGTACGCGGTGGATGTGGGTGATTACAAAGCAAACTGCTGCAACCTTTCTGGACTTGGAAAGGACCCCTGTACTCTTTCTAATTACCTCTCCATCCCCTCCAGGACAAAAGATAATGGCCAGGTGTGAATGGAAATTTGTAGGTGGATTTTCACCCCGGGCATGTGTCGGATGCTGCATGTGTTAGGTGAACGAAAGCAGTTCATTTGTAAAGCCTCAGAGTCAAGTGGGAGTAAGTCATGTTATTAAAGCATAATCTTGTTTCTGCCCTTGATAGTGTCCCACTGGCTCCCAAGGGGATAAATAGGGGTGTCACTAATGTAGGCCTACTCTACGCAGTATTTATATTTACAATGGAATGAAGAAAAAAGATACTCACAATTGTCACTAGTGGCAGAAGAAGCACTCAGATGTTGTACTTAAAGGGGCCCTATTATGCTTTTTGGAGTTTTTATTTTCCTGTTGTGTGTTATATAGGTTTTGTGCATTTAAATGGTCTACAAATCCAAAACTTCCTTCCAGAGGGAAACTCCTTGATTGGACTCCTTCATTTACTTCTGTAACATAGTGACATCAGTATGTCACACTTGCGCTATTGGCTAGCGCTCCAACACACTGTACTTGATAGTCTAAGGGGCGGGACTTCTCTAAGTGGTTGACCAATCACAACAGAGCCGGCCGACTAACCATTAAGAGCAGACTGTCTGCTCTTACCACAGGCAGTATGAGAAAAAATTCAACACTTTTTGAACATTAAAGCATGTCAACATTCCACAGTTGAGGCACAGAATACAATGTGAACCTGTACATGAGCATGGTAGGGCCCCTCTAATTGTACATTTTACAAGTAAAGTCCTGGATTAATAATCATACTTAAAAGTACAAAAGTCTTGGCATCAAAATATACTTCAAGTACCAAAAGTAAAAGTAGACATCATGCATCTCGGGCCATGTCAAAATCATATTAATTAAATGACTGGGTTATTATTATAGATGCATTAATGTGTTCATCACAGTTGGTTAAGGTCGAGCTAAGTTGAATATTTATTTCTTTATTTTATTTTGTATCAGCCAATAGTCTGAATAAAAAAAAAGTAACTTATGCTGTCAGATAAATGTGGTGGAGTAAAACTACAATATTTGCTTCCAAAACGTAGTAAAGTAGAAGTATAAAGGGGCATCAAATTGAAATAATCAGTTAAAGTCCAAGTACCTCAAAATTGTATTCAACTAAACTACTTAGGTAAATGTACTTTACTAGATTCCATCACTCTGTGTCGCTATGATAACAAATTAGTGATGTACTGTTCCTCAATGCAATGTGCTTTTGAGGATCCTCTCACAGCTGGCTAAAATTAAAGCTAATTGTGAATGGTGATGAGACAGCTCCAAGAACATCTGAGAAAACAACATTTTGATTTGAAATGTTTGGAAATACATTTTTTGCAGGTTAAGTTTGTCATCTGTTCAGTGATTCAATTTCATCTTGATGAAGTTACCCATGCTGCTATGCAAACTGATTTAAACCCATGCGCTACTGTCTGCCTCCTTCTGTGCAGCTGCTGAAATATTACTACCATGCGTACTTGGTGTCATGGTGACCCTCTTCATCTTCTACTCCTTGGACACAAAGACTGACAGCCTCGGGCTCTCTACACATGATCACCGGCAGAATCCCCTCGCACCAGCATGCACCACTGCTTTCCAACAGAGAGAGGGATAATGGTTAACCTCATCCATTGCAGTGTTGAATAATGGTCAGATTTGACATGTTTTATTAGTTTTGCCTTTTTTAGATAGACAGGAAATCTTCAGATGGACATGGCAATCAAAAACATTTCATGACCGGTGAGTTTTCGTAAAGCACCATTTCAAATCATGCACATTTAGTGCATAAGGGCTAAGAAAATTATGATGGAACTGCATTGTGGCTATTCTAATGCTCTATTATTTCTCATAAGCTGTTGCAGCAATTTTTTGTTTTATACTATTTGTAGAACCATTTTAAATGCCATATTTAACCATTTTTTACCACTCAAGAATTTGAAAGAAAGGTGAAAAAAACAATTAAAAATGCTGCATCAGGACCTAGAGTAACAACATAGAAAAGTCAAATTTGTAATTTGCTGTCAACCACTTTTGAAATTGTTTTCGGCAATTGAATGGCGATAACTTCTGTTCTTGTATTCACTCACACCCCCCTTCCCACCTAGAACATCTGTACATCCTCTAAAACACCCAAGGTCACTAGTTTGTGGTTATAAATTTGTATGAGGCTGTTATTATCATGGAGGTCAAACCTGGTTTTATACAATGAGGTCAAGCTTAAAAAATTTTCTCTCCAATGCAAATGGGTTCATTGTATCCAAAAGAGTCTCATATTTCCATACACACACATACCTATGCATTTCCCAGACTATTAAGGAGCCACAGTGTGCAGAACCATTTTTAGAATAGGCGGAAATAACACTTTATACTGCATGCAAAAAGATGCATGGATTCCTCCAAAATCTGCATGGGATTAGCACAGAGTGGGCACGTCTGTAAAGGGGAGAATCGTGAGTTATGTAGTTTGGTTTTATAACAATACCATCGCAAATAAGCCTGTTTGAATCTCTGACAGACGGTAAAATCCAAAGCAAAATTCAAGAAGTTAAATGTTACCCTGTTCAGATTACAGAACAGCTGTACAATAATAAGAGCATCTCCCTCTGGAGGGAACTTTGGGATTTCAGCTTTTTCAGACCATTTACATGCACTTAAACATACATAACAATAAACAGGAAAAGGAAAACCCCAAAAAGCATAATAGGGCCTCTTCAAGGGCTTTTTGACTCTTCAGTGTCTAACATCAAAAATGATTCCAGGTATCCGTCTTGAACAGTTATAAATTGTAAATGATACGATGGCCAAAAATGGCTTTGGGCTAAGCTCTTAGCAGTGACAGTTAAACTCAGACTGCTAATCAGCCTAACCTCAGATTATCCATTTTTTGGCTAGAGTTTTTAGCATTTCAAAGCATTCAGCAACAAACGCATTCAAACGCATTCAAACGCATTCAAACGTCTTCGAAATACTGCTACCTTTGTGTCTTACCTGAGGCTGATGTTTTTGCCTTTTTGTTGCCAACAATTGCACTTCCAGATCTGCCATTAAAGAGCTTTTCACATGGCCTGGAACCCAGGGGATTATTCTGAGAGAAGAATTTGGAAGTTTATGGTGTTCATCGGAAGGAGAAAATGTCTGAAAACAAAAAGAAATTACGTTTTACGGCCCACAATAAGCAGTTCTGTATATCACAACTAAAGATGGATAAGGGTGCAGGAGATTCTTTATGGCGGTCACAAAGAGTTGCTGTTGCACATTGCTGTTTTATTTACTCCTCACTGAAGGATTCTTCTCTCCCTTCTCAGTAGCCCTCCAAATAACACGGCTGCCTCTTTTTCTGAAGCCTCTCAGATATACTTCTTTCTGAAGGATTGGTGTAGTTAAAGGATGTTTTTCACAAAAAGGCATGGTGCATTACCAAAGCCAGCCTTGGTTTACATCCTGCAGAACAAATATTTCCCAAACCACCAGGTGAATGAGGGATGCTGGGAAGATTTACTGAGTGAGGAGGTGCATGTGGAATCAAGATTATTGAGCTGTACCTTTTTTCCCTCACTCTGCATTTGTCTTGTCAGATGTTCATTAATAACAAACAGGGCTCGGTATGTCGTTTGTCAGCTCTATTGCGCTGGTCTTTTTTCACATGTTGCGTCAGAAATTGTGCCCTCGTCCATGACCCATAACTCCAAACAAAATCATGCTTTCCCTAGGGTTCATGTATTAAGCATCAGCTGGATTCATCCTCTTGCAGAGCGGTATACAGCAAACAGACACCAACACATATACATTTTTTTAATTATTAATTTTCAAGAATACAACCACATTAACATAATATAATATCTACTATCCTTTTCAGCGCTCTGATGGATAAAGCACAGGCTCTGCCGGAATTATTGCTTCATTGTGCTCAACACTGCAGGGACCTCTAAAAATAAATGAGGAAGCAGACAGTAGGAAGAGCGCTGGGTGGCTATTTAATCAGCACGCCTGTATTATCATACTGTAGGTTTCAGTGTTTCGCAGCGTCTCTGTCATTGCTACACAAACGTGATCTGCAAGTTAATAACTTTCAAGGTAAACACGCTCGGTATAGCGACCAGTATTTATAGCTCGTTGTCACTTCTAATTGTTTGGATAGGGATGGAGACATGGAAATAAGCTGATGTTCTGTGCCAATATGCAATCTGCTGCTGTTTGATAATTACATTTTAGTATTTGCTCGCCAAAAGAAAGAACAAAATCTGTTTCACAATATTTTATACATTCATAATTTCCTTTTGTGAAAAGAGCTTAATGTAAAAAAAGCCAGTGAAAAATAGTGAAAAAGCATCACAAAATGCTTATATATAACAATAATCAATATTGAGAACGATAATTATGGAAAAATAGAAAAAGTACAATAATAAGAATAAGAAAGAAAAAACAGCCAAATGGTTAGTAAAGGGGTGAACAAGGGGAAGGATGTACAGTGGCTGAAAGGTGCAATCGACAATTAAAAAGTTTGAAACACTTTAACAAAGCTTAAGACAAATTTACATTTTATAAAACAAATTTACATTTTATAAAACAAAATTACATTTTTTTTTAACATTTCCCGAAACACTTTAACTTTGCCGAAACACTTTAGCAAACTAGAGAATCAAACCGGAAAGGGAATGCCCATCACCAGGTACCGGCAGTCTATCCGCCAAAACAAACTTAAGTTTGTGTCAATCACTTGCACGTCACTTCTGGTATGATGGGCATTCCCTATCTGGTTTGATTCTCTAGTTTGTTAAAGTGTTTCGGGAAATGTTAAAGTGTTTCGACACTTGTACATTTGTCTCGCTTTGTAAAATTGTTAAGAAATAAAATACAACAATACAATAATGGCGCGTTTCCACTACAGCGCGGAGCCCGGTTTAAGAGGGCTGTGACGTCAGCGGCCCGACTTTGGTTGCGTTTCCACTTGGCCTAGTACCGGCCGGCGGGTCCTAATTCACAGTTTTTCTGGCCTCATAAAATCGTGGTTCTAGGGCCAGGAACAACCAGGCTGAGTTGTGACGTCAACACTCTCGACTGCTGATTGGTCAGAGAGAATCGTCACAATCGGCACGGGAGATAATCCCTGGCGTCGCATATATATATAGCGAAGCTTGCAGCATTTTTATAAACAGCATTTTTGTCAACAGAGGAGCTGAAATGGCAAAGAAAAGCACGCCGTGGTTGGTCGAGGAAGTGACGACGTTCCTACATTACATTGCAGATGATAAGATCCAGCGGGAGCTCGACGGGACAACTCGCAATATTAAAGTATTTCAGGAGGTCTCTACACAGATGTCAACAAGCGGCTACTCGAGGACTGTCGTGCAGTGTAGGGAAAAACTCAAAAAGATGAAGAGTGAATATCGCTTGGTCAAAGATAATAACAACACGAGTGGTGCCAGTAGGAAAAACTGGAAGTGGTTTGAGCTAATGGACACCATTTACGGCCATAGACCGGCTAGCGTTGGGAGGGATGGAGGCCTGGACTCTGCAACGGCGTTACTGGAGTCTCTGCATGGTACGTTTTTTCTAACGCTCTGTTATTTGCTTGAAAGCATTGTGTCCCTATCTGTTCTAAAGCTCACTTCTAACAAATAAGTCTATTTTATCCTTACATTTATGTTCGCATTGAAGATGGCGTCACGGCAGTTTTAAGCAGCGTGACTCCGCCCACCAAAAAGCCGATCGCTCCGCCTACACTGCGTTACTATAGTTACTGCCCCAGTTCCTAAACTGTAATGTAAACGCGCCATCAAGTGAGCTGGTCCTAACGAGGCCGAGCGAGGCCGAGCGAGGCCGAGCGAGGCCGAGCGAGGCCGGGCTCCGCGCTGTAGTGGAAACGCGCCATAAAAGACAAGAAAAAAAACCTTACATTAAGGAAAATGAGTTGAGAAAAAGAGGCAGGCCTAAAGAAGTGACTGATAGACATGGAAACTAAAGGCAAAAGAAGAATCAGATGAAGAAAACAATTACATTGAGAGGAGTAAAATGAAGACTGCGGAGGAAAAAGCTGAGGAGCAAGAGAAGACATACAAAAGGAGAATAAGCTAAGAACATGGCACAGGAGAAATAAGTAAAGGGGGAGGAGGAGAAAAAAGAGAAGAAATAATTAAAATTGACACAAAGAGGGGACCAAACAAACCGGAAAAAACAATTAAGACATGAGCGAGTAAAACGAAAAGGAGTCAAATCAAAGGTTGGAATGGTGAAAAAGAGAAGAAGAAAGCGAAAATCCTAACATTTTGTAAAAGCAGGAGAAAAAGGAACAACAAGAAAGAGAAGAAGAAAAGGGAGGAAAATTCCATATCAATACAAAGGCAGCTTCTGAAAGAGTCTAACACTGTTCATATGTGTTGTGTGTTTGTGTGTGTGTGTGTGTGTGTGTGTGTGTGTTTGTGTGAAATTGTGAATGTCCGTGCATATGGTGGCATTACTAGCCCTTTCAAAGTCTCTTGCTCTGAATCCTTTCATCTCCAGTAATCCCGTTCTCTTTGGAAGTGCGGATTACGGCCATGTATAGTGGACTAAAGTCGTCATCCACACAGAAACTTGATAACCTTTCCGTCTCACCTTCAAAATCACCCGGCAACAGAAAACTCTGGGCACCACGCAGACATGTTTCGGGCCTGCGAAGGAGAGAATGTTTATCTTGTTCTGTCAGTGCGAGACAGACGGTGTCATTACACATGCTGCTGCCATTGCTGCCAGAGGCACGGCGGCAGAGCCAAGCACCGCTGGTTTCTACCGAGGTAATCTGCAGTGGCAGAGGCAAGCTAGATTATGGATAGAAGATGAGACTGCGGGTTGGCCACGGGCGTCCCCCCAAGCTTTTGTCTGTCACGCTGTTTTGCTGAAGCGCAGGGCACCTCTTCGGGGGATGAAAGGATCTATCTGTCTGTAACTGAGCTCACAGTGAGGATGAAATGGATTTGGCTGGAAACAGGCCGGGTGAAACATTTAAACATCTCTACTAGACTGGAGTCAGAAAGCAGATACACAGAGCAGGGCTGCTCGAAACAGGTGTCCAAAGCAATCTTGTAACACTAAATGAAGACAACAGGTCCCATGCAAAGCTTACACACGAACCTCTGTAAAGGATGACAGCGTGGCATCCACACATACAAACCCAAGTGGATTAAAGTTGTAAAGCAATTCAGCATTTCCAAATCCATCGTGTGTTTACAAGATTGTCATGCTGCGTGTTTACCATGAAATGGAATATATATTTTAGCAAAAGCAACCTTATTGACCCCCAATAATGCAGCATTTCACACCATCCCTCTGCGCTTCCACTTCATCACCTGTGTGTCAAGCCTCTCTGTTCCCTCTGATAGATATTATACAGACATGCCTGAGCATGAAATCCTCCAATATACATCCAGCTCTGTGTATTCTGTGAGGCATAATTTGAATTTGGACTTCAAAAGGGTTTCAGTCTTTAAGTGAAATGTACATTTTGTTGAATTCATGGGCCTTCAAATGTTGAACCTAACAATTACATAAGAAATTGAAAATACACGTGTCACTGAGAATAAGGAGTATTATTTTCGCGAGGGCATGAATCCAAGAGAGATGCTTGACAAAATATGATGGGCATAAATGCTGCTGAGGGATACTTTTCTTTATTTACTTTGGAAGTCCAAAAGTTTACAAAATAATGACTGCGGCAAAAGACATGACATTTTGATTTCATTTAATATAAAGAGAAACGACAACCAAGGGAAGCTCCTGAGGAAGCCAAATAAAATATATCGGAAAACAATGCAATAAAAAAGGAAGAAAAAGCTACCTTGCTCCATCTACAACAGCCCATAATTTCATTGAATGTTCAGTAAAGGAGATTACTATTTCATCACGCTGCATTTCATGAGGTGTATATAATAGAAAACAGTATCTGTATTTCATAAAACCGAGGTACCACGCAGGGCTTGAAGACGTGCTGAGATGGAGGACAAAGTTTGCCAACCCGTCTACTTCTGCAGTTTTATATAGGTCTAGTGTGGTAGAAATCAAACCCCTGGAGGATGGTGTGTCAGGGGTGGTATGCATTAGGAAATATCTTGCCTGTGGGAGGGAAGCATACAAGGTCGGGAAAAGTGTTTGTGTTGGAGATACTCGTGCTTTAGTGTGGATGAAGTTGCCAATAAATCTGTACTGCAAGACATGAAGTCCTTGATTTCTGTAGTTTTAGCTACCTCTTACAGGCATTCTTCAGGTCTGGGTCATCTGTAGAGGAAGTAGAAATAGGCTGGCAATGGTACTCCAGCTCATAAAGTAAGGTCAGGTCACACTGGCATATATAAATATATACAGGTCCGGCAGTGGCTCAGTCAGTAGGGGCTTGGACTGGGAGCTGTAGGGTTGCCGGTTCAAGTCCCGGACCAGACCTAAAATATCGAGTGTGGACTGCTACTTGGAGAGGTCCCAGTTCACCTCCTGGGCCCTGCCTGCCATGGTGCCCTTGAGCAAGGCACCGGACACCCCCCTTCCCCCCTCACTCCATTGCTCCCCGGGCGTTGTACAATAGCTGCCCACTGCTCCTAGTACTAGACTCCTGGTACTAGGATGGGTTAAATGCAGAGGCCAAATTTCACTATGTGTGACCATTAAAGAGGGTTTCATCCCTCCCTATTCTATGGAAAGGTGAGCTCCTTCGGGAAATCGTATGCATTTATTTTTGGAGTTTTGGTGCTGAATTCAAATTTGTTTGGATTTGAGATACACATTTGTGCCATTTGCAGCTATCTTGACTATACGGACCAACTATGTCATCCATCTCCACATAGGGTTTTATAGTGGACCAAAATAAAATAAAGACATTCAAAATATTGCTGTGAACTGAAAATAAATAAAAACAATGTAATTTGTACATAAACAATATTGCCTGGTTAAGATGTTTTTAAATATTAATGTAAGATTGAATAAATTAATTATAACCCTGTTCCCCTTCACTATATTTTGCAAGGAGGTGCAAATTAACTTCACAGAGCCACTCTCAGTTGTAAACAGGCATTCATGGTGCGTTCACACCATGTCAACAAGGTGGGAAGAAGAGCTTGGGAGTAGCCTTTTTTTACAATGCATGTGTGCGCTTCATTTTAGATAATGGAACCAAGCAGGCCATGGATATAATCTTGTTGTTAGTTTCGTTTTTTCTTAGCCTACATAAAAAAAAAATTGGGTCAGGTTTTATAGGGCCTTTAAAGGGTCCGTACCATTGTGTTTATGATATAAATGTTAAGTGTCGATCAGCTGCTCTATCAGGGTTTATTAGAAACAGGTTTGCATTGTTTTAACCTTATTGCAGAGAGGATGCTGGGCCTTTGTTAATATTAAGTAAAATAGTTACACTTTAAATAACTTTTTATTAAATTCAGCGGAATCATCTTTTTATGCGTGCCCATACATTTGGTCACTGAGAAAACCTACATAAATGTTTAGTGGGTAATGTTGAATGATTTTAAGGATTGATCTTGGATTAGTTTATCATATACCTATCTGGCCAGGTGGTAAGTTCCAGTTTAAGGAACTAAACAGGTACAATCACCTTTATTATAGTAGTGGAGAAAAGAGGCGGCAGCTTGCTGTGCAGCTGCTGCTTTTTTTTCTCCGCTTAATTAAGTTTTGTTTAATTTTATCATTGACCTTGGAGATTGTATCTCATAAAAAAAAGTTTTATTTCGGTTTCTGTGAACTATAACCCCAAATTATCTACAGTTCTGTTTACTTATGAATACCTGTTCAAAAATAGGGTCTTGGGTTTTAAAAGTTTTGTGAGTAAAAGTACTAATATTTGCTTATACATGCTCATAATTATCTATCACTACACACCAAGCGTTAAGAGCAAAAACAGCAGAATAAATAATGAGTTCGCCCAATTTAGAAAACAAACACAGCCTTTTTCCTTTGGGGAATATGCAGTACACTTATTTGATTATTTGCAGTAATAGCCAGCCAAAAAGCAAAACCACTTTAAAATGCAACAAATAAGAAACAAAGGCAAAAAAGGCATTATATAGGACAATGGAAATGGAGTAAGACAAATAGCTCATTAAGCCCCTTCACTCGATAGTTGTTCTTCCTATGCACTATGTCAAAACTAATGGCAAAAACACCTGAGCAAAACACATATCAAGGTTTCAAGAAAAGGAGCCCATTTATTTATTGTCACTGGCCTCCTTTCTCTTTCTTTCTCTCTCCAAGGTGCTTTACTTTTGCCTTATAAATCTAACCGAGGTGAGGCATTGGCACAGAGTTGGATGTGGCAGATTGAACTCGGCTCAAGTCTCCAATCATCAACCAATCACAGATTCTGGTGCATTTTATCCAGAGGAGTAGCTTTTGTGTATACAATATAACTACTAATAATACAGGAAAACAAACAAATACGAGGTACAAAGTGTAACACGAATAGGAAAAAGACATCAAACGAAGCAAGAGTTAAACATTTCTATCATGCACACATTCAGCAATCTTGTGTAATGTCTAGTGGTGCAGAGTGCTGCAGTCTTCACACCAGGCAGCTGTAATTTTCTCCGACATATGCTGTGAAAATGACTTGAACATTATGCAGGGACTTTTACTTCGTCCATCACAATGAGAGCTGCACAGTTTCTCCACTGTCCCCTGCTCTCTAAGAGCCTTCGAAGGGGACAGAGGTGTTGGCACATGGCTCTCAAGCCGTGCAGGGAGGCATCTTTGGATGGGAATGGTGATAGAAACCTTGTGGTGATGTTTGCTGTTAGCCTATTGTGCTCTGCTGGACAGCCATTTTCTCACCAATTTGACACGCATGGCATTTTGTTATCTGGCAAGCATGTCCTAGAGTTAGAGGAGTAGATTACTCTCTGAATGTCGAGGAGGGATATTGTCTCCCGCAGTGGCGAGCCGTGACTTTTATACCTAGGCCCTCTGACCCCCCCCCCCCTTCCTTCGAAAAGAAAAAGAAAAAAGAAGAGTTATTACGTCACAGCGTATACTTCAGCGGAATATCAGAACAACGGCCCGGGGTGCAAAACGCATCAATGACAGCGACCCTCTACCACACAAAACAACACCATTTATATAAACACCTATCATGACAGGGCACCCACAGCCAAGTAACAATTAAAAATGAATGAAGTCGGCACGGCGGCCCACATTGAAAATGACTCAGGCCTACCTCTGATGATCAAATCACTTAAACACAAAGTCCATCCTCCTGTCCTTTTGGATGAAGCCCTTGATGGCGGGGTCATGCAGCTGATCCTTTGCCACTCCAGTTTATCATTGTAACTCAATCTTGAAAATGCCTCGGTTAATAATTTCGCAACGATGTCATCACTATCACTGACGTGAGCCATCATGAACAAATTTATGCTAATCAGAAATCTATCGATCATAAATCTTAATCTATCGATTAGATTTATGATTCGAAAATTATAAAAGTAGGGTAGACATGTGCATATTATCCGGCTGAACAACACGTGCATTTATCTAACAGGTTCGTTTTCCACAGACCTTATTTCGAGCTATTTTCCAAAACCCAATGGAAAAAAATCCCGTTGCTTTGTTTACGAGGGAACCAGCAGCTTACTTCCGGATTTTAGGACGCGTCACTGCACCACTTGCATAGACTTCACAGCGGGCGGAACTTGTCATAAAGTCCGCGAAAATAAAGCCCACCCATTTAGAGGGAAGATATGATTGGTCAATTGTACTGTCATTTGACATTACTCTCTCATTCAGTTACTATAGCGGGCCCTCTGTGAATGTACAGCAGGACCAACAAGCTCTCCCGTCTTCACAGTAACTCGCAGAGACGGCATTTAACCCTTCACATTCCAACAGAAACTGAACAGGCAGATTCGAAGGATTTATTTCTTTGGAAATGTTATTTAAATACAATTAAATCAAGTTATTTAGGTAAAACTAATGAAAAATATAAAAAAAAAAATATAAAAAAAAATATATTAAAAAAAATGTTTTTTTTTTAATGTTTTCAAATATTTATTTTTTAGAATATCTTAGGCCCTCAGAGAGGGCCTAGAGGGCCCTGACGGCTCGCCACTGGGATCAATTGACCCCTTAGATGGGGCAAGTTACGTCACAAGACGATTTTTTAAGAAGTCATATTTTCATGACCATTTGTGATATATGCATTCTTTTTATTTGTATTGACATAAGAAATCTTGATATAACGGTTGTTGTTGTCATTTGACTAGAGGACAACATTAGTAAACATTGGCTCATCTTACCCCACTCTCCTAGAAAACTAGCTGTTTTCACCATAAGGCTCTGAGCCCAACCTCACAGTGAGAAGGATTCTGAATTTAATCTCTTAGCAAAACAAAAAAAAACACTTTTGGTCAGATCTCAAAACACATGTGGCCCTAATTCTCTTTCGTAGAATACATTTCACCCTGTGCCTCAAAAAACGCCAGTGTATAACACTGTTCATGTAACATGGTATTCTATCATGAATTATTGCCAAAGCTGCCTGTGTTATTACTCCTGCTGTGTCATTACAGTGATGTCATTGAAGTTAATGACAAGGTTGTTTTTATGGCACAGCACTGATAGAGCACAGTGGGTTTAAATCAAACATTAGCTTTCTATGTGGCTGTATATAATCATAATCAATTAAATAAAACATGTATTTATCAGCATTAATACCTGTGGCAATAGGATTGGGAGTTTGATCTGACTAACACTATAAAGAATAGATATATTTCAAATAAACCTGCAAATTGAAATTCAGCAGTATACCGTTTTTAAAACCTTCACTTTCTGTTGCAGTAGTCCCACTCATTTAAAACCTATTAATAGTTTAATATAGTTTATTGTATGAATTGTGTTGGTCTCTTACAGAACACCTCCACACTGTCCTTTAAGATGTTTTTTTAGCTTTAGAATTTACATTTTCTTCAGCCTCATAAAACCCTGTTTTTTTGTCTTTAACTTGCCTCCCTCCCTGTCTATAAGCGTGTCAGCTAGCTTGCCCTCTGCAGCAGATCCCAATCTTTATTCTGACAAATCTCAGAATAAGGGCTTCCGAGAGCAGTGTGTCTGGCACCGCATGCACTACGGGTTTCCTGTAATGCTGCATCATATGAGCCATAATAAACTCAAACTGAGCTAATGTTGGAGCAGAATGCAGAACACATCTGCATACAGACAAGGAAGCAGAGAATAACACTCTAACATATGGCCCACAAAAATGTATGCATGCTATTGTGTATGCAGGCACATTTTCTCTACAACAGGCAGTATATTTTCCTCATACTATTGTCAGGGAAATTAGCATATCATCCTATAGTAAATATCTACTGGATTTTCTCCAAGAAACACACAGAGAAGAAAACAAATGTTAAAGCAAAAACAAACGTGCCGGGCAGAGAGACAGATGAGCAGGTGCAAATATTGCCAACAAAGAGGCCAAACAGAGAAGGCAGCGTCAAGCACATGGAAGCATTTGTGCGAAACCAGAAATATTTAGAAGGCTAAAAACAGTGGTGGCACTTAGACTCCACATCCATCACAGAGGAGACTGCTGTGTTTGTCCAAAGGAGAGAGCTGTGCGGGTGTGAGCAGACTGCAAAGTTAACAAGCTAGGTGGCTGGCCAGGAGACCAAAATCTTGTGGATTACACACACACACACACACACACAGGCAAAAAACACAAACACACACAGAAGTCAAGTCCACTTATTGGGAAAATACTGAATGTACTCTTCCAATATCAGAGTAGCACATGATAACAAAGGCCATACGCAGCTGTGTGACAGGATGTACGATTACCTAGAAGAGCATCAGGACTGTTTTAGTACATGCATAGCTATGTAACAACGATTAACATGATGATTCAGCCTCTATGGAGATAGACATATGACAATCATGATCATTTCTGACGTGGGCCTTAGCTAATCTGAACTATACATTGAATACTGCTTTGAACCGGTATACATGTATCTTGTGACTGAATAACACCCTGTCTTGTATATAAAGCATGTGAAGGACACTGTTCTTTGAACTAGTTGTACCATGGTCTGTATGTGATGACTACTTCAATTCTTGCAAGGATAATAAATACATGTATCCTGATATTGAAGCTCAAGCCGGTGACAAGTGATATTTTTCTAACACCACTGTATCAGGATTTCCAATATGGTGGATAAAACTGTTGGGCAGGAAACAGCCAAACAATAAGTAAAAATCCCCTAACACTTTTAGACATTTTATTCAGATTTGAACAAAACACATAACAGCTAATCAAGTTTAATAGCTGAAAAAAGAAGGGGTATTTGCATTATGCATTTTAACCCTATTGCATATACACTGCAGTGGCAGCTATTAACACGATAAAATAAAGAGGACAGGAGGAAATCAAACCCATGGGTCATGTGATTTTATGCTATATGGCTACTTCTTTACATTTCAACTTTCTTTTGTTTAACAAAGTGCTAACTGTTGTGTTGGCTAACATACATTGACTAACATAGGTAGCGTTGCTCGATAAAAAGCAGGAATGTAAATCAAATATTTGTTTTGGCTCTGTTGAAAAGGCCTACAACATATGTAATTGTATTGATGTCATATCATTATTTTGGTTGATGAGTGGTTTGCATGAAACAATAATAAAGCGTATTGAATTGCTAAAATGTCCAACCATAGAGGAAAACAGTCTGCTCTTCACAACCTTCTCTGCTTCTATAAGGCAGTCCTTTTGGATATGCTGTCTTCAAAAAACGACTTCTATCTATTTAATTTACTGCTACTTGCTACCCATTTTTAACAGCAGTTATGTTTTAAAAATAATAATAATGCTTCCTCAATCACATTATTTGTAAACCGCATGAGGAAACATTTTATCTGTATCTGCAAAGTTTTAAATTGTTTATATTGACTGTATCTGCTAACAGGAAACAGAAAGCCAGTTTTCACTCCCTGAGGCACACACTAATCTCCTAAAACCCAAAGTAGCATATTGAGCAATAAAAAACACTGTTATTGACTAAATTAACACAGGAATCGATGTTTAAAAAGAAAATAGGGAATAACCTTGGAACATCATATTTTTTGTAGGATGCTATGGATATGGATAGGTTTATTTTTTGATTGGGAACTAAGCTGAACAAGTACGTTTTATTTTTATCATGTTCAATTGATGTTACCAAGTGTGTTGATTTATGTTCAGCACAATGTTTAATGAATCTTTTTAAATGTGATCCCAGGAAGACTAAATGTGCTTTAGGGCACAGCTAAAGATAATCCTAAAATAACTGAACATAAACAAATTAAATGCATCTCCTTAAGAATAAACACTTGCATAAAGTATGTTATACTCTATCATGGTTCTATTTGGGGGACCCAATTTGATTAATTTACTTATATATCCTTGTCCTAAGTGTCAAATTGAGAGAATACAATTACTATGCATGCAACACAGAGCTTATGCTATTACTCTTTTATGAAGTTAATTAGAGGTTTTTTGCAACAATTCTACAAGAATTACTAATGGGTCTTCGTCCAAGATATTAACTAGGGGAAGTTATTTTCCTCAGGCGAGGCTTTTCCAAAAGTTGGATTTTACCTTTTTCTCAAAGCACATTTTCTCCATTACAGCTACAAACTCAATTACTATTCAGAAATGTGCTGCATTAAACATTGAATTAATTCCCAAAATATCATGTTGCCACTTTCAAATATTGTAATTAATTGTTTTACTGCAAGAACTAAAAGAACTCTTGAAATAAAGCTGCAGTTGCAACACCATTTAGACAGTAAGAACAATTTAGTTTCAGGGACCATATCACTTTATTCAAAATGTTGTATTAAAAATATTTTTTGGGATGACATGCGGTAAATTGTCATGGGCTGGATTCAAACTCAAGTCTTCCACATGGAGACCAAGCCCCATTATATAGAATATATATACAATTGTGTTCTACGGCGACCTGACCATTTCACTTTTGACATATTATACAATTCAACCATGTGCAAAGCCCTTATGTATTCGTTAAAATTCCTTCATTAAAATGTGAATAGATTTTCTATTTGAGGAGACGAGTGCTCTGTATTTCTATTATACTGTATCATAACACGCCTTAGGCTCCAGTAACAAACTCACTAAAGCCTCAACACTCTTTTATGGGGCTCTCATGTGGCACAAGAGGATTTATTTTTTGTTCAAAATCCAGCTCAAGCTGTTGCTTCTGTTTCCAGAAGGTCTCTGAAATGTCACTGCCCTAAGTGCTGAGTTCTGACTGGTGCCACTAAAAGCGTATATTTGTTAGGTTACAGCAGCAACTGTAAAGGTTTCCACTCCCCTCGATTTGCTCCAAAGTTTTCTCTGATAACTTACAAAGCCAAAATATTGCCATCCTTACATGGGGGTTCCAGCAGGACTGAAAAGAGCGAGCATGATTTTCCTTTATTGGTATTTACCTGGAAAAAGCAACTGGAATATGTTATCACCTACCGTCACCTTTTAGGTCGAGATAAAACCCTTTTGAGGTGGTTATGATAATACATCATAGAAGGGACACTGTCTTTTCCAGAAATATGCAGTTGTCAGTTGGTGAAATGCTTTAAATGTTCGTAAAAAGTCAACGTTGGTTAGTTTTTCAAAAATGACAAGCTTTATTGAACTAAGCAGTGAAATGCGTAGCCATGTCTTTTGCAGAAACATGCTCTACAAAAAGTCAAAAGAAGATCGTTTAATATTCACCTTATGGTCCTGTCAAAAGGTTTATGCAAATCCTATCACGGTGTATTGCTTTCGCTCAGGACCATTGGATTAGTCACAGTTTTCTTGCCTTTTCCTGACATTGGCAGATATTGTTTTGAACATTTTATAAAATTAAATCCCTCACGTCACCTTTTATTGATTTTTATTCTACCTTTGCCTGCATGGAGACATTTGCATCTGACTGTAATGTCATTCACTTCAAACGCTATTATATACAATAAATATGTTTACAAATAACGGAGAAAGAGAAGGAGTCACTGAGCTTTCTGGACCCTTAAAGAAAGACGGGAGACCAGTGGCGAGCCGTCAGGGCCCTCTAGGCCCTCTCTGAGGGCCTAAGATATTCTAAAAAATAATATTTGAAAACATTAAAAAAAAAACATTTTTTTTATATTTTTTTTTTATATTTTTCATTAGTTTTACCTAAATAACTTGATTTAATTGTATTTAAATAACATTTCCAAAGAAATAAATCCTTCGAATCTGCCTGTTCAGTTTCTGTTGGAATGTGAAGGGTTAAATGCCGTCTCTGCCGTTACTGTGAAGACGGGAGAGCTTGTTGGTCCTGCTGTACATTCACAGAGGGCCCGCTATAGTAACTGAACGAGAGAGTAATGTCAAATGACAGTACAATTGACCAATCATATCTTCCCTCTAAATGGGTGGGCTTTATTTTCGCGGACTTTATGACAAGTTCCGCCCGCTGTGAAGTCTATGCAAGTGGTGCAGTGACACGTCCTAAAATCCGGAAGTAAGCTGCTGGTTCCCTCGACTCGATAGATTAAGATTTATGATCGATAGATTTCTGATTAGCATAAGTTCGTTCATGATGGCTCATGTCAGTGATATTGATTACATCGTTGCGAAATTATTAACCGAGTCATTTTCAAGATTGAGTTACAATGATAAACTGGAGTGGCAAAGGATCAGCATGACCCCGCTATCAAGTGCTTCATCCAAAAGGACAGGAGGATGGACTTTGTGTTTAAGTGATTTGATCATCAAAGGTAGGCCTGAGTAATTTTCAATGTGGGCCGCCGTGCCGACTTCAGTCATTTTTAATTGTTACTTGGCTGTGGGTGCCCTGTCATGATATGTGTTTATATAAATGGTGTTGTTTTGTGTGGTAGAGGGTCGCTCTTCCGCTGAAGTATACGCTGTGACGTAATAACTCTTCTTTTTTCTTTTTCTTTTCGAGGGAAGGGGGGGGGGGGGGGTCAGAGGGCCTAGGTATAAAAGTCACGGCTCGCCACTGATGATCCGCATCAACATTGAGCCATCTTGGGGGTAAATGAACAATTTATAAGTGTTGTAAATGTGTTATGTCTTGTCAAAATTAAAAGCATATTCATTAAATGTCCTTAAAGATGACTTGTATGCCTTGTGATTGAATGGATAGAACAGTATGCCACATTAACTTAAACCCTAAAGGCTTGGCCTCTGTAGACTGCACCTAAACAAGCGGCTTATTCGTAGAGGTTTGCATGCCTTCCATACTGCTTTTCAGTATAGGACCTATATTTTGATTTGTTTTTCATTTTGATCCTATCAATTCCCAACAGGAACACAACAGGTTCTGAGTTTTGAGATATCTGTGCGTGTCGACGCCTCTGTGACCTACGTTTATTTGAAACACCAGCAGACACCTGCATGTTGGCAAATGATTTTTCCAACCGAGAAAGCATCCAGTTGTGTGTGTGTGTGTGTGTGTGTGTGTGTGTGTGTGTGTGTGTGTGTGTGTGTGTGTGTGTGTGTGTGTGTGTGTGTGTGTGTGTGTGTGTGTGCGTGTAACTGTGAGCATTAACCTTTCCTGACACATCGGTTTCAGACTGGCACTGATCTCCCCAGACACTTTTGTTTTGCCAGATCTTCTGCCACTATTGGACAAAAACATGTTGGCCAACTTTAGCTGTAGGTTTATGAAGACATCAAATATTCAGTCCAAATGTTCAGCTGGGTTTAAAGCTGTGTCTCATAATTGTTTCTCACGTAAAGTGACTCAGTTAGGAATTGGTGGAGAGCAAATGTGATGTTTTTCCATTTTGTATTCAGCATTTACAAGCAATAAAAACATTCAAGCCACTGGCATGACCCAAAGGCATAAGTAGTGATAGTACATGTTTTATAGTGTCACGATGGAGCACAAATCAAGCTGGGAGAGTTGATGTTCCAGAAATGTACAATCAAACAACCTTCCAAATGTTTCATCATCTTCCTTTTCTTAAAGGAAGTACTGATTTAAAACAGAAACACAGGGAGTCAGATTCCGACTGCGACATTCACAAACAGACCATGAAGGGAAAACATCAGTGCTGAGCTGTTCCCGTCCTCTTTAGGGAAGAGAGAGTAATGCCGGGAGACAGCCTGAGAGTCAGAGATGCACTGAAGGGTGTCAATATAGTACAAAATTGAATTAAAGTATAATTAGGGAAATCATTACCTGTCACATCTGCACTTGGGGGATTTGGTTAATTTACTGAACAATCCTTCAGCGAGTGGACTGCGTCTTAGAAGATTTGTATGTCAAGGGTGACTGAGTGGTTGTGAGTGGTAGAGGATGAATTCATAATGCAGTCCTTAATAATGGATCACCCATTAAATTTGTTTTAAAAGTGGTTATGAGGTGTAAAAGATGGCAAAGTTGGTCCTTACCGAAGCTTTTCCGATCCTTTGTTTAAACATAAAGCATAATTGTGAAGGGCAATGCCTTGCTGTATGCCTTGCTCTATATGCTTTTATAGAGTAGCCTAAACCCAAATTATAAACTTCCAGAAATGTTCCAATATGACTACTCGGAATGCCACAATCTGTACGTGTCATTATTGCCAAATATTTCTATTTTGAGACAGACCTGGCCAAGAGGACGGCATTGAAACATAGTTGCAACAGGATATGCAAAGAGCATAGCTAAAACATCAGACATTTGTAGACTTTTGAGAGAACACAGCCCCTAGTGTTGTTTGATTGGTACATACTTATGTAGATGTAAGGATGAAGCAAACCAAGAAGAGATGTATATTTCAAAGTCAACAAATTTGAAAAGCTGCTTTAAAGGAACTGAATAGAAAGGAACGTTGAAGGAATTAAAGGGTCTGTAAAACACAATAAATAACATTACCATCAGAATAGAAACGTTCCAATGCTTTGATAAGTTATCACAAAGACTAGTTGGTAAATAACAATGGTCCAAATGTAGAACCCTGAGGTATGTCCATTGATAAAGGAGCAGAAACATTTATCTATAAAGATAGAGCAGGAAAAAGCAAATTGGCCACATTTTAGAACAAGTTTAGTATGGCAAAAGCGGTTCATAGCTTCTCTAGATAAGGCAATACTGTGGACTATATTAACCGAAGAGACATATTCAAATGTAATAAAGCATTGGCCATTAAACTTATAGGTTATAAAGATGCTTTTGGATATAAATCTGATCTCGGTCACATTGTTGCTTGCTACACACAGATCATTTTCAGTCCAAACAAAGTAGCTACACACAAGTTACATGACCGCAATTAGCTACAGAGGGTCCCTCCGGGGGAGAGATTTATGAGCAGGTGCATGTTTTTGTGTGTTTATTTGTATGTGTGTGTGTAATCTTGAAAGTGCTGTACAGGGGCAAGACATTAGGTTGTGTGATGCTATTATTTTCACAGAGGAGCTTCATTTGTTGCTCCTTCTCAAGTAATTAATGTATTCATGCTGGATAAAAATAAAACCCTTGTGAGAATATTAAGGCAGGGGAGGAAGCTGGAAGGGTGTCAAAACATCTTCTGGTCGCACTGCAGAGCCGCATCCACTTACAAACACAGAACATTTTACTTTATGGGTTCTTAGTGGTGGTGATAAATATTATATGTATATAACATGTTATATTTGGCAGAATATGGAAATTTATTTTGGGAAATTAACAAGATCTTAAATCTGGATTATTGATGTTTACCCAAATTGCTCTTTTTGATTTGTACTGTAGTTAACACCAGCAAGATTACCAAGTTAAGATGTGTATATGTTTCATGGAAGCTAAAATTAAAAAATGCATTAAGAAAATAGTAATAAGTGAGAGGCATGGGAACCTGGTAAGCAACACCTCATCCAGTGAAAGTAAGCGTAATTGAAAACAAAATGTTCAAAGTGCACATTTGCATGCATTATTGAATAACCAAGGGTAAGGATACGACCAGTGTGCGACCTGTGGGTAATGATGCAACATCAAATAAAAAAGGTCTGGAAAATATGACCTTCAGTCGGTGAATTATGAGCGAAAACAACTACGAGTAAGAAAAGGAAAATCAATTCTTCATTTGAAAGCATTTGGTTTTTCTCTTATCCTTTGCACTAATACATCAACATACTATTTTAAAAATACTTTCAATTAACTGCTAAATTAGATTCTAATGCACTAAATCATTGAAGGTGCCACAACCCACTAAACCAGAGTGTGTGGCCCTGCAATTATAAAACATTGTTTTACTGTTTAAGGTATCAGGCTTGGGAGATAGAGTGGGTTGTTGAGTAAATTGTGGCAAATAGTGTTCATGAGCATGACACTAAACCCCAGGTTGCTCCCCATGAGGAGAGCCAGCACCTTGCATGGCAGCTCAGCCGCTATCTGCCTTTGAATGAGAGGCAAAGGGCTTTGTAGAAAAGCACTATATAAGTGTTCACCATTTATCTTCTCACACTTCTTATGATTTTCTTTATTTTTTCCACATCTCCCTGGTCTGAGTTGTGACAGCTCAGGTCCCCACAGCCTCTCCTGGTGTCAGTCATTTTCCAGCAGCCCCCTCAAATCACAACATTCCATTTATTTGGTAAGTGTTTGTGATCACATGTAATTTGGTTTTGTCTGCACTGTCCCAGTGTTGATGGCAGCTGATGAGGTCTTAGAGAGCCAAGCCTTTTATTCTCCCGAGAGCTTGTCCCAAAACAGCATCTGGCCATGCCTCACAGCCAAACACACACACACACACATACACACACACACACACACACACACACACACACACACACACACACCACACACACACACACACACAGTCTGTCCCACAAACTGCCACACACACGCTGAATATACTATATTTAACCAGTGCAGTCCTTTTCAATGCTGCATTATCTCTAACCACTCGTCCATCTGCAGCCATTCCATTAAATCTCACTGCAGTCTGTTGTCTGCTGTTTAAAATCTCACTGTTGTGTAATTTCAGCATTGCAGAAACATATGGTCTCTATTAAAATGATGATTTTATGATGTTCCATATGAAAATCTCAATCAATTCATAACTATAGCTTGAAAAGGATTCTTATAAGACACATTGGAGATGTTATTTTAGGCGCTTTCACACCAAGTACTTTTCCCAGGAATAGTTACCGGAACTTAGTTCCCCAGAACTTTGATTTCCTGGAACTATCTAGTAAATCGCGTTCACACCGGAATAAGTCCCTGAGAGAGCCACTGACGTCACTTCTTCTTCTTGTATACTGCCACCTGAAGTCCCCGGCCGGAAGTCCCCGGAGTTGGGGACTGGCGAGTAAATCGCCAGAACGCCGACACCTCCTCATCTCCACCTCTCCCATTTTTCTTTTGTGTTGCCATAAGTTAGTCTCTCTCCGTTGGTGCGCTGGGCTAATGCTAATGCTAATAATGCTGATGCGAGCAAAGAAAATGGCGGCTTCACAAAAACTTTTCTGAGTTTTACGGGGCGTGGTTTGCAATTCGCCCAGCCAATCAGAAATTGGAACCTTTTTCTCCCGAGGAAAGTACCACCTCTCTAGCAGGGACTGAAAAGGGCTGAAAAGGTTTGCATAAAAAAGTTCTAGTTCCAGATATTTTTGGTGTGAACGCAAAATCCCAGGAACTATCGGAACTATTCCTGGGAAAAGTACTCCGGTGTGAAAGCGCCTAATGTGTTCATGGCTTTCGGATGTCGTTCAAAAATAAATAACTACCATAAGTCTATTCTATTAAGATTCTGATAAATGTTCAACCTCAGCCACCATATATCACATATAGCCTGCGGCAAATGAGAGAGCAATACTCACAATTTGTTAAGGTAATAGTCTCTGGGATTTCGGAATTATTATTTCATTTATCTGGTATGACTACAGAACATAATTAGTGTGAGGAGAGGAGAGAAAAGGAGGTTACATTCAATGCTATCAAGAACAAATATTAGTTAACCAACCAATGAAAATCTTCTTTCCACAGATTAAGTTTGGAAGTCGTTATAACTTAACGCGTCAGATTCTCCCCGATAATGTTTGTGGATCATAACGAGGTCATTGAGATCTAATGTGAGCCAACAATGACCGTATAATGACTGCAAACATCTTGCGCAGCACAATTGAAGATATTTACCTCATTATTCCCTAGCCCATTATATCACCACTCACCATGCATGTGAAAAACGTACTACTGCCGGTTCGTTCTTATTCCTTTTGTCAGCAAATAACAGGAGAACCATGGTCCAATGTTCCTGAAACTAGGTTGAAGGGTATAGGATGGGCAAACAAAGAAGCAATTATATTTTCGATTGATTCTGAATTCTAGAATGTGTGTGCCAAACACACACATTGTTTTTTGCTTATGGAAACAGCCTTCTGGTTAATTAATTGGAATATTTATTTTGTTTTTGCAGTTGGGGGCAGCGAAGTAACGGTAAA
The DNA here is from genome assembly GCA_031216635.1 of Dissostichus eleginoides. Taxonomy (NCBI): domain Eukaryota; kingdom Metazoa; phylum Chordata; class Actinopteri; order Perciformes; family Nototheniidae; genus Dissostichus; species Dissostichus eleginoides. Next base: position 13,185,645 of record CM062270.1, on the reverse strand, counting down.
TACAATCTTAATGTGCGATCACGATATTTTCTATTTACACAGCAAGCAAAATGGGGCAACTTAAGCAAATATTTTGAGCTTTGTTTATTGCAGTCTGATGAATGCAAGTTCAATGGCCACTCCCTTCAAGCTCTGTTTCCTGTTTGGTCTCCACCAACTCCTTTCTTTAATAGCTTTTTTCATATTTTCAATTTAGTGCAAGACCACTTTTACACATAAAATAACTGCCTAGAGCAGCTGGACATGAGGATAATTAGAGGTGTGTGAAGGACAAGGGTACGCAAAAACTAGGAATGCAGGTAAAGGTTGACAAAAATAAGGATTTGATTTAACCGAAATATATATACTGTTTTTAGGACGGGTAACAAAATCAATTAGGATGAAAAAAAGGTGAATTATTTATAATATAAAGAGATACAATCTAGAATTTTGCATTAATTAATAAACATAAACTTACCAAAATGGGTGACATGCTGTAATAGTGAGTCAGGTATTCACTAAATCTTCCAGATTGTTGAAACAATGTTGCAACATGGGTGACATGCACACACACACACACACACACACACACACACACACACACACACACACACACACACACACACACACACACACACAGCCTTCCACAACAATCACTAATTTTAACAAGATTACGTGCACTCAATCTAGTAAAATGGTTGGTTGTGAGGCTTGTAGCTTTCACAAGATGTAAAAACATTGCTCTGTGGTGTAAAATCAAAACCAAAAAGAGCTACAAGAGGCTACAACGCGCTGCAGATAGGAACTACAGAGCTGGTGATACATTTCTTCATCATAGAGATGAGCAACATTACATGAAGTCATTTGATCCACGATATATATATATATATATATATATATATTGTAACAATGATTGATGCCTTGATACTTTATTTTTTAAGTGTAGGCTGAAACAATTAGTTGATTGACATAAAGTACATTGACAACAATGTGGATAATTAGTTATTTACGCAAGCCATTTCCCAAGCAAATGTGAAAATAAGGTGCTTTCAAAAATGTAATTGAATCTCAGTTTAAGAATGATGGAAGCTATATTGGAAATTAGAATTCAATGCCCGGAAATTGTTTCCAAATATACAATAGTAGGGGTACACATTTAGAAACATTTCCAGAAAGACATTAGTCTGATTAAAAAAGTACATGTTTTATTTTGGACTTTACCCCTCTTTTCAATAGTAAAAATGGGAGCAAATCATGTCTTAAATGCACTGTTGACTTTTTACCAGACTGCCAAACGGACTGATTGTACGAAGCCATTTGCAAACTCTAATGGCAGTTATACTCACAATGGGTGAGCAATAGCAATCCAATTAGGCTTGTATACAATATGTTCGCTGGACGGAGAGGATTGGAGCAGAACTCTTGGGTATTTTAGCTGGACGCTGCGCAACACTGGAGGCTGTTGGCTGAGGTCATTTATCAGCAGCTAGCCGCACAGGCAGAGTCTCTGTTTTTTTTCGGTAAAAAGTCTCTCTATCACTGGTGAATTGTTTGCTTTTCTTTCCCCAGGAGGGAATGAATTGTCCTTGACCCCCAACCCCCCCCCCCTGCAAATGCAGACCAGCGTAAAAGGAGAATAACTAAAAAGGTAAAAACAGAACAGGGAGGAAAACATTACAAAGTTTATACAACGGGTAGTGCAGGCCAAGCACTCTGCATGGTCAGATAAGCATTCTTACCATGTTTTATGAGACCCTTAACAACATTCAGCCATGCTGGACAACATTTTAACTGGTTGTGAAGCTAAAAACGTTAGCAATGGTATAATTTAGGGAGATAAGTAACCATTTTTCTTCTGTCTATTTTATATACACTACATCAAAGGCATACTTTAGATAGTAAACATTTTATTTAAAGCATTGAATAGGAGAGTCATTTTGGTTTGCATATTTTACTGTATCTTTTCAATTTGACTTATCTATACTTAATTTCCGAATGTTTATTATTCCAATGGCATTTCCCTGAGACAACAATCCACCGATGACTAAATTACACAACTGTTTAAAAACATCTCAATCATTTCCAAAAAGGACTGCGTTGATAAAATCCCAAGCTAAATTATGTGCAAACATTATTAAGAGCAGAGCAGCACTGCACACATAAAAAAATCAAACATAACAATTTAATAAAAAGGAATAAACAACAAATGGATTACATAAGACAGACTTGTGAGTCAGCAAATATAAACAATTACTTACTTATGCTGGAGTCATGGCAGGATAAAGATCGTGTAAAGAGGGTTGTCAGACTTTTATCCATTCCTCCAAAGCAGAAATTACGGGGTTTACTAACTTATTAAATTAGACAATACTTTTACTATATGTATTTTGTGATAGCTATTTGATGATTACTAGTAATAAAAAAATATGTTCTGGATAAAGTACCGTCGTAGTATTCTCAGCATCTTACATTGTCTTTATGCGCACTGTAAAAGGGTGAAGCAACATTGTTTCAACAATCTGGAAGATTTAGTGAATACCTGACTCACTATTACACCCACAACCAGTGACATGAAATATATTATGGACAAGAATATACATGCTAAACAGTCGACATGTTGGAGTTTGCACTTGTTAGACCACTGTTGTCTCCATCTATAAAATGAAATAATTTGTACCATTTATACACGTGTATTTCAGTCTCTGAAGTTAATGGTTTTCCAAGTGAAGTGGCCACATTTGCAAATAACAATTTTGCTCCTGCAAATGAACCCGACTCCCTGATGATGTGAAAAAGTATACGAGCCTTAACAAAGAGGAACAATTTGACAAGGGCCCCCTATCATATCATAGACACACACGCATGCACGAGCGCACACAAACACAACGTCTGTCACTGCATTCCTGACTGAATATGTTAATGTCAGAATCATTCAATGAGAGGCGCAACAACAGGGAGAGGCTGAGCATCTGGGGAGGCAGTGCGGAGAGGAATGAGCTTCTCCCTCTGACTGACACATTTTATTAATATTCTTTCCTCTCTCTCAGACTTTCTTTTTATTCCAGTATACTATATTTGCACCAATTGGTATGTCACATCTACGGCATGCATTTTTGCACGAAACAAATGAAAACCAATGACAACGAAATACATAAGAATCTTTAAAAGAACATACCTCAAATGTGTACATGAGAAGATATAGATATAGGATATAGCTTAAAATGTATCATAAATAAAGACTAAAAATGCAAAACCTATGCATTGATTTCTTCCAAAACACATATTTATGTATTGTACGAGGCAAAGTGTTCTTGCATGCTTTGAATATTGCAGGGTTAATATTAGAAATGTTCTCTCTAGAGAAAACTCAATGCAGTCTTATATAGCTGAGATGCAATAGCAAATATATTTTATATAAGCAATGCTGCCTATAATGGAAAAGTAAACCTTATTCAGTAGGCAATTCCATTCCCTCTGAAAGACATTTGCTATTTTGTTAGGAGACCGGCTTGAAAACAAATTTGAAGAAACAAGACTTCAACAAATGATTATACTACGCAACAACAAAAATGTGTTATTTTTGCAACATACTGGCCCATACACTACATTTATAGATTTACATATTGTCAATACGGTCATGTGAACACATATTGTATATATTTCTGTATAACGGGTTAACACGATGTCTTCAAACATCTGTTTTCATATGGGCTGATGACAGGTGAGATTGGAATGTGCAGATATTTCTGTTATTTATGTATTTTCACGCAGCTTAATCCACACTTTCTCCTCACAACTCAAGTTGCAGATTTTTCACACATCCACAACCTCAGAAATAATGAACTGCTAGTAAAAATAAAACACATGCCCCTAAACTTACATGAATAAATCTGCTTATTGGCAGGAAGAAGAATATAACTACATGGAAAAAAGGCTCAATTGTAGTCCTTTCTTTACTTCAATAACAGGGAGGCGTGTGGCGCAGTGGATAGAGGCTTGGTGTTCGGATCAAGGGGTCACAGGTTCAAACCCCACTGCAGTCAGCATGTCGTTGTGTCCCTGGGCAAGACACTTCACCCCAAATTGCTCCTGTGGGGATTGTCCACAGTATGAGTATGTAAGTCGCTTTGGATAAAAGCGTCTAACAAATAAACATAGTGACGTCCCTATGTAACATTTGCACTCCAATTGACTAGCGTTATAAGCAGAGTTGGGTGTAACGCGTTACTGTAATAATATTACTTTTGTCGGTAACGGAGTAGTGTAACGCGTTACTTTTATAATTCAGTAATCACACTACAGTTACTAACATTGCCCCGACACGCGTTACTTCGTTACTTTTATAAAATCAGTCATAATCATACGGAGCCCCTAAAGGGACATGGAAAAAAAAAAAATAAAGAGAGAGAGAAAAAAAAAAAGTCAGTATAACGGTTTAAGAGACATAAAAAAAAATATGAGAAACAAAATAAAGTCAGGAAAACGGATTAGTTTCTCGTGCGCACGAGAAACGAATCCGTTTTCCTGACTTTATTTTTTTTCTTAAAAAAACTTTTTTTTTTTTCTTAAAAAATAAAGTCAGGATAACGGATTAGTTTCTCGTGCGCACGAGAAACCAATCCGTTATCCTGACTTTATTTTTAATCCACTTCCTATTAACCAGTGCGCCAAGGAGGACGTGGAGCACACAGTAGACCAACATTTCAATGCAGACTTGTATGTATACGTTTTGAAATTACAGTGGAAAGGTATATTTTAATCTCGGACTTCCTTATAAGGACATTACGGTCCTGCTTGCACTTCGTCACCGTTACATTCTCTCCGAACGGCATATTCCGTTCGTATTTTAAGGTAGCATTTTTGTAGCTCATCCAACCCATAAACAATGGCAGGGGAGGTGGACATATTCACGTTCCTGAAAAGTCGAAATATACCCGATAATATCGTCAATCAACTGAAAGATGACAAGGTAAGTTATTCTGCTGTTTACCTGTTGCATGCACTTACAGCTAAATGTAGCATTACACTGTTTTTAGCCTATAGGCCAATTCGTTAGCCTCATTTTGCTAACTTGCTAGTATGGTAACGTTGTTTAAATGTCTCCTGCTTTCTCCAGATCGACATTAACGTCATAAATGTCATGACTGATGAGGAGTTGGGGAAATATATTGAGAGATATGGTGACCGACTTGCACTCCGAGCCTTTTGTCGGCAAAGAACGTGGACAAACGAAACAACAGTTAAGTCGGGAGAACGAACAACAGTTAAGTCATCTCTCATGGAGAAAATAAGAGACAGACTACAGGGAAAAGGGGAAAAGGCAGACCCTGATGTAGGCCCTGGTGTTGGAAATAAACATGCTTCCAAAGACACACGGAGGGTGGAAATAGGATGGCTCAACTTTGAAAAAGGGAAATATTACCAGGTCCGTACAAGACATGGAGGTGGGACACGGCACATGTCAGTCCAGAAAACAATGACCATGGAGGAGCTACTGGATATTGGCAAAGCCTTGTTTTTTCCAAATGGGAAGTCTGCCAAAGGACCGCTGAAAGACTTCAAGTTTGACGTTCGTGATTTTAGTCACTGCCCAGTACCCCTTGAAAACACAGTGCAACAGCTTTACGATCAAACCAAACTACGAATGCTGCGCATCTACACCTGCTCCAAGGAAAAGGATAAAGAAGTTTCTCCTAAGGATGCCACAATAATGCTCTCTGACTCTGACACATCTTCGGACTCGAGCCCACAGACCATAGGCCAATCAAGGTGTGCTATTTTTGTCTTTTTCCACTTTTGTATTCAGTCAAAAACGTATTGTTGTGGAAGTCTTTAGACATAATTGTACTAAACAGGTGAAAACGTTTGTTTGGAATGTGAAACTTCAATTAAAGTACATACAAGTAATATATAGCATATGTGTAGGTGCACTATTTAACTCTAAACAAATATGAAGGTGGCCCATTTCAAAATGTAAGGTTTTTAAATGTGAACATATTTAGTGTAAGCCGATTAACTGCACATTCACCTCTTACCCCCTTTTCCCCCAGATATATCTATTTACTAAATGTAATGTGCAATCCATTTGTAACATAACAAAATCCTAAAAAGATAAATATATCTATTGATTTTCTCAGTCGGAGTAATAGTTGAGTTAGAAGAGCTGCTCGGATGTATAAACATTTATAAATATTGGCTCTTACATTTCTATTCACTTCTTTGCAAATCCAAAACCATAAATTAAAAAAAATGTATTTAATTTCATTTTTAGACCAGTAGAAAGCAGAGACAGTCTGTGAGCAACCAACCTAGGAGATATCATCCCTCGAGGATCGGAACAGATCATCCAGTGCATCACATTGAGAGATCCTCAGATTCAGATCCAGCACCCAACGACTCAGTGCAGGAAAAAAATGAAGAAGTAAGCCTCTGTATAAATTGTGTCATTTTTACAACTACAATTGGTTGATGCAGGAATTTCAAAAGAGCAGTATTGCTTTGAAAATCTCCAACATGTTCAAACATTCAATTTGGCTCTTTTTGAAAACCCTAGACTATATACTTTTAACTGAAATCAGTTTGAACTGACATTTTTCAAACAGTTATTCAACCAAGCATGTCATTTTATCTAACTCTGAAGAAGGATGTATAGAAACTGTTGATTTATGTTGTTGATATGGCCCTCTAGTGGCATTTAGGTATCATCTTAGTGCTTCTCAAAGTGTGGTCTGCGGACCACTGGTGGTCCGTGAACGCCCCCTGGTGGTCCGTGAGTATATTGGTAAAATGTCACATTTGAAATAAATAAATAAATTTAAGTTTTCCGCACTCTCGCGGGAATATCCACAATGGAGCGAGCTTAAGTTTCAAGTTTTCGATTGCATGATAAGCCCGCGCAACACCTTCATCACACTTGTTGCAACTTGTTTGTACCATTTTCAGGCGATTTGTAATCTGTTCCAGAGAAACGATGTGATTTTGGATATTTGTGGAGTTAGGTGGTCCGCGAGTTTTTTTGTATTGGTTAAGTGGTCCTTGGTATGAAAAAGTTTGAGAAACACTGATCTACAGTTGACAACAGCTTAGTTTAGAATAAATCAAGGTGTAGTGTAAAATAATACGAAAATTGGGTGAAGAGACTGCATGATTTTGTTCCAGAAAGCAAAGTTAATTTAATTTTAAATGTAAACCTACATTTATTGAAATGAGTAAAAACATTTGAGATTAAATCAATCACGTGTACAATCACGTGTGTATATGTGTATCAATTAATGTTATTTAATCTGATTATGCATGAATAACCACTGTTATAATGATAACTTTATTCATTTTTTCATTTAATTTTAACTAGACAAGAGAATCAAGCAGACCACCAAGACTTGCCCCTCCTGAGATGATTACCACAGAAGTCATGTCTTCTCCATCTTTGGATGATGCTGGCAGTAATCGTTGTCAATCCAGGAGCAGGCATGCATCTCAAGAGGACTGTTTGTTTCCTGCCTCAAATCAAGATGCAGACGAGTTGTTTGCTGGCGAGTCAGACTCCGCTCTTGCCCTTGCCATTCATGCATCTATGGAAGACTTTGAAGTACAGGTTGGACCTATTTCTGGATATTATGGTGATGATCAGGACGACACTCTTCCCTGGAATCCACATCACCTCAACTCTTTGCAGGTATATTGTAGGAATACGTTTTTTGTAATAGTGTCGCAAAGTGTTACTTTTTTTTAATTTAAAAAAATCATCAAATAATGTTTTTGTCTATAAAATGTCCAAAAAAGAAAAGAATTGCTATTACAAGTTCACACAGCCCGAGCTGATGTCTTAGATGACTTGTTTAGTTCAACCACAATTCAACAATTGAAAGATATTGAGAATATGTGAGATAAAGCATAAAAACATCATATCCAGACCAACAGAATAATTTATGCTTTTACATGAAAAATAAATAGCTGAATTGATGCATTGCTTGTCAGGTTGATGATTATTGTCTGTCAACTAATTTATTCACTTATGAATTTGTAATCACACCTAATTAAAACGTGTTTTTATCTTTCAGCATTCAACACTGAATGACGATGCAGCATCACCAAGGGGATCTGAAAAAGAAGTCCACTATGTGAAATTCAGACGGGTAAACATAGTTCAGGATGTTCTAAATGTCTTCATGGATCCGAAAGTAATGGAAGTGCAACTGATAATGGAGTTAATAAATGAGAAAGCTTTGGACGGTGAGGGGGTCTCAAGAGAAGTGTACTCCGCCTTCTGGGAGCTTTTTTTGCAACAGTGCGAGGGGGAAGATGAGCGAGTGCCCAGACTGCGGCCAGATTATTCGGAGAAGGAATGGCAAGCTGTTGGTAGAGTATGGATAAAAGGATATATGGACCACAATATCATACCAATCAGACTGTCACCAGCTTTCATTTTCATGTTGTCAAGGAGTCAGTTCTGTGGATGAAGAACTTTTGATGATGTCCTTTCTGAGATATCTTTCAGTGACCGAGCGAGAATCAGTTGAGAAAGTGCTAGAGGGAAACCTGGAAGAAATAGATGAGGAGGACTTACTGGACCTCTTTTCACGAATGGGCTCACACTGTCTGCCCTCTAAAGACAAAATACGGGCTGCAATTGTAGTCATGGCGCACAAAGCTCTTCTTCAAGAGCCAAAGTTCAATTGACTGTTTCCACTCCAGTATTCACAATGCTGTGCCGAGGCTATTAACAAAAGAGAGCATAATGGAACTTTATGAGAACAAGAGGCCAACAAACAGGAAAGTTGCCCAGATGATAAAGCCGTCAAATGAAAGCCTGAATCCACAGGAACAGGCAGCCCTTACTTACCTGCTACGGTATGTCAGAAGCCTTGACCAAAGAAACTGGAGATCTTCTTGCGCTTCTGCACAGGGTCCTCTGTGCTATGCAAGGACAGCATTGAAGTTACTTTTAACAGGTTGTGTGGGTTAAGTCGCAGGCCTGTGGCACACACATGTGGAGCAGTTCTGGAGTTGCCATGCACTTACAGCTCCTACCCAGATTTCCGTGCAGAGCTAGACAGCGTCCTGTCCGGTGATTGCTTTACAATGGATATTCTGTAGTGGTTGCAAGGGATCTCATACATTTCACTTTCATATTGGCACTTTTAATCCTGTGGCATTTGCTGACTTGAAAGAAGTTCTACATTTTGCATTTAGCAGCTAAATACTGTTGCTGTTCAAGCATTCAGGTTAAGTGTTTATGACTGACATGTCCAACACGTAATGCATTCAAAGTTGTTTTCCAAACTTAAAATATATTTTACTCTTCATTTTGAAAAACTCCATAGCACCTTATACAAGTTCCATGTATTGCAATTTGAAAAAGGGAGTAAAAACACAAGTATATTCAAAATTGTGTTGTTGAATAGATTCATTATTTTACAGTAAGGTTCTTTTTCTATAAGGATTCTTTCCAGTTGTTGCCAAATTAGTTTACAGAATGATAAGCACACAGTTCTAAAAGTCCTTTCAGCATATAGCTGATGCCTGTGCCAAAACTCTTACTGTAACAATACAATAAAACTGAAACAAGAAACATGTTTTGCATTGTTTTGTTTATTTGAAGCTTTTAACTGTAACAATTGTAATCCATCATTGTTCAATAAAAGGTGGAATTTCTCATTGATATCATCCCTATTGTTTTTCCTATGTTCATGTGTCACCTACCTAATAACTGATGTAAAGGCAGCATATTATTAAATATTATTACTGTCCTATACACAACAAAGTGTCTACTTCCATTAGCACCATTAAGAAAAGGCAATACTCTAATGAAATTCCTCTTATGCAAGTATAAATACATTTCCTGATAAACAATGACAAAGATTATTGTGACTTCCCAACAAAATATCTCGCACAGCAGTGTTTCTAGAGCAGTCACTTCTGTGTAGTTCCAAAATGTTTGAACCTTGAGAATGAAAACAGTAACACTAGTAATAAGTAATACCACTATCGTGAGACGTCAATCTGAAGAAATTCCTTTACACAATCCTTTTCTTGCCACTATGCTTATTTTTTGTACAATTATTAAAAAAATTTGACTATACATTCAATTCAACTAACCTTCAATACTCAGAGGGGCGTATGGGGTTATTACGTCTCCTTATTTATAGTTCACCAGTCAGATAACATGAACACCAAGTATATACACTACTGCTTCAAAGTTCACTCACAAATGTAAAAATAAAATTTGATCAATTGTGAGATTGGTTTCATTTAGTTCCTTTCAAATGTAGTTTCATCTCAAGTCACAGAGAAGATCGGATTGTATTCCTTAAATCCAGGTACAAATCCAACGCTTGATAAGAATCAGCAGGAAGATTCAACTGTGACTCCATCATCAGAAGGTTGCAGATGTTGTAGATGTCTGTGTCACATGGCACTGCTGGTCTGAATGTGCAGTTACTCCGACACAGCTGTGCGTCTGCTCCTTCCACTGGGGAAACGCAGTCCTCAGTTGTGTAGAGTTCTGGGAACATGTACATGACTTTGGGCCGACCGCTGGGTACTCTGTCATTCTTTGATGGTCTGATGACATGTGAATCCCACACACAGGTGGTCTCATCCAACTCGTCCTGGAAAACAGTTGATAAGGTAGTATGAAAACAAGTTCACTGATATCAGTTATACAATTTGATATTGTCATGAGGTAATTAGATGAGGGCTTTAAATAAAAAAAGGTTATTTTTTTGATAAACAAAAAGGGAAAAATAAAGTTAATTCATCTTAATAAACAACCACATTTTCATTGTATGATGAAACTATCAGTAGAAGTATAATTCCTGTTTTCATACTCAGGTATCTCTTCTACCATACTCTCTCTTTCATTTGCATCCCTTAACATTCTTTTAACATCATCTTGAAATTGATATTTAACGTGCCTGACTTCAAATAATAATAATTGTAATACAAATAATAATAATTAGAATAATAACAATAATAGCAATGATAGTGATACTTATTATTATATATTTAAAATAATAATAACAACAATGTTGCAGCTAGAGGTTAGGCGGACAACGGTTCTCTTTCTTCACTCGTCACAACTTGATGGTGTTGTTCCATGATGAGTCAACTTAGAAGAAACACTTATTCTATTGCCTACACTGCTCTGCTGATTCGTTCAATTTTACTACCGTTTCTTCTCTTGTTTACTCACACCCTGTGGCAAACGCTAGCAACAACAACAACATTTCCAAATGAATAAAGCTTAGAGCACAATGCTTTTTGCTTGATGTATGTTTCATATGTTGTTTTAATAGAAAAGTGTGTTGGGACTAGCTTAATTGTAATGCTGCACTGATTGATTGATTGATAGATAATAATTTCATGTTTTCTAAATTGTGTGTGAGAAATCTGCTTTCCTCCTAAATCGATAAGCAATATCTGTTTATTGAAAATCAATAACAACATATGTAAACTCAGCCATATTCATAAAAACAGCCATGCAGTGTCTTCTAATTAAAGAATGTATACAGCATATGCTTTGTTTTGTGTAGAGAAGGTCGTTTGTGTTCAATATAAAAACATGTCAATTATACTACATTTGTAGCTTACCTGAATGATGCCCATGAAACAGAACTGAAGTACACTTTTGTCCAAAAATGCACCGTCGAATAGACCACGGTTCTTCAGATCTGTAAACATACAGATGTAGAACTCCATTGACTCCCTCCGGAGGAAACCCCACCAACTTTCTATCCTCTGGTTGGCCGTGCTTGCCCCTTCGATGTAACTGTCAATAGCAGAGCCGTCCTGTATATTGCGTCGGACAAAACGCTGAAAGTCCCTGACTTTAACGTTTTCTGTTCCCTTGTCGCCTCTCACAATCCTCGGACAACCTCCCAATTTCTCGACAGCCTCAATGTAGTAACCTCCAACAATTTTCGGGTCGCTGCTTGTGGTGAATGCATTCAAATGATTTTTCTTGAAAATCCATCAATGCAGCCGTTGATACAGATTCCAAATGGCTTCAATTTATCGTAGGAGTCTAAGTGCCAAATATAATTCGGTCCTTTGGCAAAATAGCTTCGGCGATGGAGACGTCTGGATGCTCTGAGTTCAACACCCCTTGGATCTAGTTCTTTGAGGATTAAACGTACATCTTCTTTTCTGACGAGTAATCCATTCTCCTTGCATTTTGTGAACATCCACCTATACCCATGAAGTTGGCCAGATGTTTGTAATTGTTCAGAGATAAAAGTAATTACCCTCTCAAAAGTGGAGTATTTCTTGCGCCGGGACAGACGACAAGACTTCAAAATCCGTTTTAAATGCCGTTCGGAGAGAATGTAACGGTGACGACGTGCAAGAAGGACTGTAATGTCCTTATAAGGAAGTCCGATATTAAAATATACCCGAATTAAACTTTCCACTGTCATTTCAAAACGTATACATAAAAGTCTGCATTTAAATGTTGGTCTCTACTGTGTGCTCCACTTCCTCCTTGGCACACTGGTAAACAGGAAGTGGATTCAAAAATAAAGTCAGGATAACGGGTTAGTTTCTTGTGTGCACGAGAAACTAACCCCTTTTCCTGACTTTATTTTTTTTCTCATTTTTTTTTTTTTATGTCTCTTAAACCGTTATCCCGACTTTTTTTCCCCGATACTTTCTCGTGCGCACGCGAAACTTTCTCGTGCGCACGAGATACAAACCCGTTATCCTGACTTTTTTTTTTCTCTCTGTTTTTTTTTTTTTTTTTTCCATGTCCCTTTAGGGGCTCCGTATAATCACACTGACAGACAAGAGGGGTTTCCGCCGCAGGTTTATATGTACGTAATCTGCGCGACTTGCGCGTCCACATCTCCACGTGCAGTGCTGCATAAACATGGCTGAGTCAGCGATAACTTTCGAGGGGTGGAGGTATGCCCATTATTTTGAGTTTGCCCGAAGAATAGACAGGAATGTGAGGGTGAGGTGCAAACTGTGTCCAGGCCAGAAGCTGTTATCCACTGCTGTAAACACCACGTCAAACCTCAACAAACACCTGCAAAGAACACATGCTAAGGTGAAGCTAATAGCTAAGGACCCCCGAACCCAGAGTGAGGATGTTGTTGTGCTAACACTAAGAAGAAATCGGTTATCCGATAAACTATTTGAGAAACTCCTCCTAATGCGCTATAACCACTGCTTCAGTGACAAACACATCAAATAAGTGTGATGTGTTCAGTCTGAGATCACGAGAGGGAGTGTGGTAATAGGCCTATGTTCACAGCCAATGCCACTTTGGCCTATTTTCGCTTTTGATTGTTGTTAATGATGTTAAAAGGCCATGTTGACTATATTGTATATCTTTTAGCTTACTGTTCAATTAATGAAGCTCATGCTTTAGGTTGTGTTCTTTTTCATTAGCCTTTAGGCTATTTAATGCTGATAGGCCTTTTTTTGTTGTTGAGGCAATCAATATTTGTGTATTTAATATGTTATCAAGGTCAACCTCTTATTTTGTTTTATACAGGCTATTTATTTGTAAAGTATTTTTTTATTTTGCCAGTGTCACATCACATTGATATGGCCCACTTGTTCCGTTATTACAGTTTTTCTCTTGAAATGCTCTTTACGTTTCACAGACTGTTAGCTTGTTGTGGTAGGCTGGTAGCCTATTTTATTAAAGAGCATATAAAAAGAAAGACTTGTGTTATGTCTTCCTTATTGCAATAGTAATTGGGGTGCAAGTGGAGTCTCGCAGAGGCAAAACTGTGGCGCGCTTACACTGTAGGTGCGCCGCAGTCTGCGTGATCTGCCTTTAGGGAGGGGCGGGCCGGCCCTGCGAGTAAAGTAACGAGTAAAGTAACGAGTAAAGTAACAAGTTACTTTATGTAGAGAGTAACGAAGTAGTGTAATATATTACTTTTTTTTAAAGTAATATGTAATATGTAATATATTACTTTTTTTTAGTAACGACCCCATCTCTGGTTATAAGTAAATGTATAGAGTGGGACATCTCTGAGTAGTTTGTCAATCACTACAGATCCGGCCATTTGACCAATCAGAGCACACTTGGCTCTGGTTTTAGACAGAGGGTCAAAAGTGCTTTATACAGAAATTAAGCACTTTTTGATCATTAAAGCATGTAAACATGTCACATTAGAGGCACAAAATACAAACATGAATCTGAAAATGAGCATAATAGGGCCCCTTTGATAAAAAGCATGCCCTAAAACCTTGAAACATCAGCTGTTGTGTTGAAAACAGCCTTGCAGCCCTGACTTATCTATTGACTCTTCTCTGTGTGCGCAACACAATGATGACTCGTACAGTCAGAGAACAACACAAGTCTTCACAGTGCACCAGACAGTTAATTAGAAACCGTATTTATTGTACTCAAACAAAGAAAAACGTGTGCAATCCTACTCAAGTCTAAAAAGAACCTCAGCGTTTTCTTAAGTTGATTAATGGTGAGTTGGGTGACCCAGATGAGCAATAAGTAATGCAGATACTGATTAAAGCGCTGTCAGGCAATTGGCTCTTTTAATCACCACATTATGCATGCCTCTGGCCGCGCTGACATCTGTACTCTGGACAACATTAAGTAAGGATGAGTTTCATTTTTCACAATTGTCTGATAGCAATTTATCATTAAAAAAAGCAGTTAGCTGGCATTCTGCTCCACTACTTAGTGCTACTTATCTGAACAAAGAAGACGCTTTATCCGTCAAAGCCTGTAGGTGGATAACTGTGAAGCTTTATTTTCCGGGGCAGAAACGCATCTGCACGGAATACGACGAGGCGCATATTTCATCTAGCACCTTGATGTGTCAAGCAAACTCTGGATTTCTCCCGTCCCGTAATTCAAGATGAGAGAATGAGTAAAGCCAACACTGCTGTGACAAAGCACTGACAAAGGCTGTCAGGTTTTCAGGATAATTAAAACCTCAGCTTCACTCAGTTCCCTGATCAGTCCTCACAAAGACCCTTGAGTGGCGTCAATGAGCACGCCCAAGCTTAAGTGAATGTTTACCTCCCCTAATGACTATCTGTCTCAGTGCTGAGTAAATGCAACTGCCTCGGTCCTCTCCGCTACTCGTTAGGGTTACACACACTCACGCAGAGACGAGACCTCAGCCCGAGGTCTGTGTGCCAGCTGTTTGCCAACATAAAAAACATTTGCAGGTTGTTATTATTATGCAGTGCGTAATAATTGCTGGACTGCCCGGAGGATCAGTTGTACACAGTGTTGCTTAACAAAAATAATAATTCTTATTAGAGTACACATCTCTATCCTGTCTGCTAAGAGTTGCATGATGGTTTTTCCTGTTTCTTTAAAATGGTTCCAGTCAGGTGGACGATAGCATGTGTGAATACAGTAGGAATGTGAATGTTTCTGTATCTGTGGTGGATTAGCTGACCAGGGTTTTTTCCTGCTTGCTGTCCCATAACCCAACAATTGCTGGTAGAGCTTTTGATGATGACTTAAACATGGACACAGTGGCTAGTTGAACTATAGATGTTCTTGTGTGTTACATTGCATTTATCATATGAAGCCATGTACTTTAGCTGTACCTGATGAATATCTGTTGCTGACACAGAGTTAGTCTGTTTCATAATCGTATGTGTTTTGACAGTATATTTGAAATTACTAGGTTTGCTACGTTAGCTAGCTAGCTTACAGCAGATGTGCGATATTGGCGGTAGGAATAATGCAATCAAAACATAGATTTTAGTTTAGTTTCCTGTGGTGGTAACAGTTGGAGACTTTATAATCCCTGTACACCAACAAGCGCTCCAGCCCCAGCTGTGTGCATCACTTTTTAGTGTCCCTGCTTGAGCTTCTTGCAGCGGTTTTTTTATGCAGCACATTTTAGTAAAAGCTTCATGTTTCCTCAAGTTGTTGAATGTTTTAAAAATGCTGCGCATGTGTTGTCAAGTAGGTGAAGATGTCTCCTCATTTGCATGTGTTTTTGCACATTTGTGCTGTTTTATTTGCATCGTTTTTGAAACAGCATTTTTCTCCTAATGGAAGTGTTTTGGGCTCCGTATTTAACCCCTTGGTTACTACGGTGAAGGTGTGTTGATCGTACCATCCAGTGTGTTCCAACATCAAATTTTGTGCTTTCTAAACTATGACTTCTAAACTCTGGGGAACTTGCTCTGAGCATCTTATGTTAACACAGATAGCATTTAATTAAAAACCTGGTGCATGGCATCGAGAAACAGAAGGGGGCCATCATAACAATGATACTGTATCTAAAGTGAGAACTTGGGTTTGTGAACCATGTGGCTCATCACCAAACTGCAGACAGACACAGTTAGTGACTTGCTGTTGAACATTTGGCATCGAAAGAGCAAGATGTTTCCTTCAGAAATTAATACTGTAGAGAAGACAAACAGGGCTGAATAGATAGTGGTATTGGACTAACATTAAGCTTCGATCATAATATGTAGATGATTACATTCATAACTTGTTTCAGCTGCCCCCAAGTGGCAAATAAATATTATGTTATTGCAGGGGTTAGTTAGCATACATTTTCTGTTCACTAATAATGGCTGCAAAAATCTATTTAAGGACAATAACTAATGTATGATCATCTATGGGGTCCATTGCTGGATAGTACTCGCATTAAAATCCAAGTTACATTTCTTTATGGTTTGCACATTTCCAGACCTCTGCTGAATGCGGTTGCCAAGGTTCCGCTTTTGAAATCTTTGGTTACTGGGCCTCAAAGAGCATAAGATGAATCCTTGTTATACTGCAGGTCACTGCTCAGCCACTTTGACCTACACATCTCTTGTACCATTCTGGAGCCATAATGAGCCCTTTGCTGGGACATTCACTTTAATCTTTTTTTTCTTGTGAAGTGCCAGTTTAAATCTGGTCTCTATTGAGATCTTTGTTTTGCATCATTTGGCAATCGATGATGCCTTGAATGACACTCCTAAAACTAAATAAACAAGCACAGTTGCTTGCGAGCGCATCACATAGTGGAAACTCATCTCATCTCGCACACACAAATGCACACAAATTGATGAATGATTTATTTAAGCCAGGAAATATGAGCTGCAGGGACTTGTTTCCACTCTGCTCATTTTAGTTGTGGGGCTCTGAAACCTGAAAACAACATTCAAAAAAGTGCCTAAAATGCAATGTCAATCCATGAAAGTAATGAGCCATGATGCTGAATTATATTTTATTCACTATGTGTTTGCAGGCAAACTTATAATGGTCAGTTATATTGCAACCTAAAAAACTGAGAAAGATTCCTCATGCAAAAAACAACACTATAGAATGTCTCTTCCTATTAGGTAGTTGTCCTTCACAAGTCTGTATGGCTTCAAGGCAGGGTCAGAAGGAAAAGCCACCGAATCCCAAGACGTGATGATGAAACCGTGACAAATCAACTCATTCTTTCACCCAGAATGTGCAAGTCAATGCCACGGGATTTCAGTTTCTCTTTGAGTTTGGGACCCAGTGAATCTCACGACTCAATGGTGTTCATTTCTCTAATCCAATCCCTGTATAAACCCCCGCTTTGAACGTCTGCAGTTGACAGCTGAAAGGCAGCACATATCCCTCCCTGCTCTCTGCCTCTCTGATCCACGCTGTGTCCGACTCAGGCGCGCGGATAGAGCGGGGATAGAGCAGATCTAATTAAGTTTGCTGATGGTAAAAGTGATGATTATTCTGCAGGAAGAAAAGGAGAAGGAGGAAGTGGGCAATGGAGATAACAAGAGTAACTGCAGGGGGCTGAAAACACCCTCTGCTTCCTCAGAATCGTCATCATCATCCTATTCAGCATCATCATCACCACGGCCATCATTAAAGTCATTATTCAGATGGCTCAAACCTTTGATTGAGACCAAATTAAATCCATTTGAACAATCTACAATTAGTAATTGACTCTCTGGCAGAGTCCTGGAATATTAATGCATTTAATCAAATGACACCTCTCCTGTTTCTTTGAACAACTTAACTTTCCATATTATATAGTGTGTTTTTATAATTAATTTTTCTTTTTTTAAAATTAGAGAATAGATTTTGCATTTTTTCGCATCTATTTTCTTGAAATAAAAAAAAAGAATACTGTAAATGACCTAAATTGATATTTGCTGCTTTTGTCCTGATCTCATACTCTTTCCGGTGTTCCTGTCTTTCATTTATTTTAATCTCAACAGCAGGTAACTTCTTCAGATCGGCCCCCTCTGACCATTGCCTCATCCAACCTGTCCCCCCCCCCTTTCTTCTGAACATGAACACCTCCTACTCTCACTTCCTTCAGTTACGCCTCAGCCAACCGGGAGTGTGCTCGCTGATGGAATACATTAAAATGCGGGGGTATGGTACAGGGGAGGGAGAGAGCGCCGCGATATCCATTCACACATTCAGTGCGCTGGGAGTCCAGGCACCGTCAGCAGCATCAGCGGGTTTCCGTGCTCCCTGCATGCGCCCTGTGCGCGACTCTCCAATAAGGAGCAAAAATGAGTTAGAAGGCAGCACCCAGCGACGCTTCTCATGTGCGGTTGGTCATTTGGCCCCTGCACATTCACCGAATTCCAATAACTACTGCGCTGTTAAAATAATTAGTCCACTTGAAAGGTTTCACCTGCGCGCTCTGGAAGCCGAAGGGTCCGCTGCGACTCATTCCGTTGGATTGGACCTACAGAAACTACTCCGCATCGCGTCTCCGCTTGGAAATATGCCACTGTGAGAAAGAGGAGAAGAGTGCACTCTCGGGAGGTTGGATGTCATATTCTGTTTAGCTCAAGTTCGGCTGCTCATAAGTGTGAGTCTGTTTGCATTTCGGCGATAATCCTCACCTAAAAAAAGTCCTTTGCCAATGTCGTCGCGTTTTGGTGAGGAACCGAACCCAACTTCACGATCCTATCAGGGGATTTTGAGAAGACTAACCAGGGACCACAACGCTTACAGAAAAAGTTAACAAATCAGCATAATCTAAAAACAAGGTCATTATTTTCTCTCTTCTGGAATATTTTCTACAATTTTTAAAATGTTAAGGTACAAGAGTTTAAAATTGCGTTTGCTTTTAATTGTAGCCTAGACTAGACTACATTAAAATGTCCAACATTTAGAAATAGAGACCTTTTTAAATGATTTCTGACTCAGCCATGCTGAAGAAAATCATTCCTCTCAGTTCATCTTCATGCCACTCACGCCCAAAACGAAATTACAACCTTATTGTTCTCTGTCTCTGCCCTGCTTCAACTCCTCTCACTCTTCCTCTCCTTCCTCCCTTCCCAGCAGGACTCATCCAGAGTGTAGGGAGAATGACGAGTCACCGGGGCCGGGGGAAGCAGCATGAGTGGCCCGTGCATCTCCACTAGACTGACGGCCCTCATGTTTCTATGGAAGTGGTTAACACTAAGCCTGCTCCAGAGCTGGGTGACACTAGGGGCCGGGGCAGCGGACCATGCAGGGGCTGGCTTCGGGGGCTCAGGTGGGCGACTGGGCTGGCTCCTGTCAGACAAGGGACCCTTTCACCACTCCCAGGAGTTTGTTGATTTCACAGAGCGCTACCAGCAAGGATTCACCACCAAGTACAAGATATACAGGTGAGGAACTGTGATTAGAAGGGTCAGGGATGACTGCCTGCAAAGCTGAGATGCTTTTTTGTGAAATGGACCAAAAGCCTTTTTTTGGTCTTACTTTGTGGGAAAAAAAGGGATTTCAGAAAAGTATAAGCAAGCAAATCACATAGCACTTTTCTGTAGAGTATAAAATATGCAGAATAAGTGGGTGGCACGCTGTGGGATGAAGCTTTGAGACGATTACTTAGTGGAGTTTTGCATACAAAGCTCTGCATGTACTCTGAACAGATGCAAGCATCTCTGGGTGCGACTGCTTCCTTTTTTTGTGGGCAGCAGAGACATATGCTTTGAGTACGATACAAAACCTCCGAATGCTTCATATCAGTTGAAACTCAAGCGGAGATACCGCAGGAGGGTTTGGGCAAAGCAGCGGGACGTAACAGATATCTGACTGAGCCAGTTGATGTGTGACAGTGGGAAGAAAGGTTGGCTTCAGAAGTGTGTGATGTGAAGTATAGTGGGTGTGTGCTTAGGAGCTGAAGGGGGATTGTTTGAAAGCTCCGTACCAAGACATTTTTCTTCAGTTTTTCTATTTAGATAGAAATTAAAGGATTGCGGGACAGCATTTCAAGATGCAAACTCCCACCTATACATTCACAGACTATATGATAAGTTAGCAACTTGGATGTCATGTAGATATAAAAAAGAACATCTATGCTGTTTCAAATATACCTCAAAAGAAAGAATGTTTATTGCAATTCCATCAAAGTTCACAAACCACAGTTTAACAGCTGTAAATATTAACTTTACCCAGCAGGCTTTTTGCAATTGTAAATATGTGTCTGTGTGTATGCGAGCGTGGGTGTGTTTTTGTGCGGGTATATTCCAGTTTTTTTTTTGTCTTTTCTTTAGCATTTAATCTTAACACTGAAATTCAGACTGATGAAATAATTTCTGCCTTTGGCTAAGTGTCTGATTAAGGCAGCATGACCCACACAAAGTATATTACTGTAGGGACAAGTGTGTGTGTGTGTGTGTGTGTGTGTGTGTGTGTGTGTGTGTGTGTGTGTGTGTGTGTGTGTGTGTGTGTGTGTGTGTGTGTGTGTGTGTGTGTGTGTGTGTGTGTGTGTGTGTGTGTGTGTGTGTGTGTGTGTGTGTGTGTGTGTGTGTGTGTGTGTGTGTGTGTGTGTGTGTGTGTGTGTGTGTGTGTGTGTGTGTGTGTGTGTGTGTGTGTGTGTGTGTGTGTGTGTGTGTGTGTGTGTGTGTGTGTGATATTTTGGTTTATTTTCACTCCAGTCTCTCATGATCCTCCAGAGGTTGAGAAATGTCTCTTATCTAGTGAAAACTGTTTTTCTTACGTAGAGCAGCCCAAAAGGATATTGGTTTTCTAATTTAATGAAAAAGTAAAACTGTTTTCAGACAACAACAACATCTTAGTGTGATAGGGTGTGCATACTTGAGTGTCTGTATCTGTGGCTGTTTGTTGTGCCAGGTAAGTGTTGTGATACCCGTTGATGATAGCAATGCTTGGGGAGCGTCAGCAGCCGTGAAGTGGAGGGGCCGATGCCAGCTGAACAGAGGTTTGAGTGACACTGGCATTTAGCAGCTGACAGGAGTGACAATACCAGGCAAAGATAGAGAATGTAGCGCTGTTGGCTCCCTCGCATCCATCACTTGCTCCCTTGCTGCCTCTCTGCTGGTCCTTCTACCTTCTTTTCTCGCCTTAGGTGTTTTTGACTTCCTGTCTCCACCCTTGGCATGCAGATCTAACAGATATTTGCATTCACAGTTTCACTCACACCGATTTGTTCTGACTACTTTCCAAACTATACATTTATTTAAGCAGTCTGTAACCTACAGTACTGACCTCTATGAGCCAATCAGAAATGCAATCTTGACAAGTGTGTAACCCTCCTTTCCCCTTGAGCTACAGTGGCCTTTTCGGTTTCCTCTTAAGAGAACTAGGCTGACCAATTAGAACAAGAACCCAATAGTAACTCAAGTGAGGAGGAATAATATCACCATTTCAAAAAGTGGAACAATGTTCCTGCACCATCATTTTGCTTCCCTTGCCTTGAAAAACAAGTCCTTTCAAGCTTTAAATATCCTGCAACCGAAGCACTATCATCAATCGCTGGGATGTCAAGGATGCCAGTTATCTGAGAACTGAAAAGATCAGAAGTGCCTCCGAAATGCAACGGGCTGCACAGTTTTTTATTTCTGTTGCTCCCAAAAAGCCAGAAGAATTTAGTCAAAGTAATCTCTGGGTCATTCGTATTGATCAACCACAGGGGTTTGCTTCTTGCCGACACATTACGTTTCCTTTAAGGGTCAGTAAAAGCTTTCTTATTGGCTCTTGAATCGTCACTTCTACTTGTTGTAATTTAAATCTGAAACCCAAACTGGTCTCTCAACATTTTCTTTTCCTCAATGCAGCTGTAGAAAAGGCTCCTACTATAAGTGCATGTATGCAAGCACATACTGAGATGGAAACATATAATAGATTATTCATTCTAATTAACAACTGGGTTAAAAGAGGTTTAAACAAAAATGATTACAATCCAACCCCTGCCTCTGCTTTTATCTCCATGTCAATCTATCTTTATTTTCTCTCTTTTCCCCTGCCTCCCTTTTGCCATCCCCCACCCTCACTCCCTCCCTTGTCGAATGATCTCAAACCAATTGCTCTCCCTCGCTCATAAATATTCTCCAGAGCTCAGTTGGCCTTTCCAGTCAGGGGGCAGGGGAGAGGGAGTTGGGGATGAGAGGGAGGACCGGAGGAGTTTTAGTACAGAGGAAGGGGACATGAGAGGAAACAGAGCTTTACCCCCCCCTGCTGGCCAGCCACTGCACCAGTACAGCTTGTAGCCATTTATAATTCTAATTAAAACATGACATTTAAGTTCACACTAGAACCGCCAACGGGTACATTTTACCCGCAGCTGTTTCTTGATTGTATGTAACTTTTTTTCAATAAAATATTCAAGTCTCCCAGTCCGTGACTTTTCCTGAAAGTGTGTTATGTAGCACCCTCTGTTGTTAAAAATGATCAATATGAAGTCAGATTGAAAAAATTGCCCAAAAAATGGCCATTTAGCGCCAGCGGGTAATATTTACCTTATAGAAAATGCAGTGATTTTCACGCTATTGATCTCGCGCGAAAACGCATGACGTGTTGCTATAGCAACGCCTGTTGTTTACTGTGGTTCCTTATAGATAGATAGATCTATAGATAGTTATAGATAGATAGAGAGAGAGAGAGAGATAGAGAGACACTTTGCACATAACTCACGGTAGCGATCTTTTATACTTCATGCAATCTTTCAATATGAAAAGCTGAGAGTCCACAGATTCTATTGGTATAAGTTTCATCACTGTGTGATTAAAACTCACTCTTAACCCTGTGTTCTAGTATGATAAATAAAAACATTTTACCTTGAAAATCAATGCATTCTAATAGCGGGTACATTTTACCCATTGGCGGTTTTAGGTATACAGCGACCCCTGGCGGTTCTAGTGTTAAATTGAGTATTGTTCAGAGTTGAAGTTAAAGTATTATTTTACACTAACAACCTTTTATCTTCTGTAAGGTCTGCTTTAAAAGGAAAGATGTAACCCTCCTGTTATCCTTGGGGTCAATTTGACCCCATTCAATGTTTAACGTATCTAAAAAAAATGGTTTGCTTAGTATTTCATGACTTTTCCTAATTTAGTGAGAACTAATGGGTAATACCCCAGGCTGTTTTAGTAGTATAAAACATATAAAAATGTCATCATTTTACACATATTTGTGTTGATTGTGTAGGATGATATTGAGGTGCAAATATATCATTGTAAAAAACTACCCTCTGCTTTAGTTGTTGGTCCTTTAACAACATCAAAAATATCTTACTTTAACATTTTATTTAAATCAGTGAGATTTTATGGTGATTTATATATTTTTCGATAGTCACATAATAGGAATTCTGGATGTATAAAGGGCTCTGTGGGGGGGAAGGTTGGGGTGATGTTTTATTTAAATGGTTATTTAGGTAGTCAGCTAAGATACCTGAAGCACCAGAGACATACATGTTGGTTAACATTTGGAATATGATCATTGTCTTGAGTTTTAAACTACTGGGGTCAAATTGACCCCAGAGGATAAAGGGTGTAAAGTCAATCTGAGGATAACAGGAGGGTTCAAAGCTTAAAGAGTTACAGCTTTCTGTCACAGCATCATTTATAGCAAAAAATCTTTAGAGACTGGAAAGGAGATGAGAATAATGAATTAATAGATTTATCGGCCTCAAAGGCAGTGGAAAAACAGGAACAGGAGGCACTTAGCATGATTACTTTAGCTGTAATCACAGGAAAAAGCATGTGAAAATTGCCGTTTTAAAATACATCTGTTCATTTATGTTATTCTTTGTATTCTTCTAGTGGGGCTGGCAAATCTCTTAAAAGCTTTGTGGCTTTAATTTTATAATGAATGCTGTCTGCTGTGTTGACTCACCCAACAGATACACCTGGGTATATTTGAAAAATACACAATTAAAGCAATTAGCGGAATTTCTTCATTGATTGCTTTGCTTTTTCCAATTAAAGACATATTGGTGCAGTTTGTGCAGAGGTGGAAATGGGTGTGTAATGAACAAAAGCATATTTGATTTTATAATATAGAAGCTTGTGCTGATGGAAAATCATTCCTGTGAATGTGAGAAGCCCTGGCTGCATGGTTTCTAGTAGTCGAGCCATATCCATAGACAGTAGCATATTAGTCAAAATGTCAGCTCCTCCTTTCTTCTTCTTCATGGGCCATAACTTTTATATCACGCCTCATCTCCCGTGTTTTCTCCTATCTTTTCTCCTGTCAACCCACTGGCTATTACATTGACTTTATGGGAAGTAAGGAGACGTTCCAATGTAATTATGGAGGGATTAGTGTTTCATTATATGCACACATGTTTGTAGAGAAAATAGAATGCAAAAACGTTTGTAGAAAGAACGCATTGCCATGGTATAATGTAACAATGTGTGTGCTGCAGTGTTTAATCATGTCATTAAGATTCAGAGGGAGTATTGTGCTTTATGTGCTTCATATGTATGGTTTGCTTTCTTTTGTTTTAAATGCTTTAAACGAGAAAACACATTTTAAATAGATTATAAAATTGGATGGAATACATGGTTGTACAACTGCATGGCGTGTAGGCAGCAATAACAATAATTGAAAAGGGAGAATTAAAGAATATTATATCACAATGTGCAGGGATGAAACACAAATTGTAGTAAATAATAAAGTAGGTGCACAGGGAAGTATGCCCTATTAAGACAGATATACAGCTCAGAGCCTTTTCAATTCTTATAACATTTGTCAATTCAGTATAAATGTATAATATCATAAGGACATATTTTGTCATATTTGCATATACTGTTATATCGCAATTTAAAGGTACGCTGATTAGTGATTAACAGTCGGTTGTAAAGCTACAGTAGATAGATGAATAGCTCAAAAGGCAAGAGGAAAAGCATTTATTTTTATATTTGTAAAATACAGTCTTCGATAAAATGTGCCTTTTGTTTCAGTTTATGCAAACCTTAAGTGTCCATGACAATAGCTGTTGTCCCCGAATGCAGGGCTATTGCTGGAATTGTATCACAAAACCTCCTATCAATAAGGTCAGGTATGGTCAGCAAGACTTTTACGTGCTGAGAGTTATAATCTCTATTTTTATGAAAGATAACATTGTTATCTTTATAGCACCCCCATTATATTTTCCTTACTGTGACCAAGTTGTGCTCCTAAGCAAGGTGAACTTCCTTAACAAGGCACATTTTATTTTTAAACATTTTTTAATAGTTTTGGAGAGCCCCGACATACAGTTAGGACTCCAGATCAACAAAACACTCCAGAAGGCAATGATAAAACTATTGAGGTGTTCAGTTTGGAGATTGTGTTGGGGCAATTCCCAATAATTTTGACGTACATCTGTCCCTCTGACATTGGAGGGGTCAACTTCCGATAGTAAACAAAGACAATTTGTATTGAGGGATGCAAACCCTACAAAAGTGCCTTTTTAAATTGCTTGTTAATAGTGTAAAAGGACACTTAAAGTTATTGCTAGTGTATTTAAACATATAAGTCAGATGCACAGATCTGTGGCAGTATAACAATGCAGCACTTCTTCCAACACTGTCATATGTTGTCCAAAATCACAAACAGATTATTCCAAGCAATTTGAGGATAATGAGATAAAAAAAATTCAACTCTTCTTTTATATGCATCAATAATACTTTCCTGCATTGGTATAATTAAAATAGACAATTAGCCAGTAGACGTTAGTTCATTTCACACTTCATTTATTGTTGGTGCTATGTTCCTTTTAAATGCAGAACACATTGCAGCTCTTCCCCTGTGCCCCTCCACTTTCCTGGCATACGTAACCAAATCAAATATGACCTTGTTGCACACAATGTAGAATGCAAATGCAGGTGGATGATGATGGTCCTCATTGCAATATTCTTGTTTGTTCATGATCGATATATGAGTGCTTGGAAATGATTATGGCAAAGATTTGTTGTAAACACATGATGGAACAGAGCCAGAGAGAGCAGAACTGTATAATGAGTTCTCATCGAACTGCAGTTTTCTCTCATGCATGCCTTGTTCAATGACATTGTTGTGTTAGAGACAAGTTTAACGTCCTCAACTCGGAGGTTGAATATGTCTCTAGGACAGAAGCTGAGCACTCTTCTTCGTTTGATCACCAGCAGCGATGGCAGTGACTAGGGCTTCACCCTGCGCAGAGCTTATGGCTTCTGACAAGTGTGTGATGGGGGAGTTATCGGGGCCAGAGGTCCATGGAAATGGCTTTTATGAAAGAGTGACTGCATGAATGTTTGAGCCATGATCATTGGGGTAGGAATTGCATACCCGTTTTAGTAGTTGCAACTTATTTTGTCCCCTAAAGGTCTCACTATATCATCAAAACAAGTCTTGGATATTCATTTACCATTATTTAAACTGGTGTCTTGAGTGGTCAAAGAAGGATATATTCTCAGTGCAAGTAAGACCAATATTTCTAACTCCCAGTGCACTACATTTTGGCAGTCAGTGTCGTAATACTGACACATTAGGCACCATTAAGCGTCAATGACGTATGCAATGTATCGAAGTCTAAAGAGAACTGGATACAGCATTGAGGCGGGATCCCGGTTATCCCTATGAAAGTTGCTCAGTGGCGCATGAAGCAAAAAAGGGCCTGACTCTCTAGTACAAAAGTACCCGTATAAAGGAGCAACTTGCATTTTGCAGACATTGCCGTCTCTTATAGAATAGAATCGGAGGATGAAACTTTCTTTATTGGTCACACAAGTTCATGCACACAGCACAGACAGTGAAATGTAGTCTCTGCTTTTTACCCATCATAGTACTTTGAGCAGTGGGCAGCTATTGTACAGCGCCCGGGGAAAAGATCTGGAGTATCTGGTATCGGCTGAGTAAAATAAGTATTTTTGGCTCCAATGACGCCATTGGACTGACATGGAAGATTGAGCACCACCGTTTGACCACTATGAAAATCTGAGCAACAGACATGGTGTTAACGTAAAAAATCTCCACTTTTGGTGAATTTGAGGAGTGGTGGATGGGTAAAGAAAACCCGGACCCACAAATGATTTGCAAGAGAAAACAAAAGGGAAGGTTTAAGGTATTATTGCTATTGTTTTTAAAGTCCATTACCTATCCAATGGAATTGTTTTATTCACTGCACCTTTATACCATATTGTCACCACATGCAGCATACACAGATTAGAAAAAAATAATCGTATTAGCCGTTGATTTGTTGTAACATTAAAGACCTATGTGAGAGAAAAAATGCCGCTTTTGCAAGTGTGTGTGTTTACGCATTATGTGCAGTTACAGTAATTATAATTATAAAGAGCCCATACCAGGCATGGCATTGACAGAAAGCATCTGTGTCACGAGGAGCTGGATTTAGCGTAGCTGGTGGCTCTTTTGTTCCGTGTGTGTGTGTGTGTGTGTGTGTGTGTGTGTGTGTGTGTGTGTGTGTGTGTGTGTGTGTGTGTGTGTGGTGTGTGTGTGTGTGTGTGTGTGTGTGGTGTGTTGTGGTGTGTGTGTGTGTGTGTGTGTGTGTGTGTGTGTGTGTGTGGTGTGTGTGTGTGTGTGTGTGTGTGTGTGTGTGTGTGTGTGTGTGTGTGTGTGTGTGTGTGTGTGTGTGTGTGTGTGTGTGTGTGTGTGATGAGGTTGAGTGTGTGCACAGCGTGTATTAACAGTATGTGCATGCCTCATTATGTACACAATGTGATTCCAGGCATTCCTTGTTCTCTGTGTAAAGAGGAGTCTCTTGTCAACATGGTTATGACAAATAGCAGTACAAAAGGGATCAGCAGTCTTCATGTCATCAAACCCTCCTGCAAATCATCCACTCTCTCCATCTCTCTCCACAACATGCCCTTGCTTTCTATTATCAGAAGTGTTGTGATATTCATTGGAGCTACAAATCAATAAAGCAATTGCTTTTTTTAACAAAACCGACCCTTTTAGTTTTATTTTCCAACACTGCGCACTGTGCGCATTGCTTCAGCGTAATACAAAATTGGCTTCAGTTTGAAAGGCCTCAGATGGCTATAATACGATTCAATGGTAAGATTGTTGTCTTTTCTTTTCTTCCAAGAAAAATGTAGATGTTAAATCTTTGCTAACAGGAAGAAAAAAAAGTGATGCAGTAGTCACCATTGTATATAAAGGGTTCATTTAAAATGTTGTAAAGATGGTTATGTTGGGAAAGCAAGAAATAATTTCAGTCAAACCCATTCAAGTCAAGTAAGTGACCATTAATAGGATATAGTATTATTGGAAATGTCTCTATAAAGTTTTTTGAAGATAATTTTCGGAAACCAGGCCAACAAGGATTCACCAACACACACACATTACAATAGTAGTGTCAATATTAGCAAAACATACCTTAAAAGGAGTTGGTAGAGTTAATAGTGAAAAAAATCTGATTCTGGTACCAGTGTGTAAAACAATCTACTCATACTGTATTATTGGATGTTTCAAATAATTTTGTAGCCAATCAGTTAATTAATGAGCCACTGATGGTAAAGCATGAATGAAGCAGCTGATGCTGATCATCTAATTAAAGCTTGACTTCAATGCTTTGCCTAAACTTCTGTGACAGTTAACTTCATAATTTGAAAAACACAGATTGTTTGTGTTAATTTCATTACTTCTATAGTTATCCCATGAAGAAACGTGTAACCTCAAAGATGATTGTTTATATTTATCCCAATAAAGTATGCTCCAATTATGTTTTCCTGACAAGCTTGTGTCTGTGCGTCAATGAGTGTGCCCAGTCATGTCGTTTGAAAAGGAGGTTTTTGGCGTACTACTTCCACTTTTGCTTCTCAGAGACATTTCGATTTTTTTCTATCTTCTACACTCAACCCAGTCCTTTAAATAAATACTTGTCTTTCTTTTTTTTCCATGGAGTGAGCTGAGAAGATCGATAGTATTTCACATCTGTATTCTAGATCCAGCCATTAAGTAATAAGCTCAATTTAGCATAATGCTTGTAGGCAGGGACTCGCTATAGCATGGATCTTTCCAAAGTTGCAAATAAATCATTATAGCGGTACCTCTGTAGCTCACTAATTAATGCATTATTTTATAAAGACAGGCTTTGGTTTCATCGTGAGTTATGCACCTGACTATTTCTTGGCTGGAGCGGTGCATTTCTGGCTCTTGTTGTCATTGTAAGTGTTGACAGGCAAGCATGGCATTTCCTGATTTTTTTTTTTTTTAAACATTTCAGTTGCCTCTTTAGTCCACCTATGAATATTATTTCATTACAATCATTTGAAAGTCTAATTTTTATGTATGACGCTAAAGACACAAAAGTCTGTACATGCATTACAGTGTCTTCATAGAGTTTATTTGACAGCTATTCTATAAAGTACTTTGAAAATCTACTTCAGTCCCTCAGCATATTTATATTTGCTTTTAAAACCATTTAACATCCCCCAATGCACTCTATCCTTATCCTCAACAGGAGCTCTCAAATGTCCGGGGCAATGGTCACAGT
This sequence comes from Dissostichus eleginoides, assembly GCA_031216635.1. Lineage (NCBI taxonomy): Eukaryota > Metazoa > Chordata > Actinopteri > Perciformes > Nototheniidae > Dissostichus > Dissostichus eleginoides. Next base: position 13,156,063 of record CM062270.1, on the reverse strand, counting down.
CTTACGTGGTAATCAAGCCATTGAAATGCATACTTGAACCCTACGTAGCATCAAAGGCAAGAAAAAGTGAAATCAGCAGGGAACAGTAAGGGTTCTTGTTTATAGGACCTCTCAGCAGGTTTAATAGGATTTTCACAGATTAATGGTCTGATGTTTGTTTGATGTTGTTAGAAGAACCGTTGGAGTCAATTTCGTGTAGCCTTCACAAACCAGCGGCTAATAAGGACATCATTACACTCTCTTCTCTCGTGTTGATCTGGCTTTCATTGCATTTCTTTCCATGCTGGGTAGATTACAAAATGACAAGGGTCTTCATATTTTCTCCACTCATCTTACTTTCATTCTGATTTGATTCTCCACTTGTGATCATCATAAGCTCAATTAACAAAACTGCCTCTGAAGGTGCCTTTCATGAAAATATCCAACATGCATCCTTATTTGTCATTTCTAATTTCTATAATCCTGTATATCTTGCTGGTGCATGCATATTGAGAAGGATTAATGTCACATCAGATTGAACCAAGAGTAGGGAAAAAACGAACTGCGAAAAATAATAAGAAAATTGAATCCAGCATAGCAGTTACAGTTTGCTTGCAAGGTCTTCCACATTTTTTTATTTGGTTTATCATCCTGAATGAAGCATGAAGGACCCATTTTGTGCAATTCTCTTTGGGGAGGTCCTTGAAATAACATTGAGTCTTGAATCAACCAACTGTTTTGCACAACCGGTTATTTTGGTATCTGGGGTAACGCAGCTACACACACACACACACACACACACACACACACACACACACACACACACACACACACACAAACACACACTCATGTTCTGAGGCCTTTTTCTGATGAGAAAATTTTTGTCTATAAAGGTACAGTAAATGAGGTGTGATTTTTGTCTTTCTTTTCACAGTGATTTTTAGATCCTCTCAAAGAAAAAGGCAATTTTTGATGCTTTTTTATTTGTATTTACTTGAACTGATTGAAGTGTTCCCGGAGCTTTGATTACATCTGAAATAACTCAAACTGCAAATCCATTGCAAACCAGTTTTGTAGCATCCCATGTAGATGTTCTGGTTCAACCTTCTCTCCTAGAAAGTACGTTATTCCATTATTTGAGAGACGCAAAATATTCATTCTTAACATTTCAGATCTTTGACATTGCATGTATATGCATAGTTTTGTTTGGGCATTCAGAGCTTTTTCTAAAATGTAAGGAAACTGTGGTTGAATATTGATAAAAGTCCACCATGACATACAACAGCAACTGGATAAATAGTTTCTTCAGCATGCAACCACAACCCTAAATAGCTTTTGTTGCCTATACTCAATGTACTTAATGTATGTGGGACTCAAGATGATGTCACACAGTTTTGTGTGCTACATTTTTACGATTTGTAAAATCAATTTAAACTTCACTGAGGAAAATTATCAGCGACCTGTCATAAACTAAATGGTCAAATCCAAATCTAAAGTACATATAAAACATAATTCCTAGGAGACTGGGTTGTCTGTTTCTGCATGTAAAAGAAGATCTGAGTGAAACAGCGAGGACATGACAGATGGAAGAAAACTGTATTCAGAGGTAGTCAGCTCGCAGTCAGAAACATAATATCCCGAACACCTGCGAAGACAACCCTGCATATTTTTGCTCTAGTTAAAATGAGAATGCATTGGAGCTCGACAAATTAACATTAGCATGATTGAGACAGCAGCAAGAGAAGAATCATAGAGCTCATTCATGCTAGACTAATTAACAGCCGAGGAGGGATTTGAACCTTTAATGATATATTCTTTTTAAATACAAAACTAATCTACTCTCTGTATGGAAACATTTGCACAAATGCTTATCGGAGAGGATCAATTGGACAGTTTATACGTTACACAAGAGACACCGGAAATGTGAGTAGGTTTCAATATTCTGTGCAAATTGATACAGAGCTTTTGGTTATGTATTTATTTAATATGATCTTCACCCATGTTTAGTGGTATATTTCTTTGTTCTGTGAAGTTAATAAATGGGCCAAAGAGTTGTTCAGGCTAAGAGGAACACACTACTTGTAAATGACGTAACAAAGTTGCCTTATTTAAAAAGAATAACATAATTCATTTCATAGTTAAATTCAATAAATAAAGACTTTATTTCATTTAATATTAAAATTGTTAAAATATGGCATGATTTAATACAGTTTTGTTTTATATGTTACACCAATATGCGTAAGTGTTTGTTGTTTCTCATGAGGGGCCGTACAGGCCGTAATTCATACTGGTCCTCTCACGCACATACATTCTCCTTTTACATACATACATTTTCACTCACACACGTATATATTTACACTCACACATTCATACATTTTGCTCTCATCTCATCATATTTCAATGCACACATTAATATATTGTCACTCACATATTTATACATTTTTCACTTACACATATATACATTTTGCTCACATATTTATATATTTTAACGCTCATATTTATACATTTTGCTCTCATGCACATTCATTCAGTGTTTACATTTAATTTAGCGATCACAACGAAAACGGCCAAGACACACATTGAGGCCAGAAAATTAATGTTATTAAGGGCTGTAAATATAATAAGCCTATGTCTAAAATGGACAACATTGTTAGGAGATTTAAACTATGCAGCGATTCTGCGGTCAACTCAGCCGTCTCTCGAGTTTGTTTTTTCAAATCAGCAGCTCTTCATTTTGTTTTTACAAATATTTTTTACCACAAGTTCTTAATAAAACGGACACTGTTGGACTCGTTTCTAGTTTGACTGCTACCAAAAATAAAATGAATTACTTTTACTGTGTACTTTTTTAGAAATCCTCTGTCAAAGTCCCCTCCTGAGTACATAATGCATGTTTTCTGCTATCTTTGATGAGTGATAAAGAACATTTTACCATTAGTTCTTAATGATATTGATACTGCTGGACTCAGTAGTCTTACACCTATTACCACAATACAATGAAGTAGCCTACTTCTAGTGTGTTTTTTGTTGTTGTCTTTTTGAGTAATCCTCTGTCAATGTCCCCTCCTGAGTACAAGAATGCATGTTTCTCTACTATTTTAAATAAGCGTTAAAACACCTTTCTTCATGAGACTTATATTGTTGGACAGAGTATTTTAAGAGGATGGTAGACATGATATCCGCACTAATACTCCAGCAGCAGCATTTTACACCATGGAAAGTCTTTAGAGTCTGGCCTGGATAGCTGGTCACAACTATCCTTCAGCACCAGTGGCGAGCCGTCGGGCCCTCTAGGCCCTCTCTGAGGGCCTAAGATATTCTACAAAATAATATTTAAAAACATTAAAACAAAATGTCTTTATTGAAGCTCTGCTGCAGTTTGCAACATAAAGTTATCATTGTGACAAAGTTATTCAGAAAAGGAACTTTAAAGATTAACATAATCTCCTTTCTCGACAAGCGGCCAACGAGGTATTTGTTTTACGTTTTCATGTGGGCGTCATGTCCTATTTTCATTTATATATTTGTATGTGTAGCACACTATGCTAATGTATTTGACTATGTATATGTTGTTCGTTGTAGTTCTCACGGCGTAACGGAAGAAGGGAGGCTACAAGAATAAACGCCCGTTTTGAAGAATCGACCTGTGTCTGTTTCGTGAAGAGAGCTACAGCACACTACTTCATGTGAAAATCTCTCTAAAGGAATTTTAAATTGACTATGCATTACTTTACCCTCATGCTATTTTGCCCCAAGTCTGAAATACATGGCATGGTCCTGTCTGCTTTTCTATCATTTAACTGCATTGTAAAACAGAAGCAACATAGCTTGTGGGCATTTTATGGGGGTCAGCCTCTCACCCTGCAGAAGGCCTTTTTATAGACGCTCCCTTAGGTATTTTTCACAAAGAATAATGACATCAAGGGTGATCTAAACAATAGTGTATGTAGGGCAGGACCAGTGTTATTGTTCATGTGACATACAGTATCGCATAGTTACAGTAGAACATTCAAAAGGAGGTGCTTAAACACATGAGGAAAACAATGTTATACATTATGTTTATTATCCTCTAAAATGTTGGAACTAAATGACAAGAGGCTGCTATAAGATAAGCTATATTTTTCTATTGCTGCCGTAAAATTGATTTTGCTTGTGCACTCTTTTTAATTACATTTTTTTGAACGATAATTTCCCGATTTCCTCAGGAGATAACATTAGCAGTAGCACACACTCCCATAGCCTGCTCAATCCCACACTGTGCTCTACCACAACCTGGATTGCTATGCATGGTAGAGTGTTTCGACTTCATCAGGTTATCCGCCGGGTTGATTCCCTGATTTGTTATGAATTGATTTGTTACCAAGCGGCACCCTCAGGCAGCCTTTACGCTCTGATGGATCTGAGACACCTAGGCTGTGATGATGGACAGGTAGTAGCGTACCATTCCAACGCTGTGGTCGCTGCCCCTGTAAGCTCCTGCAGCTCCTCACATCCTGCTGCACGGCGCTCCCGCTCGCTCGGAGGGGGGGCTGACAGGTAGATGTGCAGCGAGCCCCCTGCTGCACCGAGCTACGGGTGTAAAAAAGCTGCGTGTGTGTGTGTGTCTGATTGACTATTTCAGTCGGCATCTCGCTGAGAGGAGTTCAGGGTGAAATAAACAGGCACATCCATTTTTGTGTTGTGTGTGTGTGAGGGGTGTAAAATATGATGAAAATATGTAAAATCTTATAATATTAAATCTTCAACATTAACATACCAATAACTATAATATTTGAGATATATAGGCAGATAAATAAATGTATTCAGTTCATGCTGCTGGTTTGAATATAATGCAAAAATACAGCAAAATTATTCATTTCATTCAACATTGAACTGAAACCCAAAAGGCTTGAAGAAAAAAAAAACAGATGATAGTTAAATTGTTGAGTGCACATTTGAACTGTGTCCCTTTTTGCAACTAACTAAAGATAAGTGTCATGAATTTGCGAAGTGGTCATCTCAATGGGGATAAGAAAAAAGATTTCCAGTACTGTATTGTGTAGCCATAGTGTGTATGTGCGTAGAATGCAGGAGGTGCATCAGGGAGCAGCACAGCGAGGCAATGTGTCGATCACAGTTAAGTTCTCCCTCTTCATCTCTGCGCTGCTCCCTTCTTCAGCCAGCCCCGGCGGACGGAGGGAAACACTAATGGCCGCTCGTTATCGAGAAATCCAGACATGAAATAGGCCTTAATGAGCTGTTTTCTGCTTTGTATTTTTCTCTGGGGGTCATTGTTGTTAGTGAGAAATTGATTGGCAGCTGGCCAGCTCCCAAAGGGGGCTCTGCGATATTCTGGGTGAAAGCAAAGTTGTTGCAGCAAGGGCAGCTTTGTTTAGATGTTTGCAGCTGCAGGCTGTGTGAATGTGCATGTGTGTGGGCAAGTGTCTTTGCATGAGGGGGTTGGTGTGTGTCCGGGCCGTGTTGGGGGTTGCATGCATTAGAAAGAGACATGTATAAAGAAAGCTTCACCTTGGCCACTCAAGATCAAAGAGAAAAAAGCAAGAAGACCTGTCTATGCAATTAGAAGAAATATGAAATTGGACATTTCAATTAAAAAAAACAATATCCTATCTTAGAGATTAGACGTCTCTATGGCAGTGAAACTTGGTGAAAAATAGAACATCCTGCATGTCCAGCAAGATAAAACATACAATGCCTGAAGAGCAAAACTCGGCCAATACTCCCTCATATTAAACTTTTAAAGAATCAATCATCACAAAGCCATAACCTTCCAGGAGCTGAACCCAGAGAAGAGTCTCCTCAACCTGCTGGTTATCAAAAAACTAAAAGAAAGGCGGTTCCACATATTGAAATAAAACAACTACAACAGCAGCAGACAGATGAGGAGGAGGCTCCCTTTATAATAGGAGTCAGAACTACATTATATCACCTCTCACCTCATGCTCCAAAATACAATACTCTGAAAAAAGAGAATGTCTCCATATAATATAAAAACAACCTTTTTTTGCACACATAACAGAGGAGAAATGCCCAAATGTGATATATGTACAGCAACATTAATCACCTCATGTCATGACCTGAGGACAGCCAGTGAACCGAGATAAAATATATATTTAGCTTTTTTAGTAATACTGGTTGGTAGGTTGGTTGGCTTATAATTGTATTTATAATGTGTATATATGATTGTCATATATAGTTGTATTATTATAATTGGGTAAAATGCACACACACACACACACACACACACACACACACACACACACACACACACGAACAACATTAACACACACCGCCACACTGCAATAGGTTTTTTTTGCTTCTTTTAGCTCATTGTTGTTGTTTTTTTTCCTACAGCGCGAGTACTGTATTGTTCTGTTTCAGTGCCCTCATCAATCCTGTTTGCAGCAGCAGCAGACAGCTCTGTTCAGCAAACAAGCCCAGATAAATCCCCTGTAAGCTACCTGCCCAACAACAAACAGCAGACAGACAAAATTAACTGCTGAAAGTGGAAAGTGGAACATTTAGGAAAAAAAGGCCAGATATATTTCTCAGAAGTTGGTGAAGACCAAACCAGAGTTTACACATCAATCACTCATTCAGTAGACAGAAACTCCAAATGAAGCCATGTCTGCATGATTTATTTCTTGTTTGGCAACACATTATCCTTTGTTAGCACTAATAGTTTCACAGTAGTCAAACATTTCAAAAATAAGTGATCTCATTAGTGTCCAAAAATAGATTGAATCAGGTTGGATGTGATATACATTGTAACGTCAAACATATAGATTAACACCTGACTCATTTTCTTTGTCTCACTTATAAAGTAACTGTTCTGTCTGCTGCCGTCTGGCAAACAACACTAGACTCAGGGACAGCTGTTGCCATCTTACAATTTATTTATCTAAATAGTTATCACTGTAATAAACCATATTTAATTTAATCTTACTGCACAATATTTAATTCAACATTCTGTTCTTGTATTTATCATATTATATTTTACATGTATAAATACTTCTTGCACACTTCCTTTTTATTTTTATGTTTTATTTTTGTATTTGTTTTATTGTTTATGTCTTATATAACTATGTTGCATTGTTGGAGGAGCTCGGGACATACCATTTTCTTTGCCATTTCTACACTCTAACTTATCTACCAGACTGTATCTATGTATAATCAAATCAAGCGTATTATAAATGAATGTTTGAATGGACGAGTGTTGAATGAATTTAATTAATAATTAGTTGATTCTCTTTAAAATGACTGTTATCAAGTCTGAACCAATTGTTTCATTGTTTTTTTGTCAGGTATTTTTTCAAGTGCTCAAATTTATAGCTATTGTTCAGTTAACATCGAATATATTTACTTCTTTCTGTATTTAATCCGAACATGTTTTTGTTAAGTTTTTAGTCACAGGACTAAAAAGAAAAGGTAACTGCATCCTTGAGTATTTTCTTACCTGCTTTAGATTGGATTTTAAAATGTTCGTTTTTCTCATTTGTACGTTGGTATTCTTTTAACAGACAACACGTCATTCCAAACATGAGGGTCGATGTAAAAATATTGAGGAAAGAGCATTTGTGTTTCAGCCTTTGCTTTGACCTAACATGGCATGCTTTCACTGCTTCACAAAGCAAAAACTCATCCAAACTCACATCCATGATAGATTATTCTCCTTTTCCCAAAAGACGAGTCCACCAACAACCAAAAAGTGATTGAAAGGTCTTCAATTTCTCCCCTGCTAGGTGCGAGTAGAACCATATTCATTGACAGCTGCATTTGCATAGCACTAATCAATGCATCAAGCAGCAAAACTCTGCCTGCAATTGGTAGATAAAGGAAGCTGGCAGCTCCAAGGCCAGGCTGAATATCAAATGACTTAAGATGAAGCCTGTTCCTACCAAAAGAGGCCCTGAAAACAGCATGACTCCATCCGTGATTATAGCCCGTCCAGCAACAGCGTCTCCATTTGTGTCTCAAGATGAAAAAAGATTGCGCAATTATTTAAAATTGCTGGAGTAACACAATGTTTTCTGCTATGCTGCAAAGCAATTCTCAGAGCCGGAGGTACAGATGGCATGAGACCTGTCATCAGTAAAAACCTTAACTTGAAGTCCAGATACTAAGTATAATAAAAAGCAGTATACAAAGGACCATAACATATAGTTTTAACACTTAAATTCACTTATATGCAGCTATAAGGACATTTGTATGGGTTTATTAATGTAGCGTAATTGTCCACAATTTCAATCCCTATGGTATTTCGCCATCCAGCCTTGACAATTGCTTTACATCACTGACAAAAACGTTGTTTCTCCACCAATTTAAAAAAATAGCACAATCACTTTTTCCTCTTATGTGGCCATATTAGGCGCTGTGGTAAAACAGAAACCTATTTATGTTCTAAAGTCAAGTACATAAGATTCACTTTGAGTTTGTGCAGATTTCCCAGAGTTTTTCCATAGCCTTTGTAAAGGACTAAGGACAAAGGTTGTAGTGTGTTGTATATACTGTAGATTGTATTGTAGATGGTTTGTGGATATAAAACTAAATACTTGTCCACTTCAAAATCCCAATAGGTCACCAATTTTACAAAATCAAGAAGCAGAAAACAATTATTCAGTGACTCTTGGTGCAAATTTGTTTTTCCATTGTCCATTTGGATGTGGTTTCTGCGCCTGCATGCAGCTTTCATGTTTTGTGTACTCATTCTTAGCATGTGTTTTTGTGATATTGCAGGGAATTTGGCCGCTGGAAGGTGAACAGCTTGGCCCTGGAGAGACAAGAAAACAATGGCTTTTCCTTGCCACTGGACCCCGAGTTCCTCCAGACCATTAGGCAGTTGGGCAGAAGGCCCAGTCTCAGCTCCATCACTGACAACATTATCAGGAAATACGGAACCCACTTCCTGCTCTCTGCTACACTGGGAGGTAAATAAACAGCTTGTTGTTCTCTTTGATTGTTTGTTGTTTTCTTAATTGACCAACCTTTACGTGATGGAGAAAGCCATGTGGCCTAAAGCCAGGATGGACATGTGGCCCATCCGTAACCGGATAACTTCCAGGAATCTTTTTAATGATTTGATTAACTTTACGTGTATTTCAACTTGAGGAACCAGGGTCTAAATTCAATAGTCAATGAAAATCAATGTTGCCATACTGTGTATACCATTGTTTATACTAAGGAGATGTCTGGGACTCAAGCAGAAAGGCAACAGGACACATGAGATGTTTAAAGAAACTTTTTTTGTTTGTATTTACCCAACAAAAAAAACACACATTATAAACCAATAATCTTTAATAACTAGGCCTATAAAAGAGGTAAACAGAAAATAACTTGAATAAATGTAAAAGCATCTTAACAGGTGTTAACTGAACAAACTTACCTGCCACAATGACGCAAATGGAACATATGACTAAACCAAATAGTAAACAAGGGGTCATTGCGGTCCTGCCTGACTCTCATCATACTACTTCCCTGATGGCTCCCACAGGATTGTTGACATCCTCGTGGATTCATCTTCTTATTATAGACACATGCATTTCCAAACATTTGGACTACCTATGTTGTAAATGTATTATCTTTTCAATTTACACATGGCATCTATTGCACGTCTGTCCGTCCTGGGAGAGGGATCCCTCCTCTGTTGCTCTCCCTGAGGTTTCTCCCATTTTTCCCTTTAAACTGTGGGGTTTCTTTGGAAGTTTTTCCTTGTACGATGTGAGGGTCCAAGGACAGAGGGTGTCGTATTGTCATACTGATATTCTGTACAAACTGTGAAGTCCATTGATACAAATGTAACATTTGTGATATTGGGCTATATAAATAAACATTGATTGATTGGTTGATTGATTGATTGATTAAAATTAACAAAATACAAAAGGACACTGACAAAACCAAAATCCCCCCTTTCACATGGAAGCATGTGGTTTTTTCCAATTTAGCCCTCACCCACGCCTTTTTCTGAACCATGAAGCAACCTCCTCCAACGATCATGGTAACTCAAAGACAAAGACAGTTATTTTACAAACAAATACTGGGAAACTGTGCTAAAATGTGTGAAAATAAACGTAATAATATCAGGTTACAAGCAAATGAAAGTTTACTTTTTAAATCAAATGTGTGGTGTTAATTGTAGGAGTGGCCATCAAAGGAGACCTCTGGACGTCTTCTATCCAAACCTTTCTTTCAACTTCATATTCATGTAGCAGTAAATTCAAATTCAAGAACCAAGCTACCAACTACTAAACTGAACCCCAATTAGGAAAGGGCTAAAGTGACTTCTTTTTTTTTGTTCGGAATGTATTTATTCCTGCATCTATTTATCCTTAACCTATTTGAATATTGATCATTTTATCTATATTTTGGACCTTGTCTCAGATCTTACTTTTGGTATATTTACTATAGACATTGAGCTTTTTGAAATGGTGATGAATTCCAGAAAGATCTATTTGTTGGAAGTTTGGAAGCTTGAATGCTCAAACAACTAAATATTTGCCAAAGAGTGGTCTCAGCTGTGACTGTCGGATTGTTTGTTGAGCCTGTGTTTTTGGGCTCATAATGTCTGATTCAAGATGTAAAATCTATGTTTGGAGTTGTTAAACAAGAATGTTAGTCGATCCCCTGATTCCATACAATAGATGTAATTTGGCCAGACTTTGTGCTGCAGAGCTCCCGTGGTTATCTATTTCCTCCCAACTTCTCTGCTGGTTCTTTTCATCTTTGTCTCTAGTGAACCATGATATATACCAACCATATTTAAAATAGATTGGCAATACAATCCTGTACGTCATGTGTTGCAAACAAATAGAGAGAAGTAAAGCCGCGGAAGCATGGCCTTATATAACCTCCAATATGACCAGTAGGCAGTCTTAATGGATATAGAGTTTATATTTTTAAATGTTTTATCTTAGGATCATGGTGCAAGTGTATTAAAGGTGATTAATACAGCTTTTTTAATCATTATTATGTGTTGAAATAAGTGATGCCTGGTAATAATTATTAATCATTCAACTTGAGTTGGACGTCTGATTAATTTAAAATGTTTCATATTTATAACAAAGGTTTTTAAATAAACAATATTATTACAATACAATTAAGACAATTATTACTATTGTAACTTCATTATGATTGGAAAAACATTGTTGTTAAAAGTTTCGAAGACTCACTAATAGAAAAAAGTGAGTTATTATATTTGAGATTTTCTTTCAAATTATTGTGGAAAACAATGCAATGTTATATCTATCCCCAGTGGTAATGTATGTTCACTCAGTAAAACCTCATGCTGTTAGAAAGGATTTTAACATTGATCTCAGTCTGTCTACTGTTTGTCAATACATTCTGCTCTGTTAGTATTGAGAGACTTGTTCCATGAAGCATCTCAATTGCACTCTAGCTGCAGAGGAATCACCAAATTAACACAATGTAGAACACAGTGTAACACTGTCAGACAGGGCTAACTTGCCTATGGGACTGTATAATTAACGTTGGCAGGTGTTAATGGGTTAATATTTACCAGTACACCACTTTATGCATGTTCACAGGGGATGAGTCATTAATGAAGTGTGCATATTTGACTGTGTGTGTATTCATAGGGGAAGAGTCGTTAATGATCTTTGTGGACAAGCGGAAGTTGAGTCGGACGTCTGAAGTGAGCGAATCCAACGGCACAGCTGTGACTCTGGAGGCTCTGCACCAGCTGGCGGCCTCCTACTTCATCGACCGGGAGAGCACCCTCCACAAGCTGCACCACATCCAGATCGCCTCCACTGCCATCAAGGTAAAAAGCTTGATCTGAATCAAACACAAAAGGTTTAACATTCACAAAATCATGTGCTCATTTGCCAACCCTATTGTTGGATTTTTCCCCCCATCTGTTTAATGCGTTCAATGAGATTCTGTTTCAGTGGATACATGTAATATTTGCATTTTTAAAAACATTGGCAAATGATCTTGATTTGCTCATTCACTAAATAATCCAATAAATAATGGCCAGTATTAAGCATTTGAAATGGAACCCTACAATCAGCAGGTTTAGCTGATTTTAATGAGACAAGCGACTCAAGCGACCAATCAGGGTCCACTGTTTTTCTCCCTCTTTATATTCACTCACAGTATACATGTACAACCATTCATATTTCTGAACTAGCAAATATTACGAACATTGAAGATAGTGAGTTGCTGACCTGCATGACACTGGAGTTTATATAAAACATTATGATGATCACATAGTATTATGGGATGTTTACTATCTCATATTGTTTGACTGTAAATGCAAACCTGCGTCCCTAATGAAGGCAGTAATGTTCACATTGTCCTTCTGTAGTTTTATAGCTTTGTTAATTGTTCTGTGGGAAGCTATTGATGCTCCTTGGACCATACATAAGACAATGTTGAATGTTGAAAATGAATAAATGTTCTGTACAGTAAATACAACACTTGTTCTTTCTGTTTTTTGTTTATATTCTTGTGTTTTCGAGATAATTATTGTACATGTGCTCCCTTCTGTGCATAAGTATCAGAACAAATTAAGAAAATCAGACTCCAGAGCGGTCAGTACCTGCCAAGTACTTACTGCTTACTAACAATTACTGGATGCAGTTGGCGACCTATCAATAGGCACTTAGCGGACACTCTAGCCTGCTTCATATGCAGAAGATCATAATGCCGCAGATTTATAATACATAACTTTAAGGGACATAAAGCAGACTCAACCCCTTTATCTGGAACAGAGCTACTTTCTTTTTAATTTATGAACCTTTCATCGTGAATGCACTCTAAGACCTCACCTAATGTTTCATATACTCTCTGACAGTAGTAGCAGTTTTGTAGTTTCAGGTCTTCAGGAGCAGAACTTCATATTTTTTAGAAGGGATGTCAGTAGGAGTTGGGGGTGCTGAGAGAAAGTCAGTCTATTTGAAGACACAGTACAAAGCGGTGTGAAATTTGAATGGCAGTGTTATTTATATTGAAAAGTTTCAACTTTTCACACAACTTTAAGAAGGGTTCACACCCTATATCAGATGTGCATGTCATCATTGTGATGTCACCAATTGGTTTGTTGACTACTGTTTTAAAGCCTTGATTTTGATGATTTGGCCATTGCCATCTTGAACATCAAAGCACATGATCACTCAATTTTTATTTTTATTTAGTTGCTTGATGGGTTTGTCTTAAGAAGGTTTATTGAGCTTACTTGGTGCAATTGCCAAATCCCTCTCCTTTTTATTCTGAACAGACCAACATAATCGACAGGATGGCTAGAGGTCTGACACTTAAAAATAAACAAATGTGGTTTCAGGGCATCTCTTTCCTCCATATGGCAAATTCTGCTGTGTTACTAAAGCTTTCCCTTCTAAGACAAACAAGTAGCTGCAGGGTTTCTGTCTGATATGAGTTGTATTGTTCAGCTCAGATCTATACTTCTGAGACTGTATTGGGGACTGTGCACCTGGAACATTGCATGCCAAGCCGCTTTTTTCTAATGAAATTTGATGCTTTCACTTTGGCATAATTGCAGTGAATTTAACAGCATGTAATGTTTTTTTTCAGTTAACCTGTCACACAGTTTGGAAACCAATGTCATACAGCTATCATCCCATGTTCTATTATGACAAAACTCCTTTTATTAAATAAATAATTGATAAAGCAACGACTTAGCAGTGCTTTTAGACCACAAAAATGAAGAACATTTAAAGCACATATTATTTTGAGTGAAGATACTTACTTTATAGGCAAGTAAACTAACAGATCTACTTGAAATTCTTCATTTCGCTGGTGGGTTAAAACCATATTGTCCTTTTCCTTGAAGACACTATAGTTATTTCATGTGACACTGGAGTAAACATGTTCACATGCACACTCAATGAGCAAATGAGATTCCAACCAAGAGAAGAGATGAAGCGAGCAGTACGGTTTATTCCGGTCCTTGCTCTACCAGGCGAGTGCAGGCTTTTATATGGAACAGCATGCAATGCATATCAAGATATGCTTATGATGTAAATATCACCTTGCATCTTTTACTGCTTAATACCTTCGGGGTGTGTTCATTCATCACTCTGTCAGTTTTTATCAAGCAGAATTAATTGAATCGGCTGAGTTTGCCCTTCGCACCGCAGACTGAATTCTATTTGCTTTCTGAAGAATCTATCCCCTCGCGTGGCTTTAATGTGTTTGCACTGGCTTGTGGTAAACAACAGATTAACGTCACAGAGTCTAGGTTATATCAGCTACCTGCAAAAACACAATCTGAGACACTGTCATCGTCTTCAGTCTGCGTGTGTTGTATACTGTGATGACAGCTGCTTCTGCAGTGGTAGTTTTCTGATTGGATTTACCTCACCCGACACATGACATGGCTAATACATCCCAATTCATTGCTTTGGATTAGAATGTGTTAAGATCTGTGTGGGACCTTTTTATTTTTACATTTTATACTGTCCTTTGATAAAGCGGATGCCTGGCGTTAAATAAAGCGAAATAATATTGATGCATATCAAAAAGGTTGAAATACCAACCTTGTAAATGATCTCAAAACCTATTTTAATGAGCATCTCAATGTTTTATCAACAATCTGGCTCAGGTTTCATCATATAACCTAAAAATAATGCTTTAACATTACTTTTGGATGCATTTGTTGCTGTCAAATAAACAATGTATTTCCATCCATCAGCCCTGTTAAGCTTAACGCGATAATCATATTTAAATGATTTATTTAGCTTTAAATAAAAGAAGCCAGTGAATATATTTTGTCCAAAGGATGAGGATAGTGTAAAGCTTTAATACTTCTATTTTTATTAATCATTATTTAGAAAATATGAGATACCATCCATCATTTCCCGGAGCCCAGGGTGATGCATTCAAACAACAGACCCCATTACGATAATGACAAAAACAATAAATAGCAAATCCTTTATCGAAAAGCAGAGTCTGTCATTTTGGCTTGATCACCTAAATCCTCTAAGCAAGGAATTGATAATCAAACTGATATAGTTATTCATTTAGTTATTCAAACAACATAAATGTATTGGTGCTTGTGTAGTATCATGATTTTACTTGTAACCCAATGAAGTACCACCCTACCAAGCAAATTTGTGTGAAGATCTAGCAAATAGGATCATGTGTGATATGATTATGTTAAGAAAGTAAACAAAGGAGTCCATCGAAGCGTTTCAGGCAGCGGCGGACTGGGACTAGTGCATTGTCCGACCGGTAAAAATAAAAATTAATACAAAATAAAAAATAAAATACATTTTTTTTTTTTAATCCGACCGGCCCACGCAGAGCACCGGCCCACCGGGGGAAACCCCCGGTACTCCCGATGGCCAGTCTGCCCCTGGTTTCAGGCAGGGGGGGAGTGTGTGTGGAATAAATTCCCTCTGGTGTGAACATTTGCATGCACAATAACCTTTATAACACACTACAGGAAAGGTTAAACCTTAACGCATGAAGGGCCTCTTTAATATTTGAGAGGCTGAACATGCATTTGCATAAAAAAGTACGTAATGTAAAGACTTGAATACTCCATGTTTCATCAAAAACTGCTGATCAAATGATTAACTGGGTGGAATTAAATGTATAAGAAAAAACTGGCCATCCCTAGTATAATATTATTTGATGATTCCTGACACAAGCACATAGTTATCTGTGCATTGCATGCCTAGATTGTACAAAGACAGTCATCAGCGAGTAGAGATTTCTTTCTCCATTGAAGAAACTGAAGATGGGTCTGAATCCCTCATTCTGACTGTGGAGCTGCAGCTAAAACATTAAGTCCCTTGGTTTTTTCTGAGCTCCAGCCCATTTTTCATTGACTCATCCTTTGCTTTACAGCGCATCGGAGATAAAACTGTACATTCTCTAAAGTGAATTGGCAAGAAGACATTGAGCTGATTTGGCAGCAGCTACTGAACCAAAGTGCTTCCAAAAAAAAAATGTGATTGAGATGAATAAAGAAGTAGTCCTTTGGGGTACATTTGTTTGTGAGGCATTTTCAGGTGACTGATGTAAGATATGCACAACGTCAGCAGCCCTTAATTGGGAACATGGGTTTTTACCTCACCCTGATGAAGACAGATGCCAAAACAAAGCTGCATTGAAGAAGAGCACAGGTCTCCTGGTTCTAAGAGATAATAATTTTAAATAGTAGATATGCTGGCATTAAGGCCTCAAGTAAAGCAAAACCTGCAAAATAATCAAAGACGAGGGGAAAAGGGATAGTAGTGCCGAAATAAAAGGTTTCTGCTATAACATAGTGTCATGAATCATCCCTTCCATTTCTGTAATTTCCTTTGAGAGCCTCCATCATTTGTCAAACGTTTTGCGGTATGAGTTAAGGTGTCATATGCGACTGAACAGGAGAGATGAGACGGGGATATACAGGTCTTATTTAAAAAGGCTTTTCAGGAGAGGATGGAGGTGAGGCAGTTGCGCAGGAAATGTGACATCAATCAACACGCTTACCCTTGATTTGCAGCCCAGGCTCCCTCTGTATTGAAGATTCATTAAACCAAAGTTGGGAGGAGAATATCATTGACGGGGAGGAGAAGTGATAAGGGATGTTTGACCCAATTTGCCACGCGAGCCTTGTTTGTTCAGTCAGTCGTGCAGCGTCACGCTTCATTTGTTGGCGTGGAAGGAAACACAAGTAAAAGTTGAGCCTCAGAAATCAGATAATGGTTGCTGAGGAGCGGTTGCAGGGAACACGGTTCCCTGAGTTCGGGGCAGTTTTGATGGCAAGATAAACAAAAAAAACGCAGTGTTATCGCAAGCTCTGATGAATAATTCATTACAGTAGATTTCTTTTTGCATATACATTATTCAAAAGGAACATAAACGTCCTGCTTGGTGTCTTTTCAACTCGTCTTTAACATTTAACAAGATCTATAGGTTTCCTTCCTTGATATGTGTGGGAGTGAGGAAGAATCCTAAAATATTCCTCCTTATAAATAGTTGTATGATACTGTAGCTCCTGGCTCTAGTCTTATGTCTCACTTCCGATTATTTTTAAGAATTTAACTTCTTCCAGCTATTTTGCTTTAATCTGCAGCTGGTTCAAAGCAGTGAAGCCTGGAGAGCAAAAATAAATACACAGAATTTTGCTCCCTTGGCCCCTTTTCAAGTGACTGGTACTTCCTGTAAAATTGCATAGCTTAGCTTCCCTTAGAGAGTCTCAGTGAATATAACACCACACAGAGGATTAAATACCACTTTCTTCTACCAAAGGTTGGCCTCTGTTCCCCTGTGGCTTGGAGTGACATTTTTTTCTCGTAGACACATAATTGCTCATCATTCTGATGCTATTTTCTTCCCGTTCCCCCTTTTCTCACTTATAGTAAGCTTATCCCTCGCTGGTTGCCATTAGTCTGTGAGCCAGTGCAACAAAGTGGTCTTAATACATGCATTGAAATCCTCAGTGTCTAAATAAACAGCCTGAAACATATCTAAGATGCACATTTTTGCAAATCTACTATGCCGTGGTGATTAAGCCTGCGACAATTCTTGAAGGTGCAGAGAATGAGGCAATTCTGAAATGAAAGACGATTTTCATGAAACATTAATGCTATCTTGTAGGCCTACTTTTTTTCCTCTAGCAAGCAGAAAGTGCAGCCATTTAAAGCCCATTGTTGCTCATTCTGACAACACAAGCTAACACTAAGTGACATTTTATGCTGTTTTTGTGGAATTATTCATATGATGGATTTGCAGCACTGATACATGTTCATCAGTAACATGCTTTCACCTAACTGGTCGTACAATAATATTAAAGTCTTCATTTTCTTTTTTTTAAATAATGGATGTGCCTTAGAGCTATATATATATTAGTAGACTATGTTAACAGGATAAGTGCTGCTTTGCCCTGCAGATAACACAACGCTTTCCACCAATCTAAAATCTATAAAAAGCGAGAAAAGATGAGGCATAATCTTATTTAGATGATGCACGTGTTTAAATTATCACTTTATTAGCATAATTTCCTTGAATTATGTATTTCTTTTTTTTTTAAACAGCATTAATTAGAAAGGTACCTCCACTGGTTGAAAAAAAAAAGGTCTTATGTCTTAAAGTCAATGAGAAAATTACCCTACTTCCTATTATAACCCTGGTGGACATTTTTCTGATGAGTTTATGGTTTCAAATGCTATTTTCAAGTATTTGTCTTAACAGCACGATGCTTTTATAAGTCATGCTTTCATTAAAAGCTAAATAAAGCTGATATTTGAATGCGGTGCTAGCTTGTGATTGGGGCGTGGTCCAGTTTTTGCCTTACAACTTTATTCCTTTCACAGTGTACTTTCAGTGTTCAGATGTACTTTTCTCCACACATTTAATTAAAATACGAAAAAGAAAAAACTAAATGGCGACGTCCAAAATGTCAAAACCATAGTCCAAGCTAAAAACAATGGGTGACGTCACTTACTATGTAACTTTCTTATTACCATTCTATGTATATTGATTACTACCTGCTACTAATTTATTTAATAATATTATGATCTAGTTAACGTTTCTTATTAATTAATCATGTGTTTAATGTGTGCTCTGAGTTTTCATTTTCCTCCCAGTGTTCAATACCTGCTTTTGCAACAAACTATTATTTCCCAAGTAAACCACATTTCAAGTGAAGAGTGTTCTTGCTGGAACACTTGTCCCAACATTACCCCGGTCTGCAGAAGAGACTCAGTTAAACTAGCAGCTGAGTAGTGTTCAATCCAGTTACAATGCCAAATACTATCTCCGGCTCTCACCTGCTCAAACTGTCGAAACGACACGTCCTGAGCCACTGCACTCGTGTGTTGGGCCACTGTGTAGTCTGAGAGTGGAAATATGTCAACTTTCCAAGCAGCAGTTTTCCCTGAACAGTGTGTCTGGCAGAGCTACACTTTCAGCGACAGAGTGCAATGTGAAGTTAAAAAAGGATGCCTTCAGGGCTCACTTGGGATTGTTTGCTTCCTGCTTGAATACACAGACTGGTGACGAATAAACAGAAACATATAATAAATGCTGATGCTTCCAAGCAGGGCACCTGAGCTCCACGAATGGTTTGATGACAATGATGAATGATATATAGTATGCTAATTCAATATGCTATGGCAATGTTACCAGATGTCACCTCAGTTGAGCATTTATTTATCCAGTTAGAATGTTATCCACGTTATCAGCCTTCACCAAAAGAAGAAACACAAGAAAAGGACATGCACCTCTATGGATCTTAGCAAATATGAAACGAACAAAGGAGGCAGTCAGGTAATTTAAAGATACAGTAACAAACGGAAAACAACCGATCATGCAAGAATATAATTTGAAGAATCCAACCGTGAGTCCTTTGCCACCAATGTTACTTTTAATTGCAATGATTGGTAGCCAATATGTACTGCTCTTTGTTCAGTGTTTGTCCCTTGTGTCATAGCTTTTAGCTCACATGGTTACACTTCAGTACAAACAAACCTAAAACAGCAGTAGCATCAAACAGTGTACATTTTTCTCCAACAGTTCTAATGTTCAAATGAAGTTGAATGACATTAGTGCACATTCTTACACCCATGAGGCTGGTGTTCCTGTCCCACAAGAAACAATAAAGTCATGTTGTGTTTGTGTTCACAATGTTAACATGTCATTTTACAAATCTAGTTGTTATAGTTGTGTTGTTTAGAACAAAACAAGTTATATAATAGTATGGTTGCAATAACTTAAATGAGTTATAGCCCTGTGGCCTAACCCAAAATAAATGATGTTTAAAAATGAGTTTCATAACACATTGTTTTCATGTTTTATACTCACTTTGACAACTAGTTGCAGTTGTCCAGTCTGAATTAGTATATCCATAACTCTAACCACTTATACGTGTATCAGTTATTGCTAATTTACAGTGACATGTTTACAGTCTATAATGTTCAAAAACTGCTTTATTTTCCTCAAACTGCCAGTTTCCTCATAACCCCCAAAAGCATTAAAGGGCCCGTTTAAAATAGCAGATAACATTCAAAGTCGGTGACCTATGGAATATTTAAGTGTGCAAATGTTTGACAACACTATCCATTATGACACCAAGAGACTGCAGTTTATGTGGGAGGAATTGTACTCACCCTTCTGATAGACTTTTGAACATGTACTAATCAGCAACAGCTTGTGGTAATCAAACACCTTGCTAATACACATTATGTGAATTTTTCCAGTATAATTTGTCATCTGTCTGTAGTGCGCTTACTGTCTGTTGCCTCACTTTTCATCCTTAATTTGGGACAACATATTAAAAGCCTATACAGAATGTGAAGCTAAGCACTGATCTGATGCCAATGAGCTTTTTTCCCTGCCAGCTTAAAAGCCTGCAGGTTTAAGGATTCTGTGCACAACGTTGATCAGCGGAAGACAGACACAAACTGCAAAAGACTTTGAAAAGAAAAAAAAAAACTCAGCAAAATGGAAAACTGAAATAGGCATTAGCGTCTGCGAATTTATGAAAAATTACCATTTGCTTTTTCAACGATTAGTTTCTGTTAAGCTGATACTCCACCAGGATCGATCAACATGATAAGTCACAATTTTACTCGGCCACATTGTGACAAAATACCCTCTTCTATTATTTTGGTGGTTTTGTATTTCAGGCAGCTCTAAGAAATGTATTAAAGATATTCTCTGAAGGAGCATTTAGACAGATAGGACACATCAAATGGTAATGCTTGAGGGCATAGGGAAGTTCAGCGATTAAATAAACAAGTCACGTCCTCAATGTGTGTAAGCATCTCACACTGCTTATTCTAGGAATGCCTTGAAGTGCAATTAAATGCAGCTGTTAGTTATTTCAACAGTCAGCACAATTATCTTGTACTCAATTATGGCACATTAATAATTCCCCTCCAACTGATCCATGTCATTTGCATATCATATTCTTGCAATAACTCTGTGTTTTTCTCACTTTTAGGAAAAAAATAAATGCCCATTAGGGTCTTGGAAGTAGTGAAATATATAAAAAGATTTTTCATTTTGGGGTCGATTTCTAATAGTGAAGGCTGACTGTGCACACATGCTCTGCTCCACTGGGTTCTTTTTGCAGATGGTCTCATTGCTATGCACGGAAAAGACATCTTTAGAATTGCATTTGGTCCATTTTCCCCTTTAAGTTGGACATCTGTCTGTGTTAAAAATTAATCTGCTGATCCCTACGGAAGCTGCCAGGATTTTAATTAATTGTGTTAATGCATCAAACATAAAAAGGAAAATAATGCAAGTCAGTTACTCTCCCTCTCCCACCCACCTCTGTCTGACTGTCTTGCCTAAAATGTGTATTTAAAAGACAATATTTAAGCAATAGCAAATTGACAAACAGTCGACCTATGAAGTATGTTAAGAAGGAGACTGAAAGAGACACACAAGGTACATTGAAAGCTCCCAGCTATTTTTCATTCTCAGGTCATTCTGTGTTTAATTTCCTCTATGACCTTGTAGTTGTCAAAAGTAGATGTCAAAAGAATGACAACTTTTTTGCCCACGGCGGTAAAAGTCTTCCGTTTCCTCCCGGCTGGATACCATAGTTTCTGATATTAATCTAGCAAGGAGATGTTGTTCCCGTTATTGGACCTTTGGGGAAATATTAAAAGAAGACACCGTCATGGTGTTTGGCAATAATTCGCAAGTGACAGCGAAGGAGATGGATTTCCCTTCAGGTTGGCAGTTTATCTTTGTTGCCCGTGGAGCCTGGATATATTCATGCTCCAAATCAGGCTTTTGTCAAGGATGATTGAGCAGAGATTGCAAACAATCTAACCATGAGCTCCAACCGAGAGGAGAGACTCCAAACTGTTCTTTTGTGGGTGTTTTGTCAGCACAAATCTTGTGTTGATGTCTTTGAAGCTTGGATATAGTTGCAACTTTCAAGATGTACGTCAAAAGTTCCGGGATATTAATACACCTGTCTCAGAAGGTATTCTGTTTTTAGTTAACTTTAGTTTCTCACCTCCAACTTTTTACCAATTAATTTCAGTTGTATTCATGCAGTATCTCTCTTTGACCTTTATCTTTAAGGCAGCTTATTTTCGGCTTCATTTAGTTGACTTTCCACACTAGGGGAAATTATTATGGTCGGTACATGACTCCCTCTTATAGGTTTGCTGTTTGCTTGTTGGCAGTGTTACTTTTTTAGTTCTTGAACGGTATTTGCTGCTCTTCACATTTCTTCTAATTAAAAAGCTCTCATTGTGATACCTCGGTGTAATTAAACCTATGGCAGCAGCTTCCAAAAAGTATGTTCTCAAGCTAGCCGGCATTTAACCTATGACGCACTAGCTCTTAGTACAGTAGGAAATAAGCCCCTAAACGGTTTGACAGTCCAACCAGACCTTGACAAATCCAGCAATGCATGCACAGTTTTTAAACCACTTTCAACAAAAGGCCCTCATGGCATGAATATATTTTGCTATTTTTCTCAGTATAACTTATAGTTACTGTGTTACTGAAAAAATAACCCGACTGACTTTTACTACATGGTCAGCTTAGGAAAAATATATCTTCTACACATGTTTGTACACATTTTTCTGTCTAGGTGTCCTTTTCTACAATGCAGAAGCGTAAACTAACACATTCGAGGGCATTGGACTCAATTGAACACATGTTGGCTTGGATATCGATTTTAACACCAAAGACTTGAGTCTTTTGACTTACATCTACTATCTATCAAGCCCAGAGATTCAAATGTATCTCATTCAAAACGTGTGCCACAAATCAATCCATTTCCTAAATCAACTAACATTATTAATTTTTTCAATTAATAATACCTCAGATCCACTTAGTTTGAACTAAATCTACAGCATCCATCAACGTTGCCGAAGAGGAAAAACAAGTTAGAAAACAGAAATTGGGAAAGATGACTTGTTCAGGACTCAAAACTCAAAGTAGGACTCAACTTGGGACCAGAGTGCAAATCATTTCAACTTACTTGTGAATTGCAAAACAATTACTTTGTCCTACTTCTGTAACAGTGCATCTTAATACTTCAACTTCTGATTAATATGGCAGCAGGGTGAAACCTAATGTCTTTAGAAAATTGAAGCACTTTACATAAAGATGTTTTTTCTTCTATATTACTGTATTCAGTCAACCCACACATTGACTCACAACATAATACGTTGGAATATATTTGAATCTAGAATTTGTTTTGACGTTAAGGCAGAAAGCAACTGAGCTTTAATAGATCACCTAACTGGTAATAGAAAATAACACATTCAGCTTGAGTGTAGCTGTGTATCAGTTATCTGCCTGAGCAGCTTCTAAAGCTTCATTTGTGCCAAGAAAATTATTTCCTCCTGGCACACTGCTTGTTTATTAAAATTTGAGCAAGCAACAGATCCTATAAAACTCTGTTACGTCTGCTGTCATTTAGCTATTGTTTAAGAAAATGGTACATGCAATGCATAAATTCCACTAGAAATTAGCTTTTCTCTTACTTCTTTTTTGCTACACTGGTGTTAAGAGTTATCGTGATTCAGGCTTCTGCAGCAAGGACACAAGCGATGTTTACTGGGCTTGTTTATAATTAAAAACAACAGCTTTTAAACAATCCGGACGGTCCCTGCGCACACAACTCACTGCTACTGTCCACAGGCCTCCGCTTGTTCATATCTCTCCTCAAATAAACACTCATTTCCTGAGCAGAAGCCTGGTGGACAGAGTTGTCTGATGTGCGTCAATTGATTTTTCTCTCCTACTCCTACGTGGTTGAACTTGTTCTGAGTAAATTAACCTTACTCTGAACAGATGTGATAAACCGAGTCAGCTCTCCGCCTCCAGATGGTTCTTCCAAATCTACCAGTCATCACAGATTTTCTTTCGCTGTGTCTTTTGTGTGGATTGAAGCTCTCCAGTATGATATAAAATCCTTAAACCTGCAGGAAAGTTCTTCATTGCTAATTATATAGACATAGCTGTTGTGTGACAGATTGTCAAATATACAAGAATTCCTAAATGTCGCATTAAGCCTACATAAATAAGAAGTCTATATCCTCTATAGGCTGGCTGGTATATAACCCTCTCTGAGTGCCAAACAATCAACTTCTGCCAACATGTTTGGCACCTTTCTTCGTGTCACTGAACCGTTTCCTTATATATACATGAGTTCTCCTTGGACAAGAGAAACTCATGCTAACCAAGTGTGCTTTAATCCCTCAAGGTGTAGTTATATCGTATTCTCCAAACCTCAGAGTGCTATTTATGCTCACACCAAGACTATACACCTCCCGCTCGCTCAAGTTTCGTCTGGGAAAAAATGTTCTGTGGTGGAACTTGCTCCAAACTGTTCCTCCCTTCACCACATTGTCAGACTGTCATTGTGCAAACCGCACCCCTACAGAGAGTGTTAACAGAGGTGACTTTGACATGATTGAAGTAATCACACCTGGTGATAATAATCCTATTCTGTTTTCAACTTCGCCACAAAATCACTTAATGTGAGCTCCTATTATACAACTGTGACAGGGCTTTGTGTTGTGTGCCCCTGATTAAGTGAACAAAGCTAGTTATGTTGAAGGGTTACCTTTATAATCACCAGCAACAATTTGGAACCAATATCATCTAGTCATTTACTTTAATTTATGTGGAGAAGTTAGCATCACAATTATCATCAATAATACTATAAGCTACTTTTAATGAAGAACTCAAACTTTTAAAAGGGCAGATACAGTATATCCAAAGGTATTCACCCTTGCTCTTAGCACAAGTTTGTAATTATTTTTTTTTAGGAATGATTCTCAGGATGGCAATGTCAGTTGGTCGGACAAACCTTGGTAGAGAAAGAAATATCTCAACAACTATTGGATGGATTGCCATTTTCAGACATTCTTGGTCTGCATAAATCATGCTGACTTTAGTAATGCCTACAACGTTGCTCTAGTACCACCATAAATTCCACATTTGTAGTTTTAAAAAAGGTTTCTTAAAGACCATTAGAAAATCATCCCACTAGCTTACTTTTCATTGTGTAATTGTCTGTTAAAATTTCCTTTCATCTAGTTCTTAGGTTTTTGACAAAATATCGGCAACACTTGTGATATTTAAAATGTGGCATACCAACTCGCCTAAACAAAGTGGACATCGTAAACAATCCTGCTTAGCATCAGCATGTTAGCATTGTCATTGTTAGCATGCTGTCATTTGAATTCAGTACTTAACCCCCCAACCCTAACCCTAACCCTAATCCGCTAGCATGGCAGTAGACTCTTTGTCTTGTTGACATACTATACCAAAGTCGGATTAACAAATCAATCCACCACTTGCATTGATGTTTAGTTGTATAACAGCACATCAATAAAAATGCTGTTCAAGCCCCTGGCAGAGTGATAACTAAAGAAAACCTTGTTATCTTGAGAACGAATAAATTATTCAGCTTACATCATGTAACATGCAGCCTTGATTAGTTTAAGGGGCACTTGGCCAATTTCACATATCGGTCTCTTTACAGGCCATGAGAACTACAAGGAAAAATGTTTCTAAAGCATATTCATGTCACTTTGCAGCATGATTTGTCAAGGAAGCAGAAAATATGGCATCAATAAGAATGACATTATATAGGTAGTTCTGATTCATCCATTATGATACTTTGTGTCCATTTTGTGTTTGAAATTTTAACAGGAGTGAAATTCGTATTTGATGGAGTCTTCTTTTAGCTGCATTTGAAGAAAAATACCCAAAACTAATTGTTTTTATATATATTTGTATGCCAATCCTCTCATCACATGTAGGAATGTGAAGTCTTGAAACAATATTGCACACCCCATGTACAAGTTTGCACCAAGCAATTACACAAATCCTCAGTTGCATTTATAATTCAATAGGACATGCTTACAGCAGCATCAAAATAGATTTTACCATGTTATGGGTGTCAGGGGGCATTGTAATGGGGAAAAACAATGTTGAGACAAATTTGACAGATGACACAACTTGCTCATTAAGGTTTACTCCAGAGATATCACGACACAGTTTCCAGTCCACGTCATTCTCCTAATTAAGATTTTCACAATACATCTCAGAATATGTAATATGTTTATAAAGGGGGGAGAAGGTTAATCTGATTCTGCTTGACAAGTCATACATGCTCTCCCTTTTCTTTTTCCTTTATCTCACCCTCCCCCTGTTTATTTGTAATGCCATTGGTGGGTTACTCTCTCAATATGGATTATTGTTATGTTCCTTTGTATTTCTCCCTTTAGGTGACCGAAACAAGAACAGGCCCTCTTGGATGCAGTAACTATGACAACCTCGACTCTGTCAGCTCCGTTTTGGTTCAGAGCCCTGAAAACAAGATTCATTTGCAAGGTTGGGCATCCATAATTGAACTCCTCCAATTTTTGATGGAATTGTCGCAGTGTCTGTTCTCCAGCGAGCTTATAACAGCAGCATGAGTGTCAGAACGAGTTTTGCTTCAATCACTCTTTTTTGCCCATGCATGCTTGCAGAGTTCTGAAGTGAATCCAAGTAATGATTCACAACAAAAGTAGCAGCACTGTGCAGTACAAATAAAACTTTAAGTGAATCTCAGCACATTGCATGTGACGCCAAGCATATGTCAAGCGTGGCAAGATAAAAGCAGAGAAAATGAGTGTCGGCCCTTAGTGATTTAGAGATCTAGTGTACAACAGCCATTTAAACTAATTTACTGCTATACCTGAAGAGCTCCGTATTCATTCAGCCATGTGACATTTCCATGTTTTTGTTCTTGCCTCAGGCCTTCAAGCCATTCTGCCAGAGTACCTGAAGCCAAGGTTTGTGCAGGCAGCTCTCAGCTACATCGGATGTAATGAGGAAGGCCAGTTTGTGTGCCGGGACAATGACTGTTGGTGCCGATGCGCCGTGGACTACCCACAGTGTAATTGCCCTGAGGTGGCTCTGAGAGCTATGGAAGCCAGTGTGCAGAAAATCAGGGATTCCTGGAAAATGGCCAACCGAGACTTTGAGGAGTCAGGTCAGTGTTTTCCTATTTGCACTCATTCAATAGCTGTGGATCTCCCACTGACAGAAAAGTAGACCCCATTGTTAGTGAAGCCAATGGGCAAAGAAAACAATGAAAACATGGGAAAAAATTCCATCCAATAGATATATTGGGAATGCAACAGTACACAGAGGACTTGCTTATTAACTGTATTGACTTACATTTGGTAGATACATAAAACTGGGACTTTAGATTATATACACAACACCAAAGTCCCAGTGTTATGTATTTTCAATGCCACACATGTCTTTTACAAATAATGTATTGCATGAATGTTAAGCACTCTTATCTATTTTATTATATCTTTGTTAGACTTTGACTGAAACATCATTGCAAACAAAGTGGTTGACTATGTTGCAGCTTGATATAGATATAGTCATGATGTCATTTTATAATATCATTTTATATTGTGATATTGTGAAAAAGTATCTGCTTATTCAATTTAGAAAATGTTTTAATTTAGATGTGTGTTAATGGTGATGATGATTTATAAATGAAGTTGTAAATCCAATACAGCCTGCCTTTGATTTGCAACTATTTCCTCAGTGGCTTGATACAGGCAGATATATTAAAGGCATCACTGACTCAGTAGCATGGAAAATCTCTTGACTGTTGACAAACCTATCATCTTACAGTGTACGTTGTCACAACACCTCACACTCTTCCTCGCCACTCAAATAACTACCTTTGGCTACCATTTGAGCCTGGCTGTGTGCTGAAATTTTATGGAGAAAATCTTGATGTCCAGAAAATGAAAGGGTAGCATTTGCTGTAATGTGACCAGGTCAACAGTGAGTCAGCCAAATTAAGGTTTTTCAGTACCGTATAGGGGGGAAGCTGTCACACCTCAGAAACAAAGCACAGTTGCTGTAATCTGTTAGAAGCCTATGATGTAACCTCTGTAACACTAAATATTGTTTTGTTCACTTCAAGATTCCAGCTTTAGCTTTTTGCAAGGAGATTACATTTTTAAATCTGGTTCACACAATTGGATTTTACCTCAAATCTTAGATACTCAAAGAAATAGCTCTTTCTGTTTTCCAGTCATTATTGAAACTGTGAGATGTATCCACAGGCTCTCAGGGCATCTTGCTGTTTCAGTCGTTTACAGCCCAGCCTTAAGCCGTTCTTTCTGCACCTCGATGGCTCAGTGTGTCATTACTGGCTACATGCTTCGGTACTGAGGACAATTTGATTAGCGCACAGCTGGCAATAACTTAAGCAGCAAGGTGCCCTGAGAACTGTGGTTGCAGTGTTGTATTAAATAAAGAAAAATAAGTAAGTTCCTTTGAAAAGCCCTGGGGATCCACTTGTATATTTGATATAATGGAGAACAACTAAGATCATCCGCAAATAGATTAAAAATCAAAGTTACTTGATGGCGGACATCATTTGCTTTGACCTTTTACTGTGTGATGCTTTAATTTGGAAAATGTATTTATATGGATAGATCAGTATCTACAGTTTTAAAAGATTTCCTCACTACTACACTTGAGTTTTTCCCCTATGTGTCGTATAAGATATTGGTTGCCTACATTTTCCTCGGGATGCATACATTTTTTATCTTTCTATATATATACAGTTGCGGTATAGAATATATCAAGTCAGTGGGTACAACATTTACGGATCTAAGAGTCTATATGAATCTTACAATTAACCCAACATCAAAGACAAATCAATCATTGATCGCAACCTTATAATTTAACAATTAAAGAAGAATCGGCAAAATGAGCATCTTGATACACATCGTTAGCATCCAACCCTGATTTATATTTAACAAAGCCCAGAATCTGTCTGTACTTGTGCTCCTCCAAATCTCCCAGTGTTTTCTATTTTTAAAATCATACCTAAAGGGGAGGGCTGTTAGTTTCCTGGGTTCAGCTGCTGACAAGATAATAATGGTGGGCCGAGAGTGAATTCCCTGGGATGAGGGATTGTTGTCTTGGTGATAAAATAATGGTCGAGCTCAGCTGTAACTCTGAGTTTCAAGCTGCCGCAGGAAACTGGACACTATGAATAGATATAGTAATAGTTTTGTGTACTGCACTTAGTCAATATATTCTCTTGAGCAATAATTGTCACCATGATTTAAGCTAAGATCTTGATCTTGAGATCTGTGTAGCTTTTAATGCAATGAGCATGTACTGCCCCCCGATGCCCCCTTGGTGACGTTGACTGAGCCTATTTCGAAGATGTAAAGTTTATATGACCAAAAAACAGTGGATGTCTCATTTTCAGAGAATGACTGATTAAATGTAATAGGTTTTTTCAGGGGATTGGTTGACAATAGGAAAACTATTATCCATTCAACCCCCAATATGATGTTATAGTACAAATGTCAAAAGCTAACATCTGAACAGAAGTCGTGAAATCAAATGATTCACCCCCTGAGAATAGCTCTCGTTTCAAAAAGCAGGCCATGGAAAGCTCCCCCCAAACACTATTTTCATATATTTTATTACAAGCTGTTTAATCAACTTATTAATTTCACAGGAACATGTAAAACACCTTGCATAATCACCAGGGAAGCCATTGGCACTTAATTGGTTTTATAATCAGATGCTGTGTTATCAAGATAACGTGAACTAATTACAAACAGTGCAGTCATTTTCTCATCAGTGCAGCACTTCACATTGATTTTCCATACAACCGATCATGACAACGATGACAATATTGTTATTGAGTGCCTTGGAATGTAATCGGTTTGCTGTGCTGTGTGTGAGCACTGGTTTTAAAAAATGGTTTCCTTGTTTTTGTTCAAACAGAATAAGCCCTGGAAAAACGGTTTGCCGTTCATTATAGAGTAAAAACTCACTCACCCAGCCTTTTTGCATTAAAGTATGCATCAAACAGGTCACATCCAGTATGCCCTAAAGCTCTTCAGCACAGATGGCCTCCACAAAGTAATTCTCTCATTTTGGTTTGACTAAATCAGCCAAATATAGTTGGAAGGAGGTAGGAGAGTTAGTTTGGCTAACTAGTAGCAAGTAGTGTCAACTCTAACATTTCATGTCCCCCTGCCTTGCAGATGAGTTCCAGAACTTCGTTCGAAGGCTCCCCACGTTCTACGCCCTGAACACATCGGCCATCCAATACTTCTGGAAGGCGGAGCCGACCATCCACCAGCGCTACAAACAGCTGGAGCTCAGCACCCAGCAGCTCCTGAGCAAAGCCCGACGAATCATCAACAAGCTATTCACCCTCAGCAAGAGGTGTCGCACTCAGCCCAAAATCATTATGCTGAGGGAGAGGTGAGAAGCTGATAAGTATTCCTGCTGACTTTCTTGTTAATTCGGATGTGCAAGTGTGTGTGTGTGAGGTTGTTCATGTATGGAATTAAGCACAAACTCCCAAAGCCTGCTGCCACGTCGCGATTCCTTTCAAGCAAGCTCTGAACGGCAATGCTCATTTATTTTCTTCCGCACACGCTTTGCTATGCCCTCAACTTAGCATTATGCTAATAATGCACACAATGTACTAGCGCTTTGATATTCCACCGAGGTCCTGCTAAAGTGTCACACCTTGATGACTTGGCTGTACTCCCAGCACAGGTCTCCTCTACATGCAGGGAATCAAAGCCACCCTCCTGTGAAATTAAAGTTTGCTGTGTTTTAAAAGAATATGCTAAGTTTGGGAGATGTTCCTGTTGGTTAACTAGCCTGAGATGAAATCATGGACAAAAAAAATGTTCCTCGTCTCCTCAGTACATCATTCAATCTATTTTTTTCCTCACACAAAGTCATATAGTCTGCAGACTCCAAGCTTATGAAAAATAAATGTGATTTAAGCAGTGCTGTTCATGCAGCCAGGCTTATTTTAGGGGCTATTTCAGGTGAAAAACTCTGCAAATGGGATGTTAGCTGCATCAATCTCATCGCCCAACACCAAAGGGAATATAAACTAGTTCATTATTTTTCCAACATTTTCCCATCACTTATACAATCATATCAGACCAAACATATATGCACAAGATGGATTGTTAACCTCTGCTGCTTTAACTCCTTTCTTATGTTGGCTTTCTTGTTTACTTTTTAACATAGCAAAGACCAATGCTTTAGTGTGAGATATTAGGATACTTCTAATGATTTAAAGCCCGTTTGTCCTTATTTCCCTTATAGACTTTACCAAGTGTTTAGCTACCACTGAACAAATTGCAAGTTTGGTCTCCTGCAGCATGTATTTTAGGGTGATCATGTTCAAAGGTGCAAATATTTGACACAATGGACACCATCTCTCTCTTTGGTGGTCATTTGTTGTCTCTTTGTAGATGTTTTGTGTCACTTTGTTTTCATTATGTGTTTATATGTGTATTTTGCATCACTTTGTGGTCATTAGGTGTCTCTTTGTAGTCAGTTTTCATTTCATTATTATTGATATGTGTATCTTCGCCTGTACATAATTAGGTCGCTCAGTAATCCATGTATTAGTAGGACGGATGGAGCGGTTATACAAATAACCGTTAGACATAAGTAACACCTAAAATGGACCAATTCTATAAAGGAAACGTCATCTGAAAAGTCTGAGAGAGGACACTGTGAAATCTATCGGTGAGACTATAGCCAGGCACAGTGAGAAATAGATAGATAAATGCGTATGCAATACACCGTTACTTTATCTCCTCTTGGCACCACAGAAGAGTAGCAATGCAACACTTGTTTATCTTTCACACTACTTTTTGTATACCTCAAGTCCCCTATGTTTCCCCATGATTCTGAATGGATCACAGCAACTCTTATCTAGTACACTATGATTGAATGAGCCAGTTATAGTCATTCAGTCGGCAGTTTTACCAATGAATAAAATGTTCAGATCTGAAACCAAGAACATATGTAATTGTTGAAGCATATATGAACCTATAACCTACCTAATATTGACTTATATTCCTTTGAATGTTGTAAATTGCCTCACTTGTGGTTCAGCATAGTTCAATTATCTGTCTTCTAGTCTTTTTGTGAGGCTGTGTTTTTGTTTGTCTGGTTTGGATTAATTGTTTACAGTTTTAATTTGAAAGGGTTATTCTAGTCAGATGCAGAAAGACTCCCTGTTCAAAAGCAAGTGTTAATCACAATGAAATAAGATGATGCAGTTATAAGTGACTTGTAAGTGATGAGTTAATAAAAAGGCACATCCATAAGTGCCTCTGCATTAAAACTAATATAAATCTCAACACTTCAGCTTGAGAGTATCTAGAGGGAGCAGATATAAAAACATATATTGGGAGTGGGACTAAATACTTAAACTGGATATTTTGGATCCTGCTGTGATGTAACCTGGTGCTCTCAAAAGATCTTAGCAGGAGTCCATTAGTTCATTAAAGAGGTTCACATCTATGAACGGTGGGAAATCATTTATTAACTTTGCATTTAAAAGATCTGCACAAAATGCTGTGCTAAATTGTCAAATGTTGACACGGTCTGTAATAATGCACCATTTTACTGTTTAACACGTAAAAAATGTACCATGATTTTCCATATTCTACAACATATTTCCCTACAGTATAACCTTGCATTTAAAGACCTTTTTAATAGAATATATATTTTCCTTTTGATTGAAAATAAACGTTTATTTATCTCTGCATTAGTATGAAAAATAAGGAAAAAGGGGAACAGAAATATGATATGCTTATGACTTATCCATTTTAAGGGTTCTACAGTAGATTAACTCCCTAGTCTGGAAATAATAAAATAGTAATGCTTTTTTCGGAAGCTGCACTGTCTGAAATCACAAGGTGTCAGAATATCATCGATGGAGCCGCCATACTAATGTTTTTTTGGTTCATTAAGCAAACAAATATTGCATCTTCTTTAGGGGGAAAGTTTTGCTCACTAGTGGAAATTGAATCTGTGGCAGAAGGAGAAAGTTAGTGTGACGCATTGATCAGTGTGAAATGAGCTGGCAGACAATGAACAGATTGCAGAGTGAACACCCGGCTTCTCTTTGGCCCGCGCTGCACACTGCGTCTGCACGACAGTTTACATGTCCTGCTGACACAATGCGGTTTATGGTGGTGGGGAGGCTTCCTCTCTCTTGCTGTGCACAGCCCACGCTCTGGAGGTGAGATATGCACAGCTGACTCTAACTGATGAGTTTCAGAGGAGCTGGGTTGTGTTAACACATTGTATCCACTCAGGGTTCACACAGATCCTTAAAAAGACTTAAAAGGCATTGGTTTAATGAATCCTAAATGGTGTTAACATTCATAAAATCAAACTTCTCCCAAAACATGGACAGTATGATTGCATGAACCATTTTTTAAATTTAAATTTTAAATCTAAAAACCTATTAAAGGGGCCCTATTATGCACATTTGTAGGTTTCATAATTGTGTTTTACTGCCTCTGCTCAGTTCTTTTTGCCATCGAGAGCCCAGTGATTGGTCTGTTGTGATTGGCAATCTCAACCATTTAAAGATATCCCGCCCCTTAGCCTATCACAAAAAATGTGTTGGAGTGCTACCCAATAGAAGCGGAACTTTAACATAGTGATGTCACTATGTAGCAAAAGTAAACAAAGTACTATAATTGAGGCATTTTCAGGCAGGGGGGAGTGTGTGGGAGAACATCTTGTGAACTTTGGGATTTGGGAAGACCCCACAAATTATATTAGGGCCCCTTTTAAAAAATACATAATGCCTCTTGCTCACAGATATGTAAGGCAGTGGAATAAAAGACAGTATTTCTTCAATTTTTGTACTGCTTAATAAATGCAGCAAATCAGACTCATTCGCAGTAATTGGAGTCTGAGAGTCTGAGATTGTAAAATGGTTTTATGTTTAAAATACAACATACAAGTGAACTGAAAATGTTATCTGCTTGTATGCAATTGTACTTCTATCATCACAAAGCATACAGTAGTATGGTGTTATCACAATTAACTTGGTATGTCTATGTAATAATGATGGGTTCCGGTAGCCGAGGTATTAATGTTACTTTGTAATACAGTTAATTAAAAATGATTGCATTCAAATATGTTGTATAAAATCAAACAAAAATGATTATTCTATTAGAGGACATTCTGTGTTCTGCACTGATTAGCTATGTGGAGCAGTTTTCAAATCAGAGCTTCATATAAAATGTATCAAAATTCAGTCATTAGTTGAGTTCGAGCGTTTTGTTATAAATGATTGCAAATTGCTCTCATCTGTTCTACTTGGCCATGGCATGCTGTGTGCACACACATGCATCTGAAAGTGTTCATTGTCTCATCACATTTTGGTAAAGAAAAGTCAGCACCACACACTGCTATAGTAATTATTTCTGTGTATAAATGGGAAATGCACTGATGTGGACCCTATTTAGAAGTGCTACAAAAATGTCTTATGTTTGCTCTAAACTGGGTTTGTAAAGTTGTGAGAATAAATGTGGCTCACTTTCAATGACTTTGATCTAATATTCGTCATTAAAGATAAAATTAACTGTGTGTTAAATAGTTAAACAACTGCTGGGAACAATGTTCAAAAATACATTTATTGAATGTAAACTACTGATACCGGCGCTTTTGTTTGCCCTAATTTCATTTAGCAGCTGCAAATGACCAAACTAACAAAACTGCTTACTCTGCACAAGAACAAAAGGGGGGACTCAGAAATGTGACAGATGTGGAACAAAGTGAATGAAAAGACTGATCTACAACATTATATTCTTGGCATGTTGCCCATCTGCTTTCTTTTTTTAACAAAACAAACCCTTTCTTTTACAGCATCAATCAAAGTGTAACAACAAAGCAATCAGAATCCAAATAAAAATGAATTGTTCTGCTATGAGCTTATCACACCAGGAGGTATTGTCATTTGTTGAAGCAAATTAGCTAACTTGTAAGTGCTAAACGAAAATATAGAGCTAAGGACTGTTATTCTTTAACATTACATCTTTAGGTTTTATATATCTGACCAAAGAATATGTGGGCAGAGAAGCATTTCTTGAAGGATTTTATGGTGTTAAGTGGTTTGAATGTAACATTTAAATGTGGGCTTTGCTGAGCTGGTGTGAATCTCTGGAGAATATGAAGCAATTCCGATCTGTGTAGGATCGTTGACCTTCAGCCATACTGCCCTCACCCACGTTGTTAGATTAGGAAGCTGACTAGGGAGATGTTAGACCTCTGCCATGTTTTTATTATTTTGCAATTAAAATGGAAACATACAGTACGTCTCAAATCAATGATATCACTTTTCTTGCAATTACGACACAAGCTAAAGGTTAACTGGTGTTGTATATAATTAAAGGCATTGGTTTGATCTCATACATCACATTTAGCTATACGTTTTTTTAGAGTCATTAAACATGAATTTTTGTATTACATAACTGTACTGAATATATCTTTCTTATTAAGACGTACTACAGTTTAACATGAAAACTAAGTATTTACATTTTGAGGTGCCTTAAAACTGCTTTATGTATGTGGTTCCGAGCAATGGTTTTATTACATTTGATTTGAACCTTTTTTGGATTGTAATTTTGTGTTTACAGAAAGAGAAAAGAGAGAACTTGATAATTAAACTCAAAATTATATTTGTTATGTTTTTAATTAACTTGTTTAAATATAGATTAAAGAACAAATAACAAAAGAGGCACGAGATGAACACTAATATAACATAAAATGAAGGAAAAGAAAAAGAAAAACGTGTTCTTACATTTTTGTTTTCATTTAAAAAGACCTAGTTACACAACTCTACTTACTATAATTGTATTAAATCCCATGTAAAGTTAATACTCGTAATCATGTGGTTTTGAGTAGCTTATCTTGTATTACCAGTAAATCTTACATACTTCTATTTTTATTTAACAGGCCCTTCACCTACTGGCTGAACTACATCCTCTCCATCGTGTACTGCAGTGAGAACAACCACATCGGTTCCTACCTGGAGGACACCCGGAGCTGCTCCTGTCCCTACGAGCACCCCCCCTGCCAGGGTGTGATCCCCTGCACGGTGGGCGAAGGCACCTCCTGCGCCTCCTGCTCCTACGAGAACCGCTCCCGCTGCGCCACCTGCAACCAGGGCTACATGCTGAGTCAGGGCCTGTGCCGCAACGAGGTGCCCGACTCCACGGATCACTACATCGGCTTCGAGACAGACCTGCAGGACCTGGAGCTGCGCTACCTTCTGCAGAGACGTGACAACCGCATCAGCATACACGGGATCTTTGTCAGCAACGATGTCAGGCTGAATAACTGGTTCGACCCGTCATGGCGAAAGAGGATGCTGCTGACGCTGAAAAGTAATAAATACAAGTCAAACCATGTCCACATGCTCCTGGGGATGTCTCTACAGATCTGCCTTACCAAGAACAGCACTCTGGACCCCTTGCTGTCTGTGTACATCAATCCGTTTGGGGGGAGCCACTCGGAGAGTTGGATCATGCCCATTGAACAGGACAACTACCCAGACTGGGAAAGGACTAAATTAGACCTTCCCTATGATTGCTACAACTGGACTTTGACTTTGGGCAACAAGTGGAAAACCTTTTTTGAGACGGTCCACTTTTACCTGCGCAGCCGGATCAGAGGGCCCTCGAGTACCGGGAATGGAACTGTATATTATGAACCCTTGGAGTACATGGAATCGGGGAAAAATCTCGGCTACATGAAGATAAACAGCATCCAGGTGTATGGCTATAGTATGCATTTTGACCCAGATGCGATCCAGGACTTGATTTTACAGCTTGACTACCCATATACTCAGGGATCGCAGGACTCCGCCCTGCTGCAGCTGCTTGAGATCCGGGACCGGGTCAACAGGCTCTCCCCACCCGGAGCTCAGCCTCTGGACCTTTTCTCCTGTCTGCTGCGCCACCGGCTCAAACTGTCCACCACGGACGTTGCCAGGATCCAGGCAGCGCTGCAGACTTTCAGTGCCAAGCAGCCCAACTCGTTGGAATACGAAACTACCAAATTATGTAGCTAATAAGTGGGCAGGCGGCCAGGTGCACAGATGGCGGAGCAGTTATCACACAGGCATGATGACGGTTAAGAGCAATTCTGGAGTCGAGGAAGGGGACATTTGGGGGACATTTTTGTTGTCGTCATGGATCTCAAGAGTGCATTTTAGATCCTCATGTCAGCTTTTCGTATAAATTTGTACAACATTGTAGATTTAAGGAGCACCAAACTTGCCTCATACTGTAGCTTTTTTTCTTTCCTCTACGGATGAAAATAATAACTTTGACAGTTGATAGTATAAGTTTCAATCTCTGCCATCACTGATATGTTGCCAGTGTGATGACGTTTGTAGGTTGCACAAATTTAAATCGCTCACGTACGTAAACAAAAACTTTTGCTGAAGTATTACCCAAGCAATGTAAGCATCTCACAGATATAAACATCTCAACACCAGCATGTTTTTTTGTTTGTACTTTCCTCATCACATTTACTCCCCCCCAGTACAAAGATAAACATACATCCTTGTTTTACTACCATTGAACTCCCTTTTTAACCTGGAACATGATGGGCACCTCATTGTTTTTAGCTTTCCATTCAACAATAAACTCCTTTTTTAAAAACTGTACTACACATTTTTGTAAGAAAATGACAAACAACAACTCAATAAACAAACAAATAGACAATGTATTATTCCAGATTTGCTGATAAAAACGACACCATGATCACAATATATGTTACATGTGCTTTTATTTTTATAATGCTGTTTGTGAAAAAGTTAAAAAAAAACAAAAAAAAAACAGTGTCTATAAAATGTATAATACAATTTGTTAATACACTAAATAAAAACATTTTTATGTGTGGTCTATAGATGGTGTACTTTTCATACAAGAAATACAAGGACTTTTTCCCAGCAGCTTGATTGCAGCAGCTCGTTAAGGTCATTAATAACACCTGTGCTTTTTCCGCTATGGCACATCACTGTCTGTCGTACATGGTCACATATTATAAAAAGCATTTCAGATATTTTTCTGTTATTCTGAGGTGCTTTCAAATGCATCTGGATCTGTTGTCAGGCTACTGACTATTAAAGGACAAACATGCAAATGCAAAGGCTTAATGGTGGCTGTCAAGGGGAAAAAGTTTCTAAAACTCAAACATTTCTAACAGAAGAAACATGCTCCAGCTTCAGAAACAGTGTCAATTGAAAATCACATACGGAAATTCAAAAGCAATACTCAGAAAAAAGCTGCACTTAAAATGTTTGCTGCAAAAAGCCAAAACAGAGAAGAACAGCTTCTAGGAGGAGCGCTAAAAATAAATTCAAATAAATTATAAAAGAACAGATTTTCAGAGCTTATGATGATTATGATGACATTTATTTGGACAGGTCGGACACAAAAAAACCTAAACAAATATGTAATGTAAATCCATTATAGATACATGTTCAGATAAAATATGCTTTAAGAGGAATGATTTTAAATGATAAATATATCTTTTTGGATGAAAACAGATTAGGTTATTGGGAATCCAATTTCATATTTTCTTTGTGATTATCACAATTTCAAGATTAAATCATTGTAAAGGCCTGATGTAATCATCATGCACAATAAAAAAGTTGCAAAGTTTACTATCACACTTAACATTTTGCTCAAGTGCCCCTTAAACACATTAAAGCTGGTTGTAAACATTGACTGGAGTCCACCTGTTGTAAATTACGTTCATTGAAAGCCACACACCTGTATATATGAGGTCTCACAGCAACAATGCTTATCAAAGCAAAAAAGAGAAGCATGTTATCATAGGACCAGCATGCATAGCTCAGAGTCACGGTTGTATCGAGGCACAAAAGAAGATCCTGCTGCATTGGAGGTTGCAAAGAACACAATGGGCCCTAGAAAAGTACAAAACCAAAAGTACTAAAATGTTCCTATAATGGAAACCTGGTTCAGAGTGTTCCGACTGGACAGTGGCCCAAGTAAACAGCTAAGGCAATGCAGGGGTGGTTTAGGGACAACTCTGCTATGTCATTGAGCCCCAGTCATAGCCTGAAACCAATCGAACATAAAAGTGCAGGGAATGGCAGAAAATCCCTACTCAAGGTGTGCAACGCATCAAGGCTGAAATCGCTGCCAAATGTGAACTAAGTACTGAGTTAAGGGTCTTAATAATAATGTCCAGGATGTGATCTTTCTAGTTTTTCTTTGTAATAGATTTAGCAAAATGTAAAACCCTAACCCTAACCCCTTGTCACAATACGGTATTGAGTGATTTGACAATTGGAAAAAAGGGTCTAAATGCGCTGTGTATTGATCCACCACTTGTAATAGAAGTGTTTTCACGGCAAACATGTTGACGACTCATTGTGGGAGAAGTACAGGTGTATTTAACAACTTTAATGAGCTAAATTACACTTAGGGGAGGCCCTGGTGTTGTGCATGCTGGTTAACTTGAATTGCTTACTGTGACACTTAATGGACTGTGTCATTGTTAATTATATCAATTTCACCTGTGCTCTTCCTACTATGACAATTCAAATTCAGTTAAAATGCTCGCACCGTGGAGGCCAGCTGTTATAAATGACATCATTGTGCAACATTAGCAGATTAAAGTGGGAAAACAGTACAGTAGAGAGGATTGTTTTTGTATCATCTGCTTTTTGTAGGAATTATATTTTGGTATTTCTATCTCAGGAGCTCCTTGAGTGAATTCGGCACAAATGTAACTTGAATTAACAAGAACTCAGTGGTCAAGGCTGCTGTGACCTCACAAAAACACATTGTTGGCCTTCTGTCTGGGGCTTACATCCGCAAGATAAACATTTAATTTTCCAGCAAATTCCCTGATCGGTCCCAAAACCTATTCTCGGGACAAGCTCTGAAGTCCCTTCCAATTCTGGGCAGATAGAGTAAATGTAATTTCTAGGAGATGGCATATTATACTTTGTATTTAAATTT
Source organism: Dissostichus eleginoides (assembly GCA_031216635.1). NCBI lineage: Eukaryota > Metazoa > Chordata > Actinopteri > Perciformes > Nototheniidae > Dissostichus > Dissostichus eleginoides. The sequence continues at coordinate 13,116,284 of CM062270.1, read as the reverse complement.
ATAAAACAAGTAATATAACATTCAAAGAACTTGTTCAAGCAGAAAAAGAGAGATTAAGTGCAATTGCCACAATTGAGACAGCTGCATTCAAGATCCATTTCATCCGGCAAAAGAAAAATCAGTGGTAAGTGAATATAATGAGGAGCCATTCCGTTAAGAGCTCCCTAACGACGCTTTTTTTTATATACCTTCCTGAAGTCATATTCCACATAAATATATATATTTCATGATTGAAAATTTGCCATAATTTTCTTTGCCTGCTTTGTTAAGAGGTCAGGTAATCTAACCAAACATGACTGATTAACAGAAAAATAGCTGCTAGTTGGTGCTTTACCTATCAGCCGATCTTTATCATTAAAGTGTAATTCATTCCTTTGGACATCAATTCAGTATATGAGGCCTTTAAAAGACAAAAGGTGTTTTCTTTCGTGATATGATAGCTCTTTACAGAGCATTTGATACTATATCATTGTTTTGTTTTGGGATTAAAGCTACAACCTACCACATTTGGCAGATTATCAAGATATTCAGCAATGCCAATGCTTTGTGGTAATAAGAAGAGGATTTCTGTGCCTAAGGTTGCTTTTGGATTTTTGCTGATGGATGGCTGCTGCAGGTGGGGGGTGGGGTGGACCCAGCATCAAAGCCCTTTATCTCAGGTGGTTCTTTAACTGGTGTGTAGCAGTCTGTTGTAATTTGCCAGGGTTTATGTCTTACTCCACAAACCGTAAAAATAAAGCATCACTTCCCGTGACCCTAAATTGCTTTGTGCTGTACACGTCTAGTATGCAGCTGCTCCACACAAAGCCATTCTCTTACTCCCCTTGATCTTTAACCATTTCAGAGGATGAAAGCACAGACTGTGGAAATGCAGGTTCAAAGACTCAAATCGCCCAGAGTGTTCCCCATCACATGATAAGACGGCAATAATGCTTTCTGTCGGAGATGTCAGAAAAATGCAAATCGTTTCTTGCTGCTAGCACATTAGAATGAAAAAATAGATCAAGTGGAGATGACAGGTAGAATATGAAAGATTTCTCAACCACAAGTTCTCCAGGACATGTGTTAACTGGCATTGCATAAAAAAAAATATCCTTCCCATCTTAAAATGCACTTTGATTTTTCCATTAAGATCCAATCAGAATTAGCACCAAACATATATATCTAAGAAGTTGCACTCAACTTAGGATAATCAGTGCTTTTGATTCTCTGCATGACCATTAAATTGCTTTGCTTTTGCATCCGTGAACAAGAGACTAGAACATTGATCAATAGTGTAACATCAGCGGTTAGTTGCATGGAAAACATACATTTTTATTGGTTAAATCAAATCTCGGAAACATCAATATTTCATTCACTCATTTTCTGGAAAAAAGCCCTGTGGCATACTAATACTGTAATTACACCCTACATGCATGTTCCAGCTTCTAGCAATTATTGGAACAGAGCGTCACCCCCATGCACCTGAGTGTTGGGTATTTATTTTATTTTTTTTCTGAATTGTGATTTAGTGTGAAACTATCCATGCATTACAACAATCATAAAGAAAGCTCTGTGTGGAAAGTTTGCTCAATGGCTCCAGAGAAAAAACACCCTGTGTATTATTTTCAACGAGGGATTTCTTCATGCTCAGGCAGCCATAGTAATACATAAAACACAACAAATGAAGAAGAAAAATAAAGGAGTCCAAGTGTTAAACCAGTCTAGACAGACTGAACAGATTGTAAAAATAGAAAAATGTAAGTTTTCCTGCATGTGGTAATGGGACATTAAAGGTCATCTATTGTGCAAAATCCACTTTTTCATGTCTTTTATAACCCCCACCTTATCACCTAAATCTCCTCCTAGACCTACAAGACAGAGAATCAGCACTTTTGAAACAGGGCTGAAACAGAGGGGTTTATGGGATGCTACAATGCATGATCTGTTTGGTATTTCGAGCCAAACACTTCAGAGACATGTTTTGTATATATCTGAGACCTATAATATATTGATGAAAAACAGTATAATAGGGAACCTTTAAGTGCGGCACAGGTGGTAACTAGAAACATCATTTTGTTAAGAGTGTCTTAATAGTTTATAATAGCTTTATAAATGTAATGTATTATTATTATTATTATTAATAGTCATTTATTATAAAGGCAAATGTGTTTTGGGCCACAAGAATTTCAAAAGATAAGATTTTCTTTGACTTTTTGCTGCTTTGGTGATAAGGATCGCTTCCGACCTCTCATACCAATCATTAGACGCTCAGACAGGAGCTCACTGATGGCAGATCTGTGATTTTGTATTTTTTTGGGACATGGCTTAATTATGTGATGTTTCTGTCTTTGCTTAAGGGAGTCAGATCTTGGCCTTTTGATGAAAACAGAAAACAGAATAATTTAGATTTACAGCCAAAACATTAATCTCTTTCATTCAAATGAACAGAAATGTAATTCAAAGCAAATGCTGATCAAGGCAGTGTCAATATTGGAACATATTTGAATGTAATAACTGTTCAAGGTTTTATTTCCTGCATGGTTAAAATAAATGGAATTTTTGATTTATTCAAGAGCTTGTTTTTTCATAAAAATATAACCATGTCACATACAAGGCATGCTCTTAAATAAATGTCACAAGTAGTACATTCTTTATACGCTCAAAGCAATACATTGAAATAATTAAAAAAACATCAATGAAGAAAATTATTAGAGTAAAACTATTGCCAAGATTAGATCAAATTCCCATGTGAAGCACATTTTCAGCTCAACCTTATTAGGCTAGCAGAGATTTGGTGGCTTTTAATGAAAAAAGTGCTTTGGCTGTGGGAAAAGCATGAACGGTGATCCAAGGTTTTGGTTTTTAGAATGTGTCTCTTTCCATCATCTCACTAGCTTAAGAGCACTAAAAGCTATACACAATTCTACTCACCATGATGAGTAAAAAAATATAATAATCGCATTGGCCGCGGTTAACATGCAACTCTTCCCAAATTAAAAACCAATACGTCAAAAATCCTTCCCTGGTCACATAATGCCCCTGGGGAGTTTTTTTAGTTGCTTTAGTTGAGCTGTCTTGAAGGTGTTTAATGAGTGGATCTTGCCAATATGCGAGAATCAAAAGATGCCAAGTGGAAGTGCCTCTAATAGCCAGCAGGGTGCAACTGTTCTGGCGGCAAAATGTAGTACAAGAGAAAGTGACCTTACTTTTCCAAAGTGTTTTACATCTGCAAACATGTTACTGAAAGGTTAATTATCTCGATCGCACAGCATGTTGTTTATTTTCTATTTTGAGTAAATGAGCAAATAGCTAATGGCTAACCTGTGATGGGCACGTTGTTTCCATGGCATTGTCGGGTTTGGGTGCGTTCGGTGTATTCGTCTGACAAGATTAACCATATCACAGTGTGTTTTCAGTTCATGAAAGTTGAATGTAACCTTTGAGTCACCTTAAAAGTTATTCTGCGATATAAAGGCTAAACATTTGTGTCACTTCTAAGCTAAGGACTGCCAAATTGCCAGACTCAATGCTTAAAAAACATTGACTAACAATGTGACATAACGGTGACAGCGTCCAGTTCTTAAATTCATAGCAAAAATGTTGATAATTAGATCTCTTCTGTTTTTATAATGAATTATTTCTAGCTCCTTTGTCATTAAATGAAATATTTACTTCTACATCTTAGTACAACAAAACAGTGGGTACATTTTTAGTTTGCATGATGGGCCAGAAGTAGAACCATTTGCCTCCTCAAGAGACAGATGTTTTGCGATTTGAGAGTCAAAATAGTTCCGCAATCAGCATGTGCTGCTTTGCTTTTATTGTTCAGCATTGTGTTGTTTCTCCTCAGCCTAGTCCTAGCCGCAGTTCCCCACAGAGCAATCTGCACGGCTCTTTGAAAATGTACTTCATAGTTCACCACACAAGCTGCAATCAGACACAATTCCCAAAGTGACCCAGGGCGTCGTAGTCTTTTTTTCTCCAAGAGAAAGAAAACACTCATGCATGCTCATAATGCCTTAATAGTAGCACTAAAACATAATGTGAAAGGATGAAAGTGAAAGAGCGTCATCTGAAGAGAATATGGTGGGTGAAGGTGATAATATTATCATCATCTCTATGCAAGATCCTCAGAGAAAACATTCCCTTAGAAACAAAGTAGGAGGTGGGACACAATGTCCTCGTCTGTGACTTTTAGAACTTAAATCTAAAGAGAGGGCAGAGTAATTTTGTTCATATCACAATAAACGTCTGAAACATGAAGGAGTTGTGAAGGTTATTGATATTCAATTGGCCTACCTACAGTGTACTTGAACTGAATATTTTGAGAACAAATGTTTAGGGTTATAAGTTATTTTTATGCACAATGTGCTTCTTTGCTAGAGGGGGTAAGTGAATGTAATTTAGAGGCAATAAAACTAAATTAATGGACTGCGAGCATCGGAGCACATAAAGAACTAACTCTTTATGAAAGTAACATTAACATAGAGAATATGTAATTGCGAAAGGGGGTCTATAAAAATAGTGATTTGCTCGGCCAAATGCAAATTTGTCCCTCAATCAACTGCCAAGTTCTGTTCAAGCGTGATGAAGGCTTAAAACTCGATCGAGGGCAAGTATTTTATCCTCACATCATCAGATTTCAGAAAAGCCCTGAAGTGAATAAAATATTTGGGATAATGGAGTAGAAAGATAAGAAAGCTTTGAGAATTACCAACTGCAAACCCTATAGTTGCAGCAATGCTGAGTTCATCCTTGGTTGCCTTTAAAGCTGTACTGAAGTGAAAGTCATGTTTGCATTTATGGACCACATAACATTTTAATTAACTCAAGGAGTATGAAGAACCCTGAACGTAACCTTTGAGCACATAGTTTTGGTTTCCGTCTGTCAAGAACTTCAGTTAACACCCAAGTTTTCTCATGGGTGTTAATTGTGTGTTTTCTTTCTCAGTAGGCATACATTTTTTATTTGACATCTAATTGTTTCATCGTTTCTTTCTTTTTCTCAACCTCCTTTCGCATTGTTGGTGAGCCAGGTGTGGTTGAAGGAAGCAAAGTCTCCATGCTTGATATCAAACCCACTTTCCAGCGATCAAATTTCTCAACAATTTAATAAATCGTGCTTGACTTTGTAATGTAAACAAAAATCTGGCACTTCACTGCGTCTTTAAATAATGAACATGTGTCATTATATTTGCGTTTGATTAAAGAAAGCTGAAAGCTCAGATGTCTAGCATAACATTTATCAAACTTTTCAAAGAGGTTTTAAAGCTCTGATGTGAAAATGACTATTTCTGCTTGGGTCTTTGAAAGCTCTCTCATTGGGAGCAGGACGCATAACAGAGCCCTTACAGTTGTTTTTAGAACTCGAATACCATTTCTCTGATCTCTTTTTGTTCTTTTAAGAACCGGAAAACAGACATGTGAGGCTCAGAATAAAAAACTACAACAAAAAAATATACTAACCTCATTCCTTTAGAAAATAAAACACGTCCCGCTCTCTTATCATCCGCCCTTCTCAACATCACAGCTTGCCCTCTTGCCAAACCTAATTATGCATGCCAGCAAAAAAGTATTTTGTGTCCATTTCTATTTCAATTGCTTATGTAGCAGGAGCACCATGGTCTCCTCTGGGGCCCGAGAAATGCTCGTTTGAAAAATCGCCCAGACGTGCAAGGAGGTTGCCAACCTCAATTTTTGATGCAGTAGCTCATTTTGTGTGTCTTCCTCAGGAGTCAGAGCCCAGCCCCACCGGAGGACCGAGCCACACTAGCCAGCCAATTATCAAGGCCTCTTCCTGCACCTGCCCACTTCCGCCAAGTACGAGTCTGCAGCTCCCCCGCAGGCCAGGGAGCAATCAGAGCTGATGGCCCACTACAGCCCGACTCTGAGAGGCTAACGGAGCTGTGGTGGCATGTAATGAAAAAGGTTCAAGTGTTTTACATGCAGTGGCAAATCATGCATTGAAGTCTAAAAACATTGATTTAAAAAATAAAAGAATGTTCAAACCTAAAATAAAAATACAAGTATTTAATCCTGTGTTATGAACAGAGGTGGGAAGTAGTGGAGTACAAATACCTCGTTACTAAGTACATTTTTCTGGTATCAGTACTTTACTCCATACTTATTTTTCTGATGACATTTTACTTTTACTTCTTACATTTTTTTACACAAATACCTGTACTTTCTACTTCTTACATTTTCAAAACACGCTCGTTACTTTAGTTTTAATCTGTGTTTGGTGGCGTGATCATTATTATTTTGAATCATTGCGTGCCTATTCATTTTTAACACGATCCGTCTATCCATCATTTCCTGGTCTTCTATAAAGAAGAGGGACCAATGAGAACTTGGCTCGAGTCTATTCGGTCTATTCCCATCATCCTCTGAACAGGAAGCAACTGCGGCACCTTATTTTCAAACTGCATCAGAATTAGCCATTTACAAAAAAATTTTGGGGGAAAATCTGACGCTATTGACATTCCAAACATTATTTATTTATTGATAGCCCTAACCCACTTTAACATAATGTGAGTTTCAGTCTACCTCAGATATTTCCTAAACTGCCAGCATTCTAGTTCTATTATTTCAACGAGTACATTTTTCTTTTACAAAATCATGTTTGTATTAATGTTTGGATATTTTAAAAGGGTAAATGAAGTTGTGTTGCAATTTTCACTCCCAGCTAGCCCTAATCAGTATTCAGTCCCGTTTCAAAATCCCAATGTCCTGCTTCCTCTTGGCCTCCACACTCTGTCCTTAATCATCTCAATCATTCATTGCTGCTATACACTCGTATTTCTGTAGATAGCATTTTTGAAAATTCCGTGTGTACAGTCTTACTGCAGCAAGTGGACTGAGTAATGTGGTGCATGCTGCCTGACTGGCAAACGCATTATTGGGCATCTGTCCATGGGATGGAGTGAATTTAGAACAAGAGAGAGGCCAGCCACTGTGACTTTCCAAAAAAAGTCATCTCAAGGTAAAATCACACAACACTTGCTCATATACCCAGCCAAATTGAGTGTCATGGGGCATAATTTAGTATTGGTGTGTATCAAAAACTCAAAAATGTCTCTAAAGCCCCAAAACTCTTATGTTTCACTTTCACTTGAAGCCACTTTCAGGGATGTATTGCATTCGCAAATCACAATAATTCAGCAAGCTGATCAAAACAAGCCAACTGATTGAACGCTGTCCTGGATGTAAATTAGTCTAAATCTTTTTCCCCATCCTCCTGAGACACAGGAGATTGAGTGTCGAGGAGATAAGAGGAACAAGTTGTCAGTGTGAGGAGATAGACTGATTGGAGTCTAGATTAGATGAAAAAATGGTCTGCATAAGTAGTTGCTGTCATTCCCAATCAGTTGGAAAGCAAAATCCAAACATACTTTGTTTGTATACACTCCAGTTTTCTCATCACATTCTTGTGAAAGTGTTGCCATGTATCCTGGAAAGAGGGCCTTCATGGACAATATAAATTACATCAACATTATATTTTTCCGGGAGATTACCATATAACTCATTAATACAGCTTTAAAAAATGGACTGGTTTTCTAATCAATCATTCACATAGAACAGAAATGTTGACAGTGGCAGCCTTTCCTGAGAGTATACAGTTTAGACATTCATTTTTCCAAATAAACACATTTCCAAAAACCATTGCCAAGCATTACCTAGGTTTCAGGCTACGCGTTACACCGAACATTGAACTTCATATACTGAATTAAAGACCTGACTGCGGCTAATTTGTTTGTCTATAGTCCTTCAGAGTCAGATAATTGTATATTTGTATAATTTTCATCATGGCTGGGACTGAGTAAATGCAGGATGTTCCTGAACTAATACAATATTTTAGTGCGAACCATTTATTTTAACCAGCAAACAACACCAATCAGAGTATCCTGGGGCTTTATGTATAAACTTAAGAAGCATAAACGACTAGCCGAAAGAGGAGGGTGATTTGGTAAAATAAAGATGTCAAGTTCCTTGTTAGTTCTGAGATCATTCAGCAGCTGATCTGAAAACATACACTAAAAACATTCCCATATTCGTATATCCTTGATTCATTTGCTTCCTTGGGTTTTCTTCCCACACACAGGAGATGTAAGCAAAGGAGGTGAGAAAAGGACTCAGAGCAGTCGTGTTAAAGAGATCGATTAAATATGACGTGTGCCACATCGCATCAGCTGTCCGTTTGTTTTGTTATTCCTCTGTATTTTATGATATCTGTCAGATGAGCATAATAGCATTTGTGACATTATATATGTTTACTCTTTATTTAATTCACAATGTCTCAATGTGACATGAATGTGAGCTTTGGATGTCATACTTTCTTGAAGAAGAGATGTGCAGCGTGGCATTTATTCTTGACAGTCTGATGCTCTGAAATAAAACCATATATCATCCTGATATCTATGAAGACCTCAAACCGTTTACATTTTCAAAATTAATGTATAAATAATGTCAACCTATGAATAAACAATCTTTCTATTTGGTGAGCAAAAGTTAAGTTAGAAATGTGTGTGTAATCATAACCAAGAGCCATATTAATCATCTCGCATTAGCCTCCCACCAGTCTATTATTTATAATAATTAAGAAAAGTGCTAAATAAATAATCAAATTGTAATTTCAATCAGCTAGACAACTCAAACATGCTGCGGATTGTGAAAAACAAATCTCAATCTTCTGCAGGTACTCTGAAACACTGATATGTTATTTATACAAAACGGGAATACAACACCTTTGATGAGGTTGTCACACCGGCTTCCAGAGCGTTTTAGAATTGATTTAAAAATGTTGTGTTTTTAGCCCCTACATGGTCCAGCTATATCTCTCCGACATGCTTGTCAGCTATGAACCGGCTAGACCCCTCAGGTCAACTGGAACAGGCCATCTGGTTATTCCCTGGGTCCCAACTATAATTGGTGAAACTGCCCTTAGCTTTTTATGCTTCAAGCTGCTGGAACATCCAACCCAATCTCGTTTGGTGCGCTCAGACACGATGGAGCACATTGAACACTAAGGGTCTCTTAAAACTAAAGTAGAAACATTCCTTTAAACTGTGCCTTTAGCTTGATGTGGTTTGCTGAACATAATTGTTATTTTATTAACCTTTTTTATTGATTTTAATTTCTTCATCTTAATATTATTTTGGTCAACTGTTGGTGTATAATCAATGATTTAAGTTTAATATGACTTTTGTTATTGCTTATTACTATACCTCTGTGATGAGTTACTAATATAATTTGGTTTAATTGTATTCCCCTTTGTTAATGGTTTTAATTCCATTGCACCTATTTGCATGTTTTAATTATGTTTACATCTGTTATGTCTCGTCTTTTATTCTTACACTAGCCTTGTAGCGTTAGCAGCTACAACTTTTGCTGTATGTTCAGCATAGTGCAGCACAATGTGCTTCCATCCGGAATGACGTGCTATAAAATAAATGCTGCTTTCCGTAGAACTTGATTTTCATACTCACTTTATTATTGTACCAGGACATGGAAATAGAGTTGTATACAACCTTGTAGGAATAGTTTTGGCGAAAACTAAAAAGGTACCATGGGGTACAGGAATTAGTTTTGGTTTCAAGACCCTGGTTCACGGAGGATACCAAAAAAGTCCTAGAAAGACAAGGTAAACTTAACTATGTGCATTTAAAAATAAAAATAGAGGAATAGTTTTGGCGAAAACTAAAAGGTACCATGGGGTCAGATTATAATTTTCCAAAGGGGGATTCGTTCAGATGTGTGTATCTCACACTGCACTGTAACTGTGATTCATGTATCTTTGCTTTTAAATGAGTGTTTTTAAATGCCATTTTATAATATGTTTCTTAAATGTTATTAATGTCTTTCATTTTTGTAAAGCACTTTGAATTGCCTTGTGTTGAAATGTGCTATATAAATAAACTTGCCTTGCCTTGCCTTGCCTTGCCTTGCCTTGCCTTGCCTTGCCTTGCCTTGCCTTGCCTTGCCTTGCCTTGTATTCTTATTTTCTAGAAACAACTGTATTTCACCCCGTAGCATCTATAGCTGAATATTACGGACTTTCTTTACAAACTAACTGTGTATGAAAGCATTTTTTGTTATGGGCGGCATCATTTTGTTCTGCGACCATGAGTACTACATTCCTATGATTATGTTTCTAGAAGAATCTGTCACCGTCTCCAAACAAAATGAATCCATGCTGTTTGTCATCCATGCCGGGGCCATTCCTCCGGGGTATTTTTCCATTTATGACAGGATTTATTCTCTCACTCTCTCTCTCCCTTGCTCTTTCAATTTCTTTAATATATGTCCTGACTTGCGGGCACTTTCTCATTATTCCTATCTTGATATCTGCCACTGTTAATGAGTGGAGGGACTCGAGTTGCAGAGTTTGAACACTTGGATTAATGTGGGCGCTGCAGTGGGGAGTTTTGGGAATGGTACGTGCTCTCACAGTTCATTACTGTGGATATATGACATTTTAAGGCTGTGAGACACCTGGCTAATGATGCTCCTCGGTAAACACTGGAGACTGCCAGCCACTGCACCTGAGAATGTTCCTCTAATAGCAGGGATGTCAACATGGTGACAGGTCCACCTCCTCTGTACCCACTGTACTGCTCTTTTTTTCTTTCTTTTTTCACTTACTCATACTGTTAATTGTTAATGGACACAATTTTAGAATGCATGGGGTGGACACAATAACCTCCACTCTCCTTAATAACATCCAAATGTATAATGTCAACATTGACAGTTTTCAAATCTTGGGTTATTTTGGTGAAAAGTTCCCGGTTTTTCTCTCTGTATGTCATCACCTTTACTGTAGGCAGGGAGAACTAGTGTAGTTACTTTTGATGAGCAGCACCACAAGTAACTGACAGAATAATGTCACATTTCATTCTCTTTATCTCCCAAGTTTCTCTTTAGTCAGCTGCTGTAAGGATGTCATTGGGTTACCTGACTCTCAGAGGGGACTAAGTTGCTCGTCCGGCCCCTTTGCTGAAAATGTTCTTCAGGCATCAATGCTTCTCGTCCCACACAGCATGAACATGAGATTCCTCCGGCTTATTGCCCACATGGCACACAATGAATATACTGATACGGCTATTTTTCCTTTTTAATCTTTTTTCTGGCCTAGGATCAGTTACACAACAGTATCTTACATTTGCTAAAATTTACACATTATACAGAGGGAAATTGCAGAGGCTTTCCTTGAAAGGAGCTTTTTAGATGCTTAGTGTTGGAAAATTGATGGACTTCATGCCAATAATTCAGAAATGTTGTTATGAAACAGTAAAACCAAAACGAAGAGAAAACTAAGATTTCCCTTACAAATTAGGTGTGCAATACTTTATTACAACAACACAGATTTATTCGTTTTATCTCCCCCAAAATACGAGTGCTAGTATTTCAAACTTGTGAAGATTATTATTGTGATTAATGTGTTGACATTACTTTATCTTTGATTACTAGATATTCTATTTATTTTGGAAGAGCTGTGTTTTGTTTCTTCTTTGTTCAAAGTGGTAAGTGGTAATGGTCTCACCTTACACCTGTCCAATGTATTGAAGTTCAGGTGTTAGTGTTCAACCATAAACGTAAATAATGGATCCATGAAAAGTAGGGTTAGGGTTATGTAAGACAAAAGTAAGACAAAAAAGTCTTATTTGATCAAAAGTGTTGTCATTCACCTTAGTTTACCTGTTAGCTATTGTTGGGGTGAAGCAGCCTTCAGTGGTTGAAGGTTCGAGCCCCCTCCGCTCCGTTCGTTTGATGAGTGGTCTGCTGTAAAAAGGAACGGCTCAGACGCAGAGATATGATGGTTTAACAATAAGCTGATTTAATGGTAAAAACAACAGTACAATATAACGAAGTACTTCGGGCCTTGGCTCTTACTACCGTGCGATGTATGTATCAGACAGTCAGACAGAACAAAGGCCGCGAGTGTACAGAATTCACAATATTTATTCCCACAAACGGAGAGGAGTTGTGTGGGAGGAGTTGTGTCGGTTGCTCCTTCCTAGGTGTTCATCCATTGGTGGACTCACTCCTGGGCGAGCCCTAGGCAGTGAATCAGAGTGAGTTAGCCATCGACGAGGTCTAAACAGCGAATCAGAGTGAGTCAGCCATAAGTGTGGGAACTTTGGATCTCCTGCGCCGCCGATCAGTCCCAGGTCATATTTTATGGCAGCCATAAAATAAACAATTCTGGGTCGCACGGGGGTGAGGTACCAATCCTTATCTTCGTTTATCCTCAGCACCTGGCCGTACCACTCCGCATCCCAATCTTTCTCTCAGTACAATCTCTGCATAGACTCAATGGTGTCAGTTTTATTACCTTTCTCCTACAACCCCCCCATGCTCCTATCCGGCCCATTAAAAACCCGGGGGGGTCGACTGGAACCTCAACATTCCTAAGTCAACGCACACACAATTGACCACATCAAACAAAACAAAATAAGAACACTTGGTCTAGTTTCATAAGTATACATTTTACACAGACAAAGTTATAATTATTAAAACAGGTTATAATTATTGGAACAGGTTATATAGGATATACAGGTTACTTTAATCCCCCTTTTGATCTCACCTCCAGAGATCAATTCACACAAAGCATTCAAAACATAACCACTGTCATTCTTTTCTACTGCGTCTGTCCCACAATGAGCGGATACAAGGCACACAACAACAACCACATGTTACTAAAATGGCAATACAAGTAGCTATTGAAATCAAAAGAGACATTATTAAACCTTTCCATTGACCAAACATGTTTGTAAACCATTCCACCAAGGGGTTGTGTATCCCTGATTGTTCATGCATAGTTATGGATAGTGTGTGAAAGCCTTCTAAAGCCTTTGTGACGGAACCGTCCGGAGCCGTATTGTTTGGAATGAAAGTACAACACATATCACCAAACATTGAACACACACCTCCTTTCTCAGCTAACAGCATGTCAAGGGCCATTCTATTCTGTTTCAGCCATAAGGGAAGTCGGCCCCAGCTGTTCAGCGAGTCCTTCTACAGGGTCCCTAGTGAGATTAGCTAAACGGAGCACATTGTAATGTACATAGTTGATCCTGTCTACATTATTCCATCACTACCTGCTTGGAAAGTGAAGGTTTGTTTAGGAGACATTTTGGTAACAACTACCTCATGTTATGGCCCGTTTGACCCTAGTTACGGACTCCTCTGGCGGGGGAATGGAGTCTGGGTGGTCAATGGAATCATTAAAACAAAAATAAAGGCAAGGGTGAACACACATTATTTCTGTTATTAATAATAGGAGATTTACTAGGACACAAGGAATTAACACCCAATCAAATAATAAGGAAGTGTAATCCACAGTCTGTCATTATTGAGTACCTTTAATCAGTGGTCCGTGTTTTGTAATTAGGTTCTTCTGAACACAATGCTAAAATCTCCTAAGGAGATTCTTTAAAACTAGGGTGTAAAATAGTACCCTGTAATGGTAAATACTGTGCTCCCAGAACCTGTTAAATATAAGGTTCAGTAAAACCTGTTAAATAGAAGGTCTGGTGAGTGGGGAGACTTCCACTGCCCTTTAACTATAGGGATAACCTCTCGTTATATATAACCTACTACTCTTATTAGAAAGAGGCCCTATAGGTGGGCATAAAAATGCTGCTACTTATTGGAAAGTGCCCCTAAAGGTGGGAGTAAAAAAGTCGGGTCCTATATGGAGTCGTGTGTTTCAGAGTAGACTCGTGTCCGCCTCCTCGCCGGCCGTAATCTCCTTTCCAAGATCGCCTGTTGTTACCTCTGTGTCTTTGTCCTTGTCATCTGTTGTGGGTCGTTGCTTCTGCTGGGCTGTCGTCGTCAGATGTGTCGTTCTCTCGTCCTGCTGCAGCGATGTCAGTTCTGATGTCGTCTAACCGTTGCTGGAGGTTTTCCAACGGCGCACTGGCTCCAATGATACCACGTTTCCCCCTTTCCTTCGAGGCGAACTGCATGTGATGTCCTCTGAGTCACTCTGTGCGGGCCGGTGAACCTTGGGTTGAGCCACTTCGGACGGATGACCTTCAGCCAGATGAATTCTGCGGTGTTAGCCTCGTGCTTCTCCGGTCCCCCTTTGGCGTCAGCCACCTGGGTGGAGAAATCTCATACCAAGCCCTTAAGTTGCTGGTAATATGGTTTTGAGCTATCCTCTACTTCTTTCCCTACTGCTAATGCTCCAGGACCCGGAAACTGATGGCCGTGGGTCAGCTCAAATGGGGAGAAACCTGTCCCTCAGTTAATGTGTTCATAAACAAAGTCCGACACCGGCTATATCAACCTGTTTCAGAGGAAGGTGGAGTCCCCTGTGCCGTCTTGACTTGCCGTGTCTTCTCTGTCAGAGGCAGAGGTTTCATCCTTTTTTTTTTTAGTCCTAAAAAATTTGACGCGTTTTGCAACAAAGTCAAGTATTTCTTCATCTGTAGGTGTATGTGTTGATACAGGTGTTCTTTTAATGTCATGAGGGGAACTGGGTGAGGGGGGGTTAGAGGTGGAGGGAAGCGTATAGGGAGGGGGTCGGGTCTTAAAGGGGTTGTATAAATCTGGATAGAGGAGGGGACCGCCCTCTGGGATGTCTGGGAGGGGCCCACCATATGGCTTCTTCCTCCTGACTGGCTCTATCACTTCTGTGGGAGGGGCTGGTGCAGGACTGGGTGGGGCTGCTATGGCGGGCAGATTTTTGGCGGGAGTTTTGCTCAGAGAGCAGGTTACTGCCACTCCATTCATAACTAAGGCTGCGTTATGGCCTATTCTCCTTAGCTTGTCAACTAGCTCCCTTTCTTTGTTAAGTTTAGAAGCCCTGATAAAACCTGCCTTCTGCTTGTTGAGAGTTTCTAATTTCTGAACCAACTGTCGCTCGTATGTATTGAGTGCTGTGGCTAGGAGACTTATTGCCTCGTCACCCTCTACTCTATTCTCTGCGATCATCTGATCGTGTAAGAAACGGAGATCGCTGCTCGCCTTTTTATGATCTCCGGGCTTAAGTCCGCTAAGTATCAATCTCTCTGCTTGTCCCCACTGTTCCCTTAAACTCCCCGGAACAGGGACTCCTAATTCTCTCTCTTCACGTTCAAATTCTCCTTCCATTTTTGACTTCGTTCGTATCTGCTTCTCCTAAAGGTTTTAGTTTTTTATAAAAAACACCAGATATCTCTGCGTACTATAATTTACTAATTATTGTAGTTTTATTCCCACAGGTATACAGTCTGATAGTTTTCGTTGCGAGGTGTATTTCAACCAGTTACGGAGACTGCAAAAGAGCGCCTCTCCTAACGGTTTTAGTTTCTTATAAAAAACACCAGATATCCCTGCGTACTATAATTTACTAATTATTGTAGTTTTATTCCCACAGGTATACAGTCTGATAGTTTTCGTTGCGAGGTGTATTTCAACCAGTTACGGAGACTGCAAAAGAGCGCCTCTCCTAACGGTTTTAGTTTCTTATAAAAAACACCAGATATCCCTGCGTACTATAATTTACTAATTATTGTAGTTTTATTCCCACAGGTATACAGTCTGATAGTTTTCGTTGCGAGGTGTATTTCAACCAGTTACGGAGACTGCAAAAGAGCGCCTCTCCTTAAGGAGGATGCGGCCCAAGGCATGGAGTCGAAACCCAGTCTACAATAACCTTTGATCGTCACGTATATGCTATCAGATACAAATAAGATTCTACAATACTTTCAGGGACGGTCCTTTCAAATTGATGTTGAAAATATTATAATATACAACCACAGTTAATCACACTCAAAATAAATAAACCTAATGTAACCCCAGATCCGTCTAAGGATTGCCTGTGTACTTAGTCGATGAGCCCCAACCCCAGAATTCGTCTAAGAATTACTGTGTGTGTCACCTTATTTCTCAGAGTATTTCAGCTGGACTTCCTTTAAATTTTAAAACCACTGAAATCTCGGACGACCATTGCAGCTGGACTTCCTTTAAATTTTATAACCACTGCAATCTCGTTACACAGTTAATCACACTCAAAATAAATAAACCTAATGTAACCCCAGATCCGTCTAAGGATTGCCTGTGTACATTAGTCGATGAGCCCCAACCCCAGAATTCGTCTAAGAATTACTGTGTGTGTCACCTTATTTCTCAGAGTATTTCAGCTGGACTTCCTTTAAATTTTAAAACCACTGAAATCTCGGACGACCATTGCAGCTGGACTTCCTTTAAATTTTATAACCACTGCAATCTCGTTACACAGTTAATATATTCCCCGTACAGTCTAGTTGACTTTTATAGTGCGATGTATATTTCAACAGATGGAGAGACTTCCAGAAGCGCTTCTACACCCCCTTTCGGCGATGTGGCTTTTGGCAAGGAGTCGAAACCCAGTCTACAGAATCTCTTTATCGTCACGTTTAGTCTTCTAGATTAACCCCACAGCAAGAGTTTGCGAGATCCGGTCATTTCAAATTGATTTTGAAAGTTGCGTTTCTCCTCTTGAAATACCCCACATATAACACAACTACAGCTCCTCTTTGAGACTGGAAAGTGTTATTCTGTAGTACTGTTCTTTCTACCGTAAGACTAAAACACTGAAAATGCCGCTGACAACTCTAAAATTTTGTAGTATAGCCAATCACAGATTTTGATAATAACAGGTATCTGCTCACCTTTCAGTCGTAGGGCCCTTGTTTAGTTGTCAGAGGTATTCGAGGTGTCTTCCCTGGACAGTTCGTCCGCTGGCTGCCGGTGTTCCTTCTATGAGACCCTACTCATCACGTCGGTCGGTCACCAAATTGTTGGGGTGAAGCAGCCTTCAGTGGTTGAAGGTTCGAGCCCCTCCGCTCCGTTCGTTTGATGAGTGGTCTGCTGTAAAAAGGAACGGCTCAGACGCAGAGATATGAGGTTTAACAATAAGCTGATTTAATGGTAAAAACAACAGTACAATATAACGAAGTACTTCGGGCCTTGGCTCTTACTACCGTGCGATGTATGTATCAGACAGTCAGACAGAACAAGGCCGCGAGTGTACAGAATTCACAATATTTATCCCACAAACGGAGAGGAGTTGTGTGGGAGGAGTTGTGTCGGTTGCTCCTTCCTAGGTGTTCATCCATTGGTGGACTCACTCCTGGGCGAGCCCTAGGCAGTGAATCAGAGTGAGTTAGCCATCGACGAGGTCTAAACAGCGAATCAGAGTGAGTCAGCCATAAGTGTGGGAACTTTGGATCTCCTGCGCCGCCGATCAGTCCCAGGTCATCTTTTATGGCAGCCATAAAATAAACAATTCTGGGTCGCACGGGGGTGAGGTACCAATCCTTATCTTCGTTTATCCTCAGCACCTGGCCGTACCACTCCGCATCCCAATCTTTCTCTCAGTACAATCTCTGCATAGACTCAATGGTGTCAGTTTTATTACCTTTCTCCTACAACCCCCCCCATGCTCCTATCCGGCCCATTAAAAACCCGGGGGGGTCGACTGGAACCTCAACATTCCTAAGTCAACGCACACACAATTGACCACATCAAACAAAACAAAATAAGAACACTTGGTCTAGTTTCATAAGTATACATTTTACACAGACAAAGTTATAATTATTAAAACAGGTTATAATTATTGGAACAGGTTATATAGGATATACAGGTTACTTTACTATGAGTCTTGATCTAGCCATGCAAACACAAAATTGACAATTAGGTATTTGTTGAAAGGCATTGATTTCCTCAGAGGCTTGAGAGCAACCTTTTCTTAATTTGAATTAATGTCAATGGGCATGTGGAGGTCATATTTGAACTGTATCCAGTCTTGCCCCATCAGCATGGTAGCCCCATTGAGTCAGCATAAAAAAACGCCTTCGGATAGCAAACCTAACCTCCCTTTGGGGATAAAATCGGCCATTTGTACACTTGAAGTATTTATCAGGCATCAAATTGATAATGTCAACAGCCAGGCGTAGCCAGCAGCAACCACTTCACATGTGAGCTGACCTATTATAACTTTTTGTCTCACAAAAGCCTTTATTTGAGCGGGAGACAAATGATCTTGTCATGGTTTGGGATTGTGGTTTTCATTTTCCATTTTATTTTGAAATGTTTTCCTCCTTGTGTCTTGTCTGGTCCTTCTTCCTGTGTTGCTTCCTGTCTCTGTGTTCCCTCCTACCTGATTTACCTGATTGTGTTCACCTTGTGCCCCTGTGTTTTCTCCTCCCTCCTCACCTGTGTCTTGTTTGTGTGGTTTAGTCTTGTGTGTATTTAAGTTCTGTTTTTTCTGTCTGTCATTGTTAGATCCTTGTTAGTCTTTGACTGTTCACAGTGAGGAATTCTGTATGTTCTGTATTAAGCCTTGAAATAAAGGTATTTTCTAGTGATGGCAAAATGAAGCTTTGAATGAAGCATCGAACCACTTGGACAATTGTGTCGGAAATAGGTTAATTTCTCGAAGCTTCAGTTACAGCGACCTGTCCTGGCGAAGTGCAAGGCTGCAGTGGGTTTAACGTATCTTTGCCTTGAAAAATATTCGATGCACACACACACTAAGACTGAATATCATGTTCTATTTGCAATTAAAGATTGATAATTGTGTGTATTGGGTTATTGAGAAGAGACTAGAGAGTGCTGGACATTTTTTTGGGAGGAGAGGGCCTTTTATCAGTTATTAAAGTATTAAAGTTGAAAAGCAATGATTAAAAGTTCATCCATTCCGGGCTTTGAACCAGCTGCACGGAGGAGATCGCCACATTCGGGCCACCAGCTCTACCCACTGCGCTATCTATTCCTTAAGCTATGGAACTGTTTTTGTATTACTCATTGTCTTTTTGTTCACAACTTCTCCAAATTTCGAAGTGTTTCCCGAGCCAGAACGACCTATCTTTCTTCCTGGCTTGCTCTATAATGATCCAATTCAAATGCAATACCAACAACAACTCAACAGCAACAACGCAAACTACGACAACAACCCACACATTGCGCATTGTTTAGAGCGGTTATAAAGTGTTGAAGCGCTCAAATTCGAAACTGTTTCAACCTGTCACCTGTCAGAATCGAGACGAGGCAGTGCATTGAATCACCTGATTGGACGGCGAACCAGTCAGGTGATTCATTCAGGAAACGAAGCAGTTGCTGGTTCGGACGTCACATGTCACGTGATTTGAAGCAGTTGCTGCTTCTGACGTCATATGTCACGTGATTTGAAGCAAGCTTCGAATCACTGCTTCTATGGAATAGGAAGTCCAGGGTTGAAGCTCCGTTCGAAACTTCAGTGTCAAACTGCCATCACTAGTATTTTCTGTTGAATCTGCGTTTGGGTCCTGCCTGCTTTGCTCAACCGTGACAGAAGGATCTAACCAGAAATGGACCCAGCAGATGATCCATTTGAGGTGGAGGTACTAACATTTTCCTTTGCATTGGCTCGTTGTTATGGTACGTGGAGGGGAGCGTCCAGTGTTCAGCAGAAGGAGGCTGCTCTGGCAGAGGCGCACCAGATGGCAACAGAGAAACCAGGGTTGGTGAAGTTCTTACCTGGCTGGATTATGGACTTCCTCCCGACATGGGTTTCCCGGCCTGCTAGCCCCAGGCATGCTAGCCTCCTGCCTCCCAATTCCCTTCCTGACACCATACGTCTCGGTTTGTTCTGTCTGGAGTCAGCCCCTGCTTCTTCCTCATTTCCGGCTCCAGTACCGGCCCCTGCAGCTATGGTTCTGGCTCCCTTTCCGGCTTCAGTTCCGGTCCCAGCAGCCATAGTCCCTACTCCAGTACCGGTCCACACAGCCATGGTTCCGTGCTCCAGTGCCGGCCCACTCAGTCATGGTACCGTGCTCCAGTACCATCCCACACAGCCATGGTTCCGTGTTCCGGTTCCATGCCCAGCAGCCATGGTTCCAGCTCAGGTATCGGTCCCAGCAGCCATGGTTCCGGCTCCAGTGCCGGCCCCAGCAGCCATGGTCCCTGCTTCAGAACCGGACCTTACAGCCATGTTTCCGGCTCCAGAACCGGCCAATACAGCCATGTTTCCGGCTCCAGAACCGGCCCACACAGCCATGATCCAGGCTTCAGTTCCGGTCCCCACAGCCATGGTTCCGACTCCAGAACCGACCCATACAGCCATAGTCCCTGCTCCAGAACCGGCCCATACAGCCATGGTCCCTGCTCCAGAACCGGCCCATACAGCCATGGTCCAGGCCTCTGTTCCGGTCCGAGCAGCCATGGTTCCGGCTCCAGTTCCAGCCATGGTTCCGGCTCAAGTACCGGACCCAGCAGCCATGGTCCCGACTCCGGCTCCTCGTCACCTGTTGGCTCTCCGGCCGACGCCAGCTCCCCGTGTCCTGTCGGCGTACCGGCCGACTCCAGCACTTCGTCTCCTGTTGGCTCTCCGGCCGACGTCAGCTCCCCGTGTTCTGTCGGCGTACCGGCCGACGCCAACTCCATGTCCTGTTTCGTTGGGGGTCCCGTCGACTACTCTTCTGCCGGGGATCCTGCCAACCCTATGTCCTGTGCTGTTGGAGGTCCAGCCGACTACTGTTCTGCCGGGGTTCCTGCCAACCCTATGTCCTGTGCCGTTGGAGGTCCCGCCGACTACTCTTTTGCCGGGGGTCCCGCCAACCCTATGTCCTGTGCCGTTGGAGGTTCCGCCGACTACTCTTCTGCCGGGGATCCTACCAACCCTATGTCCTGTGCCGTTGGAGGCCCCGCCGACTACTGTTCTGCCGGGGGTCCCGCAAACCCTATGTCCTGTGCCGTTGGAGGTCCAGCCGACACCTGTTTCGTCGGGGGTCCTGCCAACTCCATGTCCTGTGTCGTTGGGGGTTCCGCTGAGGGTTCTGCCAACTCCATTTCCTGTTTCGTTGGGGGTTCCGCCGGATTTCCTGCCAACACCTGATCCTGACCTGTTGGGGGTCCCGCCGACACCTGACCCGCCGGGGGTCCCGCTAACACCTGTTTCGTTGGGGGTCCCGCCGACACCTGCTCCGCCGGGTTTCCTGCCAACACCATATCCTGTCCTGTTGGGGGTCCCGCCGACACCCGCTCCGCCGGGTTTCCTGCCAACACCATATCCTGTCCTGTTGGGGGTCCCGCCAACACGTGCTCCGCCGAGTTTCCTGCCAACACCATATCCTGTCCTGTTGGGGGTTCCGCCGACACGTGCTATGCCGAGGGTCCCGTTGACACCAGCCCATGTTCCGTCCAGGGTCCCGTCTACGGCCCCCTGAGTTTCCCCGCCGCGGACTTCCCTGCTCTGTTGCTGTTCCCCCGGGCCGTCCGCACGAGTCCCCCTTCTCGGCCTCTACCTTGCCCCCGGGCCGTCCGCCCGAGTCCCCATTCTCGGCCTCTACATTGCCCCCGGGCCGTCCGCCCGAGCCCCCCTTCTCGGCTTCTGCTTTGCCCTGGGATGTCCGTCCGAGTCCCTCCTCCGGACCCCCTCCACCTACCCTTCTAGAGGTTTTGGACTTTTTCGGTTTTTTTTGGGGACGTCTGGAATCCGTCCCTTGAGGGGGGGGTTCTGTCATGGTTTGGGATTGTGGTTTTCATTTTCCATTTTATTTTGAAATGTTTTCCTCCTTGTGTCTTGTCTGGTCCTTCTTCCTGTGTTGCTTCCTGTCTCTGTGTTCCCTCCTACCTGATTTACCTGATTGTGTTCACCTTGTGCCCCTGTGTTTCCTCCTCCCTCCTCACCTGTGTCTTGTTTGTGTGATTAGTCTTGTGTGCATTTAAGTTCTGTCTGTCATTGTTAGATCCTTGTTAGTCTTTGACTGTGTTCACAGTGAGGAATTCTGTATGTTTTGTATTAAGCCTTGAAATAAAGGTATTTTCTGTTGAATCTGCGTTTGGGTCCTGCATGCTTTGCTCAACCGTGACAGATCTTTTGATTTGAAATGGACCATTTCCTTAAATACCTGTATTCCTAATGAGTCCGCCCCCCCCCCCCCCCTCTTTGGCTCTTTGCTTGTCTTGCTATTAGTGTCCAGGGAGCTAGCAGCGAGCTGCCTGGCTGCCTGAGTGATTAACTAAGGCTTGGGGCTGACAAGCTAGCCCTAATAGAAGCAGGAGGGGGATAATGTGGGGCTCTGTTAAGGCGGAGAGGACAGGAGAAAATAGTAGATGGGTTAGAAAAGAAGCAGGGAGGAGGGGTGTACAGGAGAGGCACAGATGATAGAGAGGAGAACAAATGGACAGAGTGAATGCGGGTTGAGAGGACGAGAAAGGAAGGGAGAATTGGTGGAAAATTGAGGATAAAACATAGCAAAACAAAGCTGATGACATGGAATAGAGATGAAGAGAAAGGCAGCAGCAGTAAGGTAAAGGATGATTGGAAGGCACACAGTGTGAGAAGCGATGCACAGGACTGCAGGTGGGAGTCCCTTGTGAGATAACTGTTAAGTCTATGTAGTGATAGGGGCTCAAGCTAAACTAATGATCTCGACCAATCGAGAATAGCCCACCTGAGACTTTCTAGTATATAATGGATGGTGCAGGAGGCTGTGCAGGTGTTTCAGATAGCCTTTAACCAAGTTTTCCCTTAAGAATTTCTGCATAGCACATCAATTGGTATCGTGCTCCACCGCATCATACATTTATGGGAAGCCAAAGGCGTGTTGTCCCTTTTTAATTCAAGCAGCACCATTCTAATATGGAAACCATGTAAGACATAGACAATTCTTCTACATTTTGATCAATTCGATGATTGCAAAAGTCAATACAATGATTAAATAATAGTAACAGATCCTAAACCTAATAACCAAGATAAATGAAAGGAAACATGCATAACAAGACACTGGCTGTACATTCAATACTTTGTGGAGAAGTTTGAAACATTTGATTAGAACATTTGAAGATTAAATTGATGTTTTGAGCTTAATAACATAAAATGATCGCCCTCATAAAGGTCCCTCAAGAAAAGATCCCCTATACACCCAGACTTTCCAAATAAATGGTTTCTTATCTATGACAGGCTTAGGATTAAGCGAAACACCCCAAGACTGGTTCAATCTACTCTGGGTATTACACATCCATTCCACATGATGGAGAACAGGGGTAGTCTGAGCTTGCTCCACCAGGTTTGTATATATATAAAGAAATGAGCGGATATCTTCACACTTTGGAACAATATATGCCAACCTGTTAGTCAGTTAAATAGGCTCTACCTCAAACCAAAGGCCTGTAGAATAAAAGTTGGTTCAGAAGGCCTAGCCCACTTTAGTTCACTGTCCTCTGTAATGCAAGTTAATCCTAGGGTGCTTGTTATTGCAAATAAATATATTACAGAGACTATTAAACTGCTTAGTGTTTATGTTTCCAATGCCAAGCTGGAGACTGTTGTGAATCAAACTGACAGCTGCGGGGTTGAAGTCCATGAAGCGCTGATGAGCGAGTGCAGTTTTAGAAATGATTCTCCCGTGGATACGGAGCTGACAGTGAAAACAGGTTCATTAGCACAATGGAGCGGTTAGAAAAAAAGAAAATCTGTTACTTCTATGTGTTGGCCCGGACGCGTCATTTCTGTTCTGGTGAACACGTTTCAAAACATCTGTGTCTCCCGGGGTGTCTTAATTGACATCAAGTTTCAAGTTTCATTTATAACATCGGATTTAACATTGGCCAGGAGAATTTCGACTTTAAAGTTACTTTCACATGTTTCTTATTATATATTTGCACGTTTTAGACACCATATGGATCTATTTTCTAGGTTATTTGTCAATGTATACTATTTATTAGCAGTTATCTGTATAGCTGAGGATGCTAATTTGCCATCACTTTCCTGAAATAAACCAATGCAAAAATACATTGGTCACGAAAAGATGAGAATTACTGTGCCAGCATTTTTCTGAATCATTATGCATTAGCTGCAAATAGAGAACATATCACATGAGTTATTTTTCCTTCTAAAGGGCCTGGAGAAATCTGCACATTTTTGGTGGCAATAACTATTGAAAAATTCTGAGAGGACAGATAAGATTCAGGATTGCAGCAGAGCAGCACATTAATTTTCTTTTCCATATGAAATCATGGTGGCGGCATTTTACCCCTAGAAAATGCTTGGCTCTGTATTTTGTCACCTTATTAGTGTCTTCCTGTCCTGCTGCTGCTGCTCTGGGTACTTTCTATATATGACAATCTGACAAGCTTAGAAAGCCACTGGGCATTAAAAGAGGAGGAACTGTCACTGAGGAGCGATGAGAAGTATGCTTAAAAATAATAAATTCAGCACTTATGGGGGCATATCTTTATTTATGCTTAAATACCCCTTGTTATCATACTTTGTATTCATATTTTTTAGGTAGGTAAAAGACGGTATCCCCTGAAAATGAGCCAGCAAAAAGGAGAAAGCTGGTAAAATTCATAATTTAAGATTCTGTAAAAACAGAAGAAATAACATTTCTGAAAACTAATGTGCGCCCATTTGTCTTTTGTCTTTGTAAGAGCAAAACGAGAGCCTTGAGCTTATACAGAATGTACACATTCACTCAGAGACTTCCTGTTCTGCTTTTATTAAAAATATTTTCTCCCCTAAAGTTAGAACCACATGAAACAACCTCAGAAGAAACAAGTAAGGAAAACTCTTCACCAACAGGGAATAAAATACTGCAATCTGTCAATTTCCAACTCAAGCTCCTTTCTTGCATTGTTATTCTAAAGTCTTCTCTGAGGCATTGAATCATAAATCATAAATGCTAATGGTAGAAGTGTGAATCACAACAATGAGCAACCATTAGGAGGCACACATAAACAAGGATAGGCATTGATCAAAAGGAAAAGTTGTTGAGTTGCAGCGTGACAAAGTAGAAAAGTATATCTATTTGCTTATGGACCTTCATTTAAACAGGTTATGTATTGCAAATAAACACACATCTAAAGAGAGCCAGTGTTGAAAGATACACAACTCATATGCGTTATCCCATCCATGGCAGCACCGAGGAAGACTGACATGTATGCCTTTGCTCAGTGCAGCCAATTATTTCCCTTTCCAAGCGAGTTCTGCTGTGCCGACTCTCAAATACTGACACATTCAGCAACAGCGTTTGAAGAATATTTCCCCGCCCTCACCTTCACTCTCTAAGAATGCAAAGAAAATATACTCTAAGTGTGTGCCTTTGGAATCAACTTATTTCAATTAGTTTTGCATAGAGATCTCTCTGGGTTTTACTTCAAATATCTTAAAAGCTGCAATTATGTTTTTTAATCTTTCGCCTGTGTTGTTGCTGTTGCTGGAAAAGCCTTGCGGAGAAATGCAGAAGGTGGAGGCTGCAAAGACGCTGAGTTCAGGGATCAGAGATGAGAGATGACAAAAGGAAATCAAGCCTAGAGCCCAATCTGTTTGCACATCACATGCAGAAATCGGGTTCACGTAAACCTCATTGAAGCTGGAATCCATAACAACATAAACACCCTGAAATCAACCTTTGGCACTTTTCATTGTTAACAATTTAAAACAGGGCCTGATGGGAAAAGGCATGAAGGCATCTGTCACTGCTGTGCTTTGCTCCCTCTAAAGCATATTCTAAGAGGCTCTAAATCTGCTTGACTAATCTTCAGAATGATGAAAGTTTTTTTAAAAGTGATGATCACACAATGGTTTTGCCTGTGTAGATGTTTTTTTCTGTTTTGCCGGAGGGGGGCCCAGGAAGATCTGAGGACAACCATCTCCATACCCCTCCACCTTTAAAGTATTTTTGTTCCTTGTTAATAATAATAAAAACCTGCTCACATTATCACACTGACATATGTAAACACCACAGTTGCCTCATGTCTTTGGAAAACAAGGTTGCTTTTAGTGAAAACACTTTTTCCATTAAGTTCTTTGCCATTGTGCAACTTCGTAATTGCTTCTTCTGTTTTTCCCATTAAGAGACATTGAACAGCTTTTTACTGAAGTCAATTGATTGATAGAGCTTATTCCACAGCATAAGTTCACCTTCTTGAAAACAAAAGCAAGGCCATGCAAGAGACGCTCATTCTACATATGAGTGAGCAAAACAAAATTAGAAGGGTAATAAACAATGACAAGCTGTCGCTGTTCTGCCTTCATCCACCTACCACAATGCACAGCATGTTCCACTGGTTGGCTGCTTTCTTCTGACTAAATGCTGAATGTTTGAGTTTTTAAATGAATACTTTGAGGAGGGTGAATTTACATCCTGCTGTGGTGATTTAAAGCGTTTCCTTGAGCATGTGTTCAGGCAGGATGACACTGAAACGTTATGATTTATCTTCATTTGAACAGAGCCATTCAAACTTTATGGAACACATTGTACAACTCTACAAGAGACATCAAGAAAAGCATAAAAGTTTGTATTGTAAGTTTTGTAGTGCTACTGCAATGTGTGTCCATTAACTTTTTTGCTTTCTGATGTCTCTCTTGAAAAAATTGCTCTCTGACATCTTTCCTGAATCTGCACACCATTCAGAGAATGTTTCTGCTCAAGACATTAACAAAGATGAATGCTAGGAGCTTTGTTTCTTTCCAGATGCTAAGTATGTCCGATTTGGGATTTAGACTGGTAAAGTAACCTGTATATCCTATATAACCTGTTCCAATAATTATAACCTGTTTTAATAATTATAACTTTGTCTGTGTAAAATGTATACTTATGAAACTAGACCAAGTGTTCTTATTTTGTTTTGTTTGATGTGGTCAATTGTGTGTGCGTAGACTTAGGAATGTTGAGGTTCCAGTCGACCCCCCCGGGTTTTTAATGGGCCGGATAGGAGCATGGGGGGGGTTGTAGGAGAAAGGTAATAAAACTGACACCATTGAGTCTATGCAGAGATTGTAGAGAGAAAGATTGGGATGCGGAGTGGTACGGCCAGGTGCTGAGGATAAACGAAGATAAGGATTGGTACCTCACCCCCGTGCGACCCAGAATTGTTTATTTTATGGCTGCCATAAAATATGACCTGGGACTGATCGGCGGCGCAGGAGATCCAAAGTTCCCACACTTATGGCTGACTCACTCTGATTCGCTGTTTAGACCTCGTCGATGGCTAACTCACTCTGATTCACTGCCTAGGGCTCGCCCAGGAGTGAGTCCACCAATGGATGAACACCTAGGAAGGAGCAACCGACACAACTCCTCCCACACAACTCCTCTCCGTTTGTGGGCATAAATATTATGAATTCTGTACGCTCGGGGCCTTTGTTCTGTCTGACTGTCTGATACATACATCGCACGGTAGTAAGAGCCAAGGCCCGAAGTACTTCGTTATATTGTACTGTTGTTTTTACCATTAAATCAGCTTATTGTTAAACCTCATATCTCTGCGTCTGAGCCGTTCCTTTTTACAGCAGACCACTCATCAAACGAACGGAGCGGAGGGGGCTCGAACCTTCAACCACTGAAGGCTGCTTCACCCCAACACTGGTCAGGCTAAACATTGAATCCTTACTAATTACATTTGAAGACTTTTTCAGACCAGTAATCCTGCTAATTGCATCTATACTAGACAATTTAGCATGTCCCGAGTTATGTCCTATACCAACATACTAACCAGTGCAGGAAATATTGTGATCTTTTATGAAGAGAGAAACAAAGTACGAGTGTAGGCGCCGGGTTGTATTAGACCTATGGATGACACCATTGTACGGTGGCTGAGAAGTGCAATGGACAATTACAAAGTGTGAAACACTTTACAAAGCTTGAGACAAATTTACATTTTATAAAACAAAATTACATTTGCAAAAACATTTTTACCAAGGAAAAAAAACTTTAACATTAACAAAAACAAATTAACAAGATGCAAAACACTTTTACAAAGCTAAAAACAAATTTACATTGTATAAAACATTTTTACCAAGGACAAAACAATTTAACATCAACAAAAACAAATTAACAAAATGCAAAACACTTTTACCATAACTGAAACAAATTAAAAAGTCCCGAAACACTTTAACATTTCCCGAAACACATTAACATTTCCCGAAACACTTTAACATTTCCCGAAACACTTTAACATTTCCCGAAACACTTTAACATTTCCCGAAACACTTTAACATTTCCCGAAACACATTTACAAACCAGAATCAACCCGGAAAGGGAATGTCCATCATACCGGAAGTGACGTTTTAGTGACTGGCTCAAATTTAGATTTGTTTTGGCGGGCGGAAAGACCGAAGTTACGAGTGTGTTTACGTTCGGTAAACATGTTTTGTCCGTTTTGTGGAAACAACCTGGGACAAGTGACACGGTTTTGCCTTTCGTGTGGAGGGTCTCTAGAGTGTTTAAAGGAGACGGACCAGACGGGTGTACCAAGCGCACAGGGGACATCGAAACAGCCGGAAAATGCTAAACAAAGTAAGTGTTGTATTGCGCTAGCTTTGTGACGCTAATGTCAGACATGCAGTAAATAAAAGTGCAATTACAGTTTCATATCAGTCAAATACCAATCCATGTCTTAACGGAGTAGCAATGCATTGAGCTAATATGCTAGTTTTTATTTTAGGCTTTCCGTAAACCTTAATGCACACTTGCTATTGCTGATGTTTTGGAGCGGCTGCTAATTTTTACATTTGTATTGGAACTATTCATACCAGCAGAACAACCAGGCCCATCCTATAGACATTTCATGGAGTACAGAAGCTCAAAGTCAAAAGAGAAACAGTCTTTTAACTGTGGGAAAGTAAGACTTAAACAAGAAAGGAGACAAGTCCAGGTAAGCTGCATTATCCGTTTCATACAAATCTCAGTGTCTGTGTGTGTGTCATTACTTATGACACACTCTGCTATTTTACTAGATCAACATAGGAATGATGTCGCCTCAAGGAGTTGATTTAAAACCTCGGAGAGGGAAAACACTCCCGTTGTTTACAGACCCGGAGATAGCAGCACCTGTTCTACTGGAAAGAGCTGTCCAGAAAATGAGAGCCTTCAACAAGGACATGGATGAAGGACCGTACATCCTTTTGTATCCAGACTGCTCAGAGGTTGTCAATGTGCCTGGTTCAGAAAAGCCATTCACATTGGCAGAATATAAAAAGGACTTAGGAAAGGCATATGCCAGGATCACTCTTTTCATTTGCCTTGAGAAACATTTTAGAGGAGGTTTGCGGATGTTATTATTCAATATTTGTACATGTTAACATCCTCTACTGCAGCATACATAATAATGGGTTGAACGTTTTGCTTTTACTACAGGGGATGATACCTCAGACTCTGATTCAGAAATTGTCATCACATCTAGGAGCACAGCTAAATTCAATCAGGCTGACACTGTGGTGCGTAAATTATTTTATTTTAATTAATTAATTTGATATACATTTGATTTTAAGCAGGAAATCTATATTCTGGTCAATATTTTAGAAGAACCAACTTGGCAATTACAATTACTATCAGAAACACTGACAACGTTTCACTGTTGATAGACACATTATTGTAAGGGAACAATAATGGAAGCTGTTGAAAATTGTTGATAATTGTACACTTTTACTCTCAGGTATTTGAATTTGAGCCACGAAACCAAAGTACTCCAAAACACAAACCTGAAAATGAAGGGTAAGTTTGTACTTATTTTTACAGAATAAGTAATTTATCTTAAGTGGGTGATAAGATAGGTCACAGCATTTTCTGTTGTCATGTTTAATCTAATTTCAAATAAAAATAATCTGTTATTTATAAATGTTATGGTTCCCCCTACCTCTAAATGTTACTTAAAACTCAACTATACCCTGTATCATGAAGCTAATAATTTTATCAATTTTATCATGTTTCAGGAAGGCACTTGGACATTCATCCACAACTCAGCATGGACAGGTATTGAGGCAGATTGTGGAAGCCTGATGTTTGTAATGTTCAGTGTTGTTTTGTTACAGACATTTTTATTTGTATTTCAGATAGTAATATCTGATACTGAGGATATGGGTCCACCCAAAACAAATACAAACAAGACTACTTGCTACAGGTAAGTACAAATGTTAGCGACTCACTTACACGAGAAAGACATTTTTGTTTGTAAGATATTTTAACGTGGGAATTATCATTTCCTAACAGTACATACACAGACCTGTATGCACCATGTGTCGAGGAAGAGGACGAGGAGCTGGTTGCAGTCAACATGACAAGTGTATTGGACACTGAAATGTAAACGGACAGCTATTACAGTGGCATTACATTTTTTTCTCTGTACAATATTTCTGGTACAAAAATTATTTTTGTAAACTGTTTGTGCACACTCTGGAATATCCACTAATAAGGTCACTTTTTTTCCTTTACAGGGAGGAGATGAACGTTACACTACCTGCCATTATTGCTAACCTGTCACAGCCTATTGATCATGGAAGAGTCAGCCGGTTCAACATTTCAGCAGTCAGAGGTTTCAAGCGTACATCTTATTCAGAAAACTGTGACATGCTGGTAAAATTCACTGATGATGCTGGTGTTTTCGAAGAAGGAATTGACTCAGGTGGTCCCAGGAGAGAGTTGTTATCTCTACTGATGAAGAATCTGAAAGACCGGCCCATTTTTGATGGACCAGACGGACACCGCTTCTTGGTCTACAATGCAAATGGTATGCATACGGTTAGAAGTGTACTAATACAATTGTAAATGAACATTAACCATTTATATCACATGACATATGATTTGTTGCTTGAACAATTTTTCCAAAACGTTGAGTTTCATTACAGTACATTAAAGTATATAATAAATAATGTTTTAATTGCGCAATATGAATACATGTATTCACAGCTGTTAGGGAGGATGAATACTACTTGGCAGGAAAGATGATTGCGGTGTCAGTTGTGCATGGAGGTCCAGGGCCACATTTCCTGTCAGAAGATCTTGTACGTTATCTTGCAGGCCAGCCTTCATTCAAAGCAACAGTTAATTTAATAACTGATGAAGAAGTAGGGAAAGCTTTGGAAGAGGTGAGAAGTGCATACAGCAACTGTGTGGTAGGGTTGATTATTATGTAGTTCCTGCAGTGTTTTGAGACATCTTTACTTTACCTTTATCACATACACCGAATTGGCTTCATTTTTTGTTTTGTGATCAGAATCGGAATACCCTTATTAGTCCCACAGAGGGGACATTTACATTGTTGGAGCAGAAAAGAGCCAAAGACAGCTTAATGTTACCTAAGAAGAATGGTTAAAAGCTGTTAAAGATACACAAACTCAATTTACAAAAAAAAACATCCTGTAATAGTTCTGAGGATTTAGCAGCCAGGTATATATTGCACAAGGATAATATATAAATCTTGCAATGGAAAAATGTTTGCAAGAATATACAGTGCCGTTATTGACTGGATTGTTTATGTCAATTTCATAATCTTCAGATTGAGAATGCTGCCTCAGTGGATGCCTTGCGAGAAATGACCATGAGACACAGCACAATGTTACAGACAGCAGGTTGTCTGAGACATGTGGCTTCTGTTGAGGAAAAGAAAGGAATTGTGTCAGACTACCTCCAGTGGTACATTATTGGCCGAAACTCATCTGTAATTGACAGGTAAGATCATATTTTTATTTGTGTGATTTCTTTTAAATGTATGTAATAATTATTTCTTTAAAATGCCTCATGGTTTATACTATGTTTATCTGTTAGCAATTAGTCAGTGTCAAAATGTGTGCCTTAGTGTAGTATAACTGATATGGGACGTCCGTCTCTCCTTTCCCTGTCTGTCTTGTGCCAATCTTTAAGTGCTCATGCCACCCCCCCCCCTTTGTTTTAGGTATTGGGTTATTTAAATGTGACTTTGTGATGAAACATTTTTTTGTTCACTCTTCAGATTCAAGGAGGGTCTTTCAGCCCTTCAGTTTTTGAACGCACTACAGCAACACCCTACTCTGCTGGCCCCGGTCCTGTGCCACTCCGAAAAGCGACTTACTGCTCTGGAACTTGAGCGACTCTTCAAGCCTGACCTCAGTCCACCAGGGAGTAACAGGAGGCTTGGGGAAAGTCAAACTTTGGGCTACTGGGCAGACTATCTCCTCGATTGTGAAGGTTTGTAAATCGCTGTTTTTATAACTATTTCAGGAAACACATCGCCAAAATGTATCTGAACATGTTTTCTTTGCAGAAAGCCAGACTGCTATGTCTTTGGAGGATGTGTTGATGTTTGCGACTGGGCTGACTTCACTTCCCCCATCTGGATTTGAACCATCGCCAGGAATAGAGTTCCTTGATGACTCTCCATTCCCAATGGCCAACACATGTTCCAACACATTGAAACTACCACTCCTAGAATCATACAAT
Source organism: Dissostichus eleginoides (assembly GCA_031216635.1). Lineage (NCBI taxonomy): Eukaryota > Metazoa > Chordata > Actinopteri > Perciformes > Nototheniidae > Dissostichus > Dissostichus eleginoides. Next base: position 13,084,155 of record CM062270.1, on the reverse strand, counting down.
GTGTTTAAGTCTAAAATGGACTTTGGAATGCAAAATTCTCCAGGATTTGGCTGTTATTAAGTCATGTGACTGGATGAACCATAGAGTACAGACTCTATGAAGGTTGTTCATATAGTCGTTGTTAGTTTTGTGAGCATGTTGTTTTTTCTCACAGCTATCATGTTGTCCATTTAGTTTGGGACAAAATAAAAGTATTGTGTTCTATACATATACAATTTTTATAAATACTCTGAACTTTGCTATACTTATTTCACATTTACAACAAAGAAGCTATGGGTGGCAATCTGTGTATTCAGAAGTACAGTAGCACTGTTTCACCACTCCAAATCAGATTTTAGGGCTCAACAATGCTTGGTTTCATGGTTTGTCAGACTGCATTTACTCTTTACCCAGTGATGTATCCAAATGATTATGGTACCTGTTCATCTGAAGACTGGTCCTATTTAGAAACACATATTCCCATATATTTTAAAATAAAAACAGCGGACATGGTTTCCAGCCAATATTTGTTTCAATGTCATTTATACAGCACCAAATCACAGCATAGTCATAAAATAAATATCTTAATCATTATAAAATATAACTGGAATAACAACAAACAACGCTCCAATTAGCAAGCACAAACAAGGTTATGTGTGAGCGTAATTGTGTGCAGAAAGAACATTTCTGTATAAGTCTTATTTCAACCATGTGGACTCACTGGAAACCTGAGAATGAATGACTAATGAAGGACCTTTTCAATTACTTTATAGCTGAGCATATTCTTTCAGCTTCATGTACAGTTCTGATGCAGTCTCCCAGTTCTCTGGCTTCTGTAGGTCATTGCGCTCCATAGCAAAGTCCAAGTACTCCTGCATGTTTTGGTCCCCACATGGAGCTATAGACAGGTTTGTCTCAGGAACAGCATCCAATTCTGCCTGTTCAATCTCAAATCCACAGTCCCTGGAGCCAAATCTATGTTAAATAGAAGACACAATAGTATTAATTTACATTTAAGATAAAAACAGACGAAGAAGTATCAATCCATCACCAATGTATTACCTGTGTGGCAAGTAGTACAGTTCATTGGGCACTCCTCCTGGACATGATGCTGTTCTGGAAGGGCGAATCCTGTGACTGTTCCACAGTCTCACACACTCATCCAAGTCCTTCTGAATAACATCAACGAAGCAGAATCTCAGAAGGCACTGATGCTCGTGACTCCCGTTGAAGTATCCAGCATCTCGGAGGTCTGCAAATAGCTCCATCCAGAACTGAGACCTATAGAAATTGATATATTTTCAAGTGAATTATTAAGCAATATACAACAGTTCTACAAATTACATTAAAAGGTTACCAGTAAAATAGACAACAAATCATTGAGTGTCTTATTTAATCATGTATTTGCTTCACAACCTATAGTGCGTAGGTCCCCTCAGGTGCCGCTGTTTAATCCAAAACCCACGCTTAGATGTTCACAGTTTCTAACTTTATTTATGCCAAAGGGAAGTTCTAAACTGAAAGGCCTTGTATAGTCTGGGTCATAGACTACAGGCTATATATTATATCTATTATAATGAAAACTGATATACTTTATGGCAGTTATACTGCCTGAGTTTATTTCGCTTAACGGCTTTGTAAAGTAAAGTGAGTTAAAACGTAGTTAGAATTAACACTGAAAAATAACTAAATTATGTTTGACACAGAGCCTTAAAGCAGTTAAGCAAATCTTGTTTGTCTGACAGTGTTGGCAAGTCATAGATAATTACTTCATGAAAGACACTTACCTTCCCTTTCTTAATATGGACCACCAGGCCTCAATACGCTGATTAGTCATGGATGTGCCATACATGTGGCTGGACGCTCCAGAGTGGTAGTCATGGTGATGGTGACGTAGGGTACACTGAATTGTAGCCATAATTCCGTTCTCCGTGCCACAATCAGTCCGCAGCCTCATGGGGATGACACCGAGGTTTCGCACACATTTGAGGAAATATTGAGCGATAACTCTTGGGTTATTGTTTGTTGGACAACATTCAAGCCATAGTACTTTACGTGAAAATCCATCTATGCATCCTGAAAGGGCCACACCGAATGGCTTAAGTTTGTCATAACCGTCAGCATGCCACATATAGTTCGGTCCCGTTGAGTGGTAGGTTCTCCTTGTAAACCTTCCGCGAGATCTCCTCTCGCAGCCTCGAGGGTTAAGCTCCCGGAGCAACTTCATCACATCGTCTCTCTTCACTCGAAGACTGTACTTTTGTTTTAGTACTTGCCACATTGTTCGGTATCCAAACAATTGTCCAGGTCCACGAAGTTCCAACCTGATGGCGTTAATTACAGCGTTTCGAGAGGAATAACCCTTTCTGCAGTAAAACCCGGCTTGATTCAGTTTGCTTTTAAGAGTCCGCAAACTGATTTGTACACCGTGAAAGGTAGACAACATGTCCACGATTACAGCATACGAGTGACCTTCATTAAAATATTGCACGCAATGATGCAAGATATCTGGTCCTTCAGTCTGGTCAGTGTCCTTTAAACACTCCAGAGATTGTCCACAAGATGAGCAAAACGGTGTCACTTGTCCCAGGTTGTTTCCACAAAACGGACAAAACATGTTTACCGAACGTAAACACACTCGTACCTTCGGTCTTTCCGCCCGCCAAAACAAATTTAAATTTGAGCCAGTCACTAAAACGTCACTTCCGGTATGATGGACATTCCCTTTCCGGGTTGATTCTGGTTTGTAAATGTGTTTCGGGAAATGTTAAAGTGTTTCGGGAAATGTTAAAGTGTTTCGGGAAATGTTAATGTGTTTCGGGAAATGTTAAAGTGTTTCGGGACTTTTTAATTTGTTTCAGTTATGGTAAAAGTGTTTCGCATTTTGTTAATTTGTTTTTGTTGATGTTAAATTGTTTTGTCCTTGGTAAAAATGTTTTATACAATGTAAATTTGTTTTTAGCTTTGTAAAAGTGTTTTGCATCTTGTTAATTTGTTTTTGTTAATGTTAAAGTTTTTTTTCCTTGGTAAAAATGTTTTTGCAAATGTAATTTTGTTTTATAAAATGTAAATTTGTCTCAAGCTTTGTTAAAGTGTTTCACACTTTGTAATTGTCCATTACACTTCTCAGCCACCGTACCATTGTCCTGTCACACACCTTCAACAAATGTCTTTACAAATTCATCTTACAAATGTCCAATATCCTTAATTAAGTGTTTAAGATGCCAAAGCTTAACCATGGTTGAGTTGTTGATATCATAGTTGCCATGGAAATATGTTGCAGACGGCTAAAAAAAACGGATAACAAAATGGAGTGTCATGCAAAAAAGATCAGGCAAGAGGGGTAAGAGAAATAATTTATATCAACGACCACAGCATTCAAAGCATCATGTAGCATATAGTAGTTATCAAACTTTCACAAGAGAAAGTGTCCTAAACACAGAATTGATTGTGTCATGCTATATAAGCAACAAGTCCTCCAACTCATACGACCAAATAGGTAGATTGTTCAAGCCCTTATTACGACCAAATAGGTCGTTTGTTCAAGCGCTTAGTACGACCTATAATCACGTTTTAAAGTTTTCGACCTCTAGTGCTCCCGTTGACTGCAAACGTTACAGAGGGTCGTTTATTCACAAATAACCCTCTCTGGAAAATCCTAAATTGTAGGATAGTTTAGCCATTAAAATGCTTTTTGATTCGATTTCTAGCGAGAAGTGTATATTGTACTTTTAGAATCCACGTCCAGTGGATGTGTAGGATCTATAGTTTGATAGATATTACGAAGATGATTTGCAGTGTTGGGTGTAACGCGTTACAAAAGTAACGGAGTTACAGTAATATATTACTTTTTGCTGTAACGAAGTAATGTAACGCATTACTAATGAAATTTGGGTAATATATTACCCGTTACAATGCTCAGTAACGCAGTTACAACACATTTTAACCCGAAATTAAATGGTGTTTTGTTTTTTAAGAATGTACTAATAGCGAGACATTCCGACACCAGAGTAAAATTGTGCGGGTAGATTAGTAAACCTGGTGTTTACTCTTCAGGCTTCGCGTCGGGATCTTCGGGGGTGCATATGCATTGCACCCCAGTCGAATGTTATGCACCCTCTATTCAAAAAAGAGAACGGAGCGAAAAATAAAAAAAACAAATTGTGTCAGGTGCGCATGACCTGCTCCGATGCACGTGCATCATTTCCAAAGTGCTTCCACAGCAGTGACACAGATGGATAATCATTTATACGAAAATGGTTAAAGCAACCATCACTAAACGCCAGCAACACTGCATCTACTGCAGACAATAGCAACAGGTCAGATGGGGACATCACGTTACCCTCTGTTGTGGACACTAGCTTACCCCCGCCTGACTCGCCGCCCTCGCCCCGGAGCAGCAGTCTTCGTCACCCGAAACTACGCCGCCCCTCTGCGGCCCGCAGGTGCCAGGATACCACGGCAAAACAGAGCCTGCCCAGGTATATCTAAACAAGTACCGCCTGCACAGGGGTAAGGCGGTCATTTTGCAGCTCGTGGTATAAAAATAGACAATGGCTAGAATATTCATGTGAAAATAGTGCCATATTCTGCCATGCCTGTAGAAATGTTGGGTCAAAAAATAATGCATACAATAGCACAGATGCCTTCACCACGAATGGCTACAAAAAGATCTCATATCCCAAGCTTATCAACAAGCTAATGTTGCAGCTGAAATGTTCTCCAGGTCACAAAGTCAACCTCACATGATGATGTGATACCACTTTTTCAAGCACAGTAAATATTCTCTTCCCAGAGTATATGATGACCAAGGTGATGATGTAGTACATGGTTTTAATAATACTTTTGCTTTTCAATGTTTGCCATTTCAAACCATGAGCTGGTTCAAATAATATTTGCCTTGATTTACAATATGTTCTCTTTTGTTTTATTAGTACAGTTTTGAAGCTTTTGTGCTTTTCCTTGCCATAGTCCACTTTGGACTATATGAAATATTTCAGGATTGCACTTTTAACACACTTGAAATGTTCTCACTTGCTTGGTTTCAAAACATAACAAATGCCATAATCTGTTCATTGGGGACCATAACATCAATGCTATTTTCATTGCTGTTGCGGCCACTATTGCTCATGTAAACCTACTAGTGCTGCACCCCTGTAATCTCAGATGCACCCCAAGTCATTTTGTTCTGGAACCGGGCCTGTACAGTACATGGCCATATACTAAACAAAATACAGAGCCCATTCCGTGTTCCTGTTATTGTTTACTTCCTCTCTGCCTTCTTCTGGTGATTTATCTGACGTCCAGCGCTCCGTCTTTTAACCTCTTTTCCTTTCTCTTTCTTGATCCTCCTTAGCAACCTTCATTATAGTCCTTGACAGTGGTCTGTACTGTATTAACAACGTGTCACATGTTAAGAATTTACAATCAGAATCGAGTATTTAACTAAGCCGTGTAATTAAAGTTGTTAGTAGCCTTAATGGCCTACACAGTTGTTATGCTATACCACATTGCCCTTCACTGGATGTATAATGAGCTGCACTAAACTACATGTTAGCATTTAAAATACCTAGCCATTCTTTTGCGGTTATTTTGGTGAAAGTAACTAAAAAGTAACTAAAAAGTAGTGTAACTCATTACATTTCAGAGACAGTAATATTGTAATGTAACTTATTACTTTAAAAAGAGAGTAATAAGTAATATGTAATATATTACATTTTGGAAGTAACTTGCCCAACACTGATGATTTGAGGTCTCGCCAGGAGAACGTGTATACTGTATGCGGCAGCGTCCATGTAAAGTTAGCGTCAACCCTCACGGGGTGAAAACAGTATTTCCGGTCTCGAAGTTTTCATAATAAAACCAATGATCAAATGATTTAACAGTGATATCTGCAGTACCTATCCACTAAAAAACATCAGTTTATCCTTGTTAATTATACGATATTAATTGGTTTAAATTGTGTACAATGCTTTTGTGTTTTTCCCATAGGTTTTTCCCTTTAGATTCTGAGAGACACATTTCTTTTTTCAGAGGTTTTGATAGGCTAAAACATCGAACTACCCATAATCCTGGATGTTTTAGCCGCAATGCACGTCGGGATATGGTGTTTATGCGATATGAAATCGGAAAACATTTTTAAAAAATAAAATAATACTTTAATCCGAGTGTTCTTGCTTTTCTCTTTGGAAGTCATCACATAACGGCATTGTAATACACGGTTCGGCTGCATTACATATTACACATCTGCCGTAGTTCTTTATTTATAGAGCCCTGATTAGAAAACCTTTGGACAAACTGGAAGAAATGCCGCCGAAACTGAATACGTGATGTGGATCATAAATATATCAGCAATTACACAACATCTTCCATTTCTTTTCACACAATACGTCTCCTTGCAGTATCAACACTAATTCGGCTGACTTTTATACTTGATCCAATTGGTAGATAGGCTGCATTTACACCATAACGGTGCACACCTGATAGACAGGGACTTGTAGTTTTAAAAATATTACTGATTTTCTTTGAATTAAGGAATTTAATATAATGAGTTGAGAGAATAGTCAGGGGTTTTGGGTGATGGGAGACACATCTATGGAATGAGAATTTCAATAGCTGATATCATTATGTTTTATTAACAAAACCACTGTTTTTTTAACCCACACCACCTAGTGGTTAATGCACGTTATTGAATTTTGTTGTTGAATGTTATATTTGATGAAAACATTTACAGTTTTTCTCGATTGCTAACACACTAAAATTATACATAAAGCACAATTATTTTAACTGACACTCAAAGAGCAAAACATCGGCTCAAATCTCCAAAACTCTAAACACGTTTTCAGCTTTTCACACAATTTGCAAATCAACATGGCACTTTTTATAAACCACTGCACACGTTTCTCCACGTAAGACACAGGAATCTGACATAACGTCACGTGTTAGCAGGTTTAAAACACTGATATTCAAAATGCCTCACACATGGACCAATGATCAAGAAACACGTTCTACCTGACCAAACACCTGATAGCATAATTGTTGGCTCATCAATCAGGATGTTAGCACTATAAAAAGACCACAGGTGAGTACTTTCTTACAGCAACAATGGAAGCCAACATGGAAGCATGAGGAAGAGCAAGAGGAAGAGGAAGAGCTGGGCTGAGAGTGAGAGGAGGAAGAATGAGAGGTAGAGGTAGAGCTGGAGGGAGAGGACTTGGACAAAGAAGAATACTCTCTAATGAAATGAAATGTTATCAACCATGGTTTGACGAAAGAGAGAGGCTGGACAGAGCGTTCAGCCTAATCTACGCCGATTTACTGTTGCCTCTGTAATCCGGACACTTAGACTTGAAAACAGGTTAGTTCCCAATTTTTAGCTCTGCATAATTCATGATATATCAGTGCTTATATCTGTTGTGTGAAACGTATTTACTTCATTACTGTAATTGAATTGTTGGCATGTTGCATACTATAACTGTACAAAAATCCTGCACAATTTACTGTGGTAAACTTACTTTTATGCAACACAGACCACTATGTCTTTGTTGTTTATCTGAAGGACTGAGAAAAAAAGAGGTGCAGGTGGAAGGCTAAGGATTTTCAATGAGGCACAGGAAGCAGCAGTTACAAACTTGGTTTTGGCAAACAATGCCATCACACTTAGAGAGATCCGAAGCATAGTAACTATGTGCTGAGATGCATGTTGCACAATGTTATTTTTGAATAAAATGTGATTTTTTTCATCAACTCATTTGTATTTCTTCATTTACTGTATACTCAAGCAATCTTTCTCTGCAGAAACCTCTATGTACAGAGCATAGCCCATAACAGATGAAAGTGCTTCAGATTATGCTCAGCAGTGTGTTGTTGGGTGGTCAAACAATCTAGTATTATGAATGAAGTGTGTTATATTTGGTGCAAAAGTTTGCATTTGGTAAGTGTTTATGTAGTTTTAAGTGCAGTTCTTCACTTAGCAGGAGAAATAAGCTGTTTTGCACTTTGGGTGTGTGGTTTTGTGAATTGTGTATAGTGTTCTGAGAAACTGAGCAATTTAAAAAAAAATGTGTGTTAGCAATCGAGAAAAACTGTAATGCTGCCCATTATGGACACAAGCAATTTTCAGCCATTTATTAATTATATGTTTTAAATTTGATAACACCACTGTGTTTCGTATCCCCTAAACCTCCAGGGGTGTAAACAGTTTAATACTGGCAACTTCTAATTGTGGGAAATACGAAAACGTCTTTTAAAACTACAATTCCCAGTAGAGACGTGCCATAGAACATGTTGCGAAACACACAATAGCCAGCATGTGTAGTTCTGGGGGGGGCTGGGCTGGACCCGTCCAAGTCCAGTTTTGGATAGTCCGCCGTGGTTCCATTCCATTTCAAAGAGCTGTTTGACGCTCGGCGTAACCTTGTCGCACTGCCACTCCAATATCCAATCACAGAGCTTGAGGACTAATCACGGGGTTTGTAAAGCAAGGCGGATGTTGTAGTCCCAAACGATAGCTCGGGATTCTGGGTGGTATAGTGTCTTCTGCCATCCTAAACTCCGAATTGAAGGGGAAAAATACAAAATTTAAACCAATCAATGTTGTGTAATTAACAAGGATAATCTGGTGTTTTTGAGTTGATGAGTAGTGCAGATATCAATGTAAAATCAATCGCCAGTAAAGAGAATACTTACTTCCGGGTGTAAAATCCTCCGTTATCCAATGGGAATGGACGCTCACATTGCCTTTAAGAGCCGCCGACATGGACCGATGCGGTGCTTCCCTGAGCGTCAAATACCGCCGCCGATGGGAATACATTGCAATCAGTTGAAAGCTCTTTGCGTCCGTTTATGAAGCTAAAGGAGACTCGGCGCATCACAACTGCACGCCATAGGACCCTGACCAAGCGTCCTGGACGTTCAGGGAGTGAGACTGTGTTGGAATATCGCATGTATTCAAAAGGGTAAACGCTGATGAGCAGAGTTCTGGCATGAGGACAGGACAAGACGAACTGACAACAAACAAAGGGAAACTGGGGAATATAAACAGGAGATAACTGGGCACAGGTGAAAACAATCAGGGGTGGGGCTGATGCTGATGAGCGCGGGAGAAACACACTAGAGAAGGGAGTCAAGGAACCTGGAATGAGACGTAACAAGTGAGTGTCAAAACAAAACAGGAAGTGAAAGACAATACAAGAAAGACCAACAACAACATGAAACATGACTGACTTAGCACTTTTGACGGTGCACAACAGGACCTTCAGCATGAGGGTGTTTTTGTTTGATTTTAAATAAACAAAGTCTTGGCTTTCAGAATATGAAACTTTTATTTCCAAAAACACGATAAATACATTTTTGAAGCTTGTAAAGGGAAGATGACACCTCTCACTCGCACTCTGATATTCCTCAGCGCAGCTCCCCCTCCCTTGGCTGACATTATGAATGTAAGGCGTATAGTATTCATAGATAACACGGCAGGGTCCGTTACAGTTTGTTTTCATCTGATTTCAAATAAACAAAGTCTTGGCTTTCAGAATATTAAACTTGTTTCGGCAAATTCATATGATAAATACAACTTTGAAGCTTGTGACGGCATAGTTACAAGAGGAGAACGGGATAACTTAACGTAACAGCAGGCATAACAACAGCCGGTGTTTCTCGTGAGTGTTTTCCCCGGGAAACAAACTCAATACACACAAACGCAAAAATACACAAACACACACACACATACATACACACACACACTCGCGAGCTTCCTCCAGACCAGTAATCCAAACGAAAATATTTTCCCTCTGGACTATTTTGATCATTTGCTCCGCTAATAATCAATCAGATCGATGGATTCCAGAGAACAGGAAACTCTGAAGGCCTTTTTCTCAAAATGATGACTCTGTGACAGTCATTATATAATGTGACATATTTTCCACAACAATCATGATATCATCAGAAACCTAGGAATATCCTCTTTCCAACAGTGTATACAACTCAAAATGTGTCTTCGGGTCAGTGCGACTGATTTCGATAGAGCAGGTCACATATTATCGACCCTGTCAGGGTCATTGTCACCACCATACACGATTTTAAGGGTTCAACTTCAGACTAGCAGCAACAACCGCTACTTACTGACACACACCATGGGCAATCACAGATTAACTCAGTTTACAACACACACAAATGGAATTTATACTCTACTAGATCTTAACAATTGCTGCAATTCTCTGAAGTTCTCTGTAATTGACTGAATTTTTTAGACAATGACGTAAACTTCGGAAGGCCCTCAGTTATTTTGAAGTATGAGGTCTCTGAAGAGGATCTATACATTTCCCTGTAACGCCCTGCCGGAGTCTTTCCAACTTCTGATCACTTCTCTGGGAGAAAATATTCCCGACTCCAAAACTTGGAGTCTTGAACCGGCACCTTTAATTCACCTTCAGAACATATTTGAAATGGCAAAGACAAGTGTTATTTTGCTGGGCAAAAGAGGCAAAACTAAAGGATGAAATATGCTTTTTAAGAGTTTAGTCCTAGAGGATAGAATATCCTCTTTAAACCTTTTTCTCCAGGGTGATAACAAAGGTTGGCAGCAACTCAAAAATACTGTTTACAACTATAAATCGAATGAGAAGAACAAAGAGTGGGCCAGGATTCAACAGATACGGGTAGATTTAGGTCTGTAAGGGTAGAAATGGTTACCAAATCTTCACAACTATTGAAGACTAACGGTCTGTCATGTAAAAAATCTGAGCAATTTCCGACCCTAAACTTGACAAGTGTAGTGTATCGGAAGGTAAATCTGCTTTGAATTGATCCCAGAGAAACACTCTCATTCTGCCTTACACAGAGATGTTTGGTGAAATCACACATTTTGCTGATGACACACAGCCAGGGACGTGCACAGACATTTTGGGGGGCGGGAGCTCAAGTGAGAAAAAGGGCACTTCCCATAATCATTTATAAAAAAATATCTCTGACTTACTGACCAATTTATTTTAATACCCTCAAACTCACGCAATTGTTTAATACTCAACAGAATTCTACAAAATAATCAGCTAACACAGAGACAATGGTCTTCTTTAGGATTCACTACGCACAAGAGCAGACAACAAACTTGTAAAATTAATAGTTATTAAATGAGCAGCAAACAATCAAAATTATGAAGTTACTGTTTAAGGACATTACAGGCAAAAAGATCGTTTTTTCATGTACTTGTTATTTTGGTCTATTTTGCTTCCATGTTTTCTTTCACTCTAATGGAAATAAAACTTCCAAGAAACACATATAAATGGTGTTTGTTTTACTACCATGTCTGAATTCATCTATAGATTTAAAGCTAATCTGCATATTTAAACAAAACATTTCAGGGGAAAATACTGACTTGACGTAAGTAACTATCTGGGGAAGTTGTGAGGTGATATGTTTTTTTGTTTTATCCTTTTCACCTGCAATGCCTGCCTTGTTAACTGCATGCAAATTAGCGCATTTTAATTAAGCCTAGTTAACGCCTAATTTGCATATCAATGTGGCGATTGTGATGACGTTATTAGATACACATTTTACTGTATTCACTTTAAGTGTCTCCCCTTAAGTACGTACATTAGCCTGTATGCCCATGATAAATTGCCTTAGCTAAACCTTGAGCTAACTTATCCATTAGCTAGTAGCCTACCTTAGTTAACTATATTTGTTATTGTCTTTTAGCTAATTAGCTGTAAACTCGAGGCACTAGCAGATTAGTAATTTGTTCATCACCACTCACCAAGCCGGCATAACATGGGACAGTAAAGTGCGAGGTACTGCTACCTGTCTGTCTGAAGTGACTGCCGATGTCCGCACCGCTGTGCAGGAGACGTGGAGGGAGGGTAGAGAGAGCATCGGAACTTCACAGTCTAGTCTCCCGAACTGATATTTTAATTTTGTATTCAATCAATATATTTTTGGAAAGGGAAACTGTGCGCAAACAGCAGTAGATATATATTCATTTATAAAAATAAAAAAGGGCACTTTCTCTGGAGGAAGAAAAAGGGCAGGGGCTCAAGCCCACTTTGATGTCTATGTGTGCACATGCCTGCACACAGCTGTATATTAAGCTCAAGCCTGACATTGACAATGAAAGTTATAAGTTGAAAATGCAATAACTGCTTCAAGTAAATGCCGATAAAACTGAAATACCTAGACCCAAGCTAAAATATCAACTATCATGCAAACTTGGGAATCTGGCTACCAAGATTAAATCAGAAGTAACATGCTCAAGCCTTGCTCTAGATTAAGAGTTTCTTCAGTTAAAGTGTACTTAACAGATAAAGAAGGCAATCTAAACAGATTTTTATCATCTTAAGAAATATGACCAAAGTGTAGACATTCCCCTATCCTATAAAGATAATGAAAATAGTATTCATGCTATTATTTCAAACTGATTATTTTGAAGAGTGCTCAATGAAAACGTTTTTGTAAGTACTTTTCAGTTTTTGTTTAGTCTTGTGGTTCTGGCATCTCTGAAACTAAGTTGATCCTTGAACATCATCACCTGTGTGGGACTTACATGTGCTAGACATCACTGGAATGAGAGAGTAAAACATAAAACAGATCCACCACATCAAAACCCACTTTTCCTTATGCAACTTTCTCTTTACCATTGATACAAGTTGAAAACATCACCTGTTGTTTGACATAAGCTAAGTAATAAATAACAACAAAACATTATTCTGGTCAACTGTCAAAACACTCCACACTCCTCTTTTCTTCTTTAGGTAGGAACTATTAATTTAGGAAAAGATGGCTTTCATTTTGAGAAGAAATTGACATAAACAAAGTTTTCACAGGCATAATAAACAGGCAATTCACGTATGATTATAAGACTTTGAAACTTTACTTAATACATTAACTACTGCTGGATCCAGTATCAAACGTGGTTTATATATTATTGTGGTACAACAAAAGTGATAGGATAATTTTGTCATGTGGGAAGTACATGCTAGATTACCTTTAGTATTATTTAAGAGACACTTAAATGCATTTGTTCCAGTACTAAATGAAAATGTAGTATAATATTGTTCCCACCTGTAATTTATTTCACAGCATTTCCACCTCTTCCTTCTGCTCAGTACAAGTTCTGCTTCTCTAACCTATTCATACTAATTCACATGAGAGCACCGAGCACTGCAATCACTCACTTCTGTGCTGCAGTGACCCAGTCTCAGGCAAGCAGAATGACTTAAAGAGCAGCACAGATTATTTCATGAGACTGCACAGTCCACCCACCTCTAACTAATGACTTGGAAATAATAGCCTCCAACAATTTTAGATTTTTCACTGACAGTCCACATTACAGCCAGCAGTGTTATTTGGAAACTACGCTGTGATAAAGGAAGATACAGAGAACTCATTTGCAATATAAATTAGTTGTGAAAGGAAATGTAATGGTGATTAGATTACGTTTATTTCCAATATATCAAAGACACATTCATATTGAACATATCTGTAAGTAAATATTAACATAACATTGTTTTCCCATACTGTATATTTCTGGCACCTAAAGTTTGGATTCATTGCTTTATGATTATCTTTAGAAACTCAAAGCACTTGGTTAAAGTTAGGAAAAGAGCACATTCTTGGAGAAAATCAATGTGGGCTTGCCTTGAATACTGACATTCTTCAATATAATATAATAGTTAACCCAGTGGTTCCCAAAGTGGGGGGCGCGCCCCCCCTGGGCGGCGCAGAGGCATGACAGGGGGGGGCGCGAGAGACCAGGAGGAAAATGGTTATTAAAAATTAAAATAAAAAAAAAAGATTAAAAAAATAGAATCATAATTTGAAAAATGATTGATTCGAAAATAATATGATACAGTACAGTACTATTACGTCTGGGTCTCTGTGTTTCATTAAAGCTCAGCTCTGTGTGTGTGTGGAACGAGCCATTTTGTGTGCGTGCACGAGCGAGAGAGAGAGAGCGCACCGGTACCGGAGATCGTTGTTATTAGCTTCTGGTGCTAGCGAGCTACGCTAACGTATATAAGGAGTTTTTTCAACAACAAAGTGGAGGAGAGTCCTCTCCTGTCAGACTGAGAGGCTCAGTGAGCTAAAGGACTCTCTCAGTGTTTAGATAGTTAACTTTAGTCTAAGTTATCTCAGTGGGTCTCAAACGTTTTGGTCACCATTAATGTAAACAATTATATCCGAGGCACACGTTTATATGATCATTATAGTTATAAAGAAATAAGAGAATAAATGAAAAACAGGTATGAAATACTACATGACAGTAAAAAAAGAATAAAGTTTAAAAGGGTGATTTGTAAAATATCCATAAAGAAAAAGTAAATCTGTTTACAGTTCTGTTTCATATGGTTGTTGAGAGAGGTATCCATAGATCTCTTCATTTTGCTCTCAAAGTGCACCAGATTGATGCTTTTAACTTCAATATTTAAAAAAAAATCTTCCCAGGGGAGCTTGACCCCGGACCCCCCTATGTGAGGTCCACACACCACTTATAACAATAGCACTTTACCCCTGCTTACACCTATATGCCGTGAGCTGATTATCGAGCCTTCATTGTAACAGTCGCGGGTACATTGTGTATGTGCATGTGGAGTGTTGCAGTAGAACATTCCACTGTAGTGACCGGTACATTAATGGGAAACCCTAAATGTTTGAGCACCCTCTATGAAACGTCAAGCTACCCCACAGCACCCCCAAAATAAATCTCTGGCACCGCCACTGAGCCTGACTATTTGTGTTGGGGGGGCCCGACTTTTTTTTTTCTCCAAAGGGGAGGCCTGACAGAAAAAGTTTGAGAAACACTGAGTTAACCCAAGATACTGTTCACCCAGGAAAAGGACAGCATTGAAGTGTATTCAGAAAGACCAATGTTCTTTTTGGTTGTTCCTCCAATTCCCTTCTTCCTTTTCTTTATTCATCTATGCATGTCTTTGAAGGGAATTTATAAATCTCTGAAATGTCTTTACCCCACATGTCTTTACCCCAATCCACACCACCAAGAGCGAATTTGCATCTGTTTGCTCCCAACTACAACTTTCCATTTTCTTCATACTTAATCTTTTTCGACATGCCCGAAGGGAGAAGGATAGGATTAAGAACGAAGGAAACAGAAGTTGACACCACAGGCCAATTGGTTGCGATATTTTTTTTTCTCTATTTTTACCATAACCACAATCTTCACCTAACCATAACTGAGTAAATTCAGTTACGTCAGTATAAGGAAAACATTACTTTGTCTATATAGATCTCCCTGGTTGTGATCATTGGTAAAGTCAAATGAAAGAGGAATCAAATCAGATCCTTTTTGGAACCTTTGGCTATAACGGTAGGTCTGACAACATGTTGAACCAAATAATGTTCTCACCTAACCCTTTTTGGGGAAATGTGTTGCCTCCACCTTACAAAGTTGGTCGCAAAACAAAGTATTCTCTTCCATTTTCATTTCTTATTACCCCAAAACACTTACCCAGACCTACTCCCTTCAACTTCTTTCCAGTAAAAGATTGTCACATGTTGGAAAAAACATGCCAGTAAACACAACCTAAGAAGCTATTTATGTTTCCTGTCATGCAAAGAAATAGCAGCATATAGGAGACAGGGTTGTTATCTGGTGTCCATTCCCAGAGTGCTTCTGGATGATGGCCAGCCGCTGAGGTAAACATTGGTTTGGAATAATTAAAATGTTTCTAGCCTCAGTCAAGAAGATCTTATGCCAGTAAATTAACATTACTGGCTTCATCATCAGGCTTCAAGCTATGAAGTTATTTTGTCTTAAGTATGTACTTTTTCCATAGCATTACATTGAGAAAAAGTGGTCTGCCGTATGATTAAAACATACTCACTATTTCTTAACACATTCATGCAGAGCCACAGTTCAGTACAGTGCTCTGGTACCTCTGCCGCAGGAATATAAACACACTATTGGAGCATATTTCTCACTTAAATGTATGTCACAGATATTCTACTCAGATCCTCACTCTCATTTGCTCTTGCTATGTTCTCATCTGTTTTTTTCCGACACTGTATGAAGAATGTAAGCAATTTTCTTAATTTTCTCTGGTCCCCTCCCCAATCTGATCAATGACGACATGTATAGCCAGCCGCATGTCATCATTTCAGCGCTGGTTGTCTTGGTGGTGGCCAGCAAACGATGTGGGCTTCGTAAATAATTGGACAGCCTTCTGGGGAAAACCTGGTCTGATTAAGAGAGACGGCATTCATCCTACTTTGGAAGGTGCACATCTCATTTCGGCAAACATTTCAGGGATTTGTGGACTTAATCCATGACAAACTGGAGTTGAGACCAGGAGGCGGAGTCGCAGTCTTACACGCTTCTCTGCGCTCTCTCCTGGGCAGTCATCCATAGGAATCCCGAACCCAATAAAATAACCAATATTAACGGTGTGTGTGTCTGCCCAAGGACAATTTAAGATGAAGCCTAATAGAGGTGTCATACATAATAACCTAATAAAAGTAAATGTAACAACTACTACAGTGCAACAAAACAGGAAGATTAAATGTGGTCTCTTAAATATAAGATCTCTAGCATCTAAAGCAATATTGGTAAATGATTTAATATCAGATTATAATATTGATATTTGCTGTCTCACTGAAACTTGGTTGAGACATGA
Source organism: Dissostichus eleginoides (assembly GCA_031216635.1). Lineage (NCBI taxonomy): Eukaryota > Metazoa > Chordata > Actinopteri > Perciformes > Nototheniidae > Dissostichus > Dissostichus eleginoides. The sequence goes on along the minus strand of CM062270.1, from coordinate 13,067,554 downwards.
AGAATATGTCAGCATAAATGAAGCCACTCCACCCAGCCATATCAATACTCATATTGCTCGAGGCACAGGCCGAGGAGGTGGAGTTGCAGCCATCTTTGACTCAAATTTACTTATCAATACTAAACCAAAATTAAATTATACCTCCTTTGAAAGTCTTGTTTTTAGTCTTACGCATCCGACCTGGAAAACTTTGCATCCAATCTTATTTGTTACAGTGTACCGTGCACCAGGTCCTTATTCAGAATTCTTAACAGAATTCTCTGAGTTTTTATCAACTTTGGTTCTTAAAACAGATAAAGTAATTATCGTAGGTGACTTTAATATTCATGTTGACGATGATAAAAATAGCCTTACTGTTGCATTTAACTCTATATTAGACTCTATTGGTTTCCGTCAGAGTGTAAAAACCAACGCACTGCTATAATCACACTCTCGACCTTGTTCTGACTTATGGTATTGAAATTGAGCAACTATTAGTCGAACCGCATAATCCTGCTTTATCCGACCATTTCTTAGTAACTTTTGAAGTACTGTTACTAGACTACAAACCATTAGTCAAAAGTTCCTGCAGCAGAAACCTATCTGTTAGTGCTATAGCCAAATTTAAAGAAGAGATTCCACCAATACTTAACTTGATAGCATGTCTGCATGTAAGGGAGGAAACTTATACAAAATGTACACCACCCCAAATTGATCATGTTGTTGATAGTGCTACAGATGCGCTGCGAATAAAATTAGACTCTGTTGCTCCTTTGAAAAAGAAGAAAATAAAACAACATAGACTAGCTCCATGGCATAATGCCGAAACTCGCAAAATAAAGCAAAAGTCGAGACAACTTGAAAGGATATGGCGTTCCACTAAACTCGAATCTCGTTTAATTTGGCATATTACTCTCAATGAATATAAGAAAGCACTGTGTAAAGCGAGAGCAGCTTACTACTCTTCATTAATAGATGAGAATAAGAATAATGCAAGATTTCTTTTCAGCACTGTAGCCAGGCTGACAGAGAGCCACAGCTCTACTGAGCCTTTTATTCCCATAGCACTCAGTAGTAATGATTTTATGTGCTTTTTTAACGATAAAATTGTTACTCTTAGAAACAAAATTAATGACCTCTTGCCTTTGACCAGTATAGTGTTATCAACAGCTCCCAGGAAACGTAAGTTCTAATATTACACTAGATAGTAAATTAGAATGCTTTTTAGCCATAAACCTTGAACAATTGAATTCAATGATTCTTTCTTCTAAACCATCAACGTGTATCTTAGACCCGATTCCAACTAAGCTGTTAAAGGAAGTTTTTCCATTAATTAGCACTTATTTATTAAATATTATGAATATGTCTTTATTATCGGGCTATGTTCCACAATCATTTAAAGTAGCAATGATAAAACCGCTTCTTAAAAAGCACAACCTCGATCCAGAGGTTTTAGCCAACTATAGACCTATTTCTAATCTTCCGTTCCTCTCAAGAATTCTTGAGAAAGCGGTCGCAAAACAGTTGTGTGATTACTTAAAAAACAATGATTTATTTGAAGATTTTCAGTCTGGCTTTAGAACACATCATAGCACAGAGACAGCTCTGGTTAAAGTCACAAATGACCTTCTAATAGCCTCAGACAAAGGACTTGTCTCTATTCTTGTCTTACTCGATCTCAGTGCTGCATTTGATACTATCGACCATGATATCCTATTGCAAAGACTAGAGCACTTAGTAGGCATAAAGGGAACTGCTTTAGGCTGGTTTAGGTCCTATCTATCTGAACGCTCTCAGTTTGTATGTGTCAACGATAAATCTTCCATGCAAACCAAAGTTAGCCATGGAGTGCCACAGGGCTCAGTGCTTGGACCTATTTTGTTCACATTATATATGCTTCCGTTAGGCAATATTATAAGGAATCATTCTGTACAGTTTCATTGTTATGCGGATGATACTCAACTATATTTATCAATCAAGCCTGATGAAATTAATCATCTAAATAAAATTCAAGACTGCCTTAAGGACTTAAAAACGTGGATGACTTTAAACTTTTTGATGTTAAACACGGCCAAAACTGAAGTTATTGTACTCGGCCCAAAGAATCTACGAAACAAATTATCTAAAGATATACTAACTATGGATGGCATTAATTTGGCCTCCAGTGAGACTGTAAGGAATCTTGGTGTTATATTTGATCAGGATTTATCCTTTAACGCCCACATAAAATCTATTTCAAGGACCGCCTACTTCCATCTACGTAACATTGCAAAAATCAGGCATATCTTGCCTCAAAACGATGCAGAGAAACTAGTCCATGCATTTGTTACTTCAAGGCTAGATTATTGTAACTCTCTATTATCAGGGTGTACCAAGAAGTCAGTTAAGTCGCTTCAGCTGATTCAAAATGCTGCAGCACGTGTACTAACCAGAGTTAGGAAAAGGGACCACATTACTCCTGTTCTGGCTGCCTTACACTGGCTCCCTATAGAACATAGGATAGAATTTAAAATTCTTCTTCTCGCCTACAAAGCCCTTAATGGGCAGGCGCCATCTTACCTTAAAGAACTCATTATACCCTACTGTCCTACTAGGGCATTGCGTTCCAAGAATGCAGGGTTGTTGGTTGTTCCTAGAGTCTCTAAAAGTACAATGGGAGCCAGAGCCTTTTCTATCAAGCTCCACATTTGTGGAATCAGCTTCCAGTTTGTGTTCGGGCGGCAGACACCCTATCCGTTTTTAAGAGTGCGCTTAAGACCTTCCTTTTTGATAAAGCTTATAGTTAGGGCTGATTAGATTCAGCCCCTAGTTTAGCTGCTATAGGCTTAGTTTGTCGGGGGACACTTTACTTTACTTCTTCCTTCTCTCTGTCTGTACCTGTGTACTCTCATTTTCCGAATAACCCAGCTTCCCCAAATTTCTTTTTGGTGTCTATCTACGCCGGGACCCTGAGTCGTGGCTGATCCTGTTGCCGTGGTCCTGAGTCCTGGATCGCAAGCCCTGGATCTTGAGTCGTGGCTGTGCCTGTTGCTGTGGTCCTGGATCATAAGTCCTGGATGGATATCCTCGTGGATTCATCTTCTTATTATAGACACATGCATTTCCAAACATACCTATATTGTAAATGTATTATCTTCTCAATTTACACACGGCATCTATTGCACGTCTGTCCGTCCTGGGAGAGGGATCCCTCCTCTGTTGCTCTCCCTGAGGTTTCTCCCATTTCTTTTCCCCTTTAAACTGTGGGGTTTTTCCTTTTTCTGGAAGTTTTTCCTTGTACGATGTGAGGGTCTAAGGACAGAGGGTGTCGTATTGTCTACTGATATTCTGTACAAACTGTGAAGTCCACTGAGACAAATGTAACATTTGTGATATTGGGCTATATAAATAAACATTGATTGATTGATTGATTGATTTTTCATGTTGTTAAATTGCTTCGATTTTCTTCACATTGTGTTTACTGTCTGTGTCTGCCGTGACGAAGTGAGAAAGTTTGCAGGGGTGGAAACTTTCTGTCGAAAGAAAGCTAGGAAAGACATAAAATAAGATATTTTACTCAACATAAATGGCAAGGTCAGAAACTGTGTTATATCTCTCACAGGCTCCGCCCTCTACTGGACTCTATGGGTACTCCCGTGTATCCTATCCGTGCACGCATTCCTTCACTGAGACTTCCCAGTAGCCGGACCCTGGGCGGGCCTACCTGAATGCGCGCGCATCTCACCGCATAAAAGGCGGCCTCGCCTCCTCACTGCCATCCCTTTCTCTTCAGCGAAGCAGCATTAAATAACTGAGTGAAGAGAGACGGACAAAGAAAGAAAAGAAAAGCTTTTTCAAGTAAACGAACAATGGACTCACCTGTGGAGCGCCCTTGTCCTTCGTGTCCGGGCTCCATCAAGGGTGACGACCCCCACACCCGGTGTATCGAGTGTCTGGGGTCCGACCACGCGGCGGCTAACCTGCCTCCGTCAGCAGTCTGCAGCGCCTGTCGATTATTGCCTCGATCCAGCCGCCTTCAGAGAGTCGCGCTGTTCGAGGGGTGCTACGTCTCGCCGGTGGAGGACCCAGAGCTCAACGTGGTAGAGATGGAGGACCTCGAGCAGGGAGTGCCCTTCGTCTTCGCCATCCCAGCAGCCCGGACAGGTCCGGGCATCGGAGAGAGGGACGATGATGAAGACACCTCGTCGTCCGGGATCTCCGGTGACCGCCAGGAAGGCCATCAGCAGAACAGGTCTGCACGTCAGGACTTCTCGGCGGTAATGGCTATGGCGGCGGAGCGTGCAGGCTTGCCGCTCCCCCCACCAGTACCTCCGAGGCCGGTGAGCCGCCTGCGTCAAGGTTTTTACGGCCCGGGCCGTCCAGCACAGCCGGCCTTCGTTTCACCCCCCCTGCCAGACATCTGGCGGTGTGTGGAGGTCATGTGGCGGCAGCCACTGAGAACGAAGGCTCTGGTGGCTACTTGGGCGGGAATCCTCAGAGTGAAGGGCCACTCGGACACGGAGTGTCTCGGTTTGCCACCACTGGAGGATAGCCTAGCGGCCCATCTGCTTCCGCAGACAGCTGGGTGGGCAGAGGGGAAAAGGCCCCTGCCCCCGCTGTCGCGTGACCGCGAGATGCTTGAATATCTGGATAAGATATTCAGGCTTGGGGTGCAGATGGCGGCGGCGGCCAATAATCTGGGTGTGTTGGGAGTGTCGTTGATTTCCCCTCAGCAGGACACTCCCGGCCCCCGTCCGAGGACGGGAGTGATTATTCGGACCGCTGCATGGGCCAGATGAATAATCTGGTCCACGGTATGGCTACCGCAGCTGGTCGAGTGATGGCCCTGACCACCGTGGCGTTGCGTCACGTGTGGTTAGGTTTGACCGCACTGACCAGAAAGGACCGGGATGATCTCCTTGGGGCCCCTGTTGCCACGTAAGGGCTCTTCGGATCGATAGCCTCGGTCACCCAGCGCTTCAACCGCCTGGAGGAAGAAAGGGCACAGCTCAGCCGCATGTTGCCGCTGGCTCACCCTCAGGTCCCTCCCCAAGGGGGAGTGCGCCCGGCGGTGGTAAGACGGAGAGAGAGGCGTCGGGTTAGAGTCCCGAGAGCGCCCTCTGCCTCCGCGGTCCGTCCTGAGGTACCGGGTCAATACCGGCCCCTACAGGGACAGACTGACAGAATCCGGCGAGCTCCTGCTCCGACCCGCACTCCGGTTCCGCCGCAGCGGAGGGGTACTGGGTGGGGAGCCCGGCCTCCAGGAGTTGACTGGCGTCTCGGCAGAGAGAGGGGAATTCCGGCCAAGACGCAAGTGCAAATCCTGCCTCCTCCCTGTTTGACCCTTTGGTTGCAAAATCATCTTTCTGCAATAAAAGAGATAAATCGTATTCCAGTTTGAGTGTCTCTGTTTTCCACACACCCACACAGCGACGTAATGTTGTCAGTACAGTTTCCCCACTCGCTGCCCAGGCTAAATGACACCTCCTCTGCCTGGTGCGTGCGCTGGCATATTATGTGGAGCGCACTTAGACACACAGAACAGCTGTTTGTATGTTTCGGGGGTGGGGTAACTGGAAAAGCTCTGTCCAAGAAACGCCTGGCAGGCTGGCTCTGCGAGTGCATAGCACATGCCTATGGACAGGCGGGGAGAGCCTTCCCCACGGGGGTCCGTGCACACTCTACACGAGCCATGGCTGTGTCAACAGCCTTATTTAGCGGCGTGAGTGTGGAGGGCATATGCACGGCGGCATCTTGGTCAACGCCAGGTGCCTTCATTACGTTTTATCTCTTGGACATGTCTGGCTCCTTTTCATCGTCTGTGCTTGCTGGGGCAACACAGGACTGGTGAGGAGAGAGAGCGGGGCTGTGGGTCAGTGGGCATCTGAGCCCCTCCCCGGACGTAATGTGCTTACGTTCCCAGGGCCCCCGGTCCCAGGGGACGTGACGCGCACATAGGCCCATAGGGGCTGGATCCTCCACGTTATGGCACACCTCCGCGGGGTAAGCGCGTCAGGGTGTGCTCGGCGAGCCGCAGCCTCTTTCTCTCCACGGTTACGACCGAGGGTGAGGTGAGTGAGGCACAGCGGCTGCTAACCAGAAAGCCGGTCAGAAAAAGGGAGATGGAGCGGTGTTGTTGCGGGACGACAGTGCGTATATACATCGGGCACCGCCCCTGTACCCATAGAGTCCAGTAGAGGGCGGAGCCTGTGAGAGATATAACGTCGGGTTACGTATGGTAACCCTTGTTATATAAGCACAGCGGAGCCCTCTACCTATGGAGGCACTGTCTGTCCTATGCTGCTTGCTGAAGAGAAGTAAAGGATGGCAGTGAGGAGGCGAGGCCGCCTTTTATGCGGTGAGATGCGCGTGCATTCTGGTAGGCCCGCCCAGGGGCCGGCTACGTCTAGGGAAGTCTCAGTGAAGGAATGCGTGCACGGATAGGATACACGGGAGTACCCATAGAGTCCAGTAGAGGGCTCACCTGTGCTTATATAACAAGGGTGACCATACGTAACCCGACGTTACAGTCCTGCTACTTAAAGCTATTATTTGTATATAATCAATGGATTAAATGAGTAATGTGAAAATTATTTTTAATACTGATGAAGACAGAAATGTATCCACCAACTCTGTGGTGCCATGATCTTTACAGCTCTTATGGTTCTGGTGTGTGACTCATCACTAGAGCTGTCTCACACTCTCCCACCACAACTGTAGATAACTTTATGCTGGAAGCATAAGGTCATATCTTCTTGCACGTTGGCTCTGCAAGTTGGTCATGAACCTCCGATCTTTGGTAACTATGCGCCCACTGCGCACAGTGGACAGATATTTAACCAGAAGGAGAGAAAGAAGCTGGAGAAAGAGCAAACACAGGTGACTTGTAGAAGGTCACCTTACATAGATCAATAGCCACACAGTAACTGACAATATCCTGTTGGCACCAGATCATTCAGAGACAATGGAGAGGTAAAGAAAGCAGCGCATGCAATAAAAACGTAAAACTCTGGTATTGGGGCATACAGTAGGGAGCTAAAAACTGGATGAATTGCAGAAAAACAACATGTCTTTCCGTTTGGGACAACCACCTAGTATTTGTATGTACTTTAGTATCTATGACTTTGGTATGGAATACCTGAAAAGGCTGATTAAAGTGTAGCCTGTTGTCTCAAAGTCGCACTGTCACTTCATTCCTGCAACATGTCTTAGGGGTATAATGATTTATGAATAGCAAACTCTTACGAATAAAGATTATTTTTCTTTCCATATGTTTCACATAATGGAATAGAGTAGGAGTCCGCCTTCATTCTCTAGGGAACAAGGGTTCTGTCATCCCTCATTGTATCTGTCATTGTATCTCTATCAGGTACAATGTATCTGACAATGTAGTGTCTAGTGTCATTCTCATGATACGTTATGCAATAGTGCACAGTGCGTCACTCATCTGCAACTTATCAATATAGTCATCATATTTTCTAATGTAAGTCTTGTTGGAGTCTAGTTATTCTTATACATCTGTGAAAATCTCCCTGAGGACTTAGCTGAGACCAAAGCAGAGACATAAGAATACAAAAATAACTTTTAATAAGTTAATGTTGCTGTTTGCTAGCATGTTTGAAACCATTTATAAGGTTACAATTTGTTGTGCTTTTTCTTTTTGTTGCAATGCCCCTAAGTTTCTCAGTAAGTTCCTCTGTATTATGAGTAAAATGTCCGTAAATTAAAAAATATAGTCTATGTTCACAGCATTTCATTGTTTTAGTTGGCTAAGATGGAGATAATTTGAAGTACTATATATGCTGTTGTTGTTTTTTCTGAAACAAACACGTGTTTTATGCGCAGGATCTTAATTTGAAAACTAAGTAGCTACCCAAGCTTTAAATAATGTGGTGGAGAGGGAATTAATAAGGTACCTCAAATTAATTAAATCACTTTCCATAGGTATAACTTGAATAACTGTTACCCCCATGCCTTTAAACTATGCACTTCTATGTGTAGAGCCTAAGTAAGAAACAGAAGGCTGATAGACAGAGTGTAATGCATGTGTAATCGCTCTTTAAGGAAGGCTCTGAACACTGTTTACCACTTTCATCATGATTTACCTACGCGAGAAGATTAAGAAGCCCCAGAATTGGTCCTGTGGGGTCTAATTATTGCACAGAATGTATTCTTTTACGTGTTACTTCTCCTTGAACCTTTGTTTGGGTTTGCAGACATCTAACGTTTATTTTATTATCTAATTTACCATTCCTGTTCTTGCATTATTTACAGAATGAATGAATCTCCGTCTGATTATGTATTTTCTGTTTGTATGAGCTGGAGTTATAGATCTGTTACGTTTAACTGGGGCAGAGGAGAGCACTTCTATCACCAATGTGTTTTATCCTCTCCTTTAAAGCAAGTGCTTTATGTGTTTAACACTGAGTAGGAACCAGCAGAGTATAGATCAAGGAAAAAAACACTTAATTGCTTTTTAGAAAGTGTTTGCCAACAATAGGTCAATTTTTTATTTTAGACTGGGAATAAACTGAGAGGACCATCATTTAGAAGACAGATGAGAAGGTACCTTGATAAATGGAAGTAAAGCAAGCGAAAAAAAGCACATTATGAAGCACATTAAAGCTATTTTACTTGTCTGTCTTGTGTTTGACAGCTACTAAAAATGGTAAAGTGCTGTATCCCATTTTTTCTAAATTCTATTTAGTTACCATCACTAGGTTCATTTAATAAAGTGTCAAACATAAGAAATCAAATCAAATCAAGTTTTATTTATATAGCACATTTATATAACGATTTTTGGTCGAGCCAAAGTGCTGTACATATAATAAAAAAGTACCCTACAGTAAAAACATTTTACAGCAAATACAACAGCACAGTTAGTGCAGAATAGCAGTATGAAAAAATGACACCCTCTGTCCTTAGACCCTCACATCGTACAAGGAAAAACTTCCAGAGAAAAAACCCACAGTTTAAAGGGAAAAAATGGGAGAAACCTCAGGGAGAGCAACAGAGGAGGGATCCCTCTCCCAGGACGGACAGACGTGCAATAGATGCCGTGTGTAAATCGAAGAGATAATACATTCTGCAGCGTAGGTAGACCAAATGTTTGGAAATGCATGTGTCTTTAATAAGAAGACGAATCCACGAAGATGTCAAAAACAATCCTGTGGGAGCCATCAGGGAAGCAGCATGACGAGACCCAGGCAGGAACGCAGAGACACGCCCAGCCACGACCCGAAGTCCACGATTTAATCCGGAACTCAGGATAGAGGATCCAGGGCACACGACCACAGCAGACCGGATCAGACACGGCTCCGGGTCCCGGCGTAGATGTAGACACAAAACACAGATTTGGGGAAACTGGGATTAATCGGAACATGAGAATACACAGACACAGACAGACAGAAGGAAGAAAGAAGAATAAGCACTCCCTTAGGATAGGTTGAGGGAAAAGGGTAGCAATTAAGAGAGTGAGAAACAGAGGTGGAGAGGCAAAACGCAGGGAGCAAGGTCCCCACTGGTGCCTTAGTTGGGATTGATGAGAGGTAAGGAGGTAAGCTGTGAATACGGTCAGAAAACATCAGCTTGTTTTTTTAAGAGACATTTTTTATGCACTCATAACACATTTGGCAAGGCTTAGAATAAGAAAAAGAATCACACATTTTGACAATCAATGACAAGTCTTTGCATTTTTAGTAACACAACATAATGCAGCTCTTCCATGTGTAAGATAATTTTCAGTGACTTTTTTGTTGTTACATGTTACTTCAGTCACAGCGTATGTTTAGGCCTTCAATATTCTTGCCAGCCTTCTGTCAATACTAGTGTCCTTGTTAGCTAAAGAACGCACAGTGACGGTGATAGCATAACACTCAAGGCCTGTTAATATATTAGTTATAATGATGTCTATCTACTAGAGCAATGGAGTTCTCATTCATAACACTCCGTTCGATGTCCCACTATGGGATGCGCCTCAACGCGTATGCATCAGAATGATCAATCTCATTATGCCAATCCTGATTGGCTGGTGATCTTGACGACTACGTCAGGGAATCCACCCACCCTTTAAGTAGCTTGCGCTACGTCGCAGCGTCATTCAAACACCTCTTCTCGCATCGGAGCACATCTCAAAAATATCAGTAGCCGGGCTAGCTTAACTGTCCACAGACTGAACCACAAGCTAACCTTCGGTCGCCGGACGCTTGCCGGCTACTTTTGCTTCGCACAAGATTTGATTTATTAACACACCAGTTAATACTAAAATTCGCCCCGCCATTTTTTCTTCCTAAATAACGGTAAGGTTTTGGTTTTTTCAAACGGGAGAATGGACCCTTCTCTCCCTCACACCAGAGGAGACGGAGGCTCGGAGGCTCGACTCTGCGGCTGCGGGTTCAAGATTTCGAGCACGGACTCACACCAGGTCTGCTCGTCCTGCCTTGGGCTGGAACATGCCCAGAAGGCTATCCGCGCCCCCGGTTCGTGCGGACACTGTGCCTGCTTCACCACCAAGAGCCTCCGCCGACGGCTAGCGCACCAAGCTAGCCTGTCGGGACAAGACCCCTTCATGCCTGTTGATTTGCCGGCCGGCAATCGAGGCATGGTGGCGACCGCCGCGGGAGTTGAGCCCCACGCTGTGTCAAGCTGGGGCTCAACGGCGGCGGCAGCCGCGGGAATGGAGCCCCGCGCTGTGACAAGCTGGGGCTCCCAACTGGACCTCACCGTGGTTCCACCCACGGAGGATGTCCTGGAGCTGGATTACGTGGAGGAAGATGAAGAGGATACCTCAGAGTTCCTCTTATCCGACTCAGACGAAGATGACATCTTCGTCCCATCTGCTCAGGCTGCCAAGCCGGAGGCAGTGTCCGCTCCACCAGGCGAAAGCGCGCCAACTTCGCCCCGCCTCAGCATGTACTTGCAGGCCGTGTGCCAACGCGCTGCGTCCAGACATCCCCTGGCCTGAAGTAGCCAAGGAGACCTCCAGATCTCGCTATGAGGGGAAGAACTTGCCCCAAGCCGCGAGGATGACGAGGCAACTTCTCCCAGTCTTTCCAGAGCTGCTGGACGAGGTGTCTGTCTCGTGGAGAGACCGCCCTTTCAGCAACAAGGCCCCAATCCAGGGAGCCTCCTCTTTGGACTTTGAGGGCATGGAGAAGCTCGGCTTGCTCCGCATGCCGCCTATGGAGCCGCTTGTGGCAGCCCACCTCCAACCGCGGCTGTCTTCGGCACCTAGCAGGAACCCCACGCTGCCGACAAAAGCAGACCGTTTCCAGTCAGCAATGACCGAACGGGCTTACAAAGCGGCAGCTTTGTCCGTCAGGGCGCTCAATGTCTCGTCAATGCTGACCGCTTACCAGGCGGAGCTCTGTGAGGACATGACGAACAAACCTGAGCCTGCCGTGTGGGACGAAATCACAGCGATCACGGACATTTGCCTCCGTGTGCAGCGCTGTGCAGTCCAAGCCACGGGCAAATCACTGGGGATGATGGTGGTGCAGCAGAGAGCCAGGTGGCTTAACCTGACGAACCTTCCGGACCGGGAAAAAGAGGACGTCTTGGACATGCCAATTGTCCCCGAGGGCATATTTGGCACCGCTCTGGCTTCAATGCAGCAGCGGTGTGAGGCCAAAAAGAAGGAGGATGAGGCTCTCCAGCTTTGTCTTCCCCGAAAGGTCCAGCCGCCGCCTCTAACGGCCCCGCGACAGACCTTCACTCAGGCTGCCTCACGTCCTTCCCATTTCAAGATCCCGAAACGGCAAAAGCCACAGCCCGCCCTGGGTCTCCCGCCCAGACACGAGGCGAGGACGAGCTGGCCAAGAAAGTCCCCGGTTCCGGCAGCAGCCGCACAGGCACAGCCGGCCCAGACCTTCGGCCATCAGGTGAGGAAAAAGAAGAGAGCAGCCTGACAGCCTTCCCTCCTCTCCTCGGTGAAAGAGCTGGAAGTTCCCTGTTTTCCAGCCCCAGAACGTGTTCCACACGTGTTCAATGCTCATGTGTTTCCGGGGTGCAACCACGCCCCCATCTTCCCGCCGCCTCGAGTGATGTCAGAACGTCATCCTCAAGTTCGCGCCATGATGGAGATAGACTTCACGTCAAAGACAGCAGGTTCTGCTGCTCGTTCAAGTCACACAAACACATGTCCTTGTTTTCTAATAAAACATTTTCCACTGTCGTTTCCAGGCTTAAAGCCAAGGGCGCAGTCAAAAATAATGAAAAGAAAAACAATAAAAACAATAAACAGTCAGGTGACTGCTCCACTTCTGAGAGTGGCTGTTGCCTCTCTCAGAATGCGGACGGTAACCGAGTCTGTGAACGCATCATCGCCGCGCGCATGCGCAGTGTCGACCGAGGTTGTCAGCCTGGGATACCACCGTGTTCAGACACTAGAGGGCCCCATAACACAACCAATAAAGACTGTTGGGTTGAAGCACCCTTCAGTGGTTGAAGGTTCGAGCCCCCTCCGCGCCGTTCGTTTGATGAGTGGTCTGCTGTAAAAAGGAACGGCTCAGACGCAGAGATATGAGGTTTAACAATAAGCTGATTTAATGGTAAAAACAACAGTACAATATAACGAAGTACTTCGGGCCTTGGCTCTTACTACCGTGCGATGTACGTATCAGACAGTCAGACAGAACAGAGGCCCCGAGTGTACAGAATTCATAATATTTATGCCCACCAACGGAGAGGAGTTGTGTGGGAGGAGTTGTGTCGGTTGCTCCTCCCTAGGTGTTCATCCATTGGTGGACTCACTCCTGGGCGAGCCCTAGGCAGTGAATCAGAGTGAGTCAGCCATCGACGAGGTCTAAACAGCGAATCAGAGTGAGTCAGCCATAGGTGTGGGAACTTTGGATCTCCTGCGCCGCCGATCAGTCCCAGGTCATCTTTTATGGCAGCCATAAAATAAACAATTCTGGGTCGCACGGGGGTGAGGTACCAATCCTTATCTTCGTTTATCCTCAGCACCTGGCCGTACCACTCCGCATCCCAATCTTTCTCTCAGTACAATCTCTGCATAGACTCAATGGTGTCAGTTTTATTACCTTTCTCCTGCAACCCCCCCATGCTCCTATCCGGCCCATTAAAAACCCGGGGGGGGCGACTGGATCCTCTACATTCCTAAGTCAACGCACACACAATTGACCACATCAAACAAAACAAAATAAGAACACTTGGTCTAGTTTCATAAGTATACATTTTACACAGACAAAGTTATAATTATTAAAACAGGTTATAATTATTGAAACAGGTTATAATTATTGAAACAGGTTATATAGGATATACAGGTTACTTTAAGACACAGAGAGCAAACAACAGGGAAGTGATCACATCTCCATTCGCTCTGAGAAGCGAAAGGTGGAAGATGCTCACAAGCTCTGCTTGGGTTTTCAAAACGATATCACGGGGCTACAGACTCCAATTCGCTGTCAACCCCCCTCACTTCTCGGGCATTGTGCATTCACAAGCCCGGGGAGAGTCGGCTCATATTCTAGAGCAGGAGATTCTCTCGCTAATAGAAAAGAAAGCCATATCCATAATACCCTCCGAACAGAGTCAGAGCGGCTTCTACTCCAAATATTTCCTCGTTCCCAAACGGGGAGGGAACGGAATTCGCCCTATCCTAGATTTAAGGGCTCTGAACAAGTATCTCAGAAAATACAAATTCCGAATGCTCACTCACACATCTCTGCTGCGTCTCGTACGTCAGGACGATTGGTTCACATCAATCGACCTGAAAGACGCGTATTTTCACATCCCAGTATATTATCCACACAGGAAATATCTGAGGTTCGCTTTTCAGGGTGTCTGTTACGAGTACAGAGTGCTTCCCTTCGGTCTGTCTCTCAGCCCACGGGTGTTTGTACGATGTACGGAGGCACCAATACCCCGTTAAGGCAACAGGGCATTCGCCTGGCAACCTATTTAGACGACTGGCTCCTTCTTGTACAGTCGGAGCAGGAGGCTATTACGCAGACGAATACCCTCGTGAAACACCTGCTCGACCTGGGTTTCGTAATAAACACAGAAAAGAGCATGTTGTCCCCAGCCCAGACTGTACTCTTCCTGGGCTTACGTCTAAATTCGGTGCCCTTTACAGCCCGCCTGTCAGCAGAGAGAGTGAAAGCCTTCAGGGCTTGCCTCGCTCATTTCCAGCCACGCAAATATGTTCTCTTCAGATCATGTCTGCGGTTACTGGGGCTCATGGCGTCAGCCATCCTGGTGGTACGACTGGGCCGCTTACACATGAGGGAATTTCAGCGCTGGGTAGCTGCCCTCAGACTGGACCCTGTGCGTCATGGCGCGCGGAGAGTGATGGTCACTGTGGAATGCGTAATGGCACTGCGCCACTGGCTGCACCCGACTTTTCTAGTACGGGGCGTACCTATGGGTGCTGTCCTATCGCGGAAAGTGGTCACCACAGACGCATGTCTGACGGGCTGGGGGGGTATATACGAAGGTCGACCTGTGAGGGGTCTCTGGAGCAGAGATCTCCAGCGGTCACACATAAATTATCTGGAGCTTTTAGCGGTGTTTCTCACCCTGAAACGCTTTCTGCCTTTTCTCAAAGGACATCATGTCCTCGTGAGGACAGACAACACGACCACAATATCGTATATAAACCGTCAAGGGGGTTTGCATTCTCTCCAGTTACACATGCTGGCACGCAAACTGATTTTATGGAGCTGTGGACGTCTCCTCTCTCTGAGAGCAACGCACGTACCGGGAGTGATGAACCTCGGGGCAGATCTGCTGTCCAGAGGTGCACCACTATATGCAGACTGGACTCTACATCCAACGATTGTGAGTCAGCTGTGGGTGCGTTACGGCCGGGCCGCGGTAGATCTGTTCGCGTCAAAAGAAAATGCTCAATGTCAGCTGTTCTTTTCAATGCGCGATCTAAACGCACCGTTAGGCGTGGACGCGCTCGCACACGTTTGGCCTCCGGTCCTTCTGTACGCGTTCCCACCCCTGGCTCTAATACCCCCAACTCTGGCCAGAGTGAGAAAACATCGCCACACACTGATCCTAATAGCTCCGCACTGGCCTGCAATGTACTGGCTGGCGGAGATATATCAGCTGCTGTGCGGGCAGCCGTGGCAGCTCTCGTTACGCAGGGACATACTATCTCAGGCGGGGGGGACGATTTTTCACCCACACCCAGAGCGCTTGGCACTATGGGCCTGGCCCGTGAGTGGTATAATTTGAGTACAGTGGGGCTTCCTCAGAAGGTGATAAACACTATTCAGAGTGCAAGGGCTTCCTCCACCAGGTCTCTCTATGACTGTAAGTGGAGGGTGTTTGAGGAGTGGTGCCTTCAAAAGGGACACATCTCTTTTCAATGTCCTGTCGGTGTGATTCTATCATTTCTACAGGACCTGATTGATAAACACAGAGCTTTCTCTACGATTAAAGTGTACCTGGCTGCTATTGCCGCATGCCAACTGGGCTTTGAGGGAAAGACGGCTAGCCAACATCCCTTGGTCTGCCGTTTTATGAAAGGGGCTCGCAGGCTCCTCCCTGTTTCCAGGTCACTGGTGCCCTTATGGGACTTGGCAGTGGTTTTAGATGGGCTCACTCGACCTCCATTTGAACCCCTGGAAGACGCTGACAAAACACCTGTCACTAAAGACAGTGTTGTTACTGGCTCTGGCATCTGCCAAGCGAGTCAGTGACATTCACGCGCTCTCTGTACATCCTTCATGCACTCAGTTTGCCCCGGGGCAAACGAGAGTGTTGCTGAAGCCCAACCCTGCCTTTGTGCCCAAGGTGGTTGGCTCATGCACCCCCATTGACCTTGAGGCATTTCCTTCACCGCTATGTTCCTCTGAAGAACAGCGGCCGAATTTGCTGTGCCCAGTTCGTGCTTTGCGCACCTATATGGACAGGTCAAAAGAGTTTCGATGCAATGACCAACTCTTTGTATCCTGGGCTAACCCTCATAAGGGCAAGCCCGTTACCAGGCAACGGCTCTCCCACTGGATTGTGGAAGCGATAGCTCTGGCTTATACGAGTCAGGGTTTGCAGGCACCAACGGGCCTGCGTGCTCATTCTACTCGTGGACTGGCTACATCCTGGGCTTTGTTCAAGGGTGTTTCCATCCAGGACATTTGTGCAGCAGCGAGCTGGTCTTCACCGCTCACTTTTGTCCGCTTTTACAGACTAGATGTCTCTGCTCCAAGTGTGGCCCGTGCAGTGCTGGGCCCCGTGTTGGGACAGGGTTCTACCTGTTAAGTACTGTTTTGTTTTGGTGATTTTCGAGATAAGCATGTCTAGCAATACGGGAGTCTCAATATCCCATAGTGAGACATCGAACGGAGTGTTATGAATGAGAACTATAGGTTACTAACGTAACCCCAGTTCTCAGAGTAACATGAAGTGAGATGTCTCACCAGACGGCCCTTCTTGCTGAGGCGAAGCGAGAAGAGGTGCTTATTTTGAATGACGCTGCGACGTAGCGCAAGCTACTTAAAGGGTGGGTGGATTCCCTGACGTAGTCGTCAAGATCACCAGCCAATCAGGATTGGCGTAATGAGATTGATGCTTCTGATGCATACGCGTTGAGGCGCATCCCATAGTGAGACATCTCACTTCATGTTACTCTGAGAACTGGGGTTACGTTAGTAACCTATAGTTTCTTTATGACTGTCCCAGTACAGCTGCCCTTTAGATATTTTGTTATAAGTGCAATGAGTTGTAAACTTTGTTTTCTGTTTGTTGTGTTGTTTCCTGTGCTGCTTTTCCCACCTTTTCCCATCTGCACACCTGCTCTGAATTAGCGTCGTTAGTCCTTCTCTGCTCCCGGAGTTTCTCCCCGGCCAATCAGCTCCCTGCCTCTTCTCCTATTCATCCTAATCATCTCACTCCCCCCACCTGGGCGTTTCTTTCAATTTCTCTACCTGCACTTCATCCCTGCTTCAAGTTTGATTGAGCCATCCCTTATGAAACAGAAATATATTGTAATATATTGGAAAATATAATACAATATACTGGATCATACATTTCCATATATGGGAAAGTACAGTAGTCCTTATATTTCTAAATATATTGCAATATATGCATGGACCAAATATGGCTATTGATACATATAATTAAAAAATATTGCAATGAAAACAAGAACTGCACTACATTTTGACATGTAATAGTTTTATTGAAACACTCATTTATCTTTCATGAGTTACACAAGTTAGCCAAACAGTCAATAAAACTGCTTGACGGTATTGAAAGTTACTGTGTTAATAATGCAGAATGGCTCCTTTCTTTGCAACCAATTTAGTTGTGTTTGACAGAAAAACAGCTAACCATTATTGTGAGAAAGTGTTTTTAGAGTTGTCTTAAAATATAGAATGGACAGGCAGATCAGAAGGGTTTTGAGATATTCTTTTGGAAGTGGTGACTCATTTTATTATGAAACTGGGTTGCGATGAAATACCTTAGACCTGGAATGAAAGCTATACATTTTTTAGAGACACACTTAAAGTCTGCTGGGGTTGAGAGTTAGATGATTGTATTCCTTTAAATTGTATAGTGGTAGCTTATTTGTCTTTGAAAGTCAAAATATAAATTGGCACAAAATGGAGACATTCAGGTAAAGCAGAAATAGCTCAAAATAGCATTCATGCAGAATACTTGAATATAATGTTCTAAGTCAAAAGAGTCCAATACAATACTCTCTCTAAGTAGCTGTCCACAATGCATCCAAATTTAAACCGACTGTGACATATAATGCTGGTCTTTGCTGTCACCGCTGTATTACACTTTATTTTCTCACATAACAATGAATAGGCTAGAGCAACTGAGGCACGTGGAGACACTGAGCAACATAAATTCAACTCAGTCCTCATCTAAATTACCAAAAAAGTAATTTATTGCTGCGGCTTCTCCTGAGTTCCCTGCAGGGGATCGGATATGACAAGAAAATGAAAGCTCTGACGGCGTGTCTGAGCTTATTTGCAGTGTTGAAGTGCATCTTATGATGAAAAAAACAAACCTGGAAAGGGCCTAAATTGAGAGAAAAGTAATTTATTTTGCTTTTCTAGTTGATGAACCATCATATTTCATCAAGGTCATCGAGTCCAGGCTGATGAAATTGATCTGAAGGCAATAACATTTTAGCTTCTGAGAATAAACAAGTCACTCAAAATCATCTATATACACCATGCAAATGGTACACATTAGATAGATGGCAATTAAAGTCTGTCAGGAAATGAGGGAAAGAACGTCAACACCCGCATAATAATAAAAATGATATCGTCATTGTTGAAGCATATTAGTGAGAGTTGTGTTTAAACTTTGTTACTTAGGAGTTCACGTATTGAATTTAAATCAGTTATGCTACACAGATTTAGAGAATGGGTCAACTTTGCATAATAAGTAACCAGGGTGGAAGTTCTTAAATATCAAGCAAATAAAAATAGTTTCTCACAGTAAATGAGTCATGATGCTTTCACGGATCACTGATCTACTGCACTCTGGTTGAATTAAAAACAAAAGCCAACAAAACAGCATTAGAGTTTATCAGTCTATAAAACATTTTCATAGGCCTGAGCCTCTTAAAGCAACACAAGCTAATATAAGCTTGGTTTTCTCATACAGTATCTCTGTATAGTATGTGTATTCTCTCTGTGTACTACACGCCTTGTTGGAGCTCCTGCCCCCCCCTCCCTATGAGCCCACTCTGTTCTGATTAGACAACCAACGTTACAGCTGAACCTCAGTGTTTATGTTTTACAATGGCGTTTGTTAGCAACCAGAAAATGACACCAGTAATGACAAACAGATGAGAATGCTGCGTGGGGTCTGGGTGCCGTGTTGGCGGGACGTTGCGGGGCTCGCTGCTCCGCCCGTTGAGGCTCGAGGAGCGCACAGTGTGAGGTGGATTACCGGTGTCGTTTCCTGGTTGCTGCGTGGGGTCTGTGTGCCATGCCAGTGGACGCCGCGGAGTCTGCCTGAGCTCCGCCGTGTCCGCCGTGTCCGCTGGCACGGCACTTGGTCTATATCCAGCATGCAGGGAAACACAGCGGGAAATCCCCCTCACACACTGTCCGCTCCGGGGGGCCTCGGGGCGGCCTCGCGGGCGGACTCGTGAGCTCCGTAATGTCCCGCTAACATGGCACTTAGTCTATATCCAGCATCCAGGGAAACACAGCGGGAATTCCACCTCACACTGTCCACGAGGCGTTCTGGGGCAGCATAGACACGTCTTTTCTGTGTTAGAGTTTTACTCGCTACAGGGTGTACTTTGAGGGTTTGTGACTTTGCAGACCGTTTACATGCAGAAAAAGCTACATAACACACAAGGGGACGGGTAATAACCAGAAAAGCATATGATGGGACCTTTAAGGTCATAGCACACAGTTTTTTGGTATGACCGCAGTGCAAACTTCCTAAAGCCTTTAAGATATTTGTGATAACATGATTTCCTCTGAAGCATCCCACGTGTTTCACAAATCACAGGCTGGCTTTATACGGTGGCAACCAAACAGTGGGATAAAACACCAGATGGAGAATACAAGATAAAGAGATTGAGAGAAAACATGTGAAAGTGAGCGATTGTTCTTTGTAGTAAGTCTAAATTATTTGCAAATGTTACATTTTCTAAAAGGTTGTTTTGTCAATACAATACATTTCTTAGTTAAAACTCAGTAAGAGAGAGAGAGGTTTCATGAAAAAATCCATTGACTAAGCAACCCTTTAGCACATGCCGTAGAGACCACTTGCCCCTGCTCACAGCTTCTTTTCTTTCCATTAATCCCCCTCTTGGCGGTTCAGACCATGACAAGGATTTCCATACTGCTCTTTCTGCCCTGATGTGATCAAGAAGTATTTTGACCTGGATTTGCTGTATTGGAGTTGGAAGTCTCTGCATGATACAAAAACTGAACTAATGCTGACCCTAGGGAACCTTAAACTGTACTCCTCCAACATTTCATGTTCAGGCAATATCCTATTTGTGTAATTGAAAGTGAATAAGAATTCTCCGTCACAGAAAAGTCTGTGCGTGTAATCCTATTTTGACTGACAGCTTAATGTTTACGTGTAACTATTTATTCTCAAAGTCATTGCTTGCTATTGGAATCCAGGATGTTATATGAAGCATTGGCCATGTCTCCAAATGTCTCTATCCTGTGTAAAAAGGGAAGAAGAAAGACATGTCAAAGTGATTTGTGTCTGTTTGAACGTCCCCAGAGAGTAGAGCTGTACTGTTGTAAAGCCTGTAAAACACCTCCCAGCTAGAGAGATCTGTCTCCAGAGGGTACACATGCAAAAACTCTGTCAGCATGCGAGCTAGAAGAAAGCAAACGCCAACCTTACTTTAAAACTTCTTTTTTTTACAAGAGTGGCTCAACGCATTAAGAACAAAAGAAAGTGCTGACGAAGGTGAAGCGCTGAAATGTGTTTGCTCCTGTCTTGTGCTGTGCTTTAAAACGCATGGGAATTTATGAGTGAGATGCAGACATTTATTCCGTGTTCTTTTCTCCACTCCAATGTTAGTGCGGGCTCACTGGATGTATTCTTGATGAAAGCATGAAGCATGAAACTAATATGCAGTATGTTTCCTTTTGTGTTTGAGCACTCGTGATGCAAATCGGTAGTAATGATACACAGTCAGGACCTTTATCTGAAATGAGTGTGTTTTCAAAGTTATATTTCAAACAATGTTTTTACATTTCATTGCAAGAATAGCACTTCTGTGACCAATTACATTGTGGTGGTACAGTTTAGAGTACATATATAATGTATGATTGTGCTGTGCTATGGCCTATTGGGACACTTAAATGGATTTTAGTCATTATTGATGGTATCAGTTACAAACATGCTTTTTTGTTTTAAATAACAAGTCATATTGTATACTATGAAAAACATCTCTTAGATAAAATATAGTGTGAAAACTGTATATATTTTTCCACTAACATAAAATATGTAGACTTTAATTGTTTCCCTTGTGTTCTTTTATTTCACATTTGGGTTCAACTAATGAGGGATAGTGTGAGGGGAAAGACTTTTGCAGATGTGAGGCGACAGTGTTTGCTTGGGTTATAGGTACATATAATGCTCATATTCAGGTTCATATCTGTATTTTGTGCTTCTTCTGTGACATGTTTACATGCTTTAATGTTCGAAAAGTGCTGTATTTGTCTCATACTGCTTGTGCTTTGGCACCTCTTTTCACCCTCTGTCTGAAACTAGAGCCCAGTCTGCTCTGATTGGTTAGCTGGCGGCTATGTGGTGATTGCTTAACTGTCTAAAGATATCCCGATCCTTAGCCTATAGGTTACATGCAGACCTGTATAGGTTATAGGTCATATAATGTGTTGGGCTGTTTGCCAATAAATGCGACATAGTGAAGTCACTATGTTAAGGAAGGGAAATTAATTCCAATCAAGGCGTTTCAGGCAGGGGGGGGAGTGTGTTGAAGAGAAACTCCCTCTGGAGGGAACTTTGGGATGTTAGCCATTGCAGACCATTTACATGCACACAAAACCTTTATAACACACAACAAGAAAGGGAAAACACCTAAAAGCGTAATAGAGTGCCACAGTGACGCGTCCTAAAACCCGGAAGTAGGCTGCGCATGTGTTCCTTCGATACTTTTATAATTTTCGAATAATAAATCTATCGATCATAAATCTATCGATTAGATTTACGATTAGAAAATTATAAAAGTAGGGTAGACATGTGGATATTATCCGACTGAACAAAACGTGATCCGTCTTAAATGTGTGTCAACCACAGACTTTATTTCGAGCTATTTTCCAAAATCCTATGGAGAAATTGCATTGCTTTTTTGTCGAAGGAACTCATGCGCAGCTTACTTCCAGGTTTTAGGACGCGTCACTGTGGCACTGGCCTCTTTAAGTCAGATATATCTAAGATTTCAGAAAAATTGGAATAACCGTCTTTCAATTAGGACAGGTGTTGAAGTCACCATTTGTTTACATGCAGAAAACTGGTAAATGACAACTCTGATTGCGGACAAACAAATCTTATACATTATGTCACCTACAGTATTGCTGGATGTAATTTAAAAACTGCTCAAATCAGCTGTACAAATAGGAGCAGCAGACCATGTTGAAGGGGGAAAAAAAGAAAATGAAGTCTGTTTGAAAACTCAAGAACACAAGCCAGTGGAGCAAACCTTAAAACAATTGTGGTTGCGATGCCCTCAACATGGTTTGGGGCAATTGATCTTCTTGGATCCACGATTGAAACATCTTTGCGTGCAAACTACAAAATAAATTGCAAAGAAGAACCTAAGGTCTCACAAGTATAGGTTATGGAAAGTCTAGGTTCACGGGTCATCAACAGCCTGTATTGGAAATATGCTAAATGATGGCACAACAAACATCAAGTGCCAGGATATCTTGATTTAGGGTCTTTAAGTGAGGCAAATTACCCAACATCAGAATTCTCAATATGTTTCAGTATCTAATAGGTTTTTCAGCCTGTGGCCTTTTGAGAGCTTTGAAAAGGGACTCTGCTTCTACATGTATGGTCACTGAGCTGTCAGCTACATGTAACAAGCAAATGCCAGATCCTGTCAGCATGATGGATTGCACACTTCAGGGAATGGGCTGGTGGTACTACTAAAAGAAGGATGGAATTGTATATATTTCATTCACCAAGTCAACCAAAGTAATGACTAACCCTATCCAAGTCGTTAAGAAAAGGTCAGAGCATCATGGGCAGTAATAGGGTCACCAGCGCATCCTGTAATTTAAATTTCATTTCAAATGAACAGTTATTCCATTATGAATGCCACCATAAAAATAAAACAGAATTCTCATCATATGATTAATTTTGTGTTGTATAATATAACTGGATGATGGTCATTTCTGATTAACAAAGCATAAAGACGTACCAATTAGATGTACACATTGATGTCAACATAACCTAATATACATATTTTAAATAGATTAAACGTTTTATTTGATTGCAATACATTATGTCTTGACATTTAAAGATCCTTGTGTTCATTGATCAGTTGAGTGGTCACAGTTCTAACATGCAAGTATAATGAAGGAAGTAATCAGTAATTCTTGCCTCGGGTGCTGATACTTGACTTGGACTGTTGACATGATGCCTTAGGATTTTACCAAATACTGTTTATGTATAACATTTAGCACTTTGTGGATGTTTTGCTAGAAAATGAATATGTTTAAATAAATTACAGTACAAAATTATGAGTAATGCATAAATCCTGCATTTGCATGATTTGGTAGACACCAGACTCAAAACATTAGCATAATTTTCACATCAGGGATCTCAAATTTGACAGACAGCTGACTGACATCCAGGTTTATTCAGGCACATGCAAATGAGTTCATGAGTGAACAATGAACATCAAAACATCACTACATCTGTGCCGGCTGTGAAGCTGCATCGACTTATAATTAGAGCTGTTCCAGTCACTCTCAAAATGGCTTACATCAGGTGAAAATAAATCAGACGCAGGTGAGTAACAAAACATACCTAGCAGACTGCAGACATCATTTATGAAAACATTAGCAGAAAATCATTTTAAAAAGGATGTATTGTAAGTGAAATCCATTTTTATAAAAGCATTGAATGAGGTAGTGGACCCTATGATGTGAAAAAGAATGAAAAGGCTCAAAGTCTTCCACAATCAGATAATTAATATTTGTTAATTATTGCAGCTGCAGGAAAGATTTACTTGAAAGTGTGATCAATATTTTTCTAAGTATAGAAAGTTAGCAGAGGGTTTGTGTGCCAAAGATTTCTCAGCAGTGACTGGCGTTCTTAAAGTGGTGATTCATCAAATGATGTCAACACAGGATATTTTATTTATTTTGTAAACATAAACAAGGCACTAGCAAACACATTGTCCCCTACAAATCATGCACTCCATTAGTGACAATATGTCTTGCTGTATTGACCTGTAATGTAAGCGTCCCCTCTAGACCCATTTTGAAAATGGTATTTTACAGTAGCCAAATGCACCATTTCATATATAAGCAGTACTTTGAATTAATGTGCAAACAATGGCAGTTATATTAAAAGCTAAATGTATCCAACACAAGGCCAAGTTAGGCTATAAAAAAGATAAGGGTAAGACAGTAATTTCAAAAGACAACTTACCATGGCTATAGAAGGTAAAGGTGAACCTGAATGTTAGTATTGAAATTAAAGTTAGCTACTAATGTCAACATGTTCAACTCTAGCTAAGGAGCTGCTCTACTAAATAATTAGAATTCAGTGCGACAATGGGAAAAGTCTTGCTAATTGTATTGAACATACAGAAGCTATAGTGTCAACTCACTGTTTAGCCGTTTAGCCTGCAACTTTAATGTGTAAATAAGCAAATGTTTGCTATATCAAATTAAAAGCTGTTTACACCTTGTTTTCCCCGCCCTTAAATGGCCATAAAAAAGTTATTGCAGGTTGAAAAAAAGCTCTGTGATGACTAATGTAAGAAGTTTAAAGGGTCTTGGCAAGTTGAGGCGTAAAAATGTGTCCTTTTCTGTTAAACCAACAAAAGTAGTTTTCTGTTTCCTGACATATGACAGGAGGTGGCCTTGGTTTATGCACAAACAGATGCATATTGCTAATTATCATGCAGAGTGACATCATCTGACATGCTGACTTGCTGCAGAGAATACATAATATAGCAATCTCTTACCAATAATGTGTATTATATTATAACAACTTTTAATTAAGTATTTTTTTAAATATAGGAGATGTAAACATACAGCTAAAAACACATTTTAATTAGGTATTATTTTTAATATAGGAGATGTAAACATACAGCTAAAAACACATTTTAATTAGGTATTATTTTTAATATAGGCGATGTAAACATACAGCAAAAAATGACTTGTTCTAAGCCCCATTTTGATTGTGGTGGTTTAAAAGAATGCCAGCTGAGAACGGTCAGCTGCTAGCTTGAGACCTCCTGTGCGTTTACTCGGTGGGGGGCCTGGGGAAACTACAACATATACAATTATATCACATGGTAAACACAACAACTAGTTTGTGCAATCTTAGTCCCTAGGTTTAAAAAATAATGGGCGTGTTTGTGCTGTTCATCCAAGATTAAATTAATCCACATGTCTATCAATTGTCTTAGCAGGTACTTTCTTCCAATCACGTCTTTGTGATTTTCTTCAGCATGCTGCACTTACATTAAATAAATATTGTAAACTGCCCTGTAGGCCTGCATGTGATTGAGTTTGTAGATTGTTGTGATTGACGTTCCTGCTTTCTGCCCTACATATTTGTTTTAACCCATTGGGTTACAGAGCGTATGAAATAGGCTGTCAGCCCCTATTGAACCATATCCCTTATATTTCCTGTGTATACGGTGTCCACCTTCAGGGTAGTCATCAAAAACAACTCACACAGCGTATATGGAGGCTTCATTATGCTTTGCCTAAAACCCAAGAACCATCCAGCACTCTTGTGTTTGAATATTAATGGCCCCCGGGTTTCCTGTGTGTAAATTCCTTCGTGGTGATTTGATTTAACACAAATGTATTTGCGTAGGTGCATGTAACCATGTAAACACAATATAAACTGACCTGAAACCCTTCCTCTCTACAAGACAGGAACTCATTAATAATGCAGATGCCCCCTTCACTGTTTATATTGTATTTTTCCAAACAAATGTTCAAGTAATAACATCACCACAACCAATTGATAAACAGTAAATCTGTGTGTTTAGCCCGAGGTGGCTCCATGGAATTTCCCTTGTGGATAACCCGGCCTGACATCCAAAGGGTTAACAATAATCTCATCGTTATGAATTGGGATTACTGGTGGAAAAGGTAGTTCGTAGTATAATTTCCCATTTATCAGTTATTAAGATTCAGTGATAAGTAAATGTATTGCTTTTACCTTTGTCCACTTGAAGCCTGCCTTGCCATTACTGGGTTAACACTTTTTCTTTCAAACTAAAACCCACACCTCTTGGCGACTTAGAATCTCAAATCCCCTTTTATGTATTTTGCTATAATTGAGTTACAAACAGTACATTGCCTACAGCTTTGCTGATGTAATTTGTAAACATTACAGAAAAAGCTAATTCACAACAGTTTGGAAAAACCCATCGAGTCAACCTTAATTAGTTTGGTCCATTTCATATACAAAGAACATCAGGGTGTATTATTTAAAGCAAAAAAAGTCAACATCAAATGCAAACATCAGCAGTATTCCCTAACTCCGCCCAACATTTTTCACTGTGATATAAAATTGAAATGTTATTGTTTATAGTGACGCATAACATTAACTTTTTTAATAGACATACCTACAGTATATCAAGTGTTCAAATACAAAACTTCTTTTCAGGCCTGTGTTTGTAAATCAATTCAACTAATTGAATTTCCAAAGATTATCAATATCTCTTAATATTATCTCTTGAAGATGCTACAGCTCATAACAACCTTTTAGGGCACATTATAGAACAGATAAAGAGAGCCTGACAATATAAAACACCTCTATAGTTGTACAATTCTTATCAATATTAATATTGTTTCTCAAGATTTAAAGCAGCAGAAATAAACACCACTGAATAAAACTTTCACTGTCTGACCATAAGGATTACCTTGTTTATAATTGATTGAAAAAAGACCAGAAGATATAAGCAAGATTAGATGAAGAAAACACCAAAAGGGGGACCAAGGATTTTGTATTTACCAGAAGGATTTGAAAAAAGATTGCAAGTGAAGCTTTTGTTCTCAAAAAGAAAAATTCTTAAATAGAAAGTTGAGTCATACACTGATAAAATACAGACCAGGTAGAACTTGTATTTAATGATGCCAGATGTGCATAATTATTTTTTTTAAAAAAGGGACATTGAAGATTAAATCAGTTTGATCTGTGTCAGGCAATTGATGAATAAAAATAAGCACTGCAAAGAGGAGACTGATTAAGAAGATGAGCAACTCATGGAAACTGATGTCATGTCAACAGATTTACGGGAGGGGGGATGTTGCTAATTTACTATCCGACACATCTGAAGTGAGATTTGGATCTATTCTCGGAGAACCTTTGGCTAGTCAACTGAATGACATTTTGAAGCATCAACCGAGGCTGCAGCTTGAAGATGCTGTGCTAATTATCACATTTGTCAACTTCTACCCACATGGCACTCATTACTTGAGATAGCATCTGGTGGTGATGAAGCTAACAGCACATATTTGTCAGATGATGTACATATCACCATCAGACTTCACAGGTTTAGTCTTCCAGATGATTACCCATTCCAAGGATTCATCAAGGGGCAAACAGGGATGAACTTTCTGATCTTGAGGATCACTTTAGTGTAAGCCAAAGATCATTTAGTTAAATTATATAATCATTGTGGTGTCACATGGCCATGAATAGATTAATTCGAAAATTATTTCTAGTAGACTGTAAAAGTTCATGCCTTCACATGGGTGGTGTTACGTGCTCCCCTCCTTGTTGTATTTTCTGTCTCCCTGCTGCGCAGGTGCACCTGGTCTGCCCCTGGCTCTGCTCCCCCCAGGTGTTCCTAAATTCCACTCAGCCGGGTTATAAGGAGAGACTGGAGGAGAAGGATCGTTCGCCTATCCTAATGCCGGAAGACTCTGTTCTTTGGATGATCTCTCTGCTTTTTTTGAGCTATAGACCCCATTGCTGCTGTTGTTTTGATGTGTAGCCTGGAGGACCTGGTAGTCTAGTTTTCGTGGCATTATTTTGTTTCCCATAGGGTTTTGGTTTGATTCTAGTTAGGGGAGGGAAGCTCTGGGTCCTACGGCCAGTGGTGTAGCTGGCTCGGGCCCCCTCCTTCTTTTTGTTTCTTTTGGCCAGTCCTCCAGACCTTGTTCGTTTGCCGGATGGCTTGTGTGAGCAGGGGCGTAGCTGGAAATTCTGGGCCCCATGAAAGAATCTATTTGTGGGCCCCCAATTCATGCGAGTGCGCGTTGGCCATTTATTTATTGATGAAAACGCATAATATGGTTTTTACCTATACATTCGGATCAGCAGTTCAGCACCTGAACTGTTGGTGGGTGAGCCTAGTAAAGGATGTCGCATTGCGTTCATCTTCAATGAATGGACCAATGCAATAGTCTACCAAAGAACCTTGAGTCGCACTAGCTAGGCATATTTTCCCCTATTCTTGTGACAATGTTTTCTGATACTCAACATACAAAAGCTGTTACTTGTCCTGTCTCTCTGTAATCCCATCTCCAACACAAATAGTCTACTCAAGCACACTATTAGGTTGACAGACACTTACATTTTGATGTGCTCTGTAGTATACAATCGTTCCCTGCTTGGATATACCTTTTACGAAGCAGATTTTGAACTGTCGCGGGCAGAGCACTAGCTTTTTTGCTGTAGCGGCCGGGTTGCTGCCTTTCTCAGCAGAGTGCTAAAGCCCTACCTGTTACACGCGCAAGTAATTCGAGGAGGCGCGAGTGACAAGTGTTGAGCTATTGGTGGGGACAATTCAGGATTCTTGGATACTGGTGGGGTCATGACCTTGCGTCCACCCCCTAAACGACACGATGAAACCCAACCTCGAAAACCCTGTTGAAGTTAATGAACTGTAATGGACTGCAAGAAATCAACATGCACTGACTATCAACTTTATCTTCTGTCTATTTAATTGAAAATTACACCCAATACAGGAATGAACAAACAAAAAATCTCAACATTCTTTGACTTATTAAATTAAGATTTGAACAACACAAGGACAAAAGTATAAATTAACTGAAGATTTGAACACAATTATAAAACAATAAACTCTCAGGACATGAACACACTTACAGCAAACAATGAAAAATGTAGTGCTAGAGGACTATGCATCAGATAGTAATTGTTCACAATGTGGGCTGTAGCCTGTCAGCTTACTATAGGGAAACATCCCACAATCCTGTCATAGACTGGATTTTTATCCCTAAATCCCGAACGCCAATCGCCGGACCTTCTTGGTGGCAAAATCTTTTACGAGCTCTTTGAAATCAAGTGACAGAGCCAGCTTGCTTTCAATCGATAACATTGCAAGGCTGTTCAACCTCTCTTGCGACATGGTAGATCTTAAATAGCTCTTGATAAGTTTCAACTTACTAAATGATCTTTCACCACCAGCTACGGTAACTGGGAGCGTCAAGAAAATTCTGAGGGCAATGCAAACGTCTCCAAAAATACTCTGGAGTTCCATCTTGTATATTGCATTCAGTAGATCAAGAGAGCTACAATCAGGGGGGAAAGTGGCAGGAAATATTTTTATTGAGATGCCTTATCTCACTCTCAAACTGATCTGTGAGATCCTGTGAGTATTTCTCCCTCAGTGGCTGACACACAGAAGCCATGACACTGTCACTCAACTTCCCAATTTTAAGTATGGCAGCAAATTCTTCAACAATATTTGCTGTTGTTTGGAACCGAGTGTCCAAGTCACTTATGATCTGGTCCATGGCAGTGAAAAACACAGTGTTACGGAATGTTGTTTCTGGCCTATCCTCCTGACCTGTTCCTTCAGCAGTTTCATCATGAAACCTCTTCCTCCTCCTCTCACGGCAAAGTTCTTTTTTGAAATGAGGTGGAACCTCCATTTCCTTAGCTACCATTGATGCCTCAGACAGAATAGCATCCCATCCATTTCTGAGAGTCTGCATCTCATCTCTTAGTGCAGCAACATTACCTGCCTCCACCTCTATTGAGATTTTCCCTGACTGGAGTATCACATTTCTGTCATCAATAGATTGCAATACTTTCACACAAATGGTGAGAAGGACAATGGCATCAAATGACATGAGGTAGTTCCTCAGACCAACAGCTTCAGATCTGGCCTCAGCTGTGAGACTGCATGAGCTCAGTATGGTAGCAAGGGCTTCAATGACACCAGGTAGGTGCTTTGCTACAGGTTTCACAGCATCAATTCTCGCACTCCAGCGAGTGTCAGATAGCCTATGTACAGAGCAACCTGTTTTCTTTTTGTATATAGACCAACGAGATGGACTGGCACTTACAAATGTGTAGAGGCGGTTAATGTAACCAAAAAGTTGGACACTTCAGGGCTCGATTCTGCAGCATGCACGCCTACCAGATTCAACGTGTGGGAGGCACAAGGTGAGAAAGTAGCAAGATTATTATTTTTCAGTATTTGGGCTTGGACTCCCTTGATTTTCCCTGACATATTCGCCCCATTATCATACCCTTGCCCCCTGCAATCACTAATGTCTATCCCTAGATCCAGAAGCACACTCTCCATCATGCCTGCTATTTGACATCCTGTTTTTCCGTTGAAATCTTTGAATTCAATAAATCTTTCAGTGATCTCCCATTCGCCTGTGTCTTCATTATAATGTACATATCTTATGAGCACAACATTTTGCTCGGTGTGGGAAATGTCAGGCGTTGAATCACAAATGATTCCATAGTATATGGCATCCTCCCTTTCCGTCAGAATGGTTTTTAAAACCTTTCCCCCACATAATTCAATAAACTCGTTCTGGATGTCTGGGCTCAGATAATGAGTTAGCTGGCTTCCTTTTTTGGATGTCCTGATTTTGTCTAAGTGGTCTTTCAAGAGTGGATCATATCGTGACAAAAGTTCTAGCGTACTTTCAAAATTTCCATTGTGGACATCGCCCAAAGCATGCGTTTTACCTCGGAAAGCTAAATTCCTCGTTGCCAAGTGCAGAGTGACATCAAGGAGTCTCTGCAAGATAGCTTTGTTTTTCTCAATTTCAGACTGTAGCTCTCTCTGCAACTGATGATCAACGCCAAATGCAGTCATAACCAAACACTGTAGGTGTTTCCATCGCAAATAACAGTCCCTGTGATTCCTACTTGTTTCATGGCTTGGGAATTTATCATACATGCGACGCCACTCGACGTCACACATCTTGTATCCCTGGTCACTACTCAAAGCACTAAGAGAGGGTATTTTTTGCTCCTTGGAGAAAAGAACACATGGTATGCAGAACAGTGCATTTGCACTTTCACTGTGAATCAACCAGTCCCTTTTCACTTTTCCCCTATACCCTTATCTGCTTTGGTGTATTTCAAGTAATCTGGAAATCTCTTTCCCTTTGAATCATGTGGAAATTCTTGATCTGTTTCTCGCATTGCTAATTTCTTTACAATAGTTGCCCTGTCCTTGTCACACAACAACCCTGGGTCAAGTGCTAGCAGATCTTCTACCTCAGACACCACTACAGGTGGCTCAGTATCTGTGGCATCCTGTGTCGGAGCCTCACTTTGTCCCTGACATTGACTGTCCATAGCTGCTTCCTCCTCATCTGTGCTGCTTTCATGGTCCTCGACCTCTTCTTGTACTGGTACTTCTGCCTCTTCACCTCTGCTCTCCTCGTTGGCTGCCTTGCTCGAGGGCCCTGGCTCTAGAGTATCCATAGTGTACATAATTTATAAAATGCCCTATAATAGTAATAACACAGTACAGCTCAAGCTATATCTTAATTGTTATAATAATAATAATAATAATAATAATAATAATAATAATCATTTGTATAGATATTTTCCAATTGCTCAAATCTAGCTATAGCTACTGTAACAACCTCAATTGAATGTGCCAGTGGTCAATGGTATTGCAATTACTGGAAGAACTAGAGTAACTAAATGTGAATATTACCTAAAGTTGTATTCAATGCATGGTAAGCATATTTAAAATCTGTTTGTTAACCCCAAGCCCTGCTGCTTTACCTCCCTCTCCTTCAACTGGGAGCTGGCCTGAGGGAAGGGGTACTGATCCTGAAGCCGCATCTGTGCATTAGAGCAGATGTGATTAGCATGTAACATTATACAGGTTAGGTTAGCTAGCCATAGCAAAAGGGCATAGCTGCTGGATACAAATTCACTGGGCTCATCTACACTCATCTAATTTTTGATAGCAACAGGTAGCTAACGTCAGCCACACAATTTTGGCCAAGCTGTTATGGGCTTCAAAACAAGTTCTGTGAATAAATACCTTTCTTGTGAAAATACTTGGTGACTAGCTGTCGACCTCTTTTATTATTTTCCTCTTGCTGACGTTTTTTCTTTCGTTTCTGAGCTCCTGATTCATGAGCTGTAGAGGACATTTTCCTGTCAGTCTGTTCAAGCTGCAAGCTGCTGGTGCGCTGCTGTGCCGCCTAGTTATAGTTGAAAGTGGGGGTGCAAGATTAGTAACTGGCAGGCAAGGGGTGGTTTGGAGTGGGTCAGGCACGACCACCTCCATGGCAGAATTTTTTTAATTTAATGAACACCTGTACGTGCAATTTCCTGCAATATAGAGCACAGAACTGTCTCAAAATCCTATGGGATCCTAAAGGATTCCTATAGTGTTCCAAAAACGTATAGAGATTCCTATAGCATTTTTTGACTAGGGATGTTATCCTACACTTTAAGCTGTCTGATATCCCATTACCTGTAACTCTTGGGTCTCTTTCTTACTTCCTCTGCCTCCTCCCTGAGTCTGCACAGTCACCACATCATTCTACATTAAGGAGAGCAATACACTTATGAGTACACTGAACTGGTTTGAATACACAATCTTTATGCTACTCTGTAAAGAAGGGAGAGAGGGGGGAATATATTATCCAAGTATTTGTGTCTTAATTTGTTATGTTATCCTACACTTTAAGC
Organism: Dissostichus eleginoides; assembly: GCA_031216635.1. Lineage (NCBI taxonomy): Eukaryota > Metazoa > Chordata > Actinopteri > Perciformes > Nototheniidae > Dissostichus > Dissostichus eleginoides. Next base: position 13,035,025 of record CM062270.1, on the reverse strand, counting down.
TGACTGATATTTCCATTACCTGTAACTCTTGTGTCTCTTTCTCTCCTTCTCTGCCTCCTCCCTGAGTCTGCACTGTCACCACCACATCATTCTACACAGGAGAGCAATACACGTATGAATATACTGAACTGGGTTGAATACATGATTTTTTCTTTTTTCTGCCATGTTCTACCTGGTTGGCTGGCTACACACACACACACAGTGTGCAGGTTAGTTACAGTAGGAGATGGGCTTCTATCATATTATCTTCTATCATTCTATAATTCATTCTTCTTTTATTTTCATTTCAGGTAGTTGTACCTTAAGAGAATTGAAGGCTGGCATCTGTAAATGCAGATAGATATAAGTACTTTATTCTTATTTTATTATCATTATCATTATTTTTTTCCCATGAAATCAGAAAATAAGTGGTATATGATGGAAAATATGAAAGTCAATGCTTGAAGGAAAATGGACTTCGGAAATCAGTTTTTTATTTACTGTTCTGTAAAAGTCTTGTCGAATGTAATGTTTTATGTTTTGTGTGGACCCCAGGAAGACTAGTTGTTGTCATGCAACAGCTAATGGGGATCCTAATAAACTCAAACTCTAATGGGCTTCGATCTACCAGGTAGCTAGCTAGTCAAACACACACACTGGTTGATGTTACTAGCTAGCTAGCAAACGTCAGCTAACCGCTAGCTAACATAAAGAGTGACCTGTAATTCAATGCAGCGAAAATGAAGAGAAGGTGATGATTATAAAAGTGTTTTATTGTATTGAGTGGTAGAAGTAAAGACATGTCTAACATATTCTTTGTTTGAACAACTTACTGAAAAGGTCTGCCACCAATGACAGACTGGTCGCGGTGATTTACACTCAGCCTACCTGCATCAGGACTGCTGTGGGTGGGAGGCAGTTGATCAAACCATTGTGAGCGAAATGCGGGGGGGGGTCACAATCTTTGGAAACTTAAAAAACTCGCTATTAAGTGTCTATAATCAGCACAAGTTCTTTCATTGCGTATTATTAATTCAATTGAAATTACATACTTATGTTTACAGTGATATATTGGGGGGGACATATCATATTTTTCATATGATCGAAAAGTGGGGTGCAAAAGCACACGTTTGCTCCCCCAAGGTCAATTGTGGGGATGCACATGCTCCGCTTGCTCCATTGCTCAGGCGCCCATACCATGCAATGAATGAAGGGAGGGGTGCTCATTCTGTCAAACAGAGTAACAGCACCTGTTTGTTTCTTTTGTGACGTTTTTTTTTAATACAGGCAATTATACTTTTGAGTCATCTACATTAACTTACTTTAGGATAATAACAAAAACCATATTAATAAAAAGATAATAATAGCCCCCCCCCCCCAGTGCTGGGCCCTTGGAATCATCCTAACCTCCCCCCCCCCAGCTACGCCCCTGTGTGTGAGTAACGGCTGTACATCAAATAAATGATCGCTATCAAGTACTGGTTTTTTGGTGTGTTTTCTTTTATCTTGTGGGTCTCCCCACGAGCCACTACCACGGAGTAGGGGGCGGGTCGTAACATATGGGGGCTCGTTCAAAGGCTGTCTCGGGCAGGTACCAGTTTAGTGAGTAGTGCTACTTGTGTAGTATAGCCCTTGACAGCGTGTGTTTTTTTTTGTGTGCAGTGTAGAGTTGCTTGAGAGGTAGCCTAACTGGTATCAGTGTTGTTTTTTTGGGGTGAGTTTATCTTGGATAAATTACGCTATGGATTTTGACTTAGAGGGGTTTGTTAGTGATCCGACTCGGGGGAAGTTGGACGAGTGTAATAAACCGCAACTGGAGCTGATCGCAGGCAGGTTTGACATTGCGATTAGTAAACACAGCAAGAAGCAGGTCATTAAGGAACAGCTGTTGGCTGCGCTAATAGATCAGGAAGTGTTGTCGGAAGAAGTGGGCGTTGATTATTTTTCCAAAGACGAGGAGACTCCGACAATGGCCGAGCTTCAGCTTCAGCGAGAGATGCGCAGGCTGGCGATTAAGGAGAAAGAGATTGACGGTAACCTTGAAATTAGGAAGTTAGAGGAGGAGACCAAGCGTATTGTACGTTTAAAGGAGCTGGAACTGGCGACCTTGTTGCACCGGGCTCAGCAGTTGATGCCTGCACAATCACATGAGTTTGATGTGGGTAAATATACTCGATTCATCCCAGTGTTTCATGAGAGAGACATTGATAATTATTTTATTCTTTTCGAACGGGATTCTCAAGCTTATGTGGAATTCACCCGTGAGAAAGAGGGACTGTTTGATCGATGGTGCTCGTCGACGGGGGTAAAGTCTCTACAGGACCTGAGAACGTTGATGCTCATGGAAGAATTTAAAAACTGTTTGCCTGACAGAGTAGCCACATATATTAATGAGCAAAAACCCATAAAACTGTCTGATGCTGCGGTTTAGGCTGACGAGTATGTTCTCACTCACAAGTCTGTCTTCGGTGAGAGGGGTAGCGCGCAGCCCCGGTTTGGTGACAACAAGGTCAGGGAAAGCTCAGGCTCCGCTAACGTGCCGTTACAGGCCAGCAGGTCAGGAAATGTTTCGCTCGGATCAGTCATTAGCCCGCATGGTTTTTCATACCACCTCGGTTCAACAGAAACTTGGCTTACGGACAACTCTCCATCTGCTGCCGTACAACTTCCGGGTTATAATAGCTACAGGAGGGACCGAATGCATACTAAAGGGGGCGGTGTTCTAATTTTCGTGAGAGATGTCAATGTGATTTTAAGAAAGAAGTAATTGTAATGGGTGACTTAAATTTGAACTGGGAAGACAAGTCGTCAAGGAAGAAGCTTAAGCAAATTACTGATAGTTTTAATTTGACTCAACTGCCATCAAATCAAAGATGTCCCATGATAGACATATATTTGCTAGGCTAAGAAACAAGGCAACAAGGGAACTGAGAAAAGCAAAAGTGGACTTCTTTATCACAATTATTGAAAATGTTCAGGGCAACTCAAAAGCTATATGGAGCTAAATAAAAAAAGAATAACTGGTCAAAACAATACTACAGCCAAGCCAATTGAATTGAGGGTTGAACTCTGCAGTGCCCAGCTGATGTGGCACCTACACTTAATTATTATTTTGTTGAGTCAGTGGCTACCATAGCCCATAGCTTCATAGCTCAGGAAGAAAATGCACTCCCTACTGTCAACACTAGCGAGCCAGCAGCTGTTCCAAAGTCAGTGTCTGAGACAGAGGTTGCGGAAGTAATAGCCAATCTGAAATCCTCAAGGGCTAAGGATGTCTACGGTATTGACACATTCATGCTGAAAAAGATGAACTCCTCAATTGTTAAACCACTAACGCATATCATTAATATTGCTATCAATCAAGGGAGTTTTCCCAATCCATGGAAGACTGCTGTTGTGGTCCCGTTATTTAAAGGTGGGGACCCTCTCATGACATCCAACTATAGGCCCATCAGTATCTTGCCCATAGTATCCAAGGTATTTGAAAAACTGATTGCCAAACAAATCATCAATCATCTCAACAACAGCTCCTTCCCACTGCATCCAATGCAATTTGGATTTAGGGCTAATCACTCAACAGAAACAGCGACATGCTTCTTCGTAGAGAAAGTTAAGGCATCAATGGACAGGGGTGGGGTTGTGGGGGCCGTGTTCCTTGATTTACGGTAAGCTTTTGACACTGTTAATCATAACATCGTATTCACCAACCTCTTTAAATCTTTCATCCCGCTCCCAATGTGTTAAAATTGAGAACCATAAGTCTAGTACACTATGTCTGTCAACTGGAGTACCGCAGGGCTCTGTATTGGGCCCAATCCTGTTTAGCATGTACATCAATGATCTGCCTTCTGTGTGTGGACAATGTGATTTATTAATGTATGCTGATGATACAGTTGTTTTTACTCATGGCAAAACCGCAGAAGAGGCTGCAACCAAGGTTGCTGATGTCTTGGTGAATATTACATCCTGGCTAAACAACAATTGTTTGCAACCAAATATTTCCAAGACAGTGTGTATGTTCTTCTCCAAGGGCCACAGCATTGTTACAGAACAAGATGTTTTCTTCTCTGGAAGGAGACTACAGGTTGTCTCAGAGTATAAGTACTTAGGAGTACACATTGACGCAAACCTCAGTTTCAAAACCCACATCAAAAAGGTCTGCAATAAAGTGAAGTTCAATCTGTCAAATTTCAGATACATTAGAAACTTCCTATCAACTGCAGCAGCAAAGCTATACCTTCACTCAATGGTTCTCTCCCACATCAACTAGTGTCTGATAAGCTGGTCTAATGCACACTCTACAGCTCTAAAACCACTGGAATCATTATATAAACAAGCACTCAAAACACTAGATAAAAAGCCATTCCGGTATCATCATTGCCACATTGTCAAAAAGTATAATCTGTTCAGCTGGGAAAATCTCATAGTTTACAAAAGTGTCTGTTTAGTTTATAAAATCACTCGTGGGTTGGCTCCTCCTCCTCTGGCTGGCTTCATCAGCCTAAAGTCCACCTCAACCAGGGCTACTAGAAGTGCGGCTAGGGGAGACTGCGCCATCCCATTTAGGAAAAGTGCATTTAGCCAGGCTGCCTTTTCATTTAACGCATCCCATCAATGGAATTCAATACCGCAACCAATAAGAGAGTCCTCATCTTACTACACATTCAAGCACAGTGTTAAAAAGTGGCTCATTAATAATCTACAGTGTCAGCACTGATGTGTGGGTGTAGGTGTGTGTGTGTGTGAGTGCGTATTGTGACTGTTTTCTTTATTATCATGACTTGCTCCTTACCTGTATTCAGTGATGTCGTCTATTGTAAATATGTACATCTTTTGGTATAACAATGTAGTGGTATTTTAATTATTGCTTTTAGGATGCCTATCACCATCTGGCAAAGGGACTATCGGTGAAAACTAGCCTTTTGGATAATTTGAGTACTTTTACATGTTTTAATATGTTGATTAATGTACACTGTCCCTTGTTTTAAATAAATCAATTCAATTAAATTCAAAGTACCACTATTGTCTCAATTTGCATACTCTCCTTATTACTCTGCCATGTTGTGGACCAAGAACACTTGCGCAATTTGTGAATTTTGAATGTGTAGTGTTGTTGTAAATTGCACAATGCTGATGCCCTCACCAGAAGTGACAATTGCCGCTGCAACGTAATCTTTCATGGTAGAAAGTTATTACAGAATGCTCAATTAACCCAATAAAGAGTGCACAATTCTTCCCCTCTGCTACCGGCCTCATCAACAAGGCCCGGCACCCCCACTGACACTTTACCTCCGCCACATCATAGACTATGCATTACATTAATGCACACAATGTACAACAATATTTTGTATTACACAGCTGATTTTTATTCCATATTGTATTCCTCTATTCCATTCCACTGCAATGTAAATACTGTTATATTTTACAATATATTTTTGATTATTTTAAATATTTTTTCTAGTTCTCTACCTGTGTTTTTAATTCTTGTTTTTATGCACCAGGACACCAAGTCAAATTCCTCATACGTGTAAACCTACCTGGTAATAAACCTGTTACTGATTCTGAATTCTGATACTCATAGTGCACTGAATTTTGCAATACTAAGCATTGGTGTACTCAAAATAGTACATGTAAGTACAGAAGGACTCAAATTGAGACACAGCACATGGCCAACAGTTAGCCTACATTTCAGTTTCATTCTATTTAGATGTGTAGTACCGATCATACTACGTGTCTTACCCAAAGTGACAGGAACTCTATAGCAGATTTATGTGGAACGCTTCCTCTCAAACTGTGTGTTTTATCCTTTAGAAGGTTTCTGGTTGGATGGAGCTGAGTGCCATCAGTGAACGAGAAACAGCTAGCCACTGTATCCACCTGCTTGATACTTGTAGTACAGAGGCACTGTTTTAACATGCATCACTTTGTTTTCCTTTTGCATTTTTGGTTTCTCCAGTTTTTTCCTCACTATTTCAGCATTTTACTGTGGAATATGGAATTTTTAACAAGTTAGCCTTTGTTTGTAAAAATGCAATTCCTTTTATTGACTCTAGATCATGAATTGTGTCATGACACTAACTTGCATAGATATCCACTGACGTAATTTGATGTTCTAGAGAGGCATACAATAAAGCAAAGATTATATCAATACATTTTACCATCTTTGTAATATTAATACTTAAGCACACATAAATCATAGGCGGAAATTTCTTTCTATTTCCTATTCCATTTCCGCCTGTAATTTATGTGTGTTTAAGTGTTAATATTACAAAGATGGTAAGAGGTATTGATATAATCTTTGCTTTATTGTATGCATTGCCTCTCTATGAACATCTAGGCCAAATTTGGTGACATCCTGATCAATATTTCCAGAGATACATGGGATAAGGCCAACACGGCCCCCTTCAGAGGAGCCTACATTTTCACTATAATACAAAATTATTTAGCAGTCAAATATTTGTATACAACCATCCGTTTCATAAACTAGACATATTAAAGTAATGGTCTGGTGCTGGTCGAGTCCAGTTTTGGATAGTCTGCCGTGGTTTCGTTCCATTTCAAAGTGCTGTTTGAGTCTCGGCGTAACCTTGGCGCACTGCCACTCCATCATCCAATCCCAGAGCTTGAAGATTAATCACGGTGACTGTAGTCCCAAACGATAGGTGAGGATTATGGGTAGTGTAGTGTCTTCGGCCATCCTAAACTCCAAAACACCATATCCCAACGTGCATTGCTGCTAAAACATCCAATCACCGAGCTCAAACCATAGCTGAGGATCATGGGTAATCAGTTCAGTGGGTGTGTATCATGGTGTGTATCGCAATGATGCTCGAAATGTCCTGTTTAGGCAGGGCTGCACATAACTTGGGCACACCCCCCGCCAAAAAAAGAGCACCGGATCATTTGAAAAAAGGCGCATTCGCGCACCAACATTGAGAGAGAGAGAGAGAGAGACAGAGAGAGAGAGAGAGAGAGAGAGAGAGAGAGAGAGAGAGAGAGAAAGAGAGAGAGAGAAGAGAGAAGAGAGAGAAAGAGAGAGAGAGAGAGAGAGAGAGAGAGAGAGAGAGAGAGAGAGATATATTTGCGAGTTGCATAAGAACTAGTAAGATAGCAGGGTTTCCCACACATAGACTTTACTTGGGCGGGCCACCCAGGTATATTAACGGCCGCCAAAGTATAATTCGCGAGCCATTTAGGTTTATTTTTTTTAATCCGTCCGCGATCACGACGGCATCTGCGATCCCTCGCTCTACCCCTCGCTATCGTGTGAAGGGTCTGCTTTATGCGCTCCAAACAGTAACCCTGTGCTCACTCGCGCACCTTCCCCCCCCCCCCCGTTCATAAAGTCAAGTACCCCTCAAAAGGTCCGGTTTATTTCATTTTAAGGATGCGCACCAAGCAACATCTCCAGGTGCTCCTTTGAGAACCAGGGCAAAAAAGTTATGTGCACCCCTGCATATAGGCCTACTTCTGTTTCCGGTTATTTTATTTTGAAATTCAGTTCCTGACGGACGCCAAAAAAGCCAGAGATTATAGAATTAAACAAATAAAAACAAGGATAATTGTGTGTTATTGTTGAGTAAATAACAGTGTGTTATTTAGAAAAGAATAACAAATTAGAAGGCAAAAAAGGTTTGAAAAATACAGATTTCAGTATTCTGAGGCTCTGAGCCCCATTTATTTTCCTTGCGGATGGCAAAAAAAGACAGTCATTATACGATTTAAAATAAAAACAATAATCATGGCTTGATATTGAGTAAGAAAATGTTTTTATGAACCACACAGCTTCCGGTCTTCCAAGACCCGACCGGACAAAAAGACGTGTCGCAGGCACAAAACATACTACCAATAGAAATACATTGCTTTTAAAATCGTTCTGTGTGACACGAAAAAAAGGGGAAAATCGTGATGGTGAACACGAATCAATAGATTAAATGTTTTGACTATAACACGAAATGCCGTGAGACTGGGTTGTAATCTAAGCAGGAGTGTCAGCTTGCTGGCTGTTTTTTCATTACACCAGTTGAGTTGGTTAATTGGGCAGGTAAAGAAGAAGCTTGAATTGGGTTTTAACAACAACTACATTGTTAATTTAGTAAGGATGTCATAGTAATCTGAATTGTTTGCATTCATTTGGAAACTGTAAATAAAAGGTAAAATCTCACATACAGAATGAAGAAAGAAGCTTACTGGGTAGACCATGAAAAATATTTCAAAATATTAAAATGGTTTTAAGAACAGCAGAGCAATTTTTTATTTACTCACAACAATCAATATATTTGTATTGTTTATTCAATACTTACCCTAGGGATAAAGCTTTAATTTGTTCCCATTTTTATACTATTTTGTATGAAAATTAGAGCTGGGATTATGTCAAACCTCAGGAAAAAAATTATTGTTCCATAAAATTGCACATTTGCTGTGGCCAAACACATTAGGTCCAATATAATCCTCTTAACGAACCGAAACGAGGGGTTACGTATGGTAACCCTTGTTATATAAGCACAGGCGGAGCCCTCTACTGGACTCTATGGGTAGTACCTTATCATGCAAGCATTATTATTATTCACTATCTGAATGCATCTCACCGTATAAAAGGAGGCCTCGCCTCCTGACCATCATCCTACACCTCTCTTCAGCGAGCGGTATAGGACAGACAGTGCCCCGAGTAGAGGGCTCCGCCTGTGCTTATATAACAAGGGTTACCATACGTAACCCCTCGTTATATCTCTCACAGGCTCCGCCCTCTAATGGACTCTATGGGTACAGTGGGCGGAGCCCCAATGTATACACGCACTGTCGTCCAACACACCGTTCCACCTCACTGTCCCTGACCGGCTTTAGCAGCTGCTGCGCCTCACTCCCTCGGTTGTAACCATGGAGAAGTCCGGGCTGCGGCTGACAGAGCACATCCTGACGCGCTTACCTCGTGAAAAGTGTGCTCGGAAACAGTGCTGAGGGCTCCCCCCCGTCCGCCTATAGGCAGACAGAGAAAGTCCCCAGCCCTGTATGGGTTCACTATGCACCACCTCTCCCGAGTCCCTAAGGAGCATGGGGAGAGCGCAAGTGCCCCCATGTCCCCCACACTCAGACACTGACCCCTGGCAGAGTGTGTGCAGACTATAGTGTGGAGGGCTCTCCCCCCCCTGCCACCAGGCAGGTGAGGCGAGCCCTCCAGCCCCGTAAGGGCCCAGTGCGCACTACGTCCCCCTGCGACCCTCCAGGGGGCCCGGAAAAAACGTAAGCGCATTTACGCCCGGGGAGGGGGTCAGATGCCCACTGACCCACTGACCCACAGCCCCCCCCCCCTCCTCACCAGTCCTGTGTTGCCCCAGCAAGCACAGACATGGAGAAAGAGCCAGACATATCCAAGAGATAAAACTTTATGAAGGGGCCTGGCGTTGACCAAGACGCCGCCGTGCATATATCCTCCACACTCACACCATTGAATAAGGCTGTTGACGCAGCCACAGCCCGTGTGGAGTGTGCACGGACCCCCGTGGGGCAGGCTCTCCCCGCCTGTCCGTAGGCGTGTGCAATGCCTTCGCAGAGCCAGCCTGCCAGGCGTTTCTTGGACAGAGCTTTCCCAGTTACCCCGCCCCCGAAGCACACAAACAGCTGTTCAGTGCATCTAAGGGCAGCCGTGTGCTCCACATAACATGCTAGCGCGTGCACCGGGCAGACGAGGTGCAATTTCGCTTCCCTGGCCCCACTATGGTGTGGAAGACTAAAACCCCCTAACGGAATAGCCTTTGACCTGAACGCACTCCTTAGGCTCTTGGGCACAAAGGAGGGGTTCGGTCTGAGTGTCGCCCCGGTCCGGTCACCCCGAATCAAAAAGCAACTCGGGTGCACCGACAGAGCGGTTAACTCGGACACTCTTTTGGCTGACGTTAAGGCAAGTACCAATGCTGTCTTCCACGACAATGCTTTCAGGGAGGAAAGCTCCAGAGGCTCAATTGGTTCTGTGACCAGAGCCTCAAGCACCAGCGGCAGGTCCCACTGTGGGGCGGAGGCGTGCACTACTGGGCGCAGCCTCCTGACCCCCTGTAAAAACCGCGACATCAGTGGATGAGAAAAAGCTGACCTGCCGCCAAATCCCTCATGGCAGGACGAGATGGCTGCTGCATACACCTTCACCGTAGAATGAGCAAGCCCTCTGTCCACCAGTAACTGTAAGAAGGATAAAATAAAGCCCAACTCACAAGATAGGGGCTCTATTCTCCGCTCCTCACACCATCGCTGAAATCCCAGCCACTTTGGCCTGTAACAGGCTGTGGTGGATCCCGCTCTAGCTGCCTGGATAGACTGAATAACACTGTCAGACAATCCACCCTGTCTCAGCCTGTCCCTTTCAGGAACCAAGCCTGGAGAGGACGGCCCAGAGTGGCTAACAGCCCGATTGCACCTGCCTCTTGAGACATCGCCCCCCAGAACTGGGGAATTGCCCAGGGCTGGCCCACCTTCATCTGTGTCATCTCTGAGTACCACGGAGCCCCGACACGATCCGGTCCTACTAGGATGACTGCCAGACGTTCTCGCCTCACTCTCCCCAGGAGAGGGAGAATGAGACGCAGCGGTGGAAAGGTGTATAGCAGCTTCCTTGGCCATGGCTCGTGTGCAAACGCATCCACCCCCAAGGGCGGGTCGTTGCTCAGAGCCATGGAGAACCACAGGGCACAGTGGCCATTGCGCCGGCTGGCGAACAGGTCCACTTCTGCTCAACCGAACTGGGCCCAGATCTGCTTCACCACCTCCGGGTGTAGCGCCCACTCGCCTGGCAGGGGGCCACCCCTCAACATGAGGTCGGCCCCCCTGTTCTCCAGTCCCGGGATGTGGAGGGCTCTCAGAGATAACACCACCTCAAGCCCATGACCACAGTTTCTCCGCTGTGGTCAACAAGGCGGCGGAGCGGACTCCGCCCTGCCTGTTGATGTATGCCACTGTGGTGCTGTTGTCGCTCCTCACCAGCATATGTCTCCCCTGAATTAGGGGCATGAAATGCTGGAGGACCAACACTACCGCCCGTAGCTCTAGGAGGTTGCTGTGCCGTGTCTCTGTTAGAGACCAGCGCCCACCTATAGCCCTCTTCAGGCAGGTCCCTCCCCATCCTGTTCTGGCCGCGTCCGTGAACACTGTGATGTAGGAGGTCACCCGTCCCAGTGGAGACCCCCTCCGGAGGTGATCCGGGGACCCCCGGAACCGGAGGTTGCCCTCCACTGAGGGGGGGGGATGGTCACCAGACGTCGTTTGTGCCTCTTGGGATCCAAACGCAAGCTGGAGAACCACCTCTGCAGGCGGCGCATGAGACCCAGAGTCTGTTAAAGCTGTCACTGTTGCCCCCTGTCGCAGCCTGCGAACCGCCCGAAGCAGGGACGCACGTCTGCTCTCTGACAGGGTGGCGCGCCTGCATCGAGCACCACTCCAAAATACAACGCCTTTTGGTGAGGTATGGGGGTGCTCTTTTTCCAATTGATCGCAAAGTCCAACTTGGTTAGGTGTAGGATCAATTGCGCTGTGCAAAGCATTGCCTGTTCCCTGGACCTGGCCATGACTATGAGGTCGTCTAGGTAAAAGAAAACTCTCATGCCGTGGACGCGCAGAGGTTGGAGCGCAGCGGCCACACATTTGCTGAACGTGCGTGGGGATAGGGAGTTGCCGAACGGTAATCTGTTGTACTCGTAGGCTATCCCCTTGAAGGCAAAACGCAGATACTTTCTGTGCTTCGGAGCAATTTCCACATGAAAGTATGCGTCTTTCAGGTCGATGGTGGTGAACCAATCACCCGGTTGCACTAGCCCCATTAACTGTTTTACAGGCAATGTGGCGATTCAGGCTGCGGAGATCTAGAATAGGTCTGAATTCCCCTGTCTTCTTGAGAACCAGGAAGTACATGGAATAAAGACCCTTTTCTCTGTGCTGAGGGACAGACACCGCCTGTTTTTGCACAGAGCCTGAATCTCTGCTGAGAGGAAACCCATCTCCTCCTGGGATGACAGATTTACCTCTTGCATGCCTTTGAATGGAGGTGGGATGCTGCAAAACTGGAGTGAATAACCCCGTGTCAGCGTCCTGTCCATCCACTTTGTTAACTCACAACTGAGTTTCCATTCCCCATAACATTGTGTTAGGGGACAAGCTCTCAGCTTTGGGGACCCAGCTATGAAGCTGTGATACTCTCTGGTGACCTGTTCCGCCGCAAAACCCCCCGTGAAGGGAAGTTTTGCCCATGGAGGGTCGACACAGAAAGGGCCGATTTTTTACTGAGGTCACTGAACGCACCGCTCCACCATAATGTCCCCTTTACCACTACACTGTAAAAAAATTTTTTTTACAGTTTTTCCCCAAAAGAAATTACAGTTTGTATTGTATTTCATAATACAGAAAATCATATTAAATTTACAAGAATAAAAGGTTTATTGAAATGTGTCATGTATTTTAACAAAAAAAAACTGTAGAAATGGAATACATTATTTATCTGTTTTTAAGCAGTTTTAAAATGCGAATTTAACAAAACTAACCGTAAAAATAAATGATTTTCTGTTGGCAAAATTAGCTGCATTTTCTGTAATTTCACAAAAAAATACTTTTGTTATGGCTATATATCACTGTCAAATACATAAAAAATACTGTTAATACTCATTTAAAAAATGTATAATTGCAAGAAAATATATGAGTAAAGAAAGAAATATTTTCTAATTTTGCTTAATTTAACCACTACTTTACATTGATAAACTGGAAAAACACAGGTATTGACTATCCTATTGTAGTAAAAAAAACTACATTTCAACACATTTTGACTTTCACTTTAATACTAAGTTTGTATTAATTTGAAGATTTAATTGTTAAATATGTTAATTTCATGTTATAAAAACTGTGTAAAACCATAGAGTTAAAAAAAAACTTGACTGTGTCATCTCTCGCAAATTTGCAACGGAGAAGCGGAAAAGCCCCAAACGTATTTTCCCCTTCTCTGTTGATAAATGTTTTAAAATTCACTTCAAGCTAATACATTTTTTTTTAAATTATTTTTAAAATATAATTGACTGTTTTCTTCACTTTTTTTTTATTTAAAGGATTTGTGGGCTAAGCTCCATAAACAAAGTCACCCAGAAATGTCACTTTCCTAGCCCAAAAATATATAATACAAATACATTTAAATAGTAAAAGGTACAATTGTGCTCCGAATTACCCGGAATTGGATATTTATGGCCCCATGATAGTGATTAAAAATCATTTTCATGGAAAAAAGTGTTAAAACGCCTGATTAAAGCATACGCAGGACCCCAGTGAGCTCCAGACTATGTGTATTGTTTCAGTGAACCATATTAATGATAAAATAAATCATCTAAATGCAAAAATAATGATTTAAAATCATTTTAGGGGGAAAAGTGTGGAGAGAACCTCAATTTCCAAGGCGGAAATAGTGATTAAAATGCGGGGAAACTGTCTTAAATATGGACATAGAGTACCCAGAGAACCAGGCTGCTGCTGCAGCAGCAGGACAAAGACAACCAGGGGGAAAACATAACATTTCACCGGGGAATAGTGTTCTAAACATGGGTACATTAGTGTTAAAAGTCGGGGGAACTGTTTTAAATCAGGACAAAGACAACCAGGGTCAAAACATAACATGTTTACCCGGGAATAGTGTTCAAAACACTATTGGGAAGTGTTGGGAAAAGTGGTGTAAATAGAGACAGAGTGTACCCAGAGAGCAGCATGCAGCACCTGGCTTTTCAACCCAGGAATAAGTTTTTGAATCATGGGTAAAAGTGGTGTGAATAGAGACAGAGTGTACCCAGAGAGCAGGCTGTGCAACACCTGACCTTTTAAGGCAGGAATAAGTGTTTGAAAGGTGGGGAAAAGTTGTTGAAATAGTCTGATACTACCAGAACTCATCACTGCACTTTACAAGGCAGTAGTTTTAGCCTGTCATTTTGCACGATATCATTTAACATTGAACCTCTTCTGGAAATGCACAGAATATGTACATTTTCAGGAGAGGGTCAATGTTAAATGATATTGTGCAAAATGACAGGCTATAACCCAGGAATAAGTGATGGAAAGGCGGGGAAAAGTTGTTTAAAATAGTCTGATACTACCAGGGCTCATCACTGCACTTTACAAGCCAGGAAAAGTGATTGAATCCTGGGTATACATTTTTTAAATAGTCTGATACCTCCAGGGCGCATCACTGCACTATACAAGCCAGGGAAGGTGCCTGAATCCTGGGTAAACATTGTTAATTGTTTAAGTGTTTTTAAATGTATGGAACAGTGTTTTGTCACTTTCAAAACTCTCCCGTCATTGGCCGGAGAAATTAGGTCGATTTTGTATTACATCTGACCGTTAATATTCCAGTGAGACAAAGTACGTCCAATGGCCGGAGGGATCTCATGTTAATTTTGTCCAAAAACCGGAGCATTCCCTTGCTCCTGGAGCAGGCATCTCACATGGGTTGAGTACGCCCACAACACGCTCTCCACGGCCCCTACTGGGTTGACTCCCTTCCAGGCTGCCTATGGGTATCAACCTCCTACCTTCCCGGATCTCGAGAAGGAAGTCACAGTCCCGTCCGCCCACGCCCTGGTTCGGCGTTGTCACCGGATCTGGTCCGCCACCCGCAGGGCTCTTCTAAGGAGTGGGGAATGCATGAAGGTGGCGGCAGATCGGAAGCGTCGGCCAGCTCCGGAGTACAGGCCCGGCCAGAGGGTCTGGCTCTCTACCAGGGATCTTCCCCTTCATGTGGTGTCACGAAAATTGGCATCTAGGTTCGTAGGCCCATTCCCAGTGACCAAAGTAATTAACCCTGTCTCTGTCCGCCTTCGTCTCCCCAGGTCTCTGAGGGTTCATCCCACTTTCCATGTGGGACGACTGAAGCCGGTAAAGGAAAGCCCCATGGTTCCCGCAGCCAAACCCCCTCCACCCCCCCGAATGCTCGACGGCGGCCTGGTCTATACGGTCAAGCGCCTGTTGGTGGTCCGGAACAGAGGCAAAGGGAGACAGTTCCTGGTTGACTGGGAGGGTTATGGACCAGAGGAACACTCCTGGATCCCATCAAGATTTGTCGAGGATCAAACTCTCATTAATTACTTTTTTCGCCAGCACCCTCAGGTTCCTGGGCCGTCAGGAGTCGTCCCTAGAGGGGGGAGTACTGTCATCTCTCGCAAATTATGTTAGTTTAGTTAAGTGTTTTTGTCTTTGTCTAGTGATTTTCCCCTTTATTTTTGAATAGTAACCTTCCCTCTCGTTTCAGATACTCTGACCTCCCTTCCTTGTGTGTCTCCGACTCCTGTGATTGTCGACCCCGCCCCTGATTGTTTCCACCTGTTCCCCATTACCTGGTGTATTTATTGTCTTCGTCTCCCTTTGTCCTGTGCCAGTTCGTTTCGTTTCGTTTCTTGTGACAGTCTACCAGCGTATCATGCCAGGAATAATCCCAAGCAGAGCTTTGAGCCACGTCTTGTCTGAGTATTTGGTTATTCATGCTCCTAGTGTTTTTCCTCATTGAAGTGATTTTGTTTTGTTAGTGTTTTTCCTCATTAAGAGTGACTTTGTTTTGTATACCACCGTAGTTGAGCTTTGGTTTGAATAAACCTTTTTTTGTTAAAAACCTGTGTGAGTCATGCATTTGAGTTCAAACCCGTTGATTCAGTCGTAACAGACTGTTATTAACATGTTGGGTGCGAATTCCAGGGCACAATTCAGTAACAGCCATAGACTGTGGGTTATATAGCAGACATTTGGCCATGATACATCTATAAACTAGCTCATAGCTGTCAGCATTCACTGCAGGCAAACCTAATGTGACCATTCACTTATGATTTCTAAGTAGAAGAAGAAGAAGACGATATAATGTATTTATCCCTCAGAGGGAAATGTGTCTTCCCCCACTCTGTTGTGTTTAAACACATTACACACACAGGGAGGATATACTGTACATGCACAAACACACAGAGCATATACAGTACATGCACAAACACAACCACATGCGGATAGGAGAGGGGATCGCAGAGAGGCTGCCAGATAGCTGGCGCCAGGGAGCAGTTTTGGTGTTCGGTGCGTTCACAAACCAAGTAACATTGACCTGCTGATCTCTTTCAACACAAGAAAAAGCTGTGCCAATTTCTGACATAATTTAGCTTTTCAGATGATCAGAGACGTGAAGCTGCCGCAAAGTGCCTTGTGCAGCTAACACAGAGTGCATTCTCGTAGTGATTGCTACAACGGCACCGTGTTCGTTTGGAAAGTAGCTTTAAGAAATGTATCAATGTTCTAAAATGTGTGACTTTAACTCAATATTTAAAATACAGAGTGATTGGCGGACAGTATGCTAAAAATATATTGAGTTTCACTGTAAGTGAAAAATGAAAGGATCTAGAAGTTAAATAACATTAGCATCTTCTCCTAGGCCTTGTCACACTAGCATGTACAATTAAGCCTTTAACATTGAACATGCTAGCAAGCACTAACAGCCAGACTCTGAATATCAAAACCTTGTTAGCAGTTAGTGCTACCACTATGCTAAATTGGTATTAGCATTGCAATTACAGTAAAACAAACAACCTATGTTGTCCTTTTAGTCGTCTAATAATATCCAACTATTCAAATCCATCATATTGAAAGAATAGACCTTCACCAAAGCATGTTGACAAAGCTAGTAACTACAGCGAAAGACCTTTAAAATCCAAGTCAATTAACTTAAATATGTATTGTGATAATGTCCCACACAGCTAGTTCGTTACAACAATCAACAGTGATGTCACAGGGATTTCAGGCAGCAGGTAGTTGAAGGTTAAGTATCTAAATTCACTTGTTAATCCATTTGCTATGGCTACAACTGCCTCGTGGAACAACAAAGTTTTATTTTCTGTTTGTTTAATATAGGAATGCATCTTTGTCTATCACACTTTGCTTCTGTAGATCTCCCATCTGACTTTATTGTGAGCTTGTGTTTTCAAAAAGTTAATTGAGCATGTTTTATGAGACTGAACAGTCTCATAGGGTATTGGACTCTCTTAAAACCCAGGTATGTGCAGAATAGGTTTCTCAAAAATAAAGCAATCAGGAAGGCAGTACTATGCTTGATAGGGCTGCACGATCTATCGTGTCGTGACGATAATACATTTTTTTTTTTTAGAACTTGCGATATTAAGTAGGCAAATTAACTCAAACACGTCATGTTACAATTATTTTGCTGCTTGCTACAAAAGGAAAACTTGCGCGGCTCTCATGTCAGGGGTACTTGAGTGAGTGACATGCAGGCTCTGCATGCACAGCAAACCACCAAAAAAACTGTATTTTCTTCAATTCCTGTATGCTTTCATATCGCAATATAGAAAACAATCGCAATGTCAGTTTTTTCCAATATCGTGCAGCCCTAATGCATGACTACAAATGATAGTAAACTATATGTACACATTGATTAATACCTACTTAACTTGTACTTGGGACAGGACTGCAAAGTACAGATGGGATATTCCTGATCATAATCAAACTTATATAAATGTGCACCAACATTAGTCATCAGAGTTCTCTATTCTCAATTTAAAAGAATAAACTGACAATAAAGAAGTCTTATAACATATTTTGCTTGTGTCTTTGGTAGGCCTTCAGTGTTTGTTTTATTATTTATCAACTAGTTACAGTCATTTTGTAAATTAAGAAAATAAAATCCAAATAATTAAACAATTATAATAGCAATGTAAATAGTTTGCACTCCATTTTTTTTTACTTTTAAATTAATCTTTATGGTGTGGTTTTACCAATTCTTAAAGGTCCCATGCAGAGTTGGGTGTAACACGTTACAAAGTAACAAAGTAACAAAGTAACGAGTTACAAAGTAACGCGTTACTGTAATAATATTACTTTTGTCGGTAACGGAGTAGTGTAACGCGTTACTTTTATAATTCAGTAATCACACTACAGTTACTAACATTGCCCCGACACGCGTTACTTCGTTACTTTTATAAAATCAGTCATAATCACACTGACAGACAAGAGGGGTTTCCGCCTCAGGTTTATATGTACGTAATCTGCGCGACTTGCGCGTCCACATCTCCACGTGCAGTGCTGCATAAACATGGCTGAGTCAGCGATAACTTTCGAGGGGTGGAGGTATGCCCATTATTTTTAGTTTGTCCGAAGAATAGACAGGAATGTGAGGGTGAGGTGCAAACTGTGTCCAGGCCAGAAGCTGTTATCCACTGCTGTAAACACCACGTCAAACCTCAACAAACACCTGCAAAGAACACATGCTAAGGTGAAGCTAATAGCTAAGGACCCCCGAACCCAGAGTGAGGATGTTGTTGTGCTAACACCAAGAAGAAATCGGTTATCTGATAAACTATTTGAGAGACTCCTCCTAATGCGGTATAACCACTGCTTCAGTGACAAACACATCAAATAAGTGTGATGTGTTCAGTCTGAGATCACGAGAGGGAGTGTGGTAATAGGCCTATGTTCACAGCCAATGCCACTTTGGCCTATTTTCGCTTTTGATTGTTGTTAATGATGTTAAAAAGCCATGTTGACTATATTGTATATCTTTTAGCTTACTGTTCAATTAATGAAGCTCATGCTTTAGGTTGTGTTCTTTTTCATTAGCCTTTAGGCTATTTAATGCTGATACAGTAGGCCTTTTTGTTGTTGTTGAGACAATCAATATTTGTGTATTTAATGTGTTATCAAGGCCAACCTCTTATTTTGTTTTATACAGGCTATTTATTTGTAAAGTATTTGTTTATTTTGCCAGTGTCACATCACATTGATATGGCCCACTTGTTCCGTTATTACAGTTTTTCTCTTGAAATGCTCTTTATGTTTCACAGACTGTTAGCTTGTTGTGGTAGGCTGGTAGCCTATTTTATTAAAGAGCATATAAAAAGAAAGATTTGTGTTATGTCTTCCTTATTGCAATAGTAATTGGGGGTGCAAGTGGAGTCTCGCAGTCTGCATGATCTGCCTGTAGGGAGGGGCGGGTCGGCCCTGCGAGTAAAGTAACGAGTAAAGTAACGAGTAAAGTAACGAGTTACTTTATGTAGAGAGTAACGAAGTAGTGTAATATATTACTTTTTTTTAAAGTAATATGTAATATGTAATATATTACTTTTTTTTAGAAACGACCCCATCTCTGGTCCCATGTCATGCTTTTCCGGTTATTACCCGTCCCCTTGTGTGTTATGAAGGTTTTTATGCATGTAAACGGTCTGCAGAGTCAAAAACCCTCAAAGTACACCCTGTAGGGAGTAAAACTCTAACACAGAAAAGACCTCCCCAAAACGCCTCGTTGGAGATTTCTCATTTTCTTCCTGGGTACTCTGACGTTGGGATACCCAGAGGCCACACCCTCTGCCAGCCTTTCACGAAACAAAGCTTCCCAAACCTTTCAGTGATTCATGCCGGATATGTACAGCGTAGGGCACTGAAGAACGATGCTGTTCCTACTTTGTTTGGACCAGCGGGAGATTCGGGTACACAACCTGTAAGTATTCATTGTTGTTTGTGTATTTATGATGTTTAAAACAAACAAGGTATCTACCGCGACTGTTTAAATGGGTAAACGTTTTTCGGGCTGCTAAGTTGGGATCGCGGAGGAATGCTCTCCACAGACCCATTCTCACAGCGTTATAAACCTTTTTCTTACTCAATATCAAGCCACACTTATTGTTTTTACTTCGGCTGTGAGTGTTTGTGTGTGCTCAGGATGAATTTCGCTTGTTCTCGCTGTATCGCCGAGAGGCTCGTTGCTGCGATCTGCTGCGAGGAGCGCAGCAGATCGCAGCAACGAGCCTCTCAACGTCCCGACCAATCAGAGCACACTGGGCTCACAGGGAGGGGGGGGGCAGGAGCTCCAACAAGCCGTTTAGGACAGATAGTGAATACCGGTGAATACACATACTTTACAGAGATGCTGTATGAGAAACCAATGTGAGTTTGGAAAATTGCACAATATAAATCTATTTTAGTAGACCTCAACAATGGAATTATGATCAGTAGAAATGGCCATGACATGGGACCTTTAAAATAATACAAGGATTGGATGTTCATCAAAGGATTTTCAGGGCAATCGATTTACAGCGAATCAGAGACGAGACTTCTGTATGCATGCATGCGCCCAGCCACGCAGAGACCACGGCACGCAGTCAGCACGCAAGAGGTGAAGAGCACAGCACGTGGTGCACACATTACACAGCACTCCTTCATGCAGAGGAGAGGAAGCAGCACTTTGAGAGGTAAAAACTATTTATCAACGGATTAAAAGTAACCTGTTTCAAATATATAACCTGTTCCAATAATTATAACCTGTTTTAATAATTATAACTTTGTCTGTGTAAAATGTATACTTATGAAACTAGACCAAGTGTTCTTATTTTCCTTTGTTTGCTGTGGTCAATTGTGTGTGCGTTGACTTAGGAATGTAGAGGATCCAGTCGGCCCCCCCGGGGTTTTAATGGCCCCGGATAGGAGCATGGGGGGGTTGTAGGAGAAAGGTAATAAAACTGACACCATTGAGTCTATGCAGAGATTGTTCTGAGAGAAAGATTGGGATGCGGAGTGGTACGGCCAGGTGCTGAGGATAAACGAAGATAAGGATTGGTACCTCACCCCCGTGCGACCCAGAATTGTTTATTTTATGGCTGCCATAAAAGATGACCTGGGACTGATCGGCGGCGCAGGAGATCCAAAGTTCCCACACTTATGGCTGACTCACTCTGATTCGCTGTTTAGACCTCGTCAATGGCTGACTCACTCTGATTCACTGCCTAGGGCTCGCCCAGGAGTGAGTCCACCAATGGATGAACACCTAGGGAGGAGCAACCGACACAACTCCTCCCACACAACTCCTCTCCGTTTGTGGGATAAATATTGTGAATTCTGTACACTCGCGGCCTCTGTTCTGTCTGACTGTCTGATACGTACATCGCACGGTGGAAGAGCTGAGGCCCGAAGTACTTCGTTATAAGTACTTCGTTATATTGTACTGTTGTTTCTACCATTAAATCAGCTTATTGTTTAATCTCATATCTCTGTCTGAGCCGTTCCTTTTTACAGCAGACCACTCATCAAACGAACAGCGCGGAGCGGGCTCGAACCTTCAACAACTGAAGGGTGCTTAAACCCAACAATTTGGTGACCGACCGACGTGATGAGTAGGGTCTCATAGAAGGCACACCGGCAGCCAGCGGACGAACGGTCCAGGGATGACACCTCGAATACCTCTGACAACTAAACCAGGGCCCCACAACAGAAAGGTGAGCAGATACCTGTTATTATCAAAATCTGTGATTGGCTATACTACAAAATTTTAGAGTTGTCAGCGGCATTTTCAGTGTTTTAGTCTTACGGTAGAAAGAACAGTACTACAGAATAACACTTTCCAGTCTCAAAGAGGAGCTGCAGTTGTGTTATATGTGGGGTATTTCAAGAGGAGAAACGCAACTTTCAAAATCAATTTGAAATGACCGGATCTCGCAAACTCTTGCTGTGGGGTTAATCTAGAAGACTAAACGTGACGATAAAGAGATTCTGTAGACTGGGTTTCGACTCCTTGCCAAAAGCCACATCGCCGAAAGGGGTGTAGAAGCGCTTCTGGAAGTCTCTCCATCTGTTGAAATATACATCGCACTATAAAAGTCAACTAGACTGTACGGGGAATATATTAACTGTGTAACGAGATTGCAGTGGTTATAAATTTAAAGGAAGTCCAGCTGCAATCGTCGTCCGAGATTTCAGTGGTTTAAAATTTAAAGGAAGTCCAGCTGAAATACTCTGAGAAATAAGGTGACACACACAGTAATTCTTAGACGAATTCTGGGGTTGGGGCTCATCGACTAATGTACACAGGCAATCCTTAGACGGATCTGGGGTTACATTAGGTTTATTTATTTTGAGTGTGATTAACTGTGTAACGAGATTGCAGTGGTTATAAAATTTAAAGGAAGTCCAGCTGCAATCGTCGTCGAGATTTCAGTGGTTTTAAATTTAAAGGAAGTCCAGCTGAAATACTCTGAGAAATAAGGTGACACACACAGTAATTCTTAGACGAATTCTGGGGTTGGGGCTCATCGACTAATGTACACAGGCAATCCTTAGACGGATCTGGGGTTACATTAGATTTATTATTTTGAGTGTGATTAACTGTGTAACGAGATTGCAGTGGTTATAAAATTTAAAGGAAGTCCAGCTGCAATGGTCGTCCGAGATTTCAGTGGTTTTAAAATTTAAAGGAAGTCCAGCTGAAATACTCTGAGAAATAAGGTGACACACACAGTAATTCTTAGACGAATTCTGGGGTTGGGGCTCATCGACTAATGTACACAGGCAATCCTTAGACGGATCTGGGGTTACATTAGGTTTATTTATTTTGAGTGTGATTAACTGTGTAACGAGATTGCAGTGGTTATAAAATTTAAAGGAAGTCCAGCTGCAATGGTCGTCCGAGATTTCAGTGGTTTTAAAATTTAAAGGAAGTCCAGCTGAAATACTCTGAGAAATAAGGTGACACACACAGTAATTCTTAGACGAATTCTGGGGTTGGGGCTCATCGACTAATGTACACAGGCAATCCTTAGACGGATCTGGGGTTACATTAGGATTATTTATTTTGAGTGTGATTAACTGTGTAACGAGATTGCAGTGGTTATAAAATTTAAAAGAAGTCCAGCTGCAATGGTCGTTCGAGATTTCAGTGGTTTTAAAATTTAAAAGAAGTCCAGCTGAAATACTCTGAGAAATAAGGTGACACACACAGTAATTCTTAGACGAATTCTGGGGTTGGGGCTCATCGACTAATGTACACAGGCAATCCTTAGACGGATCTGGGGTTACGTTAGGTATATTTATTTTGAGTGTGATTAACTGTGTAACGAGATTGAGTAAGAAAAAGGTTGATAGGCGCTGTGAGAATGGGTCTGCAGAGAGAATTTCGCCTTGATGCCAACTGGCTGTTATCAGCCTGCAGCCAGGGAGGAGAAATCAGCAGAGCTGCCTGCACTGAGTGTGTGTGTGTGTGTGAGGAAGTCCGTGGATTGGTCAATTTGGACCAATCAGCGCGGGCTTAACGTAACGGCTAAGCGGTCCTACGACGCTGGTTATCAACTCGGTAAATCGAGCCAGGGTTTCTCTCTCCAGCTGAGAGCGCGTTCACGTGAAAGGGACAAGTGTACTAACAGCGCAGCGTCATACTTCATTAATGAAAAGTAAATAAATATTAGACAAATATGAACTTTAAACATCCATGACTTAAACATATAATAAAGGATACAAGCCACATAGTTGCACCTGCAAGGTGAATATAGAGCAACTGGTTAAAAAATAAATAAACTACCGAGTGTTTGAAAGCGTACAACAGTTTTATGTTATCACTGTTGCCCATCTAAGACACGAGTGGATCTGACTTTAATTACATTTGAGTTGAGTGTTTCGTCAACCTAATGTGTTGCTTAAAATAATACTTCTGCATACAGTATGTGACAATGTAAGTGTTGCACGGTCAGATACGGCTCGAGAAGCTGACTTAGACAAGGAAATATATGATATATTATGATATTATATGATCGATGATGTGATATGAATGATAAGTGCGACACGTCGGCGTCTTCTCTTCATACGGCAGTTTAAACTGTATTTCCTTTATCCTGTAATATGACTTGATAGATTTAAACTCCGCACGCTGAGCTCTGATCAGGCGCAGCTTTCACTGAGTTGATCTCTATTCTATAGACGCCGGAGGCAGGCAGCGTCAGGTAAAACAAGTTATTTAGCCTTCCCAAACCTGAGCCTTACGCGCCGCCAAAATACACCTCGCACCGAAAACTATCAGACTGTATACCTGTGGGAATAAAACTACAATAATTAGTAAATTATAGTACGCAGGGATATCTGGTGTTTTTTATAAGAAACTAAAACCTTTAGGAGAAGCGCTCTTGTGAGTCTCCGCAACGGGTTGAAATACACCTCGCACCGAAAACTATCAGACTGTATACCTGTGGGAATAAAACTACAATAATTAGTAAATTATAGTACGCAGAGATATCTGGTATTTTTTATAAAAAACTAAAACCTTTAGGAGAAGCAGATACGAACGAAGTCAAAATGGAAGGAGAATTTGAACGTGAAGAGAGAGAATTAGGAGTCCCTGTTCCGGGGAGTTTAAGGGAACAGTGGGGACAAGCAGAGAGATTGATACTTAGCGGACTTAAGCCCGGAGATCATAAAAAGGCGAGCAGCGATCTCCGTTTCTTACACGATCAGATGATCGCAGAGAATAGAGTAGAGGGTGACGAGGCAATAAGTCTCCTAGCCACAGCACTCAATACATACGAGCGACAGTTGGTTCAGAAATTAGAAACTCTCAACAAGCAGAAGGCAGGTTTTATCAGGGCTTCTAAACTTAACAAAGAAAGGGAGCTAGTTGACAAGCTAAGGAGAATAGGCCATAACGCAGCCTTAGTTATGAATGGAGTGGCAGTAACCTGCTCTCTGAGCAAAACTCCCGCCAAAAATCTGCCCGCCATAGCAGCCCCACCCAGTCCTGCACCAGCCCCTCCCACAGAAGTGATAGAGCCAGTCAGGAGGAGAAGCCATATGGTGGGCCCCTCCCAGACATCCCAGAGGGCGGTCCCCTCCTCTATCCAGATTTATACAACCCCTTTAAGACCCGACCCCCTCCCTATACGCTTCCCTCCACCTCTAACCCCCCCTCACCCAGTTCCCCTCATGACATTAAAGGAACACCTGTATCAACACATACACCTACAGATGAAGAAATACTTGACTTTGTTGCAAAACGCGTCAAATTTTTTAGGACTAAAAAAAAAAAAGGATGAAACCTCTGCCTCTGACAGAGAAGACACGGCAAGTCAAGACGGCACAGGGGACTCCACCTTCCTCTGAAACAGGTTGATATAGCCGGTGTCGGACTTTGTTTATGAACACATTAACTGAGGGACAGGTTTCTCCCCATTTGAGCTGACCCACGGCCATCAGTTTCCGGGTCCTGGAGCATTAGCAGTAGGGAAAGAAGTAGAGAATAGCTCAAACCATATTACCAGCAACTTAAGGGCTTGGTATGAGATTTCTCCACCCAGGTGGCTGACGCCAAAGGGGGACCGGAGAAGCACGAGGCTAACACCGCAGAATTCATCTGGCTGAAGGTCATCCGTCCGAAGTGGCTCAACCCAAGGTTCACCGGCCCGCACAGAGTGACTCAGAGGACATCACATGCAGTTCGCCTCGAAGGAAAGGGGGAAACGTGGTATCATTGGAGCCAGTGCGCCGTTGGAAAACCTCCAGCAAGGACGTTAGACGACATCAGAACTGACATCGCTGCAGCAGGACGAGAGAACGACACATCTGACGACGACAGCCCAGCAGAAGCAACGACCCATACAACAGATGACAAGGACAAAGACACAGAGGTAACAACAGGCGATCTTGGAAAGGAGATTACGGCCGGCGAGGAGGCGGACACGAGTCTACTCTGAAACACACGACTCCATATAGGACCCGACTTTTTTACTCCCACCTTTAGGGGCACTTTCCAATAAGTAGCAGCATTTTTATGCCCACCTATAGGGCCTCTTTCTAATAAGAGTAGTAGGTTATATAAACGAGAGGTTAGCCCTATAGTTAAAGGGCAGTGGAAGTCTCCCCACTCACCAGACCTTCTATTTAACAGGTTCTGGGAGCACAGTATTTACCATTACAGGGTACTATTTTACACCCTAGTTTTAAAAAATCTCCTTAGGAGATTTTAGCATTGTGTTCAACCTAATTACAATAACACGGACCACTGATTAAAGGTACTCAACAATGACAGACTGTGGATTACACTTCCTTATTGTTTGTTGGTGTACTCTGCTAGTGGGAATCGTGGTTTTACTTGGGACACTGTTTGTATCTTGAACACCATTCTTAGTTATATGGCCCATTAGCGAATTGCCTTATTATTTGATTGGGTGTTAATTCCTTGTGTCCTAGTAAATCTCCTATTATTAATAACAGAAATAATGTGTGTTCACCCTTGCCTTTATTTTTGTTTTAATGATTCCATTGACCACCCAGACTCCATTCCCCCGCCAGAGGAGTCCGTAACTAGGGTCAAACGGGCCAAACATGAGGTAGTTGTTACCAAAATGTCTCCTAAACAAACCTTCACTTTCCAAGCAGGTAGTGATGGAATAATGCAGACAGGATCAACTATGTACATTACAATGTGCTCCGTTTAGCTAATCTCACTAGGGACCTGTAGAAGGACTCGCTGAACAGCTGGGGCCGACTTCCCTTATGGCTGAAACAGAATAGAATGGCCCTTGACATGCTGTTAGCTGAGAAAGGAGGTGTGTGTTCAATGTTTGGTGATATGTGTTGTACTTTCATTCCAAACAATACGGCTCCGGACGGTTCCGTCACAAAGGCTTTAGAAGGCTTTCGCACACTATCCATAACTATGCATGAACAATCAGGGATACACAACCCCTTGGAGGAATGGTTTACAAACATGTTTGGTCAATGGAAAGGTTTAATAATGTCTCTTTTGATTTCAATAGCTACTTGTATTGCCATTTTAGTAACATGTGGTTGTTGTTGTGTGCCTTGTATCCGCTCATTGTGGGACAGACGCAGTAGAAAAGAATGACAGTGGTTATGTTTGAATGCTATGTGTGAATTGATCTCTGGAGGTGAGATCAAAAGGGGGATTAAAGTAACCTGTTTCATATAACCTAATTATAACCTGTTTTAATAATTATAACTTTGTCTGTGTAAAATGTATACTTATGAAACTAGACCAAGTGTTCTTATTTTCCTTTGTTTGCTGTGGTCAATTGTGTGTGCGTTGACTTAGGAATGTAGAGGATCCAGTCGGCCCCCCCGGGGTTTTAATGGCCCGGATAGGAGCATGGGGGGGTTGTAGGAGAAAGGTAATAAAACTGACACCATTGAGTCTATGCAGAGATTGTTCTGAGAGAAAGATTGGGATGCAGAGTGGTACGGCCAGGTGCTGAGGATAAACGAAGATAAGGATTGGTACCTCACCCCCGTGCGACCCAGAATTGTTTATTTTATGGCTGCCATAAAAGATGACCTGGGACTGATCGGCGGCGCAGGAGATCCAAAGTTCCCACACTTATGGCTGACTCACTCTGATTCGCTGTTTAGACCTCGTCAATGGCTGACTCACTCTGATTCACTGCCTAGGGCTCGCCCAGGAGTGAGTCCACCAATGGATGAACACCTAGGGAGGAGCAACCGACACAACTCCTCCCATACAACTCCTCTCCGTTTGTGGGAATAAATATTGTGAATTCTGTACACTCGCGGCCTCTGTTCTGTCTGACTGTCTGATACGTACATCGCACGGTGGAAGAACTGAGGCCCGAAGTACTTCGTTATATAAGTACTTCGTTATATTGTACTGTTGTTTCTACCATTAAATCAGCTTATTGTTTAATCTCATATCTCTGTCTGAGCCGTTCCTTTTTACAGCAGACCACTCATCAAACGAACAGCGCGGAGCGGGCTCGAACCTTCAACAACTGAAGGGTGCTTAAACCCAACAGGATTCAAAACGATCAAGACTTAAAACATTGCAAACGTCAAAGTCCTAGCTATGGTATACAAAAACAGACCGAAAACAAAGTAATGTTAGCTAACGTTACCGTAGCTAGGTAGCAGCTAACTACCTTGCTGTAAAAGTGAGCTGTTCTATGCCATCATTACGTGCAGGGTGTTATTTATTTTATTTTTTATTTATTTATTTATTTTTTAAATGGTGCGCAAGATGCGTGCTCGATTGGCTGAGCGTGATGTGCAGTGAATGTTTCAGAGTTACTTTTTAGCAATATTATTTAATAAATAGTTTAGCTAGCTAACTAGCATACATTTTCACTAACTCCTATTGTTAGCTTAATCCTTAGTTTTATAATAGATTTTTTTGTGGGCATAATGTTACACACCTTCACATTATCCATATCTTTTAGATCCTATGTTAAGGCTATAAACAGAGGTTGGAGAAGTACTCAAATCTTATACTTTAGTAAAAGTAGAAGTACCAGAGTGTAGGAATACTCTGTTGACTTGCAAGTAAAAGTCCTGCATTCAAAATGTTACTCAAGTTAAAGTAGAACAGTTTTATCATCAAAATATAGTTAAAGTACCAACAGTAAAAGTAGTCATTGTGCAGAAGTACTAAGTAGAAACACATTATTAATACTCTAGTAAAGTACAGAACAAGTACCTCAAATGTGTAACTAAGTACAGTACTTGAGTACATGTACTTAGTTACTTTACACCTCTGGCTATAAAGATAGAAAGACAAAGCCTTGCAAAGAGGCTTGAAAGGACATTTTCAAAATGCTCAACAACTAAAATTGTAAACTGACTGCTTCACATTTAAAATAAATGCATCAATATATTTCTATTAGATGGGACTCTTTCATGTTGTTATTATTACCACTGCTTCTTTAGTTATTTATTTATTCTGTTATAACTTGGTACAAAAATACTGGACTCAAATGCAACGACTCTTTTTTTAATGAGAAAAATAAAACAAAGTTTAAACAAATGATCACTCTTGCGAGGACAAAACAAAACTCCTGATTTCAAAACAAAAACTCTCTTCTCTGGTAACTCTCCTCTCTGGAAATACGCTGAGTCTCTGGACATGTGAAGCACACTGAAACAAGACGAACTGGCACAAGACAACGGGAGACAGGACTATTTAAACATGAGGGAAGAAGGAACAGGTGGAAACAATCAGGGGCGGGGCAGACGCTGACGATGGCGGGAAAACACACAAAGGGAGGAAGTAACAGGGCCTGAAAAGAAAAACAAGAGGTAAGTACAACACAAAACAGGAAATGGGAAAACGAGACATGACATGAAACATGGGGACTTGACTAAAGATGACAGACATAAATAGACAGACAAGACATGAAGTAACATGAAACCCTGACTCTGCATAGAAACCTGACTAGACTTGAAATGACATAAATACCTGACTAAACATGAAACAAACACAACTAACACAATTGACGAGACACCACAGTACTCCCCCCCTCTAGGGACTGCTCCGGAAGTCCCAGACACTCCTGGATGATCCTGATAGAAGTCAGTGATCAAACTCCGATCTACAATGAAACTTGCAGGGACCCATTGTCTCTCTTCGGGACCGTAACCATCCCAATCCATGACGAATTGTTTCCCTCGGCCACGGTTACGGACTCCAAGCAGTTTTTTAACGCTGTAGACAGGACCACCATCAACCATCCGGGGAGGCGGTGGGGGCTTAGAGGCGGGCACCAGAGGACTCTCTCTTACAGGCTTGACCTTGCCCACATGAAACGTCGGATGGACCTTAAGTGACCTGGGTAGACGTAAGCGCACAGACACTGGGTTAATCATCTTAGAAACCTGGAAAGGGCCCACGAACCTTGGGGCTAGCTTTTCTGGACATGACATGAAGGGGTAAGTCTTTGGTAGTCAGCCAAACGCTTTGTCCAGGCCTATAAGATGGAGCAGGTCTGCGATGCCGATCCACCACCTTCTTCATCTGGCTGGCGCTGCGCAGGAGAGCACGATGAGCACCTGCCCAGATCCGGCGGCACCGAAGGACCATGGCGTGTGTCGACGGGACCGTGACCTCACCTTCATTGGCAGGGAACAAGGGTGGCTGGTAACCATAAACACACTGGAAAGGAGTAAGTCTAGTAGCGGCGGTGGGCAGTGTGTTGTGAGCATACTCGACCCACACCAGGTGCTTGCTCCACGATGCCTGGATCTGGGAAACGAGGCACCGCAAACAGGTCTCCAGCTCCTGGTTTATGCGCTCTGATTTGCCATTGGACTGCGGGTGGTAACCCGAAGACAGGCTAACGGTGGCACCAAGGAGATGGCAGAACTCCTTCCAAAAACCTGAGATGAACTGGGGGCCTCGGTCCGATACGATGTCCCTGGGAAAACCATGAATGCGGAAAACTTCACGTAACATGACCTCTGCCGTTTCTTTGGCAGAGGGAAGCTTGGGTAATGCAATGAAATGTGCCATCTTACTGAATCTGTCCACCACCGTCAGGACGGTGGTGTTTCCTTGGGACACGGGCAATCCAGTAACGAAGTCCATGGAGAGGTGTGACCATGGACAGTGTGGAACAGGAAGAGGCTGCAGCAGACCCATCTGAGCTTGTTTGGAGGTCTTGTTTCTAGCACAAACGGTGCAGGCTGCCACATACTCTGCCACCCGTTTCTCCATAGCCGGCCACAAGAAACGTTGCTTTATCATAAAGATTGTGCGTCTAACCCCCGGATGACAGGTGAGCAAAGACATGTGAGCCCAGTGAATTACCTGTGAGCGAACTGAAACAGGTACAAACAACCTATTTTGCGGGCAACCACTAGGGGCCAGGCTCTCACCATGTGCTTGCTTCACCACAGATTCTATTTGCCATGAAACTGCCCCAACCACACAATGAAGTGGAAGGATGCTCTCAGGTTTTTTGGCAGCAGGTTCAGGATCGTACATGCGTGACAAAGCATCTGGTTTCACATTTTGAGAGCCTTGTCTGTATGACAATGTACAGTTAAAGCGACTAAAGAACAATGACCATCTAGCCTGGCGTGGGTTTAGTCTTTTGGATTTCCTAATGAATTCCAGGTTTTTGTGATCAGTCCATACTAGAAATGGTTGTTCCGCCCCCTCTAACCAATGACGCCAATCTTCTAAGGCTATCTTTACTGCCAAAAGTTCCTTGTTCCCACATCGTAGTTCCTCTCTGCGTCTGTCAACTTACGTGACAAGAACGCACAAGGATGGAGCTTGTTGTCCTGAGCAGACCTTTGGGAGAGCACCGCTCCGACGCCTTCGTTCGAGGCATCCACCTCCATAATGAATTGTCTCTGCGGGTCAGGCACTGTGAGGATTGGAGCGGTTGTGAACAGCGTCTTGAGTCTTTGAAAAGCTTTCTCCGCCTCAGTGTTCCACTTAAACACAACATGGGAAGAGGTTAGTGCATGTAATGGCGCTAAAGTTTCTTATGAACCTTCTGTAGAAGTTGGCAAAGCCTAAAAATTGTTGGATCTGTTTCCTGTTTGTGGGAGTTGGCCAACTTTCCACAGCACTAACCTTTACTGGATCCATATGAACATGGTTTGCGGTGATTATGTAACTCAAGAAGGAGACCGTCTTGGCATGAAACTCACATTTCTCAGCTTTGCAGTACAGTTTATTCTCCAACAGTTTTGGAGTACTTGGCGGACATGTTGAACGTGAGTCTCCTCATCCGGTGAGAAAATTAAGATGTCGTCAAGGTAGACGAAGACAAACTTGTTGAGAAAGTCCCTCAACACATCACTGATCATACCCTGAAAGACACCTGGAGCATTGCATAAACCAAAAGGCATCACAAGATATTCGTAGTGGCCACTAGGAGTGTTGAAACCTGTCTTCCACTCATCCCCCTCCCGAATTCTGACAAGATGATAGGCGTTTCTGAGGTCCAGTTTGGTGAATACTTGGGCATCCTGCAACAGTTCAAATGCTGAAGACATTAGTGGGAGGCGGTATCTATTCTTAACAGTTATTCCATTGAGTGGACTATTGTCTATGCATGGACAGAGAGAACCATCTTTCTTGCCCACAAAGAAAAAGCCTGCAGCCGCAGGTGATGACGACGGTCTAATGAGTCCAGACTTAAGGGAAGAGTCAATATATGTTTTCATGGCCCCCCTTTCTGGTGCAGAGATGGAGTAAAGGCGACCTCTAGGGATCAGAGCTCCAGGCAAAAGGTCAATAGGGCAGTCATAAGGTCGATGAGGTGGTAGCGAAGTAGCCTTAGTCTTGTCAAAAACCTCCTGTAAGTCCAGATAACATGTGGGCACTTTAGACAGGTCAGCGTACTCTGACTTGATGTCAGTGGTAACTCTATTGGGTTTGTCTGTCTGATTTACAGACTGTCTGGAGTTCCCAGGGGAGGCTAAGCAGGTAACTTTACAATTAGGAGCCCAGTTCTTAATGTTTCCCGACCGCCAGTCAATATTCGGATTGTGTCTGAGGAGCCAAGGAAAACCCAAAACTATAGGGTGAAGTGCAGAGTCAAATAAGTGGAATCTTAATCTTTGTGTGAATGTCATCTATAGTTACTTGAACGGGTTCAGTTATATGGGTTACTCTGAATAACAGCTTGCCATCTAAGGCACTGGCATCTACAGGGGAAGTCAAAGGAACAGTTGTAATGCCCAGTCTTTCAGCAAGACCCCAGTCCATCAGACTTTCGTCCGCCCCTGAATCCACTAGTACCCCCTGAGTCATGGTGTGGTCATGTAACTGCATTTTTACCTTGGTCAATGATCGTGGAGGAAAGTCAGCTGCAGAAAATCGGCTCACCAGCGCCCTCCGTCGCGCCGATGAGCCTGGCCTTTAAACGGGCAGGAGGATGCAGCATGGCCATGTTGTCCACAGTAGAAGCAGCATCCTTCACGAAAACGGCGCTGTCGTTCCTCTGCTGTGATGCTGGTTCCGCCCAGCTGCATTGGTTCCTCGGATGATGTTGTCAGGGGTGTATTGTTTCCCCATGGGCGTTGCGGGGCAGGTGGGCGCACGCTGGTTCTTAACCTTTCACTGTTCCTTTCATTAAGTCTAATATCTATACGGGTTGACATAGCAATGATTGAGTCAAGATCTGTTGGTAGCTCCAGGGGTGCTAATTGGTCCTTAATAGAGTCCTTTAGGCCATTCATGAAGGCATCAATAAGGGCAGGGGTGTTCCACCCGCTATCTGCTGCTAAAGTGGAAATTGTATCGCATAATCTGCCACTCGTCTGGGTCCCTGTTTAATCTGCATTAACACTCGGCTGGCCTCTCTGGCTGGTGAAGAGTGATCAAAAACACCTTAGAGTCTCTGAGAACATGTTCAATGACTGGCACACTGGAGAATTAGAGGACCATTCGGCCGTAGCCCAAGCGGCAGCTCGCCCGGTTAAATGGGACAGCATAAAGGCTACTCTAGCTTGGTCTGAAATAAAGGCAGAGGGGTTATAGGAAAAATGCAGTTCACACTGTACCAGAAAGGGGACAGTCCCCAGAGTCCCCGGAAAACTTCTCTGGAGATGCAAGGCGAAGCGACGTTCCAGAAGGGGGAATGTCGTCTGCAGCAGCAGCAGCACCAGCGGAAGCAACTGATGGGCTCGGCATAGCAGGAGACCGTGTAGACAATCCAGCTTCGATTTGGGCAAGAGCTCTGTGCACTTGAACCGCCAGGTGATTAACTTGATTAGTTACAGCCTCCTGGAATTCTGTTTGGCGATCAGTGAGGTTACTAACTCCTCTATTAATGGAGACCAGCTGTGCAGCATGGTGAGCAAGCTCTGCTCTCTGTCCTTGGACATCCGCTTTAAATCCTTCTGAGTCGGCTGAGTCCATACTGGCCAGTTCGTTCTGTTATAACTCGGTACAAAAATACTGGACTCAAATGCAACGACTATTTTTTTAATGAGAAAAATAAAACAAAGTTTAAACAAATGATCACTCTTGCGAGGACAAAACAAAACTCCTGATTTCAAAACAAAAACTCTCCTCTCTGGTAACGCTCCTCTCTGGAAATACGCTGAGTCTCTGGACATGTGAAGCACACTGAAACAAGACGAACTGGCACAAGACAAAGGGAGACAGGACTATTTAAACATGAGGGAAGTGGGAACAGGTGGAAACAATCAGGGGCGGGGCAGACGCTGACGATGGCGGGAAAACACACAAAGGGAGGAAGTAACAGGGCCTGAAAAGAAAAACAAGAGGTAAGTACAACATAAAACAGGAAATGGGAAAACGAGACATGACATGAAACATGGGGACTTGACTAAAGATGACAGACATAAATAGACAGACAAGACATGAAGTAACATGAAACCCTGACTCTGCATAGAAACCTGACTAGACTTGAAATGACATAAATACCTGACTAAACATGAAACAAACACAACTAACACAATTGACGAGACACCACATATTCTTCTGACTGCTAAAATCATCTGTTATTCCTCATTTTAAAGCCGATAATCTGTGTGTATAAAATCTCAGTTAAAGTGGTATTACTGTATTTAAAGCTACTGCTGTGTTATTCAAGTTATTTTTACCCAAGCATGTGCAAACTTGTGTCTGCTCCCTGACCCAGAGGGTCAGGGAGCAGGCGAGGCGGTCAACGTAGGTACAGGCAGGCTCAGACAGCAGGCAAGGCAGGATAGTCCAAAGACAGGCAGGATCAGGGAACAGGCAGAGCAGGCAGGTCAGGGACAGGCAGGGTCGGAACCGGGTAGGCAATCTGGTAACAAACGCGTGAAAGACTAGCATGAAGGCAAAGTACGATCTGGCAACGGGTGTGTGTCTGATGAGGGTTTAAATACTGGCAGTAAAACTAATGGGTGCAGTAGAGAAAGAGAGTGAGCAAACACGTGCGTGTGATTAACAGGTGAGACAGCTGAATGGAAAACTACTGGTGAATGATGGAGCAGACTGTGACAGCTGCAGTACCAGCAACGTTGGCTACCAGGAATAAAGCAGCCAGAGATCCTCAAGTAAGATTTCTTGCCATATTACAAGTTATATCAATTCTCTCACATGTCCTATGTGGTATTGCTATGCAAACAGTGAAAGGATATGTCAATCATCAAGAGGTGGCTAAAATATGTTTTTCTGCTGACCCTGTCCAGAGCAGTACATTTTTTTTGCTTCCAGGTGGTTGCTCCTGTCTGCATCTCCAAGCTCGGGGCATACCGGCCATCATCTACGCTAGGTAATACACTGACTATGGATAAGAACCTTATACAACCCCACTTTAAACACCCAAACTATCCCTTTATGATGTGACATTTTCTACACTGTTAACATTAGGAAACACTTAAGAAAGAAAAGAAACCTGCAGGAGCTGATCATTCCTAAATACAATTGGCCATATGATCACCAGTAAAAAAAACAAAAAACAATCTGCACTAAATATTTTTTGGATTTATAATATTTTTGTGACTTTTTCCTTTGTTGTGTACCTTAAGGGAGTTCTCCCCTGACAGCTGGACACTACATGATAGCAGAGGACCAGACCATCGTCAGTGGCAGTGTCCCGAATGTTGTCGACACCTTGATAATGATGTTTGCAGCATATTACTTATCAGTTATCACTCAGAACTGGGAGCTACCCTGGAGTTCTTGCAGAGGTAAGACTTGAATTGTAATTATGAACTCATTCCATCTTAAACCACAGAGTAGAGGATTGTGCACATTTCCGACACACGATAAGTGCTCCTGACAATACAAGATAATCGAGATAAAAAGATTATTGTGCTGCATTCTGTTTCGCATTATGCTCTCGTTTTGTCTTGGGTTGTAAATTCAGCGTACCCCTTTCCTTTGCAGTGGTGTGCTTTGGCTCCTCCCTAAAAGCCCAAACTCACTCTTAGCCAATCGGTGGTATGTTTACTTCAGCTCAATGAAAATGACGGAAAGAGAGTCTTTTGTCGACAACAAAAGAAAACCAATTCAGTTATTTGGAAAAAGGAATTGTTTTCAAGGAGTCCTATTGAATAGGGATTCAGGTAGGACTGTATAGGGCAGTGGTTCTCAAACTTTTTCTGTCAGGCCCCCCCTTTGCAGAAAAAAAAAAAGTCGGGCCCCCCCAACACAAATAGTCACGTAATGGGCCAAGTTAACATTTATTAAAATACATCAATATGAACGTGAGCATTCCTTTCCAAAAAATAAAAGAAAACACTTTGCTAGAACAGTGATAATAAAACAATGCTCCATAAGTCTGTGTGGTCCAACAAATAAATACATAATACAATTGTGCAATCCCTTTGCTAGAACAATAAATTATAATACTTTGCAATCTGTGCAAAAAAATGAAAAGAAAGAAAACGCTGATATTTGGCAAAAAAATGTGTCTTATCCCAGCATTAGTGGCTGCAATGAGCCTGTTTTGCACTGCACATTTCTTCAAAATGGGGTCGCAGGCTCAGTGGCGGCGCCAGAGATTTATTTTAGGGGTGCTGTGGGGTAGCTTGACGTTTCATAGAGGGTGCTGAAACATTTAGGGTTTCCCATTAATGTACCGGGCGCTACAGTGGAATTTTCTACTGCAACAATCCCCACACAAATACACAGGTGTAAGCAGGGGTAAAGTGCTATTTTTATAAGTGGGGAGTGGACCTAACATAGGGGGGTCCGGGGGCATGCTCCCCCGGGATTTTTTAAATATTGAAGTTAAAAGCATCAATCTGGTGCACTTTGGGAGCAAAATGAAGAGATCTATGGATACATCTCTCAACACCCATATGAAACAGAACTGTAAACAGATTTACTTTTTCTTTATGGATATTTTACTAATCACTCCCCTTTTAAACTTTATTCCTTTTTTACTGTCATATAGTATTTCATACCTGTTTTTCATTTATTCTCTTATTTTTTTATAACTATAATGATCATATAAACGTGTGCTTCGGAAATAATTGTTTACATAAATCGTGACCAAAACGTTTGAGACCCGGCCACTGAGATAACTTAGACTAAAGTTAACTATCTAAACACTCAGAGTCCTTTAGTTCACTGAGCCTCTCAGTCTGACAGGAGAGGACTCTCCTCCACCTTGTTGTTGAAAAAGCTCCTTATATCCGTTAGCGTAGCTCGCTAGCACCAGAAGCTAACAACAACGATCTCCGATACCGGTGCGCTCTCTCTCTCTCGCTCGCGCACGCACACAAAATGGCTCGTTCCACACACACACAGAGCCGAGCTTGAATGAAACACAGAGACCCAGACGTACTTGTACTGTATCATATTATTTTCAAATCAATATTCTTTCAAATTATGATTTTTTTTTTTAATGTATTTATTTAATTTATTTTTTCAAAACCATTTTTTCTCCCGGTCTCTCGCGCCCCCCCTGTCATGCCTCTGCGCCCCCCAGGGGTGGCGCGCCCCCCACTTTGAGAAACACTGGTATAGGGGAAGGTTTCACTCGGAGTGACTTACATTTTGGGGTGTCGGTAAGAACACACAAGATTCTTGGTAGCTGTTGATTTCCTTAACTTATTAATATCAACACAACAGCACAGTAATACAGCCATGGAGCAGGTTTAGTGTATGTGTGTGGTCTATAACAGAGAAACACACAAGTATAATTAGAATCTTGTACTTGTACCACCAAGTAAAAGCTTGGCGTGAGTGTCAGCACCTGATGACAATGGAATCTGGCGAGGAAGACGCAACTATTTCTTGCACCAAAATGGGATGGGCACCGGAACCTGGTATTATTGCAGTGAACAAACACATTAAAACTTATTTCGGTTAACTACGATGCTTTTTCACCGCTCACTCTGCTGCTGACAAGCACCTCATCTGCCCAAGTTACACACAAACCTCTCAAGATGGCACTCGTAGCTACCCACATTCAAATGATCTTCAAGTGACCGCTTGCTCCTGTTTACAGACCTGCTGCGATACTGTCCAGTGTGATAATGATGCCAAGTGACGACTTTATATAACAAAACTCTATTCAAACCAATGCTTTAAATGTACAGATATGATCATAACAGTTAATGAAAAGTACATTTAAGAGTAGCATTGCCCTTTGACTTCAAGCTGTACAACTCTCCCTGTCAGATGCTGAACAACTGGTCCATGCCTTCGTCTCCTCAAGGCTCGATTACTGCAACGCTCTCCTCATCGGGACTCCTAGCGGGAGCCTTCAGAAGCTCCAATACGTACAGAACAGTGCCGCTAGGATCCTGATGAGGGTGAGAAAATACAACCACATCACACCCGTTCTTCATTCCTTCCACTGGCTTCCTGTCTCATTCAGGATCGAATACAAGATCGCACTACTGACCCATCAATGCATCCACGGGAACGCTCCTCCATACCTGAAAGAACTTCTCACATCACAAACCTCCACACGCAACCTCCGCTCCACAACCAACCATCAGCTTCGCCCCCCGAGGACCAAACTCCGCACAATGGGGGATCGGGCTTTCTGTGCAGCTGCTCCTCACCTGTGAATTCCCTCCCAGACCACCTGAGGACTCCACTGACCACTGACGCCTTCAAGAAAGGCCTAAAAACCTTTCTTTTAAAAAAGCCTTTTGATTACACTTCTGTTTATTTTGTTTGTTTTTATTATGCCTCCTGTAGCACCTTGGGATTGCTGTTAGCAATGAAAGGTGCTTTACAAATCAAATGTATTATTATTATTAACTGTAAAGACAATTAATGGCTGTATCATCCACAGAATTTGTAATTAAACACTAAATGTAAGTGTACTTCTGTCTTAACAGGTGCCTATTCAAGATCAATCCGGACAAGGGGACTAAAGTGGAGAGGAAGGAATAAAAACAAAAACAGCACTCGATAAAGATAAAGGTGCATGTTAAATGTTGAAATGTTTCATTGCCGGTCTATTCTGCTTTATTATTAAAATATATTTTATTTATAGTTTTTATTTTTGGTGATGTATATTATTATTTTCAGTAATATATTGTATATATAAATATATATTTTTGTGATTTTTTTTTTACAAAACATCTGACAGTTAATGTAAACTTGGGCTTTTACAAAGTAAAATGACATGTATTCTTTGTGTTTTACATGTAAATGGTTTTAGATTTCGTGAAGTTTGCTGACGACACTACCGCCATCGGCCTGATCACCGACGGCGACGAGACGGCGTACAGAGAGGAGGTCGAAAACCTGACATCTTGGTGCCAGGATAACAACCTCCATCTCAACGTCAGAAAAAACAAGGAGCTGATTGTGGATTACAGGAAGCAGCAGAGAGAGGGACACGCCCCCATCGCCATCAATGGGACTACGGTGGAGAGAGTCAGCAGCTTCAGGTTCCTCGGTGTTAACATGTAATCTCTTTGCGTCTATACTACTGGCCATACGGTAGTCTAGGTTGCCCTCTTGAGGCTGTGAAACACATGCGCAGTTAGTCTGTGTCGACCTGAGGTCCACTGTTCGTTAATGGCACTGTATTGGTGTTATGCACGTTGATTGAATAAACCAAGTTAACAGAAGATAAACGTCGTGTTTATTTGTAGTAGACTAACATTGGTAGCAGAGGATGGTTAGCAGAAGATGGCTACTGCTAACTGCAAAGTTCCACCGAAGTTCGACGAATCCCGACCATACGAGTGTTGGAAAAATGAAATCGCCATTTGGAAGCTGGTTACTGAACTTGATAAGAAGAAACAAGCCCTCGCCGTTGTCCTGGGGCTGGAAGGAAGGGCAAGGGACATCGCCATGGAAATACCCGCTTTGGATTTGAACAACAACAATGGTATGGACACACTGCTAGCAAAACTAGATGGCATGTTTCTCAAAGAAGAGAGAGACCGCGCATACGATGCTTACTCTTTTTTTGACTGTATCAAAAAGGAGAGCTCCGTGTCCATGGCGGACTATGTGATTGACTTTGAACAGCGATAAAAGAAAAATAGACAAATGGCGCTGACTACGTGTACAGATTTAACGTTTGCTGCAATGAAGTCCGCGCTGAAGAGGATCTTTGGGGGGAGAGTGCAAGGCGGCACATCAAACGGAATACACGTTAACGATGAAGCGTTATTCACAGAGCAACGCTCACAAGGAAGATTCAGACATCCAACAACGCAGCAGTTTGGACAAGTTGGACAACAAAGGCAACCGTCACAGGGTACCAACCCACTGGATAGGTTCTGTAAGAGATCAAAATGTGCTATATGTCAGAGCACGTTCCATTGGGCTAAAGACTGTCCTCACAAGAGTAGCGAACAAGTAAAGCTAACTGAAGATCGAACAAAGGTAGAGGAATGTGACATTACACTGTTTACTAAAGCCTCACTGTCTGAATCAGAGGTATTCCTAACTGAGTCTTTAGGGACGGCTATCATTGACACTGCATGTACCCGCACAGTGTGTGGAGAAAAATGGTTGGACAGCTTCGTCGCTGATCTCAGTCAAAGTCAAGTGAACCAGATTGTGAAAAGTGAAACTCCAAGCTCCAGACCATTCCGTTTTGGAGATGGAAATATAGTGCATTCCTCCAGAATACTGAAACTGCCTGCCAAAATAGGACAGACAAAATGTCGAGTGGAAACTGAAGTAGTCAAAGTTGATATCCCACTACTTCTGAGTAAGACTTCACTGAAAAGGGCAGGAACCATCTTGGACATGGAGAATGATAGAGCTGTGATGTTTAAACAGAATATCCCTCTTGAACTCACCAGTTCAGGAAACTACTGTATAGATATCAGAGACAAGGACACAGGAATGAATCAAATTGAAATTAAAGATGAGGTCCTTACAGTCACAGAAAACAGCCAGAATGAAGATGAGGTCCTTAAAGTCACAGAAAATATGACCTCAAATGAGAAACACAAAGCTCTCCTGAAACTACACAAACAGTTTGGTCACGCCTCCGCAGAAAGACTACAGCGACTCCTCCGCAGTTTTGAAATAAAGCAAAGATTGTGACACTATTTTACAACAAATAGTACAGGAATGTGACATATGCCAGAGATACAGCAAGACCAAGCCGAAGCCTGCTGTGGGCTTGCCTCTGGCTTCAGAGTACAATTAAACGGTGGCAGTGGACCTGCACGAGTTGGAACCAAGTTTAACATTGAGACAAAAACCACGGCAGGATACAGCCCCTGGAGCAATGGGCTACTGGAGAGACACAATCAGACCCTCACCGACATCATCCAGAAGGTCAGACGGGAAAATGGATGTGACTGGCAAACAGCCCTAGACTGGGCTCTCATGGCTAAGAACAGTATGCTCAATGTGCACGGCTACAGTCCTCATCAACTGGTGTTTGGCCAGAACCCCAACCTTCCTTCTGTACTGGTTGATAAACCACCTGAGCTAGAAGGTACCACTATGAGTGCTAGAGTAGGAGAACACATTTCAGCCTTGCATGCCTCTAGAAAAGCATTTACTGAAGCAGAGTGCTCAGAAAGGATAAGACGAACACTACGTAAGCAGCTCAGACCCACAGATGAGAAATATGAGATGGGTGACAAGGTGTATTACAAACGAGCTGAATGCACTGAGTGGAAAGGACCAGGGATAGTTATTGGTCAGGATGGGGCTGTTGTTTTTGTGAGGCATGGTGGTTGCCTAGTGAGAGTGCATCACTCTAGGCTTTCCAAGGTGAACACAAAGGTTAGTGAAGAGCAAATGGTACAAAATGATGCTGACACAGAAGCAGGAAGTGAGCAAGGTATAAACAATGCAACTGGTAGTTTAGACAGTGAGCAAAATACAGAGAATGAACAACAATTCGGTGACAGGGAAGCCAATACAAGTGAAGCGATCGATCCTCCAAACACTTTGAGTAGCGTAACACAAATTGAAATGGCGCATAGGCCTAATGCCCATAATAATCCTACCCCTTCTGCAGGTGTGAGTTTAAAAACAGGACAGACTGTAACATATATGAACAGAGGTGACAATACTCTACTTAAAGCAAGAGTCTTAGGGAGATCAGGCAAGGCTACGGGGAAATATAAAACCTGGTATAACATGCAACATCTAGAGAATGATGGTAGTGATGGGCAAAAGGAATCAATTGATATCTCACAGGTTGATAATCTCAACATTGAAACAGAAGACAGAGAAGCTGATGTACTTGTAACCAAAGACATCTCATTTGATGCAGCTAAACAGGAAGAAATAAAGAACTGGCACAATAATAATGTATTTGAGGAAGTTGAAGATGCAGGGCAGAAATGCATTTCCACCAGATGGGTTTGTAGTCTTAAGGACACTCCCAAGGGTATAGTGCCTAAAGCCTGACTGGTTGCCAGAGGTTTTGAAGAGCTGAATATTCAAGAGTTACCGAAAGATTCCCCCACATGTGCCACAGATTCACTTAGACTTATGTTATCAGTGATATTTCAAAACCAGTGGGAAGTCCATTCTATGGACATCAAATCTGCATTCTTGCAGGGTATGGAGCTATCCGGGATATTTATATCCGCCCCCCTCTAGAGGCAAGATGTAAACATGTTGTATGGAAACTAAAGAAATGTGTATATGGTCTTGCAGATGCATCACTATATTGGTACAACAAAGTGAAGGAAATCATGCTGAGTACTGGTGGTAGAGTGTCACAGGTGGATCCGGCAGTCTTTTACTGGTTGGATGAGCAATGTAAGGTCACTGGGGTGCTTGCGTGTCATGTAGATGATTTTCTTTGGGCAGGCTCATCAAACTTTTCATCCAATGTGATCCCCCAACTGCAGTCTGCATTCAAGGTTGGGCGTGAGGAGCATGAAAAGTTCTCCTATGTAGGAATGGATTTGGTAACTGTTAATGGTGAAGTTCAGGTACATCAACAAAGTTATATCGAGAACCTGGAGCCTATTCCCATATAAGCAAGTCGGGCCACAAAGAGAAATGAACCCCTCAACGAAACTGAGAGAGAGCAGTTACGATCAAAAATAGGACAGATCCTATGGGTTGCTAAACAGACAAGACCTGATGTAATGTTTGATTCATGTTGTTTGGCTTCTAATATAAAAGGGGCAACAGTACAGTCTGTTCATGATGCTAATAAGATAATCCATAAGCTAAAGTCTGAAAAGGTGACACTCAGATTTCAACATCTGGGAAACAGTGATGCTTTGAACTTGATAGTTTTCAGTGATGCTTCATTTGGAAACCTCCCAGACGGAGGTACACAGGGAGGTACTTTTATAACACTTATGGGAGAAAGAGGGAAGTTTTCCCCCCTCTGTTGGCATTCAAAGAAAATCAGACGAGTGGTTCGCAGTACCCTTGCAGGGGAAACTCTTGCCATGTCAGATGGGGTAGACAATGCAATTTTTCGAGCCACACTATTTTCTGAGCTCACTACTGGAAATGCTGGACTGAATGTCCCCTGTACTCTGTGTGACCGATAACCACTCTCTGTTCGATGCGCTCAAGTCCACAAAACAAGTCACAGAGAAGAGACTCAGGTTGGAAATCAGTAGCATTAAGGAGCTCATACAGAGCAAGAGGATCAAGCAGGTGCGTTGGTCAGACACAAAATCTCAGCTCGCTGACTGTCTCACAAAAAAAGGAGCTTCGGCTCTTGTGCTCTTAAAAGCACTCAGTGAAGGACAATGGGATCTGGGTTAAAGTGTCTGTTGAAATGGAACATTGAAAACACCTTTGTTTATGTATTTGTTTCTTAAATGTTTCCCTAATTTATGTTGACTACTCAGGGAATTTAAACATTTTTGTTTTAAGTCACTGTAGGATTGTTTTATGATTCATGCAATGTAAAGTTATTTTTGTTTTGTTTATTTCTTTAAAAAGATAGAATGAGATTGTTAACATGTAATGTCTTTGCGTCTATACTACCGGCCATACGGTAGTCTAGGTTGCCCTCTTGAGGCTGTGAAACGCATGCGCAGTTAGTCTGTGTCGACCTGAGGTCCACTGTTCGTTAATGGCTCTGTATTGGTGTGATGCACGTTGATTGAATAAACCAAGTTAACAGAAGATAAACGTCGTGTTTATTTGTAGTAGACTAACACTCGGTATCCACATCACTGAGGACCTGACATGGACTCGTCACACTACCATCATCACCAAAAAACCTCGACAGCGGCTCTTTTAAAAAAAATTGTATTAGTCAATGTATTGAACATGTTAGAAACAAAACAAACAATAATAACAATTCAAGGTATAAAAAAAATGTATTGTCAAAGTTTCTATCATGTTCAAAAGGGGCAAGAAGAAGCTTAAAAACGTTTCTGTTCCTACCCCCCCCCAGCGTACATTGTTCATGAAAATACGAGTTTAGGTCATCGTCATCAGCATCCGGATATTGGATTCATTCTTTTAAACAAATCATTATTTTGTACAAAACAAAGAAAAAGAAATAACTTTTACAACGACAATAAATAGCAAGCATCACTTCACAGGTCCTGCTCAGAACCATTCAGGATTTGGTTTCTAAATGAGAGTTTTAGTTTAGATAAAGTTGTACAGTATTTCAGCTCATCATTACAGTTATTCCACAGATGAACACCTTCTGTTGTGATGCAATGAA
Source organism: Dissostichus eleginoides (assembly GCA_031216635.1). Classification (NCBI taxonomy): domain Eukaryota; kingdom Metazoa; phylum Chordata; class Actinopteri; order Perciformes; family Nototheniidae; genus Dissostichus; species Dissostichus eleginoides. Next base: position 12,990,974 of record CM062270.1, on the reverse strand, counting down.
GTTTGGAATTTGTTCGTATGGGTGGTTTTAAAGAAATGCAGTTTCCTCTCAACATGTGTATGTTTTCTCTCCGTGTGAATAGTCCCTGGACATTATGAGGTAATTGTTCCGCAGGCTGAGGAGGTTCAACATGGACTCCAGGATACTCTGCGTCTTCTACAGATGCACCATAGAGAGTATCCTGACTGGCTGCATCACGACCCGGTACGGCAGTGCAATCATATTCCATTTACTTGCATATAGACTCTTCTTGCACTATTTCTATTCTATTTTATTTGTATTTACTTGCACTATTTTTTACTTCAGTTTTTCATTGACATTTCTACACTGAAGCTAATGTACAAATGACAATAAAGCCTTGAATCTTGAATTTACGGTATTTTTTAAAATAACGACAGTAATCTTCTGTCTCTAAGCTTTTTTTTTTATCATTTAAAAAAATATTTATTCAGTTTTGTTAGAGGTGTAAGACTATTCTAACAATTAATATATGTTAAAAGAAAAAGATTTAATGGAATTATAAAAACATTTCATGTAAAATTACAGATTTTCTTTCAGCAAAAAATGTGATAGTTAATGTAAACTAAGGCTTTTGTAAAGTTAAATGACGTTCTTTTCTTTGTGTTTTACTTGTAAATGGTCTGCGTTCACACCAGCCGTTTATAGTCCGGTTGAATCGAACCCTGGTGCGTTTAGCCGCTTGGTGCGGTTCATTTGGGTCGGTGTGAACACAATCCGAGACCTCTTAAGTGAACTAAACAACCGGACTCTGGTCCGCTAAAATAGGTGGTCTCGGAAAGCTTGCTTGCGAACTCTGGAGCGGTTCATTGCTGGTGTGAACGCAGTCCGCACCAAAACAAAGGAAGCGTAGTATTTGCGCGTCATTTCCTGTTGTGCAACTGGTGGAAAAATGAGCGGCAGGGGACAAACGTGGAGCTATGAGGAACACAGATGCCTCCTGGATATCTGGGCAGAGGAGAACATTTCTCAACTGTTGGAGAAGGTCCATAAAAACGCGGAGGTGTTCAAAATCTGAAAAAAAAGCACCGCGATTTCCGTGTTTACCTGTGGTTTTTACCCGCTTCATGTCTGACCAATTGTTGAACAGCATTTCCGGTCACATGACTTGTGTTTAAAGTTTATAGTCCATTTGAGTTTTTGCCAGTGTGAACGCAAACCGAACCTTCTGAAAAATGAAACAATGTAACAAACTATCGTCTGGTGCGCACCAGAAAACGGACTATTAGGTGTGAATGCTAGGTACTTTTTTGTAATAATAAAAGTAATTTTCCGTTGTTTAGCTTTTCTTTATCATTCAAGATAATTATTCTGTTTTCTAGAGGTGTATGACTCTATTTTAACAAATAATATATGTTAAAAGAAAAATATTTCATGTAAAATTACAGTAATAGAGGCTACTTGTGGTAAGGTAAGTTACTGTTTTTTTTACATGTTATCCGTATTTTATTTTACAGTGTTTTTCCTTTTTTTAACGGACATTTTCTGGCGCCCCCGTCGCTCTGATAGCACTTCCTGCGATTTATCACTCTCATCTGCGCATGCCCACTAGCTACCTCCTTCACAGGAGCTACACTGGGGCAGCGAGTGGGGAATTTGTACGGTCAACATTGTGTGTGTGAGTGTAGAATTGTGGAAACACATGACACTCAGACTTGGATACAGATTAACATCTTTATTTGAAAAAAGTATGGATCTGTGCATTATACAGGGAGGAGGCGGGATTCGCCCACCCGGCCGCTCTCTGCTGCTGCGGAGCCTGCCGAGGTCGGGCAGCCCGCCCCCGTGAGTGTCGGTACGCTGGTTCCACGGGGTGGGCCGAAGAGGTGGAGGGCCCCACGGGCACGGGAGCTCCGTGCCGGCGCCTCTCCATACCCTTCGTCTCACCGTCGCACTGCGCTCACACGTGATGCGACGTCACTGTGGCCAAGGACATCACCCGCCCCGCTGCGGCGGCCACTCCATGGATCAGACTATTCATCTGAACGATGCAGCGGTCCGGATAATTGCTCCCGTCCTGAGGCGGGAGGGTGGGGGTGTCCGTCTGAGGGGTAAACAGGGAGACGCCGAGATTATTCGCCGCAGCCGCCATCTGTGCCCCGAGCCTGAATATTTTATCCAAATGTTCTAAGATGTCTTGGTCACGCGGCAGCGGGGCCAGAGGTTTCCTTCCCTCTGCCAAACCAGCTGTCTGCGGAAGCAGATGGGCCGCCAGATTCTCGTCGAGGGGGGGCACACTAGGACACGCCGTGTCCGAGCGGCCCTGCACCCTGATGATACCTGCCATGGCTGACATCTGGCACCGGGGGCGAGACGAAGGCCGGATGCACCGGGCGGTAAAACCCCTGTCGAAGGCGGCTTTACTGGCCTCGGTGGCAGCAGTGGGGGGGAGCGGTAGGCCCACACGCTCCACCGCCAGGGTCATCACTGCCGGGAAGTCCAGACGCGCAGACCGGTGTGCTGGACCCTCCTGGCCGCCGGACCGAAAGTACCAGACAACGAGGCGTCCTTGTCGTCTTCCTCCTCCGTGACTGTGGCCACCCGGCACCTCGGGATGGCGAACACGAATGGCACCTCATCATCCTGTTCACCCATCTCCACCACCTTGAGGTCCTGATCCTCCGCCTCCTCCAGCGGGCCGAACTTCACCCGGAAAAGATCCCCACGATGTCGGCGGTTTAGCCGAGGGATCATCCGGCAGGCGTTGCAGGCCGGTGACTGGCTTAGGCCGTCTTCGGCGTGGCCCGGCCCCAGGCACTGGAAGCACAGGTGGTGCGGATCAGCCCCCGCGATCAGGCCAGGGCATGTTGGGCAGGTCCGGGGCTCAAGGAGCTGTTTTTTCTTCTCTTTCTCTATTCACGTCTTTGCTCAGTGTTCACTTCCGCTCGCTGAAGAGAAAGGGATGACGGTCAGGAGGCGAGGCCTCCTTTTATACATTGAGATGCGTGCGCATTCAGGTAGGCCTTCTCCGGGGCCGGCTACGTCTATAGAAGTCTCAGTAGGTGAATGCTTGCATGATAAGGTAGTACCCATAGAGTCCAGTAGAGGGCGGAGCCTGTGAGAGATATAACTAAACAGAATCCAAAAATCACAAATTCGGCTCGATGGTCATTCCACTCTTTTTCCCAAACTGCCAATTCCCTGTTGTCTTTTGGTCTAAACAAACTTAACTGTCAGACTCCTATGCCTTTAGGGGTTACCCGAAATAATTACAACTTTTTGGCTCCAGAATAAATGGGAGGCTCACCCTGTGACAACCATGAAAGATTATACTTACAGCAGTATATTTCTTCAAGACATTATAAGGGCAATGATGAATGAAAGGGGACACTAGACAGGGAGCATTTTCATGGTATAGATGCCTGAACCTGCCTATCCTTCAGGGCCAGCGGGACACGTGGGAGTCTGTTCTTCTATTCGCTGAAGATTAACGGAGTTTACACACGGCGGCGTTCGTTGAAGCTTGCCGGCGGTGTGTCTGACGCTCGACCAACAACCAATCACATGAATCTCCCACCCCGGACACACAAGCACGCGGTTGATTGGCTAGAGCTTGTACTGGCATATGATTCGATTGGCTGACGCTTCCGTCGTAGCTTCAACAGTAGAACATTGCTCTACTTTTGAAGCGAGCAACGCAAGCTTTGCTCCCACAATGCAGTTCGGCGAAGCGTGACGTCACCCCATTCAAAGTGAATGGGCAGAAGCGTTGAAGCTTCAACGCACGCCACCGTGTGTAAGCTCCGTAAGAGACACTCACCTCGCTCTAACCTCTGGTGTCAAGGCCTGTGAAAAAGTGGGGGCAAACCGCAAGGGAAGGAAGGTTTATGATTTTGATAAAATGCTTCGCAACAGCTGCTCTTTTCCAATATGGCAGCCATTATTATGTTTTATAGCACACAAAAGGGTAACACTTTACAATAAGGTACACAAAATGTGCTTAGTTACTGAGTAGTGAATAAGGAACGACTAGATAGTTATAGTACACATATTACAGAATTGCAGAATAACTATGAAATTACCAAGATAACATTACCGTATTTTCCGGACTACAAGTCGCACCGGAGTATAAGTCGCTCTTGTCAAAATATGTGTCGTTAAGAGAAAAATAACATATATAAGTCGCTTCGGTGTAGGCTATAAGTCGCATTTATCCACTGAAGTCTTCATCCTCTGTGTTGCTGTGAAGGTCTCACTATCACCAGCTAGCTATCCATCCAGTTTCCAACACTTTCAAAGAAACTCCAGCACAGATGTCAGCTTTACTGAAGTTTAATGAATTGGTGAAACTGTAAACACAATACAGACATGGCACACTGTTATTAACTGCCTGACTGACTGAGCTGAATAAACAAAATAATCCACACAATGAGCTACGGCACATAATACTGATACGCTAATTAGCCTAGCCGCTAATTAGCTTAGCCACTCGGAATTCTCACTGTATTTATACAGTCGCTGTTAAACACTTCCGCCAACTCCGGTGTCGATGAAGCAGCATGTCCTGCTCCGGGCTGTGCTCAGACTCTCCATCAGTATCAGCTCCGATCAGACCTTTCTGCCCATGCTGTGTCGATTCATCGCACAACATCCTGGAAAGTTAGGTGACTTTTTTCTTCTTCGGTGGTACAGCAGTTTTCAGTTGTCACGATTGTATATTGGGCCATCTATTGGCCGGAGTTTGAACGGCGCAGTCAGACGAAATTCAATAAATAAATCGCTTCGGAGTATAGTCGCAGGATACAGCCTGATTTATAGTCCGGAAAATACGGTATCTTTGAGTAATCAAATATAATACAAACATGCCTGAGGACAACAAACACACAAGGTCATTTAACATCCATGTTGCACGTCACATCACTACAAAAACAGAAGACAGGAAACTCAGTACCCCCAAGTCTGTTAACCAGTAAATAACCATCAGTTCTTCAATCAAAGTAACTCATTAACTAACCATTAATGAATCATTCATTAATACAGTACCCCCCAGTCTGTTTACCAGTAACTAACCATCAGTTCTTCAATCGCAGTCACTCAGGAACTCCTCATTAAAGTAATCATTAATGAATCATTCATTAATACAGTACCCCCCAGTCTGTTTACCAGTAACTAACCATCAGTTCTTCAATCGCAGTCAGTCAGGAACTCCTCATTAACTAACCATTAACTATCTAGTCGTTCCTTATTCACTACTCAATAACTAAGCACATTTTGTGTACCTTATTGTAAAGTGTTACCCACTAAATGCTGTGAGGTTGTTTGAGATTCGCCAAAATTCATAAACCTTTAATGGACTGTTTCCATTAAAATAAAACACTCTGAATCATCAACATTCTCATTTTAGATTTATATCATGATATAGCCTTAAATCAGTTGTGACCTCATGACTTCAGGTCACTTACTAGACCACAATGCCAAACATGAATGAGTCTTTGTCCTGAATGAGTCTTTTTCAGAACATTAAAGTTTCACGGGTAATTGCCAAATTTAAAAGGGTTCCTTCAACGGTTCCATTAAAAAGCCATTAAAAGCGGATATAGGAAGCAAAACATGGGCGTTGAGGTTAATTTCCATGGGGATTTAAAGACAATCTCTCCCCTCACCAGAAGTCATTCACTCATGTTGTATTGCTGGCTGTTAAAGGTCGATCTAGAAAGGCTTGGGGACCCCCAGCACCAGAGAAAGAAAGATTAAGATCCAGGGTATTGATAAACTATCACTGACAATACAAACAACCCGCTGGGAGCTTGTGAGATGTGTTCACTTACTGAAGTCTCTTACACCATCCACAAGGGATGGCAGTGTTTAATTAAAGCAAACAATGTGAGAGTTGTGTGGCACTTATCTACACTCCTCTATCCTTTTTTCGTCTGACATGTGGGACGAGAGTCATTCTTGTTTTCATTCTCTCCTTCTAATCAGTGTGTAACAGATATACTGTATTGTCAATTAATCTTGATCTTTGACACCCTAAAGAATAAAATGACATTAAGTAGCTTTGTGTTTTGTCAATAAGAAGAATTACATTTCCTGTAAATTCCTGAAGATGTTGCTTCGCTGTCGTAAGATATGGGGTGAATGATTGGTTTGATTCGTACATGGTTCGGGGTTTGATAAACACAACATTTAGAATAAAAAAAAAGGTCAGATTGATAGTCATTGCAGGCGCTTCTTATCTGTTATAACACCCTCCGTAGTTTTGGAGACCTTTTTTTAAATCTGAGAAAAAATACCTTTTTTTTCACCCTTTGCCACACATCAGAAAGGCAGGATTTTAAATCCTTTTATCATAAATTCCCCTGTGTTTAGAAAATATACAGCCAACTTGTAATTTGAGAACAATAAAGTGAATTTTCTTGTCAAGACATTTAATTCATTAAGCCGCCAGTCAGCATTTTAACCCTAAGTCCTTTGAAATGGATAAGGAACAACCTTAAAAAAGAACTTTAACAGGGGAAAAAATGAAATTACCCTCAAGGATAACAATAGACAATAACCTCCAGCATATGTCGAGCGACGTTCAGGTGCTACCATAAAAAGAAGAACCTGGTCGACACAACTGTCTTTCTACAAAGGCCTGGAAAGAATATGGACTACACATGAATGAGAGAAGAGACGAGACAATGGGTAAAGCTGTCTCCTGCAGGATGAAGATACAGCTCTGACAGCAAAAGAAAGAGGAAGAGACAGCTAATGGTCCGGCACGGTAATGGGTTGATACTGAAAGGAGAAGACAAGGGAGGAGAAGAGAGGGAGGGAGAGGGGGAGAAAGAGCACTGTGTTATATCGTATATCACAAATGACCACTTTTATATATATTTATACATCCAAGTTTAATTCCTTGAGGGGAAATCTATCTCGCAGGAAGGTCAAAACATCGAGGTAGCCAGACAAAATGTATAATATAATATATGATAAAATACATGAATACAAATTGATAAATCAAGTAAATACTATAAACCTCCTGGTGGTTTTACATTTTTGGGGGAATTTTGCAGGCCTTTTTCTTTCTTCTTAGGTATATGGTTTTATTTTCAATGGGGTACTCCAAAACAATAATTTAATTTGAGGCCAAGAAGCGCACATTTTTTTTAACTAAAATAGTAATAAAAACTAAAATAAATCAATATCAGATACAACATCATTATCAGATAGGATATACACAGTCAGGAGACTATACATAATGATTGTAGGTTGCTATGTAACTGCCAATATGTTAGGTTCAATGCTTTTTAGCCCAATTGGACTCACCTGTGTTCCGATGCTACTTACGGTAAGTGGTGTATTAAATTGTGCTGCTGATGAAAGCCAAGAAAGGTTTTTCAGCTGTGAATAAAGTGACTCCTCATCATTGAGTTCAACCCATAAGCAGAAAAATGGCCACATTCATTTGATGGTTATCATATGGACTCCCTTTCTCTCCCACTGGCCCCTTACAACCCTAACATGTGTTTGCAAGGAACAACTTCATTACGCTCCGGTTAGCATGACAACACATAAATCACAGTGAAGTTTGGCTGCCTTTCCCTACATAAACTCCAGTGCACATTAACACACACACAACTGTAAACACCACCATACAACTGTGACGGTGGGGTAAGGATTTACTTCTACGACTGGCTTGACTCTATTATAAGAGGGGGGGGAAAGAAAATCCTTGGGTCAACTCTTTATGTCTTTGGGGACAATCATGAGAGCTAAAAAGCAGATTGCTGCAGACAATTTGATCATCCGCTCTGGGGCATGGGCTCTCCATTACCTGACTGCAATAGGCGTTTCCCAGAAGGCCTCAGGCCTCATTGAACAGGAGAGGTGGGGACGGTAATTATATCTTGTGCCAAGCCCAAATCGCTTTCCATTAGTCTGTTTCCAACAGGTAGCCGCAGTATCCCCGATACGTCGCTTGAGGCCCCCACCCTGGGCCGTGTTGACATGCTGTTGCTGTTAACTGTGTCCCAATTTATTAGGACCTTAATTGTGTGTTGCCATGTTGGCTTTGGCTGGTGTTCACTCAAACATCAGCCAGTCCGGTTGTGTGCTAAAATAGAACAATAGTGCCAAAAGGATTGTTGTGTCTCTCCTCATTGGCATTTCCATCATTGTCTCTAACGATAACTCTCCATATTTTGCAGAACTACACCTGTTACTCAAACCTTGTCCAAATGTGTCTTGCTTCTGTACTTGCTAATGCATACGTATACAAATGATATTAAGAATACAATCATTATAACAACTTGGATACATTGGAAAAAAGAAGATAGTTGGCTCTATAGGAAAAGCTCTACAGCATTCTTTGTCAAAGACACACCAACAATGCTGGGGAGAGTGACCAATCAGAGAGGCTGCATAAAAAATGAAGTCGAGGTAGCCCAGTTAGCCCGGCTCCAGGTGTCGCACAAAATCCCAGGTTGTGTACCCAAGGGTCTCCTGGGGGTGGAAGCGTACACATACAAAAGCTCACACATTTATGTACACACACGCTTTTTCTTTGTCACACTGACACAGTGTTGCTCCCCACTGAAAGAGAGACACCTGCTTTCCCAGGGCAGTTGACCTGTTGGAGAACAGGGTCTTGACTGAAACTCATCAGCTCAGCCAACCAGCAACACCATCCTCTGAGGGCAGCGGTGCATGTTGGGACTTTTGGTGGATTACCTTTGTTCATTTGTTCAATTGTTTACCTTGTAGCTCCAGCATGGGATGGCTTTGTGCGAGTGATTGGCCTTTGAGCTGACCACAGCGAGCTGGTTTTTTTAATCTGTTCTTTGCTTTGTTTTTTTCAAAGGAATCGTTTATGAAAATGCCCTTATTAGCTTTTTTGCTCAGTGATCAATGATTATCCAATGAAAGCTCGCAGATAGTCAGATTAGCTAAGCATTGACACTGAAAATGTTAACATAAATCATTTAAAATGATTTGTTTAAAAAAAAAACTGTAGAAATAACATGTTCTTGTATATGGTGGACAGTATCCGACTATTTAGCCCTAATGCTAATCCAATTGTACTGTTTTCCATACCCTTTTTTTATGGAAAGATAGATTGTCATATCTTTCTCTGATCAAGAAAGCACATTGTATTTCCCAAAATACATCGTTAAGTATTTTTCACTTTGTTAATTAAAGTTGTAATTATTTAATTTTGTATTTGTGTTATTGTGTTTACCAGCCTGTTTCAACATTCAAATCATCACAATGGCAGCTTATAATCAAATTGTAATGACGTCTGTAGTGAAAACGCCACGGAACTCACCCTATTCAACTATAGACTGAGTTTAAAAAAAAACGAATTCCCTTTTCATCCAAAACGCCACAGGACACATCACATTAAATTTGACTGAGGGATACGAAGGTAATGACAGAAAAGCGATATAGTAAGGTGTGTGTCCCTTGTCTGTTGGCAGTAGAGGCATGTTGGAGCTCAGACTGACAGCTCCTGCACTGTGGAGAGAAATAACTCATCCACTATTGATGAGTCAGGGCTCTGCAGTGCTCCAACGCAGGACGTGAACATCCTGAAGTGAAGATATATTCAAAAGTGGGACAGAGCATATCATCGTATGTGTCTCTTTTCTTTCTCTCCCATCTTCTGTTTCTAACCTTGAAAGTATCCTCACAAGAAACCTATAGTAGGAAGCAGCTTTTTCCCATCTCCCTTCAGTCAATTTCTCACCAAAGCTCCCCCTCTTGTAATTGCTTTCAAATTGTCAGCACGGAAAGCACTCTCCCAACCTTTGCTTTAAGCCTGACAACCATCTGATGACTGCTCAACAGCGGATGCTATCAATAATTGAAGCCGTGATCACTTTGGGGATGTTGTTTTTTTGCAGTTGAGATGACATTTTTTTTTTGTTCCTTCTCCACTGGCACAAGCCAACATGAGTTAAATAAGCTTGTTTATTGTCCCACTTTTATCAGACACCATTACAGTAAGACAGCGCGTATTACTACATGCATAATTTTGGAAACCTGCAAAGTATCGTGGGTGTGTCTGATCAAATAAACTCTGCTCGCTGCCTGTGCCGGCTCCTTCTCAAGAGAACGGCAGGCACTGTTTGAATAGCGTGGGTTCTAAATGAATACTGAATGAAGGATGTTACTCATATGCATCAATAAAATCCAGCTGGAAAAAAGTGATAAGGTTTTCTCTCTGACAGATTATTCATAGTTTAACTCCCTTAAATGGGCATTCATTTATAAATATTTTTGAATATTATTTGATTGCTATTTTTTTACATTAAACTCATATTACACCTGTATTACATCCTTATTATACCCATGCAACAGCAATATTATACCCATGTAACAGCAATACTACACAAATATTCCACCCATATTTCACCATAACAACACTGTCATTACATCCATTTTCAACATTAATACACCCCTATCACACCATGTTACACCATTCTTACACCTGTATCACACCAGTATAATACCCTTGTTACACCCATGATATACTGTTGTTACACCTTTACTGCACAGTTTTTCGACCCACACTACACCCATATTCACAATTCACATATTCATGTTCACTAATTTTGCAATTTTTTATTTACTGTATAGAAATGTGGGGCAACACGTATATGAGCAACTTAAAGCCATTGTCAATATTACAGAAAAGGGCAGTAAGAATAATTCATAAAGTTGATTCAAGAGAACACACCAACAGACTGTTTTTTTAAGTCAGGACTCTTGAAACTCAAAGACATAGTTGAGTTACAGACATTATTAGTAATGCACAGGGCAAAAAGCAGAGTATTACCACAACATTTACAACAGTTTATTTTTGGATCAAACAAGGAAGACCACAGAAGGAAATGTAATTTTAAGCATTCTTATACAAGGACTACTTTAAAGCAAATATGTATTTCGGTGGTTTGTGTAAAATGGTGGGATTCTCAACAGAATGATCTAAAGAATTGTATAGATATTTTACAGATAAAGAAATTGTATGAATTAAGAAAAATGGGACTATATGAATCGGAATGTGAATAAGTTTATGTACTCTGGGCCTCCATTGGTAAATATTAGTGATGTCTGTTCTTTATTTGCAGGTCCCATTATTATTATTATTATTATTATTATTATTATTATTATTATTATTATTATTATTATTATTATTATTATTATGCACCGCTTTCCCCCTTCTTCTCCAGTAGGACCCAGATGAGGCCGTTGCACTTTTTCTTTGTACATTTGATGTTTCGGTGTTGTTGTTTTTTTTTTTGTTTCTTTCCGTTAACTGTCAAGTGGGAACTAAGTATTTATTGTAGTAAGTTTTCGTGTTTCTCTTATTATCCTAAGATACTGTGTGAATAAGAAAATATGAAGGACAGACCATCTATTTCCATTTATTTTGTTTTTATTTAGAAAGGGGCAGTAATATAAGATTATTTTCTTCTCCCTGCTCCTTTGCGGTCAATGGTGTGTTAATAGAGACTTGTTTTGTAAACAATTATTATACATTAATTGTGCATACCATGAACGGAACAAATAAAAATGAAATGAAATGAAATATTACGCCGTAATTACACTGTTTTAACACTCATTTTAGACATGGACACAGCCTGTTAAATCTCTGTATCCCCCAGGATACAGAAACCATTAAAGGTTTAAGAGTATTTATTTGGTCAAGTTGGCACTTCTGAATTTACATGGCCAGTTTCAGCACATCTGTTCAGCTTTTAAGGTGCATCTGTATAGGTGTTTGGTGTGTCTTTATAGGAGCCCATGTGTGTGTGCTGCAGATATAAGGGCTACAGCAGGTGTCCTTGTGGTCTGAGTGCATTATTCAGGCTCATGAGCAGGTGCAGCCTCTGACACCATCTCTCAGGTCTCTCATTTTTCAGCCCCACTTGCACTTTAACAGCGCTGATGCTCCTAACTGAAGAAATCAGAAACCTGGCTATAAGGTGTGGTGCTCAGGTTTTTTTTTTTTCATGCATTCTCGATCTCCTCTGGTGGTTTTGGTTGCTCAAGAATGTGCAATCAAATAGAAGAGCTGTGTAAATGAATGTATTTTGAGGCACAAATATACAAATATATAGGCATATGTGCAACAGATCCACTATATTCAATTAAAAAAAATAAACAGTAATAATATATTTACTATATATATTTTATTAATTTTGCCCCTTGATGATCATACTAATGTCTACCTTTTTGCAGGCGTTTTTGTGGAAACTATAGCAAACTGGGGCCCAAGTGTAGGCATGTGAATGACAGGTGGTATGGTGCACTGACTGCATGCAGTGTGTGCACACGTGTGTCTGCAGGTGTAGTCTTTTTTAGGGATCAGCTTGGGAAACCAGAGCAACAGAGGAAAGCTTTTACCGAGCCCGGCTCACAAGGGGAGATTTGCGCTTACAGTTAAGTTTTAAAACCGCGGCAAATGGAAAGTTATCTAATCATTTCCCCTGAAAGAATTTGTAATTGCGTCGGGCTTGGCTATGGCGTTACCGCTTTTGTTAAAAATCTCTGAGTTTGAATTCCATGAATTATTATACCTCCAGAGATCAGAGAAGATATCATTTGTTCTTGGCTAAGACGAGCTCACAGGGGCTCAACAGGCTTTTTAAATGATAATATTGTCATGCACCAGCGCCATAAGATTGCAGTGGTTTTGGATCATTACAGGGTTGTTAAGGTGCAGTGGTGCCCTGATCACTCTGCGTATGAGGAGATATGTAATCAGAGAATGAATACTTTATTTCATGCTAGATTTAAGCAGGCTGTTCAGCTCATTTCAAAAAGTCGCGCACAGTTGCATCTCTTTTTGTGCTTTGTGTTTTTGTTTAATTTTTAAGATTCATCGTTGCTCAGTCAATCGAAAAGCAATCATGCATATTCAGAGCCAAAAACAGGCCTAGGCAGGGGGACATCAGTAGACGTTATTACTTTCAACACAGAGTTTATTTCCCATAGCACCCCATAATGCATCATGGGAAGCTGCATTGATATAGATTTTCACACATATTGCCTGTAGCGGATGTTTTATTTCTGACTTCCACAAATAACCCTGCTACGCATCGCAATAAATAAGACTGTCAGCTGCTGTTACCTTCTGGAAAGCACATTAAAGGGAAGGGTACCCATGAGGTGCTTGTGATAGAGAACACACGCTCATTATCATAATGAATCTCCACACAAAATGTCACCGTTCTGTGACAATCCAAACCTCCCGCTTTTTGATATAGCGTCTTTTCATGCTGTTCTTTTCAATTCTGACAACCGCCATGGTGAATAGCTGTGTGAGAACTTTCAGAGAGCGTGTTTTTGACGTGAGAATTTTCCATCTCATTTGTCACTGAAGAAACACATCGTAATTGAGTATAGCACACGCACAAGATAAGCCCAGCTCATAAGATAAATACGCAATTTTTTTAGCACACTGGCTGTCAGTCTTGGCAGATCGGTTTAGAGGCATGCATCTCATTTTGGATCCTACAGAGTAGTTCAGTGGTGATGGGGGGTGGGGGTGGGATATACTGTATGACGTGGAGTCATGCAGTGCTTTGGGCTGTGGCAGTTGACACGAGAAGGCCACTCTACTGGAGCGATGAATTTGAGTGGTGTAGCTGAATGTGACCCGTATACACAACCTTTAAACCTGTCCATAGGGGTTCAGAGAGCAGGGAAAGGTGTGGACATTTTATAGCCCACCATGAGGGACATGATGCACACAAAATGTTGTCCTACAGGGAAATGAAAAAACTGCATGCCAACGTCGTATTAAAAACAGCTGGCATATTATTTGTATAACATATGCAGATATATCACTATCCCCTTTGTTCTGCCTTAAAGGCATATTCTAATGTCTTCCTTATATAATTAGTTTGAACTTAATTTTAGTTAACATAGAGTGCTTGTGATGATGTTATTTTGCTATTATTTTGCTGTTATTTTCCGGTTTTATGACTTCTGGGTTTAAGACTTACGGCTTTAGGGCTTCCAGGTTTGTTACTGCTTTTAACGGCAGAGAAACAGAATGGTCAGAGACTGTATTTTCTGAAAGTAATCTGCTTCCATCCACAAGGAAACATCTTGTTTCAACACACTGCATGAGAACACTACCCACTTTAAGATAGAAACGAATGCCCCTTAAATCTTGTTCAAGGAAATAGTTTGGACATTTATACAATTATCTTGATGCAGGGGCAGAACTACGGGGGGGCAAGGGGGGGCAGATGCCCCCCCACTGTAGAACATTTTCCCCCCAGCTGCCCCCCTAACTTTTGTGTCCCTAAAACTGTACTTGTAGAAACAAACCTACACTATGTCCACAAGTTTCTCAAAACGCAGCTACGGCCCTGCATTAAACTGCGGAGCGGTGTTCACACAGACCGCGGCTCACACCACTGCAGAGAGGGAGGGAGCTGTCCTAGCACCTGAAGGTGGATCAGCTTCCCCTTGGAGCATTTCCCCTTCCACTAGTTTTGTTTTTACTAAAGACGAGAGCTTGAAACAAAATATGAATAAAATGCTGCTGTTTGAATCGTGAGCCTTTAACAGACGGTCGCTGTTTGGGGCGTTACATTACAAAATACTACACAGACAGTGCTAGCTGGGAGATCGATCACTTTATTTGCTAAACTATGCGGTATAGCTACTATTAAATCCACGTAAATTACACATCACAGCAATGAGGCCAGATCAATTAAACCATACATCCTTTACCGTCAAACTGGTTCTAAACACAGCTGCCTGTGTGCGTTTGATAAATACTTTCTGATTTTATATTTATTATATGCTACTTATTAGCAACATGGCCCTAACGTGTAAAGTTATGCAAGCATTTGTACCAGTGCTTTTGACAAGTAGACTCTTGCAGGCCAGAGTAGCTGTAGTGATTCAACAACAACAAAAATACATATCTGAGAAGTGATCAGGATGAACAGAAAGAGGAAAAGGAAAAGAGAGTACACTGAAGAGCCCAGGAGGGTCAGAGCAGGAGAAAGACGGGAGGAGATGAAGACATTAGTGAAGAAGAAGAAATGTATGTGAGGAATAAAGATGAAGTTGTTGTGGCTCGTCAAATGTGTTAGTTTGTTTATGTATTTTGTCTGTCATTTCCTGTTTTATTTTGTATTTACCTCTTGTCTTTCATTTCAGGCCCTGTTTCTTCCTCCCCTTGTGTGTTTTTCCCGCCATCATCAGTGTCTGCCCCGCCCCTGATTGTTTCCACCTGTTCCCACTCACCTCATGTTTAAATAGTCCTGTCTCTCCCCTGTCCTGTATCAGTTCGTCTTGTTTGTTTCCCCGAATGGTCGTGCCAAGCCTCAGCTCTGAAAGGATCGCTTTTCACTCATGTCAGGTTTTGTTATTTTGTTTATTTTTGTTGGCTTAAACCTGTTAAACCCCATCCCTGTTTTTCAGGTCTCAGGCTCGAAAATGACATTTCCAGAACAAATGACCATAACTAGACTTCTAAAAGGGGAAAATTAATAATCTTTTTTTCTCAAAGTAATGATAAACCTGTGAGTTGGATGTAGAAAAGTCAGAATCAATATAGATGTTTTGTATTTTAAAGACAATTCAGATTGAACATAGTAAAAAAACTGTAAATTATAGTGTCCGTCCAAAAATTATTTTTTACTTATAGTTAAAACTACCCTTGGATGATGGGTTAGTAGACTAAAAGCTTTAGAAATCTAAAGTACAACATATAATAAGTACCCTGTATCAAGATTGATGCAAAACAAGTGACATTTTACCTTTTTTAGAGAGGTTTAGCAAAAAAAACTCCACCTCTGTGGTGATTTGGGTGGAAATGGGCGTTTTTGCCGTTTCTCTGGAACCCATTGGTCGATTTTGATGATTGACATCTCTTTGTAACCGTTAGAGCCAATAGAATCGAAGGGGAATTTCCATATACACACCAACGTTACCAAAAAAAAGTGGGGGCTATGTGCATGCAGTTTCCCCAAATCGAAACCTGTCTCACGCTCTGAAATCTGAAAACGGAAAAGTAGGTTTATTGCTTATGGATTATCAGAAATCCTTTCAAAGTGACACAGACACATTGGATTAACCTATGGATTAACCTTCAGCAGCGTTTTTTTCGTTTTAATGCCATTGAAGACAACTTTTGATCAGACAACGACCAAGGTAAGACATATTCTCGTTTTGGCTACCTAGCGCCACGTGTTTTGATGTCTGTTTTGTTAATATTGTCTTGAGTTCTTATCATGGAGTGATGATATACATACCTATCGATTCTGTGTATTCTCACAATGCTAATCGATATGTTGGATGTGCAGTTACGATAAGTAATAAGGGTGTTATGAGTGAGTTTCTGTGCAAACGGCGTTAGCATTTTTTCGCTCGTGGCTAATTCAGAGGCTCAGCATTAGCTTTGTGGTTTTTTTTTTGCAAGAAAAAAAGTCAGTTAGCTGAGTTTCTTCCCGTTACATGGATATTACATTACATTATGTTACTTGTTAGACGCTTTGGATAAAAGTGTCTAACAAGTAACATGTAACATGCGGGGGGATGGGGTTCAACAGGTTAAGTTTTTATTAAGTCCTCTTTTTGGTACGCTAGTTTTTTCCTCCGTGAAAATAAATATACCTTTTTTTTATATTCAAGACTTTGTCTCTGGGTCGTGCATTTGGGTTCATCAGTTTGTGTCGAGGTCCTGACAGAAGTGTCAGAAAGAGGGACAGATGCAGGGATCAGGAGGCAGATGAGACTCCAGCTGGACCACATGGTATGTTTTTATT
The DNA here is from genome assembly GCA_031216635.1 of Dissostichus eleginoides. Lineage (NCBI taxonomy): Eukaryota > Metazoa > Chordata > Actinopteri > Perciformes > Nototheniidae > Dissostichus > Dissostichus eleginoides. The sequence continues at coordinate 12,974,235 of CM062270.1, read as the reverse complement.
CTCCTTGCATACATATTCCATTACGGCAGCACAATCTAGCGGCTCTTAGTATTGACACATATTGATTGAAATGTGTTGCTGCACAGGTCACCTTTAGCTCTCTTAAGAGATGGGTGATGTCAAGTACTTTTACTTTACTTACAATAAACAGAATTCTAGGGTATCATGAGTATTTTCTGCTGTTTTATACTATATTTCAGTTTGTTTCTCTTGTACATTAAGAGCACTTGTGTTAGGGCATGATTTAACAATAAATAGGATATATATATATATATATATTATATATATATATATATATATATATATATATATATATACACACACACACACACACACACACACACACACACACACACACACACACACACACACACAGTACAAAATACCACGTAGTGTCCGCCCTCCCATGCCACCCCATGTAAAATGTTCTAGAACCGCCACTGTCTTGATGTATTTCAAAACATGTTGTTGGAGTTTCAACATGAACAATTTGGCGTCCTTCAACCTATCTACATGCTACAGTTAGTGATTGTTCGATGAGTCTTTGTACAAAGCAATTCTCAATGGGGAGTTGCAAGGAAGTGAAATCAATAAGCCTTTTTTAGGTTGTGTGTAGATTGTTAATCTCAATATACAAACCTAAAGAGATGGTTATGGTACTGCATTGATTTGGAGAGGTTAAGGTCAGGACAATGGGCAACGACTCAAGTTTTCGTAGACATTTTTCCAAATCGAAGGTCATCTTTCAGTCACAACTGTCATGATTTGGGGTTTTGTGTGTTAGGTTTTGGGGTTTGTTTTTGATTGTTCTGTTCTCCCTGTCTCTTGTCTGGTCCTTCTCCCTGTGTTTTCCTCCCTGTCTCTTGTCTGGTCCTTCTCCCTGTGTTTTCCTCCCTGTCATTAGTTTCCCTGGTGTGTCTAATTGTCTGATTGTGTTCACCTGTTGCCCTTGTGTTTCTCCTCCCCTGCCCGGCTGTTTCTCGTCTCGTGATTACCCCTTCCTGTATTTAGTCTTGTCTTTCCCTGTGTTCCCCTGTCGATACATTGTTAGTCTTTCCTGTCTCCCTCCATGTTACCTTGTGTTACCTGTGAGTTTCATGCCATGTTTTGTTCTCCAGCTTTTGTAATAAAGCTCGCCTTTTGTTCGTAGACCTTTTTCCATTTTTGGTATTCTGCATTTGGGTCCTACCTTTCCCGCAACCGTAACAGAATGTATCGACCACATTTGGACTCAGCAGATGCCGATCGCTTCGCTCTACAGGCGGAATGCCTTGGGTACTCGCTAGAGTACATGTTCTACACCTGGTGTGACGCCTCATCTAGACGGGGAAGAGGCCGCGTTGAAGGCGCGTTGAAGGCGGCACGCCAGGAGGTTGCTTGCCAGCCCTGGCTCAGGAGCTGGTTGCCTGAGTGGCTGCAACGGTTTACGAGGGCTCCTGAAGACTTGTCTCAAGCCTCTAACCCTTTCCTGGGGTATGACCTGGTCTTGGGAGGTCCGCGGAGCCTCCGGAAGGTTTCTGGAGAATGCGAGGCCAAGATTCCAGCCCGTGCTCCAGTGGTTCCGGCCCCATTTCCTGATCCTGTCCAGGAGCCGTTCGCGGGTACTCGTCTGGCTTTTGGAGGTCCACGGAGCCTCCAAAAAGCTCCTAAAAGAAGGAGTCGCAAGTCCAGGCTAGCAGCCCGAGCCCCAGTTCTGGCCCCAGTTCTGGCCCCAGCAGCCATGGTTCCGGCCCTAGTTCCGGCCCCAGCAGCCATGGTTCCGGCCCCAGTTCCGGCCCCAACAGCCATGGTTCCGGCCCCAGCAGCCATGGCTCCGGCCCCAGTTCTGGCCCCAGCAGCCATGGTTCCGGCCCCAGTTCTGGCCCCAGCAGCCATGGTTCCGGCCCCAGTTGCCCCAGCAGCCATGGTACCGGCCCCAGTTCCGTGCCCAGCAGCCATGGTTCCGACTCCAGTGCCGGCCCCAGCAGCCATGGTTCCGGCCCCAGCTCCGGCCCCACCAGCCATGGTTCCGGCTCCAGTACCGGACGCAGCAGCCATGGTCCCGACTCCGGCTCCTCGTCACCTGTTGGCTCTCCGGCCGACGCCAGCTCCCCGTGTCCTGTCGGCGTACCGGCCGACTCCAGCACCTCGCCTCCTGTCGGCGTACCGGCCGACTCCAGCACCTCGCCTCCTGTCGGCGTACCGGCCGACTCCAGCTCCTCGTCTCCTGTTGGCTCTCCGGCCGACGCCAACCCCTCGTGTCCTGTCGGCATACCGGCCGACTCAAGTTCCCTCTCGAGTTCCCTCTCAAGTCTCCTCTCAAGTCCCCTCTCGAGTCCCTTTCCAAGTCCCTTCTCAAGTCCCCTTTCGAGTCCCATCTCCAGTCCCTTCTCCAGTCCCTTCTCTAGTCCCAACTCCGGTCCCTACTCAAGTTCCCTCTCTAGTCACCTCTCGAGTCTCCTCTCAAGTCCCTTTTCAAGTTCTCTCTCAAGTCCCTTCTCAAGTCCCCTTTCGAGTCCCATCTCAAGTCCCTCCAGTCCCTACTCAAGTCCCTTCTCTAGTCCCAACTCAAGTTCCCTCTCTAGTCTCCTCTCGAGTTCCCTCTCAAGTCCCTCTCGAGTCCTCTCGAGTCCCTCTCGAGTCCCCTCTCGAGTCCTTCCGAGTCCCTCTCGAGTCTGAGTCCCTCTCGAGTCTCTCGAGTCCCTCTCGAGTCTCTCTCGAGTTCCTCTCGAGTCCCTCTCGAGTCCCTCTCGAGTCCCTTCTCGAGTTCCCTCTCGAGTCCCTCTCGAGTCTCCTCTCGAGTTCCCTCTCAAGTCACCTCTGAGTCTCCTCTCGAGTCCCTCTCGAGTTCCTCTCAAGTTCCTTCTCCAGTCCTCTCGAGTCCTCTCGAGTTCCCTCTCAAGTCACCTCTCAAGTCTCCTCTCGAGTTCCCTCTCGAGTTTCCTCTCGAGTTCCGTCTCAAGTCCCTACCCAATGTCCTGGTCCGTTGGAGGTTCCGCTGGGGGTCCTGCCAACTCCATGTCCTGTCCCGTTGGAGGTCCCGCCGACTACTCTTCTGCCGGGGGTCCTGCCAACCCATGTCCTGCCGTTGGGGTCCCGCCGACTACTCTTCTGCCGGGGGTCCTGCCAACCCATGTCCTTGCCGTTGGGGGTTCCGCTGGGGTCCTGCCAACTCCATGTCCTGTCCCGTTGGGGGTCCCGCCGACTACTCTTCTGCCGGGGGTCCTGCCAACCCTATATCCTGTGCCGTTGGAGTCCCGCCGACTACTGTTCTGCCGGGGGTCCTGCCAACTCCATGTCCTGTGTCGTTGGGGGTTCGCTGAGGGTCCTGCCAACTCCATGTCCTGTCCCGTTGGGGGCCCGCCGACTACTCTTCTGCGGGGGTCCTGCCAACCCTATATCCTGTGCCGTTGGAGGTCCCGCCGACTACTCTTCTGCCGGGGGTCCTGCCAACCATGTCCTGTGCTGTGGGAGGTCCCGCCGACTACTCTTCTGCCGGGGGTCCTGCCAACCCTATGTCCGTGTCGTTGGGGGTCCAGCCGACACCTGTTCGTCGGAGGTCCTGCCAACTCCATGTCTGTTCTGTTGGGGGTCCCGCTGACTACTGTTCTGCCGGGGGTCCTGCCAACTCCATGTCCTGTCCGTTGGGGTCCCGCCGACTACTTTCTGCCGGGGGTCCTGCCAACCCTATGTCCTGTGCCGTTGGAGGTCCCGCCGACTACTGCTCTGCCGGGGGTCCTGCCAACTCCGTGTCGGGGGTTCCGCGGAGGGTCCTGCCGACTCCACGTCCATTATCGTTGGGGGCCCCGCCGACTACTCTTCTGCCGGGGGTCCTGCCAACCCTATATCCTGTCGTTGGAGGTCCCGCCGACTACTCTTCTGCCGGGGGTCCTGCCAACCCTATGTCCTGTGCTGTGGGAGGTCCCGCCGACTACTCTTCTCGGGGGTCCTGCCAACCCTATTCCTGTGTCGTTGGGGGTCCAGCCGACACTGTTCGTCGGAGGTCCTGCCAACTCCATGTCCTGTTCTGTTGGGGGTCCCGCTGACTACTGTTCTGCCGGGGGTCCTGCCAACTCCATGTCCTGTCCCGTTGGGGGTCCCGCCGACTACTCTTCTGCCGGGGGTCCTGCCAACCCTATGTCCTGTGCCGTTGGAGGTCCCGCCGACTACTGCTCTGCCGGGGGTCCTGCCAACTCCTGTCCTGTGGTGTGGGGTTCCGCTGGGGTCCTGCCGACTCCACGTCCATTATCGTTGGAGGTGCCGACTACTGCTCTGCCGGGGGTCCTGCCAACTCCATGTCCTGTGGCGTCGGGGGTTCCGCTGAGGGTCCTGCCGACTCCACGTCCATTATCGTTGGGGGTCCTGCCGACTCCTTGTCCTGTTCTGTTGGGGGTCCCGCCGACACCTGCTCCGCCGGCGTTCCTGCCAACACGATGTCCTGTCATGTCAGGGGTCCAGTCGGCCACGAACCCGGTCCTTCCTTGTGCCCGGCGCCCTGACTATGCCCGCCACGGCCGTGGCCGCTTCTCTGCCTTTGCTCTGCCACGTTGCCCCGGGCCGTCCGCCCGAGTCCCCGTCCTCGAACCCTGCCTTGCCCCCGGGCCGTCCGCCCGAGTCCCATCCTCGAACTCTGCCTTGCCCCCGGGCCGTCCGCCCGAGTCCCCGTCCTCGAACCCTGCCTTGCCCCCGGGCCGTCCGCCCGAGTCCCATCCCTCGAGCTCTGCCTTGCCCCGGGCCGTCCGCCCGAGACCATCCTGTTCCTCTGCCTTGCCCCCGGGCCGTCCGCCCGAGTCCCCGTCCTCCTGCTGCCCGGGCCGTCCGCCCGAGACTCTTTCCTGTTCCTCTGCCTTGCCCCCGGGCCGTCCGCCCGAGTCCCCTTCCTCGAACTCTGCCTTGCCCCCGGGCCGTCCGCCCGAGTCCCCGCCTTGAACTCTGCCTTGCCCCCGGGCCGTCCGCCCGAGACCCCTTTCTGGTCCTCTGCCGTGCCTCTGGGCTGTCAGCCCAAACCCGGCCTTCGGACCCCCTCCACCCACCCTTTTGGAATATTGGACTTTGTTGTGTAGGGACGTCTGGAATCCGTCCCTTGAGGGGGGGGGTTCTGTCATGATTTGGGGTTTTGTGTGTTAGGTTTTGGGTTTGTTTTTGATTGTTCTGTTCTCCCTGTCTCTTGTCTGGTCCTTCTCCCTGTGTTTTCCTCCCTGTCTCTTGTCTGGTCCTTCTCCCTGTGTTTTCCTCCCTGTCATTAGTTTCCCTGGTGTGTCTAATTGTGTTCACCTGTTGCCCTTGTGTTTCTCCTCCCCTGCCCGGCTGTTTCTCGTCTCGTGATTACCCCTTCCTGTATTTAGTCTTGTCTTTCCCTGTGTTCCCCTGTCGATACATTGTTAGTCTTTCCTGTCTCCCTCCATGTTACCTTGTGTTACCTGTGAGTTTCATGCCATGTTTTGTTCTCCAGCTTTTGTAATAAAGCTCGCCTTTTGTTCGTAGACCTTTTTCCATTTTTGGTATTCTGCATTTGGGTCCTACCTTTCCCGCAACCGTAACAACAACCTTCTTTTTAGTAACTAGTTTTAGATGTACTGTAAGGGTTTGCTAGTATGCCATTTAAATTCAAGTTTCCTTTTCCATAACGCTATTAAAGTTGACAATTTGGGGATGTGCTTTGCAGTCTTATCAGAAGAAGAGGTTTTGTTTCACTTTTGCTTGAGGTTGGGGGCTATCTTCAGCCAGGACCACACACTCTCACTCCATAAACGTCCAGGAGCGACGCTTGGTCAGGGTCCCGAGGTGTGCAGTTGGGACGCTCCTAGGCTCCTTCAGCTTCAGAAAGGGACACAAATAGCTTTCAACTGATTGCAATGTATTCCCATCTGCGGCGGGATTTGACGCTCATGGAAGCACGGCATTCGTTTGTGTCGGCAGCTGTTAAAGGAAATGTGAGCGTCCATTCCCATTGGATAACGGAGAATTGTACACCCTGTTGCATTTACTGTAAAGTGTCCTTACTGTAGGTATTTTTATTATATGTGCAGCACTTTGGCTCGACCAAAAATCGTTTTAAAAATGTGCTATATAAATAAAACCCGATTTGATATAACAAAATACATCCTTCATAAACGGAAACGGAAACAGACGTAGGCAAGATCCTCAGCTCGATGATTGGTTGGTTTAGCCGCAATGCACGCTCGGATTTGGTGTTTATGCGATGTGAAATCCGAAAACATTTAAAAAAAGTTCAATAATACATTATTCCGAGTGTGCTTGCTTTTCTCTTTGAAAGTCATCACATAACGGCATTGTAATACACGGTTCGGCTGCATTAAATATTACATATATGCCGTAGTTCTCTATTTATAGAGCCCTGATGAGAAGACTTCTAGACAAACAGGAACAACTGCCGCCAAAACTGAAAACTTGACGTGGATCTTAAATATATAAGCAATTAAACAACATCTTACATTTCTTTTCACACAATACGTCTCCTTGCAGTATCAACACTAATTCGGCTGACTTTTATATTTGATCCAATTTGTAGATAGGCTGTATTTACACCATAACGGTGCACAGCTGATAGAAAGGGACACCTAGTGGTTAGGGCACGTTATTGAATTTTATTATTTGTATTATTAGATATTAATAGGATCCCTATAAAGTATATTCTTTACTCGTCGTTATTCTCTACTAATAGTTAATTAAAGACTGTATATAATGACTATTTTGCACATCCCTTTCAAGATTTCAAGATTGTCTAAGGTTTATTGACATATCATATTATACACAACTACGGTGTAGTTATGCAATGAATGAAAAACTTGGGTCGCAGGTTCCTCAACAGTGCATTACAAGACATCTATCAATATGTGTGTATACCTCCACCATTAAACTGTCATATTCTGCACATTTCTTATACTATCTACATACATCTTATAAGAGTATAATACATTATGTATAATATCAGTTAAAATAAGTGCTTAAACATAGTTAACATTGCAGGAAAGCAATATATTAGACGTTAAGTACTTTGTCAGGCTTAATATTTATCTGTAGATACAAATGTCACTGTGTGCTGTGTGCTCTGCATATGTACGATCAAAGAGGGTTTTATCCCTCCATATTCTTCTTCTATACCCCCAAAGCTTTTTTCTTATTCAAAAGAAGACCTTAACCTAAAGTATTCTTTAATGTTTAAATAAAGCCTTATTAGTTTGTCTGTTTTGCACATCCTCCTATTAATATCTAATAATACAATTATAAAATTCAATAACGTGCTTTAACCACTAGGTGTCCGTTTCTATCAGCTGTGCACCGTTATGGTGTAAATACAGCCTATCTACCAATTGGATCAAATATAAAAGTCAGCCGAATTAGTGTTGATACTGCAAGGAGACGTATTGTGTGAAAAGAAATGTAAGATGTTGTTTAATTGCTTATATATTTAAGATCCACGTCAAGTTTTCAGTTTTGGCGGCAGTTCTTCCTGTTTGTCCAGAAGTCTTCTCATCAGGGCTCTATAAATAGAGAACTACGGCAGATATGTAATATTTAATGCAGCCGAAACGTGTATTACAAATGCCGTTATGTGATGACTTTCAAAGAGAAAAGCAAGCACACTCGGAATAATGTATTTAATTTTTTTTAAAATGTTTTCGGATTTCACATCGCATAAACACCAAATCCTAGCGTGCATTGCGGCTAAACCAACCAATCATCGAGCTGAGGATCTTGCCTACGTCTGTTTCCGGTTCTGTTTATGAAGGATGTATTTTGTTATATCAAATCGGGTTTTATTTATATAGCACATTTTTAAAACGATTTTTGGTCAAGCCAAAGTGCTGCGCATATAATAAAAATACCTACAGTAAGGACACTTTACAGTAAATGCAACAGGGTGTACAATTCTCCGTTATCCAATGGGAATGGACGCTCACATTGCCTTTAACAGCCGCCGACACAAACGAATGCTGTGCTTCCATGAGCGTCAAATCCCGCCGCAGATGGGAATACATTGCAATCAGTTGAAAGCTATTTGCGTCCCTTTTATGGAGCGTCCCAACTGCACGCCTTCGGACCCTGACCAAGCGTCGCTCCTGGACGTTTATGGAGTGAGAGTGTGTTGGCCAGGAGAGCAAAAATATGCCCGCCTGGTCCTTTTATTATTTGCATATTGCGGGTTCTTAGCTGTATTGCCAATGCCGCAAATGGTAAGCTTGCCTGAGGGGTTTTGTTCAGAGTTGGGAGAGTGTGTAAGCCCAATGTGTTAAAATATAGAATATTGGAGGTCATGTGTAGTGCCACATAACCAGCAAATCCACTGAACAAGTCAGTCTCAGTAACATGGTTTTCTTTTCAAAATGAACCCCATGAACAACTCGGTATGATATTTAACAAAACAATTACATTTTTTAATGGGATTTTAGCAAAGAAAAGTATAATGTGTCAAGCATTTGCCAACGTAGTAGGAAAATACCAATTCTTACACTTGTTAATCCATTTACAACTCAGAAGCACATTTCCTTAGGATGTCGAACCAATTTGGTGCAGTGCCACATGATGTGAGAGCTTGATGCTTTTTGAGTGATAGAACAGTTGATGCAACGTTCTAGTTTTTTCTGCTCTGTGTCAGTTGGCGGCACACTCACAAAGCACATTTTGTAATCCATCGCTCCATCGGTGCTATCCACTCTAATGGAAAGCAAGTGCCAAAAAGGATAAGGTCATACTTTAAGACAAATTGTCTCACTCTATCAACATAAGAAAACATCTTCCGAGCGTACAGCTGTGCACATGGGGAGCCCCTAATCCCTCCTCTCTTTCAGCCGCAGGGAGTGCGTTCTGGGCTGCTGCGCTGTGACTCTCAGGGATAAAGAGATGAAATGTATCGGGGGGAGGGTGCGTATTCCAGACAGTGCAGAGTCAGGACATCATCCTGTTACAGCAGCAAGCACAAATAACTTTATGCTGACAAAAACGATCACCTCTTCCACTCATAACCCCCCCCCCCCCCCCACACACAAGGTCAGGAAAGGCTCTTTCTCTCTCTCGTTATCTCCATGACTGCTTTGACCAATGCCACAGCTCTGGCCCGTATCCTTATAAAGCATTTTTTTCTTTGAGGCACGACTCATCATGGCATTGTCAGCTTAATAAGTATTAAGGCCTGTCAAAGTGACAGCGCAACGTCTGCAGTGATGGGGAATTTGCCCTTACATTCTCAACTTGAGTGGCTTTTTAGGTTTTGTTAGCCTGGGCTCTTTATAATCTACACAAGGCACTCGTGGTGTACTGAGAAGGGCAATAGTATTACATTCTCAGAGAAAATAACAAATGTCACACTGCGTTCCAAAAGAATTCAGCACGATGGTGGTTGTTGAAAGCAGCCAAGGGGCTAGTGTGAGACGCAATGTAGTCAGTGGGTAAATGCAACGTAATAACCTTTACTGTTGCTCTAGTGCTCCAACAACCTTGGGAAGAGTGTGCTTCCAATCTGTGTTAAAGTAACAGGGGTCTTTCCCTGGGATACGCCACAACTGCTTTCTGAGCTGTCAGAGAAGATCGAGGTTCCAAGTAACTTTAGGTCATTATGAATCATACATTAAGAAACAATGAGCCTGGCAACCATGTTAGTTATCTCATTAAGATTCACTTGTCTTCCTTAGTTAGCTCATTAAGATTCACTTGTCTTCCTTAGAAATACATTAGCATGATGGGTGTTTAAACACGTGAGGTCTGAATTTATATTTAACAGTCTTCAAAAACTTGCGGATCTTTCTCATGGCTTAACATTTCTGATTTAGATAAACATGTATGGCAACAATCTCAGTGGTAGACTTAAACTTTCATACAAATTCAAACTGAATTGATTTGCAAGGTTTCTTGCAAGAGTTGGACACATGCATGAACAAAGAGTGAACATGAAAAGAATGCGTAATAGTGCGTGGTTTAAAATTCTAAAGGGACACTCGCGAACTAAAACTGCTTGAATTATATTCCATTTATCTTAAAAGGTACTTGGGACACTTGAAAGACTGAAACAAGGTCCATGTTTTTGTAAAATTGTTAGCATAAGATTAGTTTATTTTAGTCTTACATTGCAATTGTGGGATTGCAACAAATAATTACATGACATGTCTACATCCTGTCATCATTACCTATGAGCAGTGTGTCAATATATTTGCAATAGATAAGACTAAAACACCATAAATATATGTAGAAAAGGTTGGGGATGTAACTTGGGTCTTGAACAGATGCAATGTTTATTCAAAGACAAACTGAAACCTATACACTGTACATTCAGAGAACTACTTGACAACTTTAGGGAATATTTATATGCTCTGTGTTGCTCCTCTGCTATCAGTTATCTGCTCTGATCACATTTCACATGATGATAGCTTGTCAAAACTTCCTGCAATTGGCCCAAGAATCTGGAACATCCTAAAAAGATTTTCACACTAGAAACAGACCAAACAGTGCTTCAGGTTTCGATTTTCTCCATGCCAGTGGAAATGAGGCAGTCAGAGCTTTTGTACTGGACCATGGTTTAAGGGAGGTTTTACCTCTTTAATTACAACTCAGACTAAAATTGGTTGTAGTTAAAGGATCCCCCAAAAAGTTTCATTCACTTTCCGAACATTTGTTTTGAGTCAGCTGCTTTAAACGTGTTGTCAAAAGCTACCAGACTCAAGCTAAACGAAAAAGGACTAGGCTAAAATTGCTTTCTAAGAATGAAGTAACAACTTAGTACTGTTGGTACCAGGAAGGGGGTTCGCGGAATTATCATGACAATACAACATAATTATTTATAATGATTTCTTTATTGGTGAAAATGAGTATAAATGGACCAGGTATTGAATCATGTGTCAAGCAGCAGATTTACCAGTACTATAAAATGTTGTGAAAAAACTGGTATGAAAAAAAAACAACCAGATAAAATCGTCATTTTTCAAAGTTCAAAACCTATTTTTCTTTTATTTAATTCCTGTTGCAATCATTCATGTGTCGGCCTCCTTCCCTTTTCCTCCTTCCCTCCATCCCTGCATGGTTCCCATCTTTTCTCACAGCTTCTCAGAGCACTGCACTAATGGCTTTTTGGAAAGTGAAAAAAGGACATTGTCCTCGCTACTTCTTTCTACGGTTTTGCTCAGTACTAATAAATCCCCTGGCAGGGGTTGTTTATAATGTCCCTCTGATGCAACTCTCATAATGGGGCAATTTTACAGTGTGTATGTTCCCGATCTCACAGCTTCGCCTGCTCTGCAATCTTGATTCCTCCTCTGTACTAATTTCCCAGGCTAACATCTAATGGTGTATGCCAGTGAGGTAAATCAAGCAACAGTATTTGTTGTCTTGCTGCCATTACACTGTGGCAGATGTATAATGATCCATTATAAAGATAAATTCTGTATTTTCATTACAAAGAGGCCCAATCAGCACAGCAGTGTATACAGGAAACAGGAGATACTGAAACAATAAGCCCTATGGCAGAACCAAAGGAAAAGAAAAACAGAAATGCGCTTTTAGTTACTCCGTGCCTCGCCATTTAATGTCATGTCATTGGCGGGTAAAATCAATGGTAACAATGTGACCCTGTGAAGTCCCGTCCTCATGCAATGATTGAGCCATTGGAAATAATGATGGAAACAAACTTTAAAGTCCTTTTAGAAACGGCTTTGGCTCAACCTTGTCGCCAACAGAAAGCATTCGTGCATGCCCTGCACAGCAGACAAAATAAGGCATATTTCAGTGTCTTCATCCATATGCAAAGCGTGGTGTGATATCCAGCTGATAGCTATGTTTTCCTTGAGTTATTTCAGTGATCCGTCTCTGCCTCTGGTATGATAATCTATTCTTTAATCCTTATGTAAATCAATGTCTCCTGTTCTGAGTGTCAAAAGAAATGCTTTGGAGTACCGCGGCAGAAACACACACAATCTAGCAGGTAGGCTACAAGCAAATTAAGGGCATTAATCACAGAGGACAAAAGGACACAGTTATTTACGCAGTGTCACGCAATCTCAGGCAACACTGGAAAGTCGACTGGTTCTCCAAGGTCATCCCTCCTTAGCTGACATTGGTCATTTTATTGTCTCTGTTAGGCTGTGATTGGTGGAAAACGTGGGTCCACAAATCTTAATATAAAGTGTTCCAACCAAGACATCTTTGTTTTATCTGTACCTAGGTGTGTGTTTTAATGACATGCCGGCCTGAAAAGGTTCTGTTGTCGCTGTCTGAGGTGCTTCTCTAATCTCTACCCTTTTGTAATGTGACAGATTTATTAAAATGGCAGTGCCTGATTTTATGACATCCATTATCAAAGCTAATCCAATCATGTCCCTGTCTGAAATGTTGAATATTTTACAACCGGCCATTGAAAGACATATCCCCTTGTTATCGATAGCCGGCACAGCCTCTTCAGCCGGCATAAAAATACTCTAAGTTTGATTTATATTTATTTCTGCCTCTAAATGCTGCAGACACGGTGTTAGTGAGAGATATTCAAGGGCATCTGATTGTCATTACAGCACCATCAAACTCTGAATCATTGCACAACACCTAATGGCTTATTACAGGAGCGTATGCTAAATTAAACATTACTGCATCAATAAATGTTGCATGGCATTAACCTGACAGTGCTTCATAAATATTGTGCGTTTCCCACCAACCCTGCCTTCACCCCCAGACTTCCACTGTTACCTTCACTCTTACATGCACAAAAGTACCTATTAATAACCCAGAGCATGCTCTCGTCCTGTTTTTCCTAATGCACTGGAATGACATAAATGGGCATTAAATTATTTCCAATTCCTCAAATTATCTTTCAGGTATTTTAATTAGAAAGCACTTTGCAACACTGCTCAGCCCTCACCAGATGGGTGCTCATGTCAGCCAATTTAAGCAAATAGCAATTAGATATTAGCATTCCTATTTTCATCACCCAAAATCCTAACTTCCTCCACTCATCCGATCTCACTCACTAAGGTTTCCGCATTTCAGGTGGTGAAGGGCTTACCGAGGATGTGGTTCCAATTTCTGAGTTAAAGTGGCTCTCCTTGAAAGGTTAAAACCTCAAAAGGCATATTCCCCAAACAGATTTAATGTTTGTGCAGACCACATTTTGAAATGGCACCATGTCAATGGCTCCAAAGTATCGCGTATTGACAGCTCAACTATACAACAATGAGTATTAATTAGAGCACATCGTTAAAAAATAACATTTACTTCAGGCACTTAGCTACAATGTAAATTACCTTAGGGGATTACAGTCAACACTAATTAGTTTTCTACATGCAAAGTCATTCTTTCATTATTATTGTCATCAAATATGTCCTTTCTCAAGAATTGTTGACAAACTACTGTTTGCCTCCTCTTTTCTTCAGTAAGCAATTATAGCCTTTCTCACACTTTTACTCCCTTTTGCATGTTGTTCTTTTTGCGTTAATGTATTGTGTTAATGCTACATTTAATCACTTCTACTAAATCTTCTATAACTACAGTAGTACTGTCACTACTCTAGCTATTATTTACTGCTGCAAATATTTCGCAGTTTATAAGGAATGCCCAATGCCAATGCATTAAGTAGTGTGCCTGCTATGTAGCAAGGTAGAAAGTAAGGATGTGGGTAAAGCTCATTAGAATTTATTTTTGGAATTACTGTAGTCACATTACAATGGTGCATTGATTACGACTTTTTGTAGGCCATTCCTGGCAGGGGGCCCTAAACCAAAGACGATGGGATTGGGAATAATCCCCACATGTTAACACCACTTTGTGATTGTTGACACGGAAATGCAATCAGCACAAATAAAAAGCTTACGTAATGCTATATATGAACTACATCACATGGCTGCCCATCACCACTGCTAAGCTAAAGGCGGACTCGTGTCGTCTTGTAGGCGTTTACTAGTTTCATTTAGTCACTTGTTAGCAAACACCGTTTTTATGATATATCAAAGCTTTGGACATTCACGAGTGGAGTATTTACTGGCATATTTTATTTCGTAGAACAAAACCTGCAAATCTCTTCAACTTGTTTTAACCACAGACCTGATTACAGGATTCTAACCACAAACACGTTCAAACAACTGTTGACTTTGAGACAAGGTAATGAGAATTTGCAAAATCCAAATTATTTTCATTACTCTCATGACCTTAACAAGGATTTTATTTTCATAAAAAAATGAATTTTTTCAACAGCAATAACCCCAACATTGTTTCATTGCACAGATATTGTAGAAACAAATATTTTCTTCTTAAATGTTGGACTGTGTAATTTTGGAAAAATGTAATCAAACATAAATCAAGGTTTTTCAGAACAATCTAATATGAATGATCTTGGTGTCAATTATAACTTTATTATACCTGAGCAAGTATGGGCATGTAGTGCAACATTTATGATACTTATGCTAGAATAAGAAATAAATCTTTCATATATCCACACTGGTGGCTAAAGCTAAACTTGAAATGTGGCCCTGAAAGTTTTCTGAATCAGCACTGAAAAAGTGTTGGTAATTTCCAAAAAGATGTCTGTATTTTTGTTTGTTTTTCTCACTGAAAAAATGCAGTTTTATTTTTATAAATAATCGATGACTGTCACTGTCAATCAAATCTGAAACCACCCATATACATTAGGGATTAAATAGATTATTTTTGTGTTAACATCTTAATAAAAAGAAAACTTTTCTGACACAAAGAAGTTATGTTTCCGGGGTTCAACGTTATTGACACATCATAAGGTTGTGTTTATTAAAAAACGTGCCACCATTTTCCCTACTAAATGCATGTGCTCTATATTTCTGTACATTTTTATTTAAAGGAGACTTGCTTGTAATGCTATGCTCTAATTAAGGATTTAATGTCCAATATATCCTCTTTTTCATATATATATATATATATTAGGGCTGTCAGTCGATTAAAATATTTAATCGCGATTACTCGCATGATGTCCATAGTTAATCGCACATTTTTTATCTGTTCTAAATGTACCTTAGAGGAATATTTTTCAAGTTTTTAATACTCTTATCAACATATGAGTGGACAAATATGCTTTATGCAAATGTTTGTTTATTATCATTGGAACAATGATAAATATTCTCCTGAATATTCTCAACACAACAACCTCTGAACAATGACAAATATTCTCCTGAATATTTTCAATACAACAACCTGGAACCTCTCTCTCTCTCTTACACTCTCTCCCAACCCTGTCTACTTCTTTGCACTGAGCCAGTTGCTCAAACAGACAAGCCTGTTTACAGTTGTCGGCGAAATGCCGCTCCTCTGTCTTCATCTTCAGTCAAAGCATGAGACTGAAGTTCCCACTGTGGGTCAAAATAATGCGCTGTGATGTGCAGTCGACACGTTGGATGCGATCCGAATTATCTAACGCAGCCCCTCGTCCTCCACAATCTTAAGCTGTAGCCACCCATTTAGCTATCGCTGTTGTTGTCCAGGCATCTCCCCGGCAAACTTTCAAGCATGGTCTGCCGCAAGCGAGCGGCAGGAGCGGGGCTGTCAGCATCAGCTGTGTGCTTGGCTTGCTGTTTAAAACACCTTTTTTTGTATCCATATCTCTCGCTAGAATCTCCCATCATCACAACAACAACAACAACAACAACAACAACAACGTCAAGCCTTTGGGCTCTGAAACTACGGGGCGGGCCAAGGACAAATACACATGCGTTAATCGCGTTAACTTGACAGCCCTAATATATATATATATATATATATATATATATATACTTACTATATTTACACACAACAACTAACATGACCTTGCAAACTTTAGTAACTCGCCTGTATTTTCTTATCTCCTTCCTGTTGTTCTGCTAATGTGTTCCTCTTGTCTTGCAATAAATAAGAAAGAGAAAACTGTCAATTACGTGGGGCCATGAAAGCTGCTCAGGCATTCTTCCAGTACCCAAAAGCCCTGCCACCACTCTAACTGACTTTTGAGCCCTGGCCCGAAACATTCACCAGTCTGGAGACAAACAACCCACCAGTGCTCATTATGTGGAGACCGCGGGCGCTCGGGTGGCCATGACAGTCCTCCAGCCCCCCCTTGGTCTATGTGAGCTCAGGTCATGACTGTGAATTAGGGGGCACTGCTGTCCTGTGAGCTATAACTCCACCGCAGTCATCAGTGTCAACATACTGTCCGCTCAAATTTGTCAGCCAGATTGACCAGTTGGCTCGGAAGCCACAGACATTTCTTCGCTTAATTGCTCCATCAAGCAAGGCATGTAAAGGCAAACTGACACAGACAGTGTCACACTGTGAAACGGTTATAATGCCAGGCTTAAAAAAAGGTCTGAAAGGTTGGGGCGAATTGGTGAGTGTTGAATAATTGTTTTCACTATGGTTTAGCTCCAACACTGACGTCCTATAATGATATAATAGCAATTGCACCCAAGAGGCAATTCACTACAAGATGATGGGCATGCCCTCGATGTTGAGGTACGATTGAGCATTGTCAGCACTGAAGTGATGATAATCACTACGAAGAACATCCTCCGGTGTATTTCTGCTTTCACATAAGCGCCATAAACACACGACAGCCTAAAGCCTTTACATTCACAATGAGTGACTAATGAGAGAATGATAACGACTGCTACTTACTGTGCAGTAGGGCCTCTTTGGGAATGATAACACATAAAGCGCAAGTGTTTTCTTTTCATGTGGAGTGCCAACACTGTTGCAACGTAACCTTGATGAAGGTCACTATCATTGGTCAATATAAGAGTTACTTTGTTTTCCATCATGCAAATATCTTTATGCAAACTAAATGATATACAGATTATGTTTTGTACCATCAAACTGTCTAGTGTGAGAATGTGTTTTCTTTTTTCTTCATGGCACTACAGCGTGATGAAGGTATTTATGGTTTTGTTGTTAAAGAAAACGGGAAAAAAACGGTCATGGACAATTGCATCAAGGAATTTGAATATAGATGGGAATGGTACTAGAGTAAGAATTGGTGGTTAAATGGGCCATTTAATGCTTAGGTTTTTTACCTTCTTTCCTGTAGTGTGTTATCCAGGTTTTTGTGCATGTTAATGTGCTGCAAAGGATAAAATCCCAAATTTCCCTCCAGAGGGAGTTTCTTTTCCACACCTTCCCCCCCTGCCTGAAACGCTTCGATTGGTCTTTTTTTATTAACTTCCGTAACATAGTGACATTACAATGTTACACTTGCGTTTCTATTGGCTAGTGCTCCAACACTTTGTACATGATATGCTAAGAGAAAGGACATCTCTTAGTGGTTTATCAATCACACCAGAGTCAAATACAAGATGAGCTCTGGTTTCAGACAGAGGGTGAAAAGAGGTTATTTTGTTCATTCATTCATATTAATTTTTGAGCATTAGAGAATGTAAACATGTCACAGTAAAAGCACAAAATACAAATATGACCCTAACAACTCTCTATAATAATATGTTGGTCACCCTATAACAGCCTTTTTGGACATTAAGTCTCTTTAAAGTTGAAACAGTAACCAGGTTATAATATCCAAGCTGTACACCTGCATAAATACCATAACAATATGCTTAGGCTTATTCTTCTTTATTCAATGTGCATTTGTCCCTAGTTATTATTCATAATGACTGCTTTTTTACGTTTATTGATCAATGTTAAATAACTTCACTGTAATTTTTTTGTCACAATCTAAGGGTCAGTGCGTCAGTTAGTCAATGACGTGTGAGGGAAAGGAGTTAATATACCACTTTATTTTTAAAATATTAGTAGCTATCAGCCTTAAGCCTTCTGTACTGGCAGGCTTCACCTTGATTATAATATTATCAGGAACTTGATAGTCAATCGTTCCTGATCTTTGTCGCAAGATGATACTGTGACATTGTCTTTTTTCATTAACAGATGTTCTAAATCAAACTTATCAGCTAAATGTATCATACAGTATGGAACCGCTCTAATCTCCCGAGATTTTAATCCAATTTACTTTTGTTCAAAACATGAGTGAAAGTCTGTTAAATATACACAAAGTGTTCTCAGCTTAAGATAACAGATGGCTTAATCAGTGTAGCATGTTCTTGCAATATCTGTGATGAGCTGCGATAGTTAATGAAAATAAGTTGTTACTCCAATGATTGACTGTGACTTAAATTATTTACCCTTAATATCAATCTTTAGATATAATAAACCAGTTCAGAGAAAATGTTCTTATGATTATTCTGATGCTTCACATCTTTTCTAATCTTTTAACAGCTTCCCATCATGTCATACATATATCTCCACAACGTATAGTTGTTTTTGTAGGACCAAAGTGTGTCTGTCAAGATTCATGTATTTCAACGATGCCAAAATGCCTGCACGATCTACAACCACAACCCTCTTTACAATCCAAACTCGTGAAATATTAAGGTTAACCTACGGCTCATAGGTAAGCATACATCTGTATTCACTTGAGAACCAATTACTTGAACTTAAAGACCTCAACCGTGCAAAGAGGGAGAGAACCATTCTAAGAGAGCTCTCTTTTGGCCAGTGTTTGTGTGTTCTGGGTTTTTCCTACCAAGGACAATATGAAGAGATGGAAGGTTTTTTCTTTTCATTGCTGATAAACTTTTCTTTGTGCAGAGCTTGGCATCGTTGAACCTTGCATGTTTCAATCCAATGCAAACTAATTGGAAACATGTTCCAACAGTACAACAGAAGAATGCTTGAAAAGAGAATGTTCAATCATTATGGAACACACTCCTGCAAAAGAAAGGGGGGGAGAGGATATTACTTGCAATGCCCTTGCCTTAAGTTGTCTTCAAATAAGGACTCATTTTTATAGCCCTTGGCTTGAAATAGTCTTAATATCCCATGTGGGAATGGCAATTCTTATTCGTGTGATGTTCAAGCTGTGCATCAATTGCCTGTTCCTTCTCTATTTTAAAAATAGGAACCACAGATTCTGTTTTTGCATAATTGCTTGATAGCAGAGTTTCTAGACTGTTCTCAAGTAGACAATATTGCTTTGCCCTCTGTCTGTTTTCAGGTCAATGCAGTAGCATGGGAGGCAGAAGAGCCAAGATGCGACGGAAAGACTTTATAACGGCCTGTGCTTGAGTGCCTTCCCCGTAGAGAGGCATCCAGAGGCGCCAGGTTGATTGGCGTTTGTTTTGCATTGGCTTCGACTGAGACCCTGGTGTGTTGTGCCAGCCAGCTGTGCAGCCACCTCAGTAAAATATGCAATCATCAGCCATATATCTGCCCCCCCGAGTCTTCATTTGATGGTAGCCTTTTAATGAGGAACATGCCGAACGACTTACACCCGTTGCGTCCTTGCCGCTAACCTTTATGCAGAATAGATGAACTTATGACATAAAATGTGACTGGGGGGAGACACAAAGACACAAAGCATTCTGGGATGTGTACTCCCTTATGAGGAGTGTTAAAACGCCAAAGGGGTTTGGTCCTTTTTGGAAATGGACAGAAGGCATAGCAGGTGGAGCAAGCAAACCTTTTGACCAGTCAGCAACCCTGTCGTCCCCCCTTCATCCCCCTCAACCTTTCCTCTCCCTTTCTGTCTTTCTCCTCTACGGTTCTTCATCTCCTCTCCCTCGCATATAGCTGTATAAAATCTCATTTGGCATGCATTAAAGTTCTGCAGATAAGCTTGAACACATTGAGTGACAAGGACAGATTGCCACCTATTGGTAATAAGCGGTCATTGGTGGCAAAACTGTTCAAGTGAAGGTGACATCACTCCTTACAGACTTGAGCTCACTTCAAGTAAAAACTGTGTGTGTATGTGTGCATATATTTAAGTAAAAGCCCATTTGTTTAAGACTACTTGCTGTTTCTAATTCAGAAACCTATCGCGGCTGAGACCACACAAATTAGCATTGCAAATAATTCCTCTCCAAATTGATATCTTTGTTTAAGCGATACAGACAGAAAGCATTGCTCACAACTCGCTAAAATGTCATTATAATTCTAAATTAAGACTCTCCTCTACTGCAGTAGCTCTTCTCTTCCCACACTTTGAGAAAGTATAGAAATTAAAAACTTAACGGCTCTCCATTTAGCCGTCCCATTTCTCATGGGGCCCTTGAACTAATCTGAAGCCTGGGTGGATTTTTTTACCCTGGAGGAGTGTGTCATTGGACTCATTTGAATATTATTACAGTGGATAAAGAAGTGGCATTATGAGCAAAGACAGCCTTAATAGCAGACCACAATCAAATCACAACATTGCAGGAGACCACAGTTGGCACTGCAGAGCCCGGACTCATTTAGCAGGCCTCTTAAGTCGGCTTTTCTCCAACTTGCTCGCCGTAACCTGCTAAGCCGGTCCGTTCCGCAAATCCTTACTTCCACACACAGTTGTGTTTTTGCTGTTTTGCCATTTCACTTGGTGGACTCAGAACACAATGTCACTCCAGTTCCAGTTACACTTTTAATCCTGTTTTACCAAATAATTTACTACAAACAGCTACACAGCAGGAATCTACCACAGCACATGCTGTATATAGACACTACAATCAGTTCTTTACCTTGTTATTGTGAACAAAATATTTCAAACTGTAGCATATCGATCTCCTACAGTGAAGAACAAATGGCATGGAAGGATAATCCAGGACTGAATTGTAACAATACAGTAACATTCTAGGCAAAAGTAGTTATTTGACATGAACCATTCTGCATATTATAACAATATGTTTTAGGTACTTGGTTGTAATTGAACACTTTGTGCTGAGAAAACAATTTCAAGTGGGTTTTATTTTTAATTCGTCCGGGATCTTTGAGACAAGGAGTGAGTATTTGATTGTTTGTTGTGTAGTGTTGATATTGACTTTAGTGGTAGTTGTAGTGTATAGAAGTGTAGCATTGGATGCGAAGTATCTTACTGTTTAACAGCTTCCTCAGTTTAGATAGGGGAGTGTCTAGCTGGGCTGAATCAGTCCTTCCTTCAGGCACTCGTTTATTATTTTGCCTTTTTTATTTTCGGGGTAATCCTGGGTGGGGATTTAGTCCCTATTGGGGGCAGGCGTTTCAGGGTTTCGGCCGCTGATGTGTGCCTTTTTTTAAAGTCGCCTCGAGCCCGGCACGCTCCAGAAGATAGGTAGGTAAGTTTGTGGTAGGCAGGATATGAGGAAGTTTGTTATTTGGAAGACTGGCGTCAATGTTTGAGAAGCATTAGTGGTAGGTTGTTGTGTCACAGCATTTAAAAAAAACATTAAAATCTTGTAATTGTAGTTTTGGAGCAGTTTGTGGCCAATCCTACTCTGTATCAGCCAGCCTGCTGTATGAAGGTTGACTTGCGGTTAATTGCTGACCACTATAATATTTTTGTGTCTACTGCTCTCGCTAAAAGTGATCTCAAGGCTACTTTGCTAAATGGGCTAGTTGAACAGGGGGTGTTAAGTCTGCCTGATTCAGTGGAATCTCCTGGCACGGTGGCCGGGGCTGTTGCAGCAGTATCTCCTAGTGTAGAACGTTAAAGGTGCTATTCTCAGGGCATATGAGCTTGTGCCTGAGGCATACAGGCAGCGTTTTCGCGGCCTGAAGAAAACTTCTGGCCAGACTTATGTGGACTTCGCGAGGGAAAAGAAAATCCTCTTTGACAGGTGGTGTAGAGCTTGTAAAGCTGATGACATTACCTCAATGTGTGAGCTAATAATGTTGGAGGAGTTTAAAAACTGTGTACCCGAGCGTACGGTAGTTTATTTAAATTAGCAAAAAGTAACTACCCTTAAGCAGGCTGCCACTCTGGCAGATGAGTTTGCACTGATACATAAAAGCGTTTTTTTTCAGCGTGATCCCCCTCAGCGAGACTCTTATCATAGAGCTCCTGACACATACATCCCCGGTGCCAGTTTTCCAGTGTCAGATCCCAAGCTAGAAAAGTCTTGTTTTTTTTTGTCATGACCCTGGTCGTTTCATAGCAGACTGTGCAGCTTGGAAGAGAAAAGCAGATAGCAAGCACCAAAAAGGGGCGGGACTGATTAACACAGTGTGTCCTAGTGGTTGGGCCACTGTTAACAAAGGGCCTGATGAGTGTTTTAAACCTTTCATCTCTACTGCCTTTGTCTCTCTGTCAGAAAAGGTGGAGGACCAGGTGTTGCGAGACAGTGGTGGTTCACAATCATTCATCCTTGCCAGTACCCTGCCCTTGAGTTCTGAGTCTGCCTGTGATGCAAGTGTGGTGGTAAGAGGTATTGGAATGGGTTGTGCCCACACCTCTTCACAATATTCATGTCCAGTCTAAACTGGCTACTGGTTTCCTTCCAGTTGCTGTGCTCCCCAAGTTGCCTGTCGACAGTGTGGATTTCATAATGGGTAATGATATAGCCGGAGGTAAAGTGTATCCTACTCCTGAGGTTGTTGACGTTCCAATCCCTGGTGCTGTAGGTGATGACCTAGCTCAGACTCAAACCGTGTTTGAAGGTGTAATGGAGCCTGTCACGGTTGCTCCAGAGGTGGCTCTGCCTTTGACCCGGGAGGCGCTCATCACTGCCCAGAAAGGTGACCCTGTTTTGACAAAATGTTTCGCCACTATGGCGGATGAGCTTGTGTTATCACAGTGGTGTTATGGCTCAGTGCAATACTTTTCATCGTGTTTCTTTCCGGAAAGCTCTTAACGGACGTGCCACATGTACTCATTCGGTTTCTCTCCCAGGTCCCAACACTGAGAGATTGTGTTTCTCTTGTCTTGACCCTGGTCATTTAGTGGCAGAGTGTGTGGCTTGGAAGCAGCAGGTGGCAGCTTCCAAGCATTCAATAGTATGCTTGTGAACTATGTGTGTTTTGGTAACTGTGGCTTTTTTGGTTTTATGGAGGGGGGTGTTACGTGTGTGTGTGTGTGTGTGTGTGTGTGTGTGTGTGTGTGTGTGTGTGTGTGTGTGTGTGTGTGTGTGTGTGTGTGTGTGTGTTGTGTGTGTGTGTGTGTGTGTGTGTGTGTGTGTGTGTGTGTGTGTGTGTGTGTGTGTGTGTGTGTGTGTGTGTGTGTGTGTGTGTGCCCAATCAGGGCCTCCATAAAGGACCTGAGGAAGGCTGCAGTCGCTCTCTCCTTCTCCTCTGGCTGCATGTGTGATATGTGCAGCATTGTGTGGTTTCTTTGTATAAGGCCTGTTAGGTTAACTTGTATTTTGCTCATTGTTAGATGTTTCATTTAGTCACTTTCTTTTAGAAGGAAGTTGTTCTCAGTTACTTAAGTTTGTTTTGCAAAATGGCTGGTGAGCCTCTTTACCTTTGTATGAATTAAAACATCACTTTGTGGCTTCAGCAAGGGTTTCCTCTTTTCTTTCTCTCTCCCGGTTATTTTATATTTTTGTTACTTCCCTTTGTACCCCTAATCCAGGAGGGAACGTAACAAATGGCCTAACATCTCAAAAGCTCATGTTAATTAATGTGCAATTTGCTTCTTAGATAAATGTGCCTTTGTTTATAGACGAGAAACAGCTTGAACTTCTCATCTATCAGAACTTTACATCAGACTGTGGCAGATTTACTGCATGTAAATGAGAACACATTGGAGGTCCCTTACGTTTTAGCAATAATCTTTCATATTTCCCCTGGATTTATGATTCATTTTTAGCTCATTGCTCAGTTTTGATAGGCTGATGGTTATCTGCAATAACGCAATTTTCATCTTTACAAATAAAATAAAAAAGCTATTTAGTACATTTTAGAGGTGGGTTTTGTTACATTCACAAAGAACCAGGCTAGCTGTTTCCTTAAGGCTAGCATTATGATATGACAGTGGTATAGATTTTCATATGTGGCTCATGGCAAGAAAGAAACTAAGTGTACCTCTCAAATGTCTTTTCAAAATGGATCAATATATTTCCCAACCGTTGGCATCAAGAACTGGCATACTAATAGAATGAAAC
Organism: Dissostichus eleginoides; assembly: GCA_031216635.1. Lineage (NCBI taxonomy): Eukaryota > Metazoa > Chordata > Actinopteri > Perciformes > Nototheniidae > Dissostichus > Dissostichus eleginoides. The sequence continues at coordinate 12,950,425 of CM062270.1, read as the reverse complement.
GTGATACCTGTCTACATGTCAATTGACCACTGGTTCTTTGGTAAGTTGTATGGATCACTGTCATATCCAACTGCTTCTCAATTAAGCAGATCATTGTTTGTATTGCCCCCCCGGTTTGGAAATGTGCCTAATGTGGAAGCAGCAATGCTGTAGCATGTTGTTTGACATTTTACGTTGGTCTTCATTCACGATACACATTAATAGTTTTCATTTATATTGTTAAGTCCCAAGCTCGCTTGCCCAATTTCCTTCAGCTGTCATCTTATTGGTTGTGAGTCCAATGATCAGCGTTTAACAATGTCAAAGTTTTAAAAAATGTGAACTTTAAATGTAGCGCTCAGCGACAATTTTGACCCTGATTGGTTGTGTTTCCAACTCGTCGGGCGGCACCTCTCCATAGAAACAAAACTGCAAATTAAGCATAGAGCTGTTTCTACTCTTCATATTTGATATAATATTTTTTTACTTTTGATTTTTTGTTGTAAATTCTCTGTTCCACTTTTATCATTATTTTTATAACTGAACACACTGATGCTTCTGTAACTAAATAATTTCCCAAATTGGTCTATGTGAATGCAGATATGTCAGACTGAGGGGGGTACATTTGAGTAGGAAAGAGACTTTACTGGTGTTCATTAATGTTCCAATTGAAATGTGTTAAACAGCTGCTTTTCCATTGAATGCCATTATTATTTATGTTAAGTAATTTTTTCTTATTGTAATGACATTGTTATGTCATTATGGCATGTCATTGTGTGAGCATGTAAGCATGCTGCGTTTAGCATGAAGGTCTTAGTCTTGCTATATTTTTGCCATTACTGTATGTCTACACAGCTACTACATGGTTAATGGCAAATAGCTGTGGTTGCTAGGAGATGTGTCAAAAATGTATAACTATTATGAGAAGGGGATGGTGTGAGAGGTTGCGGTCGGTGGTAGCTGAATGAAATCCATCCTTCATTAACACCTCGCATGCTCGCTCACTATGCACATCTATTTGGTATTTAATAGTAAACAGAGAGAAAGAGGCATGCGGGTCGGCCTGTGGGAAATTGGTGTCACTCCCTCAAATTAGCCGCTGCTTTGTGAATCTGAATAGCATAATTTGTGGTTGATCACTTCTGCCAGCAGGTTTGTTCCTTGCATAATTTCCTCCCTTCTTAGGACACCACGCTGGAGTCATTTGACATTTTTGGGTCACGTCTTGCTGCTGAGGCATTTTTTTCGGGTTTAGTTGCAAATTGATACATGAAGAAGGCATGTTTCTATTCGCAACATAATAGCACCATGGTTCCTTGGCTGGAATAAGGGAGAAATGCTTTGAGCATCACTTATGGAGGTAATATATGATGATGCCCCAGGGCAGTGTCACCTGTCTCCCTCTCTTTCTTTGTCTTATTTCTTTCTCCTCTTTATTTTTCCACACAGAGACAAAACAAACAACACTGAAGCCTGTATCCTCTTTGCTTTAGTGAAAATGCAGGCAAGACTTAATTTCAAAGCATAACAGTCAAAGGTATCCACTGCAAATCCCATTCATTCAGGGACATAACAAAGAAACCACACAAATACACACAGGCATATTATACTTCCTGTTGTGGCGACACTGTGAAGGGTTTATGGTAAAAAATGCTCTCAGTATCACAGATATCTGCGGGGAACTTTGGTGCACACTGAAAAGATGATATGCTGTATATTGGAAAGGCAGAGCAAGCAGTCGAAAGAGAAAAGAGGAAAGGTCAATCTGTCTTCAAATTGCTCTTTCAGTCTCCACAGCAGCAGGTAATCAAATTGCCATTGAAATATTTCATTGGTAGGAAAGAAACAGGTACTGTAAAAGCTTTTTCTGAGGGTCAAAGCAGATCTAACACAGAGACCTCTACTCTGCGAGCTGCTGTGTAGGTAATATAAAATCAGCGTTGTGTGAGCTGGCTGGTATATTGGTCTTGTAAAACTAGACTTTATATTTTCCGCAATAGAGGAAACTTTAAAACGGAGCATTATCATTCGAGACAAACTGGGCCAGCAAAAGCCCAAAGGTTACGTGAGTGGTTTCTTTCTTTTTTTTCTACTACAAGGCTTTCATCCCAAATTCCATGGTTGGCTGGGAAAACTGTGGGCCATTAAATAACCATTGACCAAGGAATTGTATCATTGTCATAAACATGTACAGTAAGACCCAGATAAGACTGTATAAGAAGTAGATGTAGTCTCAGTAACCAATAGTTTGGAGACTACAGTTTTGACACCTGGAGTTTGGCATTTTGGAATCGTCTTGCTTTTTGACCATTTTTGAGCACGGCAAAGCAAGCAGTGAGGTCTCCTCTCTGCCTGCAGATTCTCAAATAAATGCTGCCGTGATTAAACGCCATATGATGTTCAAAACCACTTCAAGGATTATTTCTGAAACAGTATGGCGCTTTCTTATTTTATTCATGTTCACATCTTTCCTCAGCTTAGTGTCTAAAATGGCCAGAAATATGTATTCCTTCCTTCATGTTTCTTCTCAAATGCCACTTTTCTTAATTTCTTCAAAATGTCTATTTTGAGTTTAATTTATTTCCACTTCCGTCCAACATCACAAAATGAAATTAAAGTGCTTAAGTCTTATAGAAGTATCTGTGAAATGCGTGCTTCTGGGGAATACAAGTCCAAGAAAACCATCTACAGATTTCTGAAAGTATTTTCCACTTTCTCTGTGTGCAGTGCACTGGAGTGAATGGACCAGACAAAAAAAACATTAAAAGTTGCATTTACATTCATTCTTGCTCTGTTTGCTTAAAATTAAACTTTCTAGTAGTTTTTATGTAGCTCAACCATTTCCTGTTTCAATAATTGGGCTTCTTAGTTAACTGCATTTTCTGATATGTATAACTGAGTGTGTGCACCTAGCGCCAAAGGCAGCTAAAATATTTTCCTTTTAGACTTTAGATGGTAGCAGTACTATCTGAGATCCACAAAGTGGGTTAAACTGAGATATTAAAAGAGCCAAAACCCTCAGGAGGTACGAGTTCAAACAGGAAGCTGGGCCACGCTGGACCCATTTCTAATATAGTGGCAAAATATAAATTCCATCTAGTGCCATTTAAAATCTACTTCCTCAATTCAGTTTATCAGGTGAATCGACTCGGGCAGCACTGCTCTTACTTCACACAATAGCGGCGGTGGCCGATGAGTACTTGTTAAGAAATATTGCAGCTCCATATCTTGTCAGATCTATAAATAGTATCTCCTGACAAATTGAGGTTGCCCTTATCAGAAAATTGAGATTTCGCCGCTTTGAGGGTGAGATGTGATGTGACACATCAAAGGACTTTTGGGCTCGGTTGAGCTGGGCGGGGGTCTAATGGCAAAAGGAGAAGCACATCTCGCACTGAGAAAAAGGAGAGCAAGAGGAAAATGAAGCGATGGATGAGTGAAAAATTGTCAAGAGGTAGCAAGCGAAGAAATGGTTCATTTCACAGCATACAATACATTAATGTAACCAGATGGAAGTCAGATATTTTATGCGTTGCCATTGGTGGTCTAAATTATAAATGAGACTGATTATCAGTTCATATAAGCAGTTCACGTTTCCTTGATCTACTCCAAGTGTATAGATTGTAGATTTAATTTTGTATATTGTTGATGTTTTTTTAATTAATGATGTGCTATCTTTCTTACAGTACATGGTAGGACTTCTCGAATAGCTTGCAGAGAGTAAAACGCACTGGTTAACTTTTTTAGGAGGACGTTTTACGGAGCACAGTTGGGATGATAACTCAGAAAGCCTGCTTCATGAGGCGACCCTCCCTAGTGTTAAGAGACTGTTGACATCTGTCAACACTCAGTTTGTGGTGAGACTTATGTTCTCAGCACTCTTGAGCCGTCCTTATATTCCTCTCAACCCACTGATAAGGTTGAAAAGAACAGAACTCCAACACAAAATGCTTCTGCCCCAGCCTGAAGAACTTAGATGTGTGATTGAACATTGGCTTGAGATAAAGAATTTAAGACACCAAAAGACCAAGTCTTTGTACGGAACATTGCAGCTCAATTCTATTAAATTACCCATAATCAAATATTTTGTTTTTTGTTTTGTTTTTCTAGAAGGTCAATACATTGCGTAAAACATGTGTAACCCTTTATTTATACATCCTCACTTACAAAAACTCTACTAAACTTACAGTCCGTATGACTGGAACCCACAGTTGCTATATTACATACGTACTTTTTAAAAACGAAACCATGATCTTTCATAAGCTTAACCGAGTTGTTTAGTGCAGTAAATCTTCCATTTAACAATGTCAACCAACTGTTTAAACCAGAGAAAGTTACAAAAAGCTATTGTAGTCATATTGGTTGGATGACTTGTTGGAAAACTGGGGGTGTTCATTTAAAAACAATTATTGTTGTCCAAAACATTAGCCATGAGTCATGAGTATTGACAATAGAGAAGAGAGACACAGATTTAACATGCATGTGTTCATGTTTATTACTCAACATAACAAAAACTAAAAGATATACGGAAATAACTAATGGTGTTACCAGTGTCATCAACAAGTAGGTTAATGGTGGTGTTTGAATGGATAGTGTTGTATTTTGTTACCATACCCAAGAATACAAAAATGACAATGTTAAACATGTGTATCCTAAACCACCTTGGTCATATTAGCATATCAGCATGCTAACATTTGCTAATCAGGCAGATTGGATTGTCAGTAGTTTTGGCAGGTTGAGATGTTAGCCTGGTGATCACCAATGTCAGGTGGAAACATTCATGTTTGTACAACATTTTATGGCATCAGACACAAACTACACTTGTGTATATTTTGCCTCGAAGAGTTTTTTGATGAATGCATAAAACAATGTGTCTACAGAGGTCTTTTAGAATATGCATAATAGCGGAATAGTGGAACAATCTTCAGCCTTCATCTCTCTCTGGTTCCGTTCGACAATCCAGCAAATGCTTAAAAACTGGTCAAGCAAAATATCAAACAAGGAATGCGCTCCTAGTAGCCTTAAGCATATGAGATGTGTACATGCATGTGCAGTACAGCACACATATCTGAAAAGTTTGCACAGCACAGAATAAAGATCAAAATGTTCCATATCTCTTATGTGTTGCTTTGAATTATGTATGAAGGAAGGCAGCATCACTGATAACATGCATGCATAGAGATAGTACAAGGCATCCTGCTAATACTTTCAAATGAGCTTGGTTGGCTAACTAGCACTTTAATGGAATAAGACCCTGTGGGGGGTATAGGCCCACTCCTATCGTCTAATGAGAACATAGAGCTGAAGAAGGGACAAGTTTTTTTAAGGACTTTGATTACTTAACATGGGTTTGCAATCAAAGGCTTCCTGTAGGAGGCTTTTGCATGCTTGGCTGCTATATAATGTCCTCATAGTAATTTACAATCTAAGTGTGTTAGGTACAATTTCTTAATTTAACCTTGGGTTTCATTTGCTACCAATGTTTTTCCTACAATATCCATGCATGGACAATGCATAATGGATTTTTTATCACTCACACTTTCAGCTAGAAACACTCATGTCCCCACTTTGATAGTAGCGAACATGTGAAACGAGAGGGAGAAAGAAAAGCATAGTCCTTGAGGGACCTGCAGAAACGTAACCTATGATGAATCTGTTATACATGATCATAGTTGTATGATCTAATATATTATTTCAAAAGCATTTAATTCCGCTCTAATGATCTGATTATCCTGTGTGAACTGACTGGACCAAGTGACTGTGTTACTTTACACTACTTTAACCTTAATCTGAACTCTACTGTTATTAACTGTGTGAGAGCTGATGAAGCTCAGAAATGCCTGGTAGATTAGTTGTATACCACCAGGTTTAGTAATAGAGCTCTCTAGCAAAGGTGGAAATTTTTATCCACATCATTCCATTGATTTGCTTGACAGGTGAGGGATGGGCGGTTCTCACTGTTTGATCCAATTCTCTGAACTTTCACGTTTACTTTTAATTGAATTATATCCAATAAGGATACATCAGACAGGGAGTCAAGTCAGACAAGTTTGGTGTATCAGCAATGTGACAGGATGAACGGAGAGATCATTATACCAAATCTTTGTCAGGCACATGAAAACATGCACAAAGCCAAACAGAAATCCGTTCATGCATATACATGACCAGGAAATCAGCTCTCTCCAGGACCAATTCTGTCCGAATTATAATGTTTGTTGGTTGCAAAAGATTTTATAAAATAGGTGTATCCGAACGATTGCACATCATTAGTGACTGTTTTGGACTTTAACAACTCTTAAGCTAATATGGCACCATTAGGAGTGTTTCTCTCCAATCAATTATCTGATGATCGTCAAATATTGAAAGTGTTTTTGAGAATCCACGCATTGAGGAATTTTGGGTTGTGCTGCAGGCAAAAGTCGTTCTCTGTTATGTCTAGCTGATATACACAACAGTATTGATTATACATCGACCATGAAAGCTCTAAGAGGCTTAGAAACCACACTTTTGTGTGGTGTCATTATCACCGCTGCTGTAATGTCGGGACGGGCTGCACTTCAGATATTGAAATGAATAGAGTCACTAAATGATTGGCGCGTTAGATAAGTTGCTGAAGACTCATTGATGCTCGGTGCAATCAAAGAGACATGGACTCTCGCCAGACAGGCAGGCAGCTAATGCTGATCAGAATCTGCTTAGACCTCATTGAAACAGACAGATAATAACTGCAGTATAAAATGGACCGGCACAACTCTATAAAAGGACCCAATATTAAAGCAGAGATAGCAAAATATCCCCTCTCTCTGCATGCCCTTCTGCTCAATTCGAAGCTAGTGTCTCCTTTACAACTTGCTACATTATCAGCTGGTGAGAAACAACATTAGCGCTGCCCCTTCCCTCTAACACTAATAAACGTTCAACACGTCCGGATTAAACACTACTTTCCCTGCCCTTCTCATCATCTAACAGTATTTTACATCGATGCCTCAAAAGGGGTCACGCTTTCTGATCCCCATGAATGGCCATTTCACGCCCACCTCACATTACCCGAAACAGTGGTGTTGCCGTAAACTTACAGCCATATTCATCATAGTCATGATTATGTGACAGGTTTGTCTCCCTGCCTAGGATGCAGGGCTTGTAAAGACTGCCCTGCTGCCAGAAGGCCTCCTATTATGGTGCCTGTAATTGGCTGATTGGCGGTGAGGAGAATGTCGCTGTCCTTTGAATGGATGACCAATAAGACGCAAGTGTGTTCCCTAGGGCAGGCAGGTACCTATTAAGGGCTCCTTTCCACATCGATGTCTTATTGTCATTGTTATACGCGTCCAGCCTTTACACGCTATTATTCTTTCCCCTCCGAGTGCCTTTGGCTCTGCCATAGCCTAGTAAACTATAACTTCTAAATTGTCTGTTGTTCAAAGGAAACACAACCTGGCCCAGTTTTCTCTGCTGTCGTGTGTTTGATCGCCCGGCTCAACTGTATTGCTTTTCTTGCGAGTGGTGAGACAATGGTCCTCGAAATTGCCCATGTCCTTAAAAAGTCAGTGTCAAGCGGCGGTAATTAAATTACAGACTCTCTCCTGCACAGCATAATTCATCACACCATTCATTCTCTCCATGATTGTCACCTCTATTGGCAGACTGTAGTTGGCGGCAGAGCACAATAGCTCAAAGACCGTTAAACACAATTGTATGTAATATTTATAAAGGTGGGTATTTTCGATCATTCTTTACACTCCACAAAGCTTTTCCCTCCATTACCACGCAGAATGTGGTGCAGAGGTAGAGGGTAAGGAGGGTAAATACTCTGTCTTCGTGTCAAGATTATCCATGGCAGTGCTGGAAGCCGCTTTTGTTTAATAAACGGGTGATTAATGAACAGAGCAATAGAAGGCAATAGGAAGATAGAGACAGAGAGAAAGAAAGAGGAACGCTCGAGAGCCTGAGCCATCATCAACCCCTGCAAACACATGGATATGTGTAAGGTCCCTGTCGGCTTTTTTCTGAATTATAGCCTGTTTTTCCCATCTGTTTTTTTTCTTCTGACAGCAGCAGAATCAGCTCAACTTTGCATATTGCAGCCAAAACCTGGGGTTGTTCTCTCTGAAAAAAGCATCAAAGGAACCTGGAGCTTTGAGGAAGGATTGTTAATCAGAGAGAATGTGAATGGGGCTCTGTATAGGGCCAGTCATCTGTATCAATTCAATACGTTTTAAACCCGTTAGATCAAAGGCGAGTGTTCACTGCTAGACTATCTCCGACAACTCTCTCACAGCAACTCCTCAAGATGTTCCTTATTAAGTTTTCTTTAAGCTCACTAATTAATTAAACACTAACTGCCAACATCAGTGCGATTTGAAGAGGAAGTGGGAATCACTATACTCCATGAATAACAGACTGTTCTTTTTCAGCCCTTATCTTTACAGATTGTGTGGTTATGCGTGTGTGTGTTGTCCTAAAGGCAGGGAGATAAATAAAACTGAAAACCCTAATCAGATTGTATTATTATTCACAGCAGTTTAAATCCCCAAATCCCCATCCCTACGCAGCTGTAATTCATTCAGCTTTAGTTACCGTACACATGCACCTATCATTGATTCAGAGTCAATATCAACTGCTGGAAGTAAGGCATTGGGTTGAATCTTATTTTAAATCGACCCTAAGAAAATTACGAAAAACAGTGCCCAGCTCCTTTTTACTTTGCAGTCCAACAGCCCATAATTTAAAATGCTTTCCGCTGCCAGCTAATTACCCTGTAATTATGTAAATATTGGATGTGTGATTAAAAGGAGGACCAAAATATTGTACACCTATGGTACTGTGAGTGAAGACCGTGTAGGCCATTGTTTCACACCGGTATTTAAACCATTTCCATCAGATAAAACAAGACTATTCAAAGTATATTCTTACCTGTGATATAAATAGAGGGTGTTGTATGTCTTTTCTCCTCACCAGAGAAAAAAAACTGTCAGTATTGTCTGTGCATTGATGTGTGTGTGTGTGTGTCCAGGTGAGAAGGATGAGGAACATCTCAGTTAAAGTGTGTGTGTGTGTGTGTGTGTGTGTGTGTGTGTGTGTGTGTGTGTGTGTGTGTGTGTGTGTGTGTGTGTGTGTGTGTGTGTGTGTGTGTGTGTGTGTGTGTGTGTGTGTGTGTGTGTGTGTGTGTGTGTGTGTGTGTGTGATGGGCAGACATCAATTGTTTAAACTGATGATTCAATATAAAAAGAACACTTTGGAATAAGTATTCCACTGGTTGTCCTTCCTTCACCCGGGAGCAAGGAATCAATTATTCATTACATTGTGTTATTGCACATAATCGTACCCCTGTCTGGCCTTTGCATATACAGTATGAAAGCATGGCTTAATTGTTCATGACTAAACCTGGGTTTCCATGGTAAAGCTGTATGCACCTTCAGCGATCATGCTTACCAGACGTGATTGCGAATGTATACATATCATGCTAATCATTGAGGCTTTATGAGGCAGTTTACGCGGCTTTGACACTTTATAAGAAGCGTTGTGGAAAATGTATGAATGGTAAATCCAAATGTGATTTAAATATGTGTTCCGTGTCCGATTCTGCGAGTGAAAAAGCACACACATTAAAGGAATGAAAGAGTGGGAGAAATAACAAAAACTGTTTGAAACGGAGACACAGTGTGGGACTGGTGTGTTGTGATCATGTGTGCATGGACACACTGTATTTTTTATAACATGCTTCATTTTAGTTGGCACTAGCCCTGATATAAATTCTGTTTTGGTGTGTATAACGGAGGAATGCAATTTTTTTTCTCACCCCGATCAATTAACATGTGCGCACAAACAAACAACTATTGAATTCCTCAGACAGTGGGATCACGTTCTCTCTTGATCAAGCAGTTTGAATCCCTAGGGTAACGTGACTATCTTTACTCCCCTGAAGCCTGATTAATTTATTTACAAAAGAGGGCCATGGACTATCAAATGTTTCTTACGGCCTCTTCTTCTACACAGCTGAGATCAAGCGATAAGACTATCTCTCTCTCAAGTCAGCCTGCATAAAGATCCAATGATAGTTCGACGGCTATTATTTATAAGAGCTCCTGCATTCCTAAATCCACTGGATGCAGCCTATTAGTCTTGGTAGTCCAGCAGATTACAAATGTTGTACCTGTCATAAGTATGTGTTGTCACTTGCTGGTGATAAGGCAGTTATGTTGCCACAAGAGGTTTCACTCAAAGTAAGAACCCCAGGTAATAATTACACTGAAATGAAGCATTACAGATATATATCAATTTGTAAAATAGCTTGTGGAGTTCTGCCAGGTTGTCGTACAAATTGAAAATGTTAACATTTCTAAATTCACTGAGCATTAGAGACTGAACTAGACCTTACGGGGCCATAATACAACTTTGGTGGGTGGCCTACCCTGCACTGTTCTGTGCATTCTCACTATATTTGGCACAGAAGCAAAACATACGTATATTATTATTATTATTTTGAGTAAGAGCTGAGGAAAACAATAACCATCTTATTTATTATGCTTGTTGTGTATTAGGTTGAACATGATGCCATCCATCATACTGAACTGAATGCCTGAGCAAGACCCAATAGTCACTGAGTAACTTACTGCAAAATGAAAACATCTAAAAAAGTGTGTCTTTAATAACAAAATCCTGTTTTCAGTATCAAAATTAGAGCCGTAATTACCTTTTTGGATGCCTCATGAGCAAGTGCATCCTTTCGCCTTGCAGCCTCTTTCAGCACCAGTTTAACATTCACGCAATCACAGAGCTTGTCTATAAACTGAGTTGACCTGTAGGTGTGCAGAAATGCTTTGCTCTTGTTTATGAATAGTACTACAATGTCCAGCTGCATTTGTTGTGTTCATTTTGTTTGAAAGAATGCTACATCATATATACATTTGTTTTTGTATTCGGGATTGTGGGAAACGGTATTTCGATCTCTCTGTCTGTACACACACACAAACTGAAAGATTGACTATAAAGTTGACTTTGACTTTTGTGCAGACCTGGAATCTTAATGATTCATTTTTTTTGTTGCCATGGACTAGGTCTTGATTCTATTCATAAGGACAGCTGTATTCACCCTTACCTTAAGCAAAGCCTTTTTGGTTGTGATGTGGTAGCATAAAGATTATTTTGTTCTTCCACATCCAGCAAAGCCTCGACAAGCGTTTTATCATGGCCCTTTAACAATGGGCCACCATTCAACACTGAAAATGTGCTAGCAACATCCACTGACTCTTAGGTCAAACCTGCCACCATCATGTGTTTAGGCTGCATATGATACATAGGGCTTGAGGATTCGTCTTCAACATCCTGGCCTGGATCCCTTTTTTTGTACCTCTGCCATCCTCAAAGGGAATGGTGATCAACTCCAGACTGATTAGAATCAGTTAGTATAAGCTAAGCCTAGTTGATTTAGAGCTATTATGAACCCAAAGAATGTCAAGACACCAAATTTTCCAGTATTGCTAAGGTTAAGATTAGGGTTCTTGGGATTCTGATGGGGTTGAGGTAAAGGTTGATTGGACGGCTATGAAAAATAAATTGGATATTAAGTTCACCGAAATTAAGTTTCTTGTGCTCTTGGCATCAACTTTTGTTAATGTTATAATAGGACAATCTGCAAGATCTTGATGCCACCTGCTTAAATATTTGTATTTATATTAAAAATATGTCAGATTAGATGTCGTTCCAAGAGTTGCAGCTTTAAAGATGGCAGATTCAGCCCTTAAAAAAGGCTATTTCATACTTCCATGACACATTGGATTTATGACCAATAAACTGAGAACTACAACAACTGGGGAATATAGCTATCTCTATAGGTCTAACAAAAACCCATAACTTACCAGAATTGTCATCTCTTGCTCTACACTAGAGATGAAAGTATACAGTAGGTGGATGTTGATGGATCTGCTATAAAAAAATAATGACACTATTATTGACTCAATTTTTTAAATGTAGAAGTATATCATTTTACACGCCCTTTACACACACCAGCAGTAGGAGCCATTGGCACCACTGACCCTTTTCCAAACATCTACTCTACTTTAACAGTGCTCCTTCAAAGGATATGGGAATCGTAAATTATTAATAGAAGCCCTTTAGTGCACTGGTGGTATTTCTGCCTAAATTTGTAATGTACCGTTGTATGCTTTATAACAGCAGATGTGAACTTCTCTCTTCCATATATAATGTTGGATAGATAATAATAGTTAACGGCCTAAATGGTAATTAGAGATAATGGCTGCAATTAAAGACACAACAATGATAATAATATGTCCCACTTTCTCTCCCCAGGGTACCTTTTGCTGGTAACTGTGCTCCTTGACGCAAAGCTTGTTTATTGTCTTGGCTGGTTGTCCACTATATTGATTTCACCTCTATATTAAAGCTGAGGCTCTGGGTTCATTTTTGACCTCTCACACAGCAGTTTACAAAACAATTCAACACAAGGTCATTTAGTTGTTCCATAATAGTGCATAGTCTATATCAGCATGTAATTGTGTTGGGGATATTTGTCTAAGTTCAGGTAAAGTTTTAGTGTTTATGTTCTTGTCTTCCTTGCAACAGGAAAAGCTAACTTGGCAAGTGGTAAGATACTGTTGTGTACTTTTAGTTTGGGCACAAAAATATTGTACTTGTGGCAACAATGTTGGGAAGGCCCTTACTCTTTTAATGTCACGATGCCTCCCTCCAAAGCGAGGTTCATAAAGATAACCTAAAAACCATGACTGCGAATCAGTCCTTAGTATCCAGTTACAGAGAACAACCATACTAGATCTGGATATAAGCATCTGTACCATACAGGTATACTTCCTGCATCACTTAAAACAGCTGTCATTAACCTGTTAAGCCCTGAGCCTGTTTTTCAGGACTCAGGCTCGAAAATGACCTGTCCAGAACAAATGACTATCTTCCCTTTTTAAAAGGGGTAAATTAATAATCTTTTTTCACAAAGCAATGATAAACCTGTGAGTTGGATGTAGAAAATTCAGAATCAATATAGATTATTTTTATTTTAAAGTAAATTCAGATTGAACATAGTAAAAAAAATGTAAATTATAGTGTCCGTCCAAAAAAAAAACATTACTTATAGTGAAAACCACCATTGAATGATGGGATAGTAGACTAAAAGCTTAATGAATCCAAACTATAACATATAATAAGAGCCCTGTATCAAGATTGATGCAAAACAAGTTAAATTTGACCTTTTTAGAGAGATTTAGAAGAAAAAAAAACACTTCTGGGGTCATTCAACCCAGTCTCACGGCATTTCGTGTTATAGTCACGATATTTAATCTTTTGATTCGAGTTCACCAACACGATTTTCCCCTTTTTTTTCGTGTCACACAGAACGATTTTAAAAGCAATGTATTTCTATTGGTAGTATGTTTCGTGCCTGCACCACATCTTTTTGTCCGGTCGGGTCTTGGAAGACCGGAAGCTGTGTGGTTCATAAAAACATGTTCTTACTCAATATCAAGCCACGATTATTGTTTTTATTTTAAATCGTATAATGTTGGACTTTTTTTGCCGTCCACGAGGAAAAAAATGGGGCTCAGAATACTGAAATCAGTATTTTTTTTTAAAATCTTTTTTTTCTTCTAATTTGTTATTCTTTTCTAAATAACACACTGTTATTTACTCAACAATAACACACAATTATCCTTGTTTTTATTTATTTGTTTAATTCTATAATCTCTGGCTTTTTTGCCGTTCCTCAGGAAATGAATTTCAAAATAAAGTCACCGGAAACAGACGTAGGGATAAGGGACATTTCGAGCATCATTGCGATACACACCCACTGAACTGATTACCCAAGATCCTCAGCTATGGTTGAAGCTCGGTGATTGGATGTTTTAGCCGCAATGCACGTTGGATATGGGGTTTATGCGATATGAAAGCCGAAAAACATTTACAAAGAAGAAAAAAAAACTTTAATCCGAGTGTGCTTGCTTTTCTCTTTGGAAGTCATCACATAACAGCATTGTAATACACGGTTCGGCTGCATTAAATATTACACATCTGCCGTAGTTCTTTATTTATAGAGCCCTGATTAGAAGACTTCTGGACAAACTGGAAGAACTGCCACCGAAACTGAATATGTAACGTGGATCATAAATATATCAGCAATTAAACAACATCTTCAATTTCTCTTCACACAATACGTCTCCTTGCAGTATCAACATTAATTCGGTTGACTTTTATATTTGATCCAATTGGTAAATAGGCTATATTTACACCATAACGGTGCACAGCTGATCGACAGGGACTTGTAGTTTTTAAAGATATTACTGATTTTCTTTGAATATAAGAATGTAAAAACTGAATTGAGAGAGTAGTCAGGGGTTTTGGGTGATGGGAGACACATCTATGGATTCAGAATTTCAATAGCTTACCATTTAATGACGGATATACTTTTCTGTCTATGATGTTTTACAAATCAGATATTAATGTGTAGAAGTAAAACATGTGAAATAATATAGCAATATTTGACTGTTGCAGGGGTGTAGGTTCAAATATAAAAAAAATATATATGTGTGGATAACAAAATACATCCGTCATGAACTAAGCTGGAAACTTTATACTGGAAAGTATAATTTATTGTGTTAACACTTTAAACTTGACAGTTTTTTAACCCGCACCGCCTAGTGGTTAAAGCACGTTATTGAATTTTTTTGTTGAATATGTTATATTTGATGAAAGAAATATTAAGAGTACACACAAAATAGGGGGAAAGTAGAAGATCAATGATAGAAATATAGAATAGAAAATATCAAGAAGATACTGTAAGTGATCTCTACAATAAAACAGTTTAGTGCTGGATGTACAAAGATATTAATAGGAGGATGTGCAAAACAGACAAACTAATTAACCTTTATTTAAACATTAAAGAATACTTTAGGTTAAGGTCTTCTTTTAAATAAGAAAGAAGCTTTGGGGGTATCTACAGATAAATATTAAGCCTGACAAAGTACTTAACGTCTAATATATTGCTTTCCTGCAATATTAACTATGTTGAAGCACTTATTTTAACTGATAGTATACATATTAATTATACTCTTATGTATGTAGATAGTATAATAAATGTGCAGAATATGACAGGGAGGTATACACACATATTGATAGAGGTCTTAATAATATGAACAGTAATGCACTGTTGAGGAACCTGCGACCCAAGTTTTTAATTCATTGCATAACTACATCGTAGTTGTGTTTATGATATGTCAATAAACCTTAGAAAATCTTGAAATCTTGAAAGGGATGTGCAAAATAGCCATTATATACAGTTTTTAATTAACGAGTAATGAATATGTGGACTTCTACTTGGAGAGGTCCCAGTTCACCTCCTGCCCTGCCGTGGTGCCCTTGAGCAAGGCACCGGACATCCCCCTTCCCCACCCCACTCCCATTGCTCCCCGGGCGCTGTGCAATAGCTGCCCACTGCTCCTAGTACTAGACTCCTGGTACTAGGATGGGTTAAAAGCAGAGAACACATTTCACTGTGTGTGCTGTGTGCTCTGCATGTGTGACCATTAAAGAGGGGTTTCATCCCTCCCAATTCTATTCTTCTATATGCTTTATTGGGATCTGCAGATAAATGTTTAGTCTTGTCAAGCACCAACTATCAAATATCTCGCCTGATTATTGGCATTTGACAATCACCTTCCCTGAATTGTACTCAGGTGTAACTAAAGTCTGATTTATGGGTTGTTTATATTTCACATGATTAATCAGAATCTGCAAAGTAACAAAAATAAATGTAGTGGAGTAAAAATACCAGGTTAACCTCTGAATTGTAGTGGAGTAGAATTACAAAGAAACAATGAGCTGTCATGTGGGTATATATTAATGCTGCCCATTATGGACACAAGCCATTTTCACCCATTTATTAATTATATCTTTTAAATGTGTACACACCAATGTGTTTCCTATCGCCTAAACCTCCAGGGGTGTAAACAGTTTAATACTGGCAACTTCTAATTGTGGGAAAAACGTCTTTTAAAACTACAATTCCCAGTAGAGACGTGCCATAGAACATTTTGCGAAACACAATAGCCAGCATATGTAGTTCTGGGGGTGGGGCTGGACCCGTTCGAGTCCAGTTTTGGATAGTCTGCCGTGGGTTTCATTCCATTTCAAAGAGCTGTCTGACACTCGGCGTAACCTTGGCACACTGCCACTGCAACATCCAATCCCAGAGCTTGAAGATCAATCACAGGGTTTGTAAAGCAACGGGACTGTAGTCCCAAACGATAGCTGAGGATTATGGGTAGCGTAGTGTCTTCGGCCATCCTAAACTCCGAAATGTTTTTTGGATTTCATATCGCATTAACACCATATCCCAACGTGCATTGCGGCTAAAACATCCAATCACCGAGCTTCAACCATAGCTGAGGATCTTGGGTAATCAGTTCAGTGTGTATCGCAATGATGCTCGAAATGTCCCTTATAGGCCTACGTCTGTTTCCGGTGACTTTATTTTGAAATTCAGTTCCTGACGGACGGCCAAAAAGCCAGAGATTATAGAATTAAACAAATAAATAAAAACAAGGATAATTGTGTGTAATTGTTGAGTAAATAACAGTGTGTTATTTAGAAAAGAATAACTAATTAGAATGAAAAAAAGATTAGAAAAAAAAATACAGATTTCAGTATTCTGAGCCCCATTTTTTTCCTCGTGGACGGCAAAAAAAGTCCAACATTATACGATTTAAAATAAAAACAATAATCGTGGCTTGATATTGAGTAAGAACATGTTTTTATGAACCACACAGCTTCCGGTCTTCCAAGACCCGACCGGACAAAAAGAACACGAATCAATAGATTAAATGTCGTGACTATAACACTAAATGCCGTGAGACTGGGTTGGGTCATTTGGGTGCATTTTCCATATCTCTGGCCCCCCTCGTTCGATTTTGATGATTGACATCTCTTTTTAACCGTTCGAGCCAATAGAATCGAGGGGAAAGTTCCTAAAATCCATCTTAACATTATCCATTGGTGAATGAGTGATGCGTAGCCAGAATGCCCCGGAACCGGAAGCTGCGATACACTCTGGTAGCTATCATTAGGACTCAAGTCTAGTGCCTTTTTAATGTTATTTCATGTTTACTTGTATATATTTTTTTCACTTTTGTTAATGTCATGCTGGGCGAATAACATTTCAGCAGACATGATCTATTAGAAATCGGATTACTCAGCGGAAGCGCCGTTACAGACGTGTTTATCCGCGGAAACAACATCCCGGCGGAAATCGCCAGGAAACCCGGAGCCCCAAGGTTCACCATTCCTGGAACTAAGCGTCGCAGACGGACAAAGGAACGTAAGCAAAAGCGGGGATGCAGAGCCGGCCTGCTGGAGAGGCTAAGGAACCGCCCGGACAAACCACCGTTGCCGAGTATTTTTCTAACAAATGCAAGATCTCTCGCTAACAAGATGGACGAACTGAGACTACAGGTTGCAACGAACAGGACTGTGAAGGACAGCTGCGTGCTAATAGCCACAGAAACCTGGCTCCACTCATCCATTCCGGACTTAGCTATCGAGCTAGCTGGCCGTACCTCCCATAGACTAGACAGGACCCGAGAATTGTCGGGGAAAACGCGTGGTGGTGGCCTTATTATATACACTAAGGATTCTTGGGGCACAAACACAATCATGGTGAGTAACCACTGTTCCCCGAACCTAGAATTTATGACAGTTAAATGCCGACCTAGATACCTTCCGAGGGAGTTCAATGTAGTATTGATAACTGCAGTATATATCCCACCAGATGCTAATGCTAGCGCGGCGCTAAGTCAGCTATATGATACAATTAGCAGTCAACAAAGCATGTATCCTGAGGCTGTCCACATCATGCGGGGGACTTTAACCATGCCAACTTAAAGGTAGTGCTTCCCAGACTCTACCAGCATGTTAAATGTGCCACGAGGGGGGATAAAACACTGGACAAGGTCTACACTAATTTTAAGGGGGGCTACAGAGCTAATGCGCTAGCCCACCTAGGCCAGTCAGATCATGTGTCCCTTCTCCTAATTCCGGCCTACTCCCCCATCAGGAAAAGTGCTTCCACCACTATAAAGACAGTTAAAACCTGCCTTTAGACGCCACCCCACAGCTGCAAGACTGTTTTGAGAACACCGACTGGGGGTTTTTCGAACATGAGGATCTGGAACAGGACACATCAGCGGTCCTGGGATACATCAAGCACTGCACAGACTCTGTCACTGTGGATAAGCGCATCCGGGTTCATCCCAACAAGAAGCCGTGGATGACTGGAGAGTTGCAGCGCCTGGTCAGGGAGAGGGACATCGCCTTCAGGACTGGTGAGAGGGAGCTGTACAGTACTGCCAGAGCCGACCTGAAGCGGGGGATCAAGCGGGCCAAGACGGACTACAAGGGGAAGATTGAGGACTTCTTCCAGGCAGGTGTGGCGGGGGGTCCAGCAGATGACCAACTACAGACCCAGCCACCCCTCGGCCGACGGGGGTGACCCTCAGCTGGTGGAGGAGCTGAACTCCTTCTACGCCCGCTACGAGACGGGGCCAACGGAAGCAGCCACACCATTACACCCACCTGCCCTCTGCAGCCTCATCCTCACGGAGCACGAGGTGAGATGCACGCTGAAGGCAGTGAATCCGAGGAAAGCAGCGGGGCCGGACGGAGTCTCGGGACGGGTGCTGCGAGACTGCGCTGACCAGCTGGCGGGGATCTTCACCAAGATCTACAACCAGTCCCTATCCCAGGCCATCGTCCCATCCTGCCTGAAAACATCCACAATCATCCCGGTGCCGAAAAAGAACACCATCAGCTGCCTAAATGACTACCGTCCAGTGGCACTCACCTCCACCCCCGCTAAAGTTTTTGAGAAGGTGGTCCGTCCCCACATCGTCTCATCACTCCTGCCCGGACTGGACCCCCACCAGTTCGCCTACAGGGCCAACAGGTCCACGGAGGACGCCATCGCCACAGCTCTCCACTCTACCCTGTCTCACCTGGAGAGAAGTGGGAGCTACGCACGGATGCTCTTCGTGGAGCTCGGCATTTAATACCATCCTCCCCGACAGACTGGTGACCAAGCTATCAGTCCTGGGAGTATCCCATTCCTTGTGCCTATGGATTAAGGACTTCCTGACTGATCGCCCCCAGAGGGTGAGGATAGGCCCCCACACCTCCACGTCCCTCAGTCTCAGCACCGGGTCACCACAGGGCTGCGTGCTGAGCCCCCTACTATACGCCCTCTACACCCACGATCTCGTCCCCGCCCACACCAGCAACTCCATCATAAAGTTCGCTGATGATACCACAGTAATGGGCTGCATCTCCGGGGGTGACGAGACTGCGTACCAGGACGAGGTGGAGCAACTGTTAGCGTTGTGTAATGTAAACAACCTGCAGCTGAACAAGCTGAAAACCCAGGAAATTATCATTGACTTTAGGAGGAAGAAGACCGACATGCAGCCCCTGTTCATTGATGGAGGCTGTGTGGAGAGAGTCTCAGTGTTCAAATTCCTGGGTGTTCACCTGGCGGAGGACCTGTCCTGGAGGACCAACACCACGGCGACCGTCAAGAAGGCAAAGCAGAGACTCTACTTCCTGAGAATACTCAGGAATTACCACCTCAGACAGGACCTGCTTGTGTCCTTTTACCGCTGCGCCGTGGAGAGCATCCTCACCTACTGCATCTGCGTGTGGTTCCTCAGCTGCACAGCCGCAGAGAGGGGTGCGCTCCAAAGGGTCGTCAACTCGGCCCAGAAGATCATCGGGTGCCCTCTCCCCTCCCTGGAGGTGCTGTAGAGCTCTCGTTGCCTTAAGAAGGCAGTCAAGATCCTCAAGGACCCACACCACCCGGGTAACGAGCACTTTGTACGGCTGCGCTCAGGCAGGCGCTTCTGTACCATGTCTTCCCGGACAAACAGACTCAAGTTTAGTTTCTTTCCCAGGGCCATATGTGCACTAAACGCTGCTAATATTTAAGTTATCATGTCTTCCGTGCAATAATCATGTCTTCCGTGCAATATGAGGGGAATCGTGCAATTTAATTTATTATTTATTTATGTATATATTCCCTATCATGTCTATTTAAGTCCCATTTCTTGTTTTTATATTGTCTTGTTGTTTTTATATTGTCTTGTTGTTGCGTGTTGGCACCTTGAGTTCACATTGTAATTTCGTTGTACTTGTACAATGACAAATTAAAGATCTTATCTTATCTTATCTTATTAGCAGCTAATATGAAAACTCCGTTATTGACATAAAAATGGAATGATGGATTATCAGTAATCATTTCAAAGTGACACAGACACATTGGATTAACCCAGTGGTTCTCAAACTTTTTCTGTCAGGCCCCCCCTTTGGAGAAAAAAAAAAGTCGGGACCCCCCAACACAAATAGTCAGCTCAGTGGCGGTGCCAGAGATTTATTTTGGGGTGCTGTGGGGTAGCTTGACGTTTCATAGAGGGTGCTCAAACATTTAGGGTTTCCCATTAATGTACCGGTCGCTACAGTGGAATGTTCTACTGCAACAATCCACACGCACATACACAATGTACCCGCGACTGTTACAATGAAGGCTCGATAATCAGCTCACGGCATATAGGTGTAAGCAGGGGTAAAGTGCTATTTTTATAGGTGGTGTGTGGACCTCACATAGGGGGGTCTGGGGGCAAGCTCCCCCGGGAAGATTTTTTTTAAAATATTGAAGTTAAAAGCATCAATCTGGTGCACTTTGAGAGCAAAATAAAGAGATCTATGGATACCTCTCTCAACACCCATATGAGACCCACTGAGATAACTTAGACTAAAGTTAACTATCTAAACACTGAGAGAGTCCTTTAGTTCACTGAGCCTCTCAGTCTGACAGGAGAGGACTCTCCTCCACTTTGTTGTTGAAAAAACTCCTTATATACGTTAGCGTAGCTCGCTAGCACCAGAAGCTAACAACAACGATCTCCGGTACCGGTGCGCTCTCTCTCTCTCGCTCGTGCACGCACACAAAATGGCTCATTCCACACACACACAGAGCCGAGCTTTAATGAAACACAGAGACCCAGACGTAATAGTACTTTACTGTATCATATTATTTTCGAATCAATCATTTTTCAAATTATGATTTTATTTTTTTTAATCTTTTTTTTGAATAACCATTTTCCTCCTGGTCTGTCGCGCCCCCTCCCTGTCATGCCTCTGCGCCCCCCACTTTGGGAACCACTGGATTAACCTATGGATTAACTTTCAGTAGCGTTTTTATCGTTTTAATGCCATTGAACACAACTTTAGCTCTGTCCTGGGGAGTCCTCTGGACACTGTGGAGGTGGTGGGAGACAGAAGAATGGCAGCCAAGCTGTCCTCCCTGCTGGACAATGTGTCCCACCCCCTCCAGGTTACCCTGTCCTTACTGTGCAGCTCCTTCAGCGATAGGCTGCTGCACCCCCGCTGTCTCACGGAGAGATACCACAGGTCTTTCCTTCCTGCAGCGGTCAGACTATACAACCAGCACAGCCCCTAGTTGACCCCCCACCCCCCCCACACACACACACCACAGACTATATCAACCCTTGCTGCTAAATACCAACAAACTATGTGCAATATGTGCAATATATAAATGCCGTTAATAACTGTGTAATATATACCTGGCTGCTAAATTCTTAGAACTGTTACAAGATGTGTATTTTGTATTTAGTAAATTGTGTAACTTGCTGCTGTTAAATACCAACCACCTATGTGCAATATGTGCTAGATGTGCAATATATATAGATGCCGTTAATAACTGCGTAATATATACCTGGCTGCTAAATCCTAAGAACTGTTACAGGATGTGTATTTTAAAAATTATGTAATTTTTTATTATATCATAACTTAGTACTTTTTTTTAATGCATGTCACATATTTAACATATAACATTAAGCTGTCTGTCTTTTTCCTGCTGTAACTACGCACATTTCCCCTCCGTGGGACTAATAAAGATGTTCTGATTCTGATTCTGATTTTGATCAGAACACAGCAACGGTAAGACTTATTTTCCGATTTGGTCCCGTAAAGCTAATTTCTTTGTTGTTGTTTGTTGTCATTTCGCCGCGAGTTCTGATCGCTCAGTGAAAATACTAATACTTGTATAATCTGTGGAATCTCAGCTTGATAATCAATATCTTGTTTGTGCAGATACGATAAGTAATAAGGGTATTTTAACGTGAGTTCTGTGCTAAGTGTGTTAGCATTTTTTCGCTCAGGGTTCATTTAGACGCTTCTTGTGAGACTTGTTTTGTTTCGGTAAAAATGGTTCGTATCATCAGTTAGCTGAGTTTCTTCCCGTTAATGATATATGAGATTTCTACGAGATGATGATGATATACATATAAAACAGTGTCTTAGAAATCACTAGCTTTTCCTTAGTGCAATTTCCAATACCCTTGACCTTGGCATTTTACTAGAAAGGTGGGAAAATTGGATCGGCACACCAGGCCCTGTCCTTAACTGATTCAAAACATTCGTACAAAATAGGCAGTTCTTTGTGTACATCAAAGTGGGTGATGTGTGTGGAGTGCCGCAAGGTTTGATACTTGGGCCACTACTATTTAATCTGTACATGCTACCACTAGCACATGTTATGCAGAAACACACAATAAATTACCGTAATTGTAACAGATGATTCACAAATTTAACTATCCCTTTCACCGTATGATCTAAATTCCTAAGATTACCTCTCAGTGCATTGATTGTGTTAATCTATGGATGTCAGAGAACAAAAAAAAACAGAAATATATATAATATCTCTTGTGCAAAGGCTCAGAGATAGGAACATAACAGATCCTCTCAGATCTCTGTCTTTAGAAAGCATTTGGTAAGCTAGAGATCGGGATGTAATTGTAGGCAGTGATCTTAATTTTCAGAGTCATACTATTCATCTCACATTATCAGCCTTCTACCCTTCAAAAACATTTCGTATTTATCAAATTCCAATGTGTCTCTACATGTTTCTACTGGAAACCTAAAAGTATGAGCACATTTCACCTCTACATTGGATCCTCATCAAAACTTGTGTTGTGTTGTCCCTCACGGTGAGAGTGCTTTTTTAAAATGGATTGATACAATTGAGTGGTAAAAAATATCTGGAGCCAGGTTTGGAAGAGCTTTACCTCAAAATTTGAAGCTATATTAGCAACAGATGTATGCTAATGAATGTTTTTGGAAACTGATCTTCAACAATCAACTATAGAAATAAAAAATAAAATAAAAAAAGATTTACAGGATGTTACAGCACGGCAACTACCAGGACTAGTTGTTATTTGAGACAATACTGTATCTGTAGCTGTGTACCAATTACATTTTTCTAAAGTAATTTAATTAATGAGCACATCAGTTTAAATTGTTTACGAACCTCTTAATGATTGATTGATTAATGAATTGTGTAATTCCCCTGAGGAAACATATTTAAACTCTAGGAAAAATTGTTTGCATACAAATTAAAAACAAATTACAAATGGAAATGACCAACACATGATGAATACCCATAGCATTGGTACATAACAGAGTACATAGTACAAAACAAAATACAGCGATGAGTAATTCATTCTGCAAGAGGATCATTTGAAAAAGAAATACTGTAAAGTCCACTGCATGTGCTGTAATACCTGTCCAGCTCCCTCAGCAATCAGCCTAATGTGCCAGACAGTATATGTTCTTAACAATTTAGCCCTCGGGACATTTAGTCTGAACTGAAATAAAGCCAGGTTCTTTGACCTGGTGATCCTCCGCTACTGAACAGGACCTGCGGGGAATATGAGAGCTGTTCGGCTTGCTGAGCTAAAGCGCAGCCTGTGGCCAGTCAGGTTTAGAGATGGGTCGGGGGAAGGTCACATACACCTCAGGGAGCCGACAAGACAACAATGTTCAACCCGGCCCCATCCATGTTTGACTTGAGTAAACAACAGCAGATGAACATAAACAAGATGGATGTCAACATGATCCCCACTGCCCAGGAGAGGTATGTCTGTAGGCCAACCAAAACTAAACTAAACAATCCCAAACACAGCGTTTGAGATTTTATCAGCTGCAGCTCTGTGGCCCCGCGTTTAATTTGTTCGCACATGCCTCCCTGCTGCTGCCTCACCCCTGGCTTCCTTCTATTGGTTTGCTGAGTTTGCTGCCCACTGTGCCATCAGGATGTCGCTCATAGAGAGAGACAGAGCAATTCCAAGCACCTGGTGTGAAAATAGGGAGTTTAACCAGAGGGGTTTGAAGAAAATGGCTTGTCCTGTCTCGTTTGCTGTGGCGGGCACTCGGCCACACTTGGCCTCTCTGGCCTGAAAGATCACATAAATACACACACAAAGAGTTTGCCGTTGCAGGGGAGTAGGCCTGCTGACTGTTGTCATTCTGCGGTAGAGTCAATTGCTGCCTGTGGATGGTCACACATCAGGATGCACTCTTAAGTGGGGGATTGTTTGTGTGCCACGGAGACAGAAACAAAAACAGCTCAGTGCACATTTGGGAGATAGAACCTCCAGGAGAAGGTGAAGTTCAACATCAACCTTAAGAAAGAGAAATGTTATTCACAAAATGTGAGGACACAAAAGTATTCGAGACAAAATTTGGACACTTCCAGGAAACTATATTTTATAGTAAATTCTGCTTGCACCCAAATAAGCTCTAACATTCAATATTTAGTAGTAGCATGTATAATCTGTTCAATGATAACAATTTTCACACCTTTGTGATTTGAATATTACCAACAATGCAGAATGTTGCCTTCTAAAGCTGTGGCTCAATAGTAGCAAACCACACATTAGCCCCTAAGCAAATTACAGTTTTACTAAAACCCCTTTTTCTGAATTTCTTTTTGCAACTCTTCTAAGAAATACCTGTTCAAAATGCATACTTTAGGAGACAATTATTATGAATTAATAATTATAAGCATGATGCTTGTTAAGTATAGTGAAGACTAACCCACTAGCAATAGTACTTTTGCAATCGATCCCTACATTTCACATCAGTGCCCCCTCTCCCTATTTGTCTTAAGGACTTATTCAAAAATATCTTGAATCCATATCAGGAATTATCTATAAATGTAAGAAATATATAAAAAATACAGTTAACAAATGAACCAATAAAAGGTGCTGGCTTTACTTCAGCTTTAATGCAAAGTTTTGTACTGGTTTACAACACTGCTGAAGGCCTATACATCATGTTTGACAGAAGCGAGATTGAATGTGAAAGTGAGGGAGACAGTCTATGATATGCTCCGCAAGACTGTTGGCTACGAGGGACTGACGGGTGAAGGAAAGCCAGGGAGTTCAGAGCCGCCGAAGTTAGTTAACTGGCAGACGGATAAGATGGCACGGATACGAAGGTTGCAAGCCTGAGGGTGCACAATGTCAAAAGGGGAAAGCAGAAACCTACTGAGCACCAGGGGCCGTTAGACACTCAGATTTAATCTGAGCATCTGTTTTGCCAGACTACAACACTTTATGCAAGCGCTTCTAATTTCAGGGATGCATCCATAAATACAGGAACCAAAGAGAGTGCACTTTGTAGAAAAAACATTAAATGAGTTCCCAAGAGCTTTTAATACTCTTTCTTTCCCACATTAAAACATAGAATAATATCTATGCAAAATAACTAATGTCTTGATAACATAATGGTTGAGCTTGGATACCTTAAAAGATCACTCTCAAAAACTTTTAAAGGGCCTAATTGAAGGTTAAAGCATGATTGCATTAAGTCATTTAAGCAAGGGCTGTCCTAAAATATTCATAAAAGGAAGCCTTAGATAACAATGAGTTAAACACACGCACCTGTTAGGATTTCCTAAAACAGAAAAACACTTTAATTTCTAAGTGTTTGCTATAAGCTACTTAAGGATTCCCCTATGTGCTAGTGTAACCTCCTTAGTAACCTCAGAACATTTAAAAAAAACCATACCAGTAGTTAAAACGTGAACTCATTTTTGTTTGGAAAAAAGGAGATACCAAGATCAGTTCTTCATACAGCTTTAACAGCTGTTATTTATTGTCAACATTGTAAAGTTAGCAGCTTTGTAGATGGCTAGCAACATTAATAAATGTTGTTTCATATATATTTTGGCTGTATGGTTTTATTGTAACTCAACAGTTATTTTCCTTGCTGTCACGGTAATATTTTCACATTGCATTGTCTTTGCTTTAAAATGGCTTAGTTTGGATTATTTGCTTGCCCTTTCCTCATGATTTGAGGATAAAATTAGTGTTTGTAATTTTTAAGGTTAGGCAAAAATAATTCAAAGCAGTTTAGTGAAACAATGTTTTGTCACTGATTATATATTTTCCTATCTCTTTAAACTAATTTGACACTATTCAAATGTACATCAATGAATGATCGAAGCATGGATCAAAAATATTGCGACTGAGACAGTGATTCTGATTTCCTTCAGTCAAAATTGAAAATCAAGGCTGCTGCTGGGGTGGACTGTTTTTTTTTCAGTTTGCAATAAAAAACTTTTGAAAGCAGTACCATTGTAGTTACTATTTTTTTATTTTCGCTGTGTGGCTGCATAAAAACAAACAACCCAAATGTGTCTTTGGGGATTTGGTGTTAATGATGAGAAGACTACATCCAATCTACTGATATCCAGATATCAGTAGATTATAACTATATATTATAGGAGGGACTCATCACATGACACAAAGTTCCGATCTGTTGGGATCACTGCACCTCAGTTAGCTAAAAATCCAGATCAGGTAATTGCAGCTGCATGAGCGTGGATGTAATTTTGTTAGCTCAGTCTGGTGCAGTTTCCTCTCTTTTATAGCTTACTGCCTCTCTTTTTCTCTCACACACACATGCACACACTCACAAATGCTCAGTCCAAACTTATCTCCACATTCCAATGAGCACACACTAATTCACTTAAGGCTGACAAATCTTACAGCCATATGCAGCGCAAACAGTCAGCTCAGTTTAGCTCGTTTGACCACAGCTGCATCATCTCCCCCATATAAGTTCATCAGTTCAACACTCAGAGGGGGCCAGACTTCCCCGTGCATTATGCATGCCCTCGTAGACCTAATTGAAACTGAAAATGTTATGTTCCGCCCCGGTGCTCTCCTAATAGGCCGTCTCTCAGTAACCAGGCTTGTGAGGCAATTACAAACCGGAGCCATGAGTCGAGATGGATCTCAAAGTGGGGGGTGGGCTTGGTGGGTGTGAGTGACTGCGTGTGTTTATACTGGGGGTCCTGGCCAGCTGAGAGAGGGGCTGAGAAGAGGTGAAGCCTATCTGACTAACTAATTATAGATGTATTTTTTGGCTTTGCCTTCATGCCTCTCACGGTTCCGTCTGAATGAGGGAACAGAGCCCTGGCAGTTCAAAGAGATGTTGGCTCAGCTTTAAGGCCTCCAATCAGGAACAACTGGGCGCCAAGTGAGAGCAGCCAAGGTGGCATCCTTATCCATCAGTTTAAGGGGATGACATTTTGGGCCCATTCATGCTGGCAGTTAAATATAAATGTGGTATAGGTTCGTCTAAGACATCAGTTAAACGGATGCATTTTATGGAACAAATAAGTTTAGTTCCTGAACACTGCTATCTTGTTCCGAGTTCTTCTTAGATTGTATCCCAAAATATATATATACAGTTTTTAGGATGGGTAAAAAAAAAAATTAGGATGAAAAAAAGGTTAATTATTCATAATATAAACAGATACAATCTAGAATCTAGCATTCATTAATAAACATATCTTCACCAAAATGGGTGACAGGCTGAGTGCTATTCTTCCAACGACTCTGCATCTGTGTGGCGGTGGGAGATGGATCATCTGGTGAACTGATGCGGAGCAACAACCTGGAGCTTAATGCTCTCTAAGACAGTGGAGATGGTTGTGGACTTTAGGAAGAACGCAGCCCCACCCGCCCCCATCACTCTGCTGTGGAGTCTTTCCGCTTCCTGGGCACCATCATCGCCCAGGACCTCAAATGGGAGCAGAACATCGGCTCCCTCATCATAAAAGCATAGCAGAGGATGTTCTTCCTGAGGTAGGCAGGAGGCTGCGCTCCATCAGGACCAAAACCTCTTGCCACCTGAACAGTTTCTTCCCCTCTGCCACCGGCCTCATCAACAAGGCCCGGCCCCCCCACTGACACTTTACCTCAGCCACAGCATAGACTATATGCATTACATTAATGCACACAATATATACAATATCTTGTTTTTCATTACTGCAGATATTTTATTCCAATTCTATTTCTACGATTTCAACCATATTCAATGTAAATACTGCTACATTTGACTATTTTTTTATGTTATTATAGTTTGCGTAAAATAAATTTCGTTCTGTATTTTTATTTTATTTTTTATTTTATGTATGTTTATGTAGGCACCACAATACCAAGTCAAATTCCTCGTATGTGTTAACCTACCTGGTAATAAACCTGTTCCTGATTCTTCTTCCCAAGAGCAACTGCCTTGTACTGCAGGAATGTATACCAATGCTGGCCAGTTCATTGTTGAGTGCAGGGGAGAGAAGACTCTAAAGAAGGGTGGCTTAGATAAAGTGTCCTCTTTAAAGACCCCTCAAAGTTTTAGGGGAATGGCACAGTCCAATTAGCCAGGCACATCTACATCATGGATGTATAATAAGAACTGGATACAGCGTCGGAGGCGGGGTCTCGTTCTTTCCTATGAGAGCTGCTCATTGGCGCATGAAGGCAAAATGGCCCGACGTTTGAGAGAGTGAAACGTCACAGATTACCCGTCATGCCTGGCTATCAGAGCAGAAGTACCCGTATGTACGCTCATAGAGCATGCGCAGTTGAGTTGCCCCTTAAGCCCCGCCCCCCGAGCTCCCACTCGGCTCACTAGAATGAATGGAGAGAGAAAATAAATCTAGATTCGGCTTTTAGTGTATTTTACAACTTTAAGGACTGAATGATTCTAATAAGGACTATAAAATAGTTCATACTGGGTAGTTTATTTAGTTAAAAAAATCCAACTACCCACCGATTTAAAGGCGTCTCTTTCCCCATGTTAGTCAATGGGAAAAAGTCTTTCTGGGCCCAGTGACGTCACGGACTGATACGGAAGTTGCAGTACCGCCGTTTGGACACAACGAATTTTGGGCACAGAGTCCGGCGCACTTCCTGGGGGCTTGATCTACATACGTAGGTGCTGCTCATCAGCTCAGCCTTTTGCCAGGAGCAAGGTGAGCTGCAAAACACTGGCAATACTTAGATTAACACAACACACAATTAACAATCACTATCTTCTACAAGATTGCATGCACTCAATTAAAGCAGGGAATTCACTCTAAGGTCTCATCAGTCTGTGTATGTATGATGTTAAACAAAAGCATAACCTTTAGGATGTGTGGTTGGTTGTGAGGCTTGTATCCTTCACAGTTGGCAACAGTGATACACAGCTACCCTGTATTGACTAAAGGAGCCAAGCAGACCACCAGATGAGAACAAAAGCATAACATAACACAGACAAGCAAGGTTAAAGTAAAACTCAGTATGCACACAAACGAATCCACTGTTGAAATGGCCTCACGGTATGCTTCAGGCTTCCTATACTGTCGTCCTTCCCCGTGACCTGGGACACTTCTTTTTGTATAAGCGAACATCTATTACTGTCTCCCGAAGCCAGAAACCAGAGAGCAGAGTTGGTCCGGATCCCGCAGGTGTGAAGCTCCACAGAGAAATAATTAGAAAAGATGGAAAAGGTGGCTGAGGAAGTGCACTGGGTATAGCTCAGTATTCTGCTTCAGAGCTCTTAGCACAGCTGAAAGTGGTGCATAAGTTCAAACCAACATTTTACAAGTTCACGAAGTTCATACCTACTTCTTCGCTTTTCCAAAGGAGCACATCTGTGTTGACAGCAGCGCAGATGCTCATGTTCAGAAGTCGAGAAGTCCCAGAAACGTGGCATAATGTGAATTTTTATAGTGAGTTGTGTGTCTCTTTAATGCACTGAAGGTATATTCACACACAGTAAATGGCACCTTTGTGTCTCTTCTTTGCCTTAAAGTAACTCAGCCAAGTTGGAATAAAGTGGACATCTGAGAGCAGGAGATGAGATGTATTGTCAACTTCTGTGGTGTGCTAGTGTATACAGCACGCCATAACCTTACATCCTGCTAATGTTGATTTATTTTCCCCCCGTTTTTTTGCCAACTCGTTGCAGCTTTGGCTATTGACTATTTGTGTTTATGCTGTCTTTTGACTGACTCTAAATGTTAATTTTCACATATTCTTTAGGAACAATTGTATTGGATAACCCAAATGCTCAGTACCGTATTTATTTTACATCTGAAAAAGATGGAAATCAAGAGCTACCATGAACTTCCCCTTTTGCATGGGTCAAGTTGTGCTAATGGCACATGACCAGACTGTCAAAATTAACGAGAATATTTCTGTGACTTAATTACTAAATAATATTACATCTCGATTCAAATCATGACCTAACAAAAGATTCACAGGCTATCTGTATCGCCAAATTTAATGGAAAAACACTGGGATATATAAGGTTGGCTCAAATCTTGTTTTTGCAAAAATATTAATGTCGTCTCAAATAGCAAATGGGTGATTCTATTGAACAACCTAAACCTGAGTGCAGTTCACAGATAATGAATTGACTGAACGCTGTGAGATAGATGAACAACCCTGTGACAGTGCGCACAGCAAGGCTATTCTTTTTAATGAACTTTCCTTACCTGTTTCTTTTCAACTGGGTTTGGCAGGGAACATTTAAAATAACCCTGAAATGCACTGAAGCCTGATGACATAATGGCATTGAAGTTATGACGTGTCAATTTAGAGAAAGTTAATTTTATGCTTCTCTGAACCCCTGGACTAAAATGTCTAATCCTACAGAGTACCAGGTACTTGTCTCTTTAAATCATTAAAGCATGTCACGAACATATCCGACAGAAAAGGACTTGAGGATAGCTTTTTATGGAAAATAAAGACACAATGTAGTAGACAACTAACTATGTCGGCGCTCCAGCTGGTTAGCTGCCTAATACCTCTATTGAAGTGATATTACATGCTATTTTTAGTTCAAAGAGATATTGCACCAATTAACGGACTACTTAGTTGTAACAAAATATTAGATACCCAGGGCAACACTAATGTAGGGAACACTATCACTGCAGAAAGAAACTATGTTGCCATTGAATACCAAAATGGGCTAAATGTTAATGAACATGCACTGGGCTATATAATAGTTGATTTAAATCATGTATTTTGCATATTTGAAGTTACTTATGTAGTCCTTAATAGCAAGGGGGTGTTTTGACTCAACAACATTATTTCTCTATCTGTGTCAAATGTTGAGAACTGTCTTTAGTTCAGAGATAATTAATTGACTGTTAGCTACATTCGGATGGCCGATAATACAGCACTAATTTATAATGAGGCAGTGTCATTAAGAAAGAGCATCAACACATGAGGGTAGTTCAATCGGCAAGGTCATTTAGAAAGGCGGAGTTGGCACACCACCTCTCTCAGATGAACATGTTATTAACGTACAGTATGACAGTTTGACCTTAAAGTGAATTCCCTGCTTTAATTAGAATAATGAATGCCTAAATCTAGCGAAGAGTGCAACTTATTGTCAGCAGCCTAAAATGCACAGTAGATTATCTTCCCTGGACTTTTCTTCCTCTTTCGTTTTTAATGTTCCACATTAACATATAAGGCTTAATGGGAATAGCTGCAAATTGCATTGCTGATTTATTGAAAAAGAGACAAAGCTTCAAATTTACTGGGAACACTGCCTAGAGGTTGAAATGAACAATCAGTTTCTAGAGATAGCCGGTGTTAAAGACTTGTTTGGTATTTACATATGTGAAAAGGTCACCCAAATGATTGCCTTTCCAACCTCTAATTGTCTCTACCTCCATTCTGTCCGATTGCCCTTAATGGTTGCTTTTTCAACCAATTATGTAAATTAGGGGAATTAAAATCATGCCTGAGTTTTTACGATGTCAGGCTCTTTGCCCTAGTGATGTGCACCTAATATTGTTTCCTGTTTGTATGTGAGCCAAAATCAGAAAGTCTCACAAAAAAAGCACTGTGCAGAATATGATTACTTGATTGCGGATGTAAGCATCCTGAATGATCTGGATAAGAGCTGTCAAACAACATATGAAGTGGTGCTCGGAAATAGAAAATGCCGCAGAAAAAAACCCACCCTTTCACATCAAATAACTGTTTAGCTAATCTCCTCCACTTTCTTTAACTCCTCTTCCTCCTCCTCCACCTCTGCCACAATTACTCTCACAAATCTAGATATATACCTTCAAGCTAAATGCAGATGTAATAAAGGAGAAAAAGTATCATTATAAACGATGGAATGACAAAAACAGAAATACTGGTGGTTAGGAGAAAGGCGTACTAGTAAAGGAGTGCTGTAAGTATGACATATTGCATGCACATATGTTCATGCATGCTTGCACTCATGCACAACCTCACACAGGGAGCTCATGAAAAGGCAGTCTATTTGCAGCTAGCCTGAGCACCCATTAGGAATGAGAACTAGACAGAGAGAGAAGGAGGGAATGAGGGAAAGAAAAGGAGAACAAGGGGTTCTGGAAATTGGATCGAGGCAAAAGAGAAAGACTCTGACAAGATGTGGAAAGGGTGCTGATATGTCAGCTGTTATTTCCTTCCTCCTCCTGCAGCTCTCTCTGTCAGAGCGGGGCTCGTCTGCAAGGAGGGGAAGGAGGGGAAGGAGGGGAGCCCAGTGAGGGGGACATTAGCCCTCCAGCACTCACCAGAAGCCGCTGACGCTCATCAGTCTAAGAGCCCTCCAGCTATGGCATGGCATCATCTTAGAAATGACCTTGATTGATTGGTGCCAAAGACCTCCCATCATTTCCAAACAAGCCCTAATGAGTTTTAATGCATGCCTTCTAATAGATATGTTCTAACTGGCGTGAATATTGCCATATTGAGTAGTCCTTTTCAATTAATTAATCAGTTTAGGACTTGTTTAAGTGGTATTAAGTCATCTGTGACCTTTATAGGACCAGAAGGTAATTATTTCAAGACCTCTATAATACTCCATTCCTTAACAGAGTCCATCCCTCTCACCACTTTCACACCGAACTTTGTGAGCCTGTATTTTCAATGAACTATTTTTTCCTGTTTTATTCAAGGTTTTGCGGGCAAACTTTTGCAAAAAGGGAGCTCTGAACACCGCCCCAACCCTAACCCCCCAACCCCCCTCAAATGCACTGAACCCCAATGGCATTCCGGCATTGAAGTTAAGGTGTGTCAATTTCACCGAGAGATGTTATGCTTCTCTGAATTCCTGGAGTTGCCGTCCAATTGTACCGAGTACCAGGTGCTTGTCTTATCTTGGTTAAATTCCTTAACACAAATATAAGACATAACATTAAATCCACATTAGAGAACAAAAAAATACATTGGCTAATGCTTTGCCCAGTCTGTATTTTGGTAAGTATACTACAATTCACTATATTCATTGTCAGAGAAGATGACACCAACTTTACAACGGTGATCACCTGGCTATAGCAGCATCATCAGGACATTGACCTTGACACTGTAGAAGTGATTGCAATAATTCCCCCTAGCCCCATCATCCTCTGATCCAATATTTTTGAGGTGTTGATCACCCTGTTAGCACATATGATACTGTATCTTGCCAGTACCTATTTGCAGTGGCTAAGTAACTTCAACCCTATAGCCTAGCGTATCCTGAAGAAGAAGAAGAAGAAGATGGACCTTTATTGATCCCCCAAAGGGCAAATTCAGTTTTCCACTCTGTTATACACATGCATTTGTTGTTATACATACAGATACACACACATGTATTTTTGTTACAAATACACACACAGTTATATATGCAAACATGCACATGCACATTGAGAGGTCAGAGTGGAGGCAGCCAGTATAGCTGGCGCCAGTGAGCAGTTGGGGGTTCGGTGCCTTGCTCAAGGGCACCTCGGCAGTGGGCCAGGATGTTAACTGGCTCCTCTCCAGTACCAGTCCACACTCCATACTTCTTGGTCCGATTGGGACGTGAACCGGCGACCCTTCAGTTCAAAGTCCTAGCCCCTACAGACTGAACCTACCAATATGTCAACCTACCAATATTAAAACAAACTAGTTCAAAATGTTGAAGTTTCACAGTGTTGTGCTGATGATTGAACGGACTGTAAAAATAAAATATTATCGATAACCAAGAGAGTTGAGTCCTAAAAAGCCAAAATTTCCAGCTAATGGTGTCATCCCTGTCACACACATCTGAGGATATTACTGTCATTTTGTGAGATGGGGCAGTGAAAATCTTTCTTGTTTTCCCTTTTAAATGTCACAGGGTTGGGTTCAGCGCTGACAGCAATAAGTCCACTTGGCTCAAATGTGAAATTGTTTATCAAAAATAGCTCTCTGTGAGCCTTACTGTGCCTTTGACATACTGATATTCCGTGACATTTTATCCCACAAAGTTATTTCTTTTGTTTACATTTTACTTTTGTTTTACATTAGTGGAGTTGATTCCTAAAGGCATTGCAACATAATGGTGCTATATTTCATGATTTGTTTGGCTGTGCATTGTAAGTAATTAGAGTTGTGGCAGTGTTTCCACTGAAAACTGAGATCATCCTTTTATGCATGTTATAGGAACGTATTTCACATTTATTTAGCAAAGCTCCATAAGACAGAGCTATACCGGAGTGTATCATGAAAAAGCGTATTTTTCATTTTCACCAGACTGACAGCTATAGTGAAAAACAGGATCTTGCCCCTCTGAAAAATTGTTTCTACTGTACAATTAATATTTCTTCTGGTTTTGATTATAGTAGCAATGTCCTGACGTCCAGAGGGGTTCATCATATCCTACATTCTGGTCAGGGTTGAAAGGAAATAGCATGTTGTTTTTCGGCTTTTCATGAATACTAAATACAGTGAAATCCTGGATCTTTACAATATTTTCCAGTGTCAGGAAATGTTACCCCATGGTTGAGTGAACAAAATGTCAAAGGGGCTTAGCTGTAAGCCAACAAAGCAGGTATTTTTATGGTTCTGTGGACCAAGTTACGGTATCACCAAAAGCACGTCAATAGATCATAGCTGCTGTCAGCCACATCTATGATATATTGACTGTTACTGCATGTACCTCGAGCGCTATTACTAATTCTGCTGCTTCTATTGCCATGGTATCGAAACACTGAAAGGCCTTCATTTAGTTCAAAACATGTGGAGATAAGATATTCAGCAATCAAGCACATGTTTCAATCGAAGCACTCATCATCCAATTAGACAGGAAGCGGCAGATGGCCGCACGGCAGGGACAGCTGGTTTTGAGGTTTTCAGTGTGTCTGTCCATCAGCGTATGCTGCTCTTGCTGAAGCTCTCACAAGTTTGAGGCTGAGACTGTCACAATTGTCAGGAATGTGTCACGAGCACCCTGCGTCACTGAGATGAGGTGTTATGTTGAAAATGTTTGATAAAGCAACAGCTCCATCTAGTGTTATGGGGTGTTTTTCATTATGGCCATGCTTTTAGTGCTTCTGGCCCAAAGGCTTCTTTAAAAACTTCAGATGCTTGATTACAGTGCGATGTTTTAACACTCTGTTTGTAATCTTACCACCAGACTGCACTGAGAAAAATGTGTTGGTGCAGTAAAGTTTTGGATGTTTACCAATTCCATCTAGTGGAGTGAAATGCCCTCTTAAATACAGACTCACTTGATTGAGGATCCAATGTTTGAAAGCAACTTACTATAGCACTACTTGCATGTGTCTCTAAGAGTTTTATTTGGTGGAATCAAATAAAGTATTTGGTCTGATAATATATTTAAAATTTGAACTGGGTTTGCCGTGGTTCACAATGTATCAGTTGGTTATTTGGTAATTGCAAATGTATCGGGTAATTTGCAACCCTAACCCTAATTTGAAACCCTTGAAAACGCTGAAATACACTATCAACTGAAGCCTTTAATTTAACACCTTTTATTACTCTTCATTTAAAAATAATTTAGATAAATTAGATTCTTAAAACAAATTTGGTGAATATGTCGTAGGGAATCAACATCAAATATATATACCTTGAAAAGACAAACTCGTGAATTGAGCAAATAATGTGTAAAGGGAATCATTTAGTCTTTTGATACAAATTAAGTAATATTAAAATTGTCAGTTTTGAATGTTGTGCTACCTTAAAATAGGTCCAGCTCAATTTCCAATGAACAGCCACAATGGAGGGTGGGAACAAAAGAAAACCAAAGAAAAAAAACCTTGAACCTCCACGTAATTTCAGCTTGACGCAATGAGAGTACTTTGTTTGCCAGCATACTACTGCATACATATGCTTATCTGAGCCTCACAAACACCTCAATATACACCAACTCCCTCTCCACTCCATCCCAACACACACTGGCTGTTTCTCAGGCTCCCGGCAGCACAGAGAAGGAGAAAAAAGGAGATTGTAAGAAGATGGGTTTGGCCTGTGAAGCGTCGGGAATCAATGCATCCGGGCTGCCTTTGAACACTTACCATGTCAGATCCTGCAATGCAGAAGTAATGTTGAACAAAGGATAAATAGGTTAATTGAAATATTAAGCGAGGGCATGCACAGGAAATCGAAAAACCAAGGGCAATGCACAAAATAAAAGATTTTCCTTTTATAAAGGTGATTTAAAAAAAGGATTTCCTGTAGATTAAGCTCTTATATTCTATATTTGCTTTGCTGTTAAGGTTTTTGGAAAGGGTTGGACTAACCTCCAAAAAACCTCCTTGTTTTACATAGCAGTGTCTACCAGGGTACCGAGCTTTCGCAACAGTGT
Source organism: Dissostichus eleginoides (assembly GCA_031216635.1). Taxonomy (NCBI): domain Eukaryota; kingdom Metazoa; phylum Chordata; class Actinopteri; order Perciformes; family Nototheniidae; genus Dissostichus; species Dissostichus eleginoides. The sequence goes on along the minus strand of CM062270.1, from coordinate 12,913,648 downwards.
ATTCACTACAAACTCTAATATCGAGCCGATGCTCTTGACACACAGGAATATGCTGCCATGAGCCTTTAGATGTCCTTCAGCATGCTGGTGTCTATTCGGCCCTACTGCGCACAGCAGGTAATATTAGACATTTACCTGCCATTGCCTTCTAGGGCCCCCGCTCTGTCCTAGCTATCATGAAGCCCTCTGACACTATCTTTACCCATGCATTTAAAGGCGGAAAGGAAGGGGGAATGGAAGATAGAAACCTTTGATCATCACTTCATTCCCACTACGGGCTAGAGAACATTACAGAGAAAAAAAAGAAAATGTGTTAGTCTGGCTCCTCAAAATGAGAATGAGGTCCATCTCTGTCTGCTGTAAATTAATAGGAATATGACTGCCGGTCAGAGATGATTAAGAGCGTAATAAGTCCAGAGAGTAGTGGAGGATGTAAGGCACTGTGATCCTGGCAATGCTTTTTGCATTTGTGTTGTCTGGAATTTTGGTTACAATATATTTAGTTTCTTTTAAAATGGGAAACTTAAGAGGAGGAAGAGTAGTGCTGCTATTACTTGTGTTTCTACAGCCAGTGCAGCTTTTAATAATTACTAACACTAGTACTGTTATTATTTGGATTTATGATTAAAGGATTGCCTATCCCCATTTGGTGTCATTAGCTTCAAGTCAAACTAAAGAGGCAAATAAAAAACATCGATAAAGCACATGGATGAAAACACAGGTTCACTGGTGCCTTGTGGATACAAGTGGTCTGACCTTTTCTATTAGTGATTCTACAACATTGAACAACAAAAGAACACAATGTAAGGGGCATAACAATTCTACATTGACAGTGTAAAGGTCAAGCTGTGTGTTTCTCTATCTCCCCCTTACAGCCATAGTCACCGAACATTGCATACTTTAAATCTGACAACATTAAACTATAAATGCCATATAAATGAAAATCTATAATATTTCCATTGCCAGTGACCTTGATGTTGAGAATTAAGTTGTGTGGACTGGCTGACAGTTTGAGCTGAGGCAGAGCTTTCTGTTGACACCCCACTGGTGAGTCATAATTCGCCGACGGATATTTTTAATTTATAGACTACAATAATTCTCATCTGGGAAATGATTGCCTTGTTTATTTCTTTCCTTTAGTATTAACAATTTACTGCCAAGCCAGCCTGCGATCTCCAAAAACTGACTTTAAAGTTATTAACTTGTTATTTTAAGACAGTCGCAGAGACAAAATGCTGAACGTTACATTTATCTGATCACATGAGCTACTCTGGAAAATTGAAATTTGGGTTCATTGAATTTAGAGCTTAGAGATATTTATGGATGTGTCCAATCCATACATAACTCTTGTTTTTATTTAGCAGCCTGAAGAATGTGCATTAAGTATTGTGTAATCTTTTGTATTATTGCAAAGCAGTGTTAAAACATTAAAGGCATCATTCACATGTATTTCTCGTGTGTGTGTGGCAGCATGGTGGTGCACTTATGCATATTCCTCTGCTTGACTTCCACCTCTTCCTCAATATCTGCAGGAATGACGGTGTTTTGTATAAAGACAGAGGAGGAGACAGTATTTATTATAACCTGCTGGAGCCCCAGGGGCTTACCACCTCATATTTCATCTTAATGTTTCTTCACTCACAGGCTCCCATTTTTTTCCTGTCTCGCCGCAGCCAGGAAAACTTCAGAGGAGAGAAACAACAATGGCAAAGCAGGTGACTCCGTGTTCACAGTCAGTCTCACCTTGGCCTTATCTGGGGCTCCCATATCCCAACAGATTAAACTGCCTAAATTAGATTATGCTCTCGCCGGACGCAGTGAGACGTCCCCCGGGAGCTGTAGAAGAACGATGGGGTTCTGGTAGTGTGGTAACAGGCCGCGCTGGGTAGGACATTATATGCCGTGCCATGCTGGTTGGGTGGGCCCCACTGTGCCGATCTGCATCTATGGTTTCTTCTCCATGATGAGGCCTATAGAGCCTTTTATGACAGAGTTTCTCACAGGAACTTACAAAAACCTCACTACAGAGCAGGTGAGGTACTGAGCTATGAGTTCAGATGTCTGTTGAACCATTGGTTTGATCAGTTTTTGTTTAGCCGTTACTGTAGAAATTGTAACGGAATCCTTTGTTGTGTTGCAGTTTTATATATATATTCTTAAAAAACTACTTCAAGTATAACATTTGAAAGTCTGTCTAGGTGCTCAGAAGTTTGAAAAAGCAAATTCAGCTTTGTTATTAACAGGGTTAAAATTATAAATTAAGTTGAGTGTGGCCGTAGAGGAGAGATCTAGGTACTGACAGTTTATGATCTCTGTAATCTGATTACGAATACCTAAAGCAAATTGCATTGTCATTTATTACTGGATTTTATCATTGTTGTAACAAGATTTGTTTTTATAAAATGGGGTCTGATGTGGTGGTTACACTAAAAAAGAGAGGCTAAAAGTACGAAAAGATTCACAGCAGTCTTGGCAGTTGTTATCCATATATTTTATCAAGAAAAATTGATGGACTAACCAACAAAACAACCATTACTCTTGTGTCTCAATGGGAGAATGTGTGAATTACTTAGGCTAGTTACAGTTTGAACTAAAGCAATCACAAGTTTTGTTAATAATTCAACATTTTGCCTTAGAGGAAGCATTTGTATTGTAATATTAATTGCCTTTTTCATAATTTAACAACATTTTATTTTCTCTCCATACATGAAAGTATAATGTACAGTCGGAGCAAACCGATGTCAGCATTAATAATGCAACATCAGTAGAGCCATCCTGTTTACAAAGCTTTTGGTGCAGACTGAGGAGAACACCTCACATAGTGGCATTACAAAGTAAGAGGATGGGGTCCTTCACACCTCTGCAATGACGATCACTTTGTGATGCACAAGGGAGTAGAGGAGGCACTTTGTTCACACAAATTATGGAACGTAGACACAATGTGTACTCATTTCATGCTGAACCGTTTATTTTGCAAATTACCTTTTGAAACTCCTGAGTGCCTTTTGAGATTTCCTATGAAGTCCAACTAAGTTTGTGAACAAAGTACAGACCACATCATTTAATATCCTTTCACAACCATACCAACAGAAAGCTCTTGAGAGCATAGTTGTTTCAGGTAAGACTAGCACTGAGCTGATATATTCTAATTAACTGTTCACTCAACACTCAATGGGCTCTCTATTAAAATCTAAAGGATTAGGAAATCAAACTTAATCTTAAAATTAAATATCTTAAAACACTTCAAGTAATACGACACATTTAGGGGAGGGATGGAGATCTGAAATAGCACCACTGCCTTAAAAGCCATCTTTGAATGTTGTTTTAGTCAAAGTAGGAGGGAAACACAAAACAACAACTTAATGGGAAAAGCAATTTAAGAGCCATATTTTCACTTAAAGGAATTTGGCTTTCAAGCTGCAGCCACTTTGTTTATTTGCATAATATTATAAAATGTATCATCTTGTCTCACTGCGAGCCTCATTTGTGCTGCTTCCTGTTCCATCCTGTACATGCAAAGATTCATTGTTCCCTGATAACGAATAGAGTTGGAACTGTATGTGGCGTGCTGCTCTCATCCGGTACTCTCTCAGCACTTGTGAATCATTTTCCCCAAAAATAATAAGGTCTTTGTCTGCCCTCTTCTATCCAGGTGAATAGACAGGTGTATCCTGTGTGGACTTACTCAAGCCTGGTTTTCCTCATCCCAGTCCTCTTGGTGACAGACTTCCTCAGGTACAAGCCTGTAATCATCCTCCAGGGGCTTAGCCATATCACGGCATTTGTGTTGCTCCTAGTTGGCTCGGGGGTCCGCTCTGCTCAGTTGGCTTTCTTCAGCTACAGCATTGCCATGGCAGCAGACGTGGCCTATTTCTCCTACATTTACAGCGTAGTTCAGCCCAGCCACTATCAGAGAGTGACCAGTTATGTCAAAGCGGCCATACTGCTGGGCTACTCTGTGGGCGCTCTGCTGGGTCAACTGCTTTTGTCGTTGGGTGGGGTGTCCCTGTATTGCTTAGCTATTGTAACTCTTATTTCTGTCACCATATCACTGATAACCTCCTTGTTCCTGCCCATGCCTAAGACTAGTTTATTTCTCAAGGGTACCTTATCTGCACAACAGGGGAGCTCAGGTGAAGACAATCAGGAGTCAGGAAGCCAAGATGCGTGGGTGAAGAGCGTGACAGCTGCAAAGCATGTTGGGAGGATGTTCAAAAGGCTTGCATTGGACTTTAGGAAATGTTATTCCTCTGTGGCTATGCTTTTCTTCTGCATATGGGCATCTACGGGGAAATGCGGCTTTTACCAGGTTGCAGGGTACATCCAGCTCCTCTGGGTATATATGGAGCCGGGAAACTTCACAGCCTTCAATGGAGCAGTGGACGGCATCAGCACATTGTCAGGTAACTAATGCACCATTGTTACACTTTTATATCATGCCGGTTGCCTGGAGACCTGACAGCGATAATAAGACTTCTGCTTGCAAAGATATAGCCTACCGCATAACTCTCACTTTTCATTTGAGCTGTTTTACACATTCGACTACAAAAATAATTGAAGAACTACACACAGAGAAAACACAATCCCTTTCTATTATCAGTATTTTGCAAACCCCAAAAGTATGGCCGACAATGGGTGCAACATTAATTTGACTATTTAATTGCCTGCTCTCATCCCCAGATGGGTAAAGCAGCTGCTGCCATCCAGCTAGTACACTTTTATTGATTATAGTACTGATACATTCCTGTATTCCCCCAGAAGCCAAAGGCAATTACTCTGTGTAAACCACAACCAGCTGTATGCCTTTCACTTGTAAATGTTTCTGCACAACATGCAGTCAAGCTGTAGGGCCCGGTGCCTGATATTTCCCCAAAGATTCCTCTTGTATTCTCCTCTGTTCCACTCGTAGAAAAACATCCCTGAGGAAAAAAACCTGGTTGAACGCGAAAATATGAATATGGATTACCTGCATGATAATATATAGCAGGAAAAGAACAACATAATTTACCTTTGTTTCTCCTATCAGCTTATTAATAATGATGTGTCCTGAAAAAACTATATTTTTCGCAGCTCATTAGGATAAAGATAAAACAAAATGTGTTTGCAGAAAACAGAGTTATGTTCTGTTGTATTGTTTTCAAAGAGAAGTAGTTTAGAGGAGACCTAGCTATTTATCCAAGGTTTCATGCAGTTATTATGAATTATTTACACTTCAAACGAATATTTAACTTTAAGGATAATGCATTCATGACAGTTTCATTGAGTACATTCCCTTCCCCAGGTCAGGAATGTCCAAGGTATTAAATGTAATTTGGCCTGCAGAATACATTTCCGTATAGATTCAGGCCACAAACTGGAGCTCAACACATGCAAATTCAAATTGTACTGCCCCACATGTAACACACATTATCTGTTATCTAATCAGCATGCAAAGACAAACACAGCATGAGGTTACATATATGTCTTCATGTTTGCCACACATATTACAAAATGGTGTGATCTGCATGCAGCTTTTGTTTTAACCTTTCAGAAAAGCAATTCAAGTGAAACTGATTGATTCGTATTAGTTTTCCCTGTTTTATTTTGTCCCGTCTAGATCTGTCTTTGGTTCCCTGTTTTATTTTGAAAAGTGTTCACCCCCCGTCTTGTCTGTTGCTTCCTGTCTCTGTGTTCACCTTGTGCCCCTCTGTTTTCTCCTCCCTCCCCCCCCTGTGTCTTGTTTATAAGATTAGTCTTGTGTGCATTTAAGTTCTGTTTTTTCTGTCTGTCGTTGTGAGATTCTTGACGTTGTTGGAAGGGTTTATGTTCTGAGCGACTTTATGTTTTGTCTTGCCTGGCCTAGTTCTGGAAATAAAGGATTCCTGCTTTCAACCTATTTTCTGCATTTGGGTCCTGCGTACCTTGCCCTCCAGCCGTGACAAAACCAATATCTTCTCCAACACTTTACAAAGTAGCTTTCTTTACAAAACATTACCAAGTGTCTTAAATGTACAATGTTAACAACGTGCTAACTGCAACTGTGGTAATTGCTTCACGTCTGAGGCCACCCTATGTGTTAGAAAATAATGCTTAGGTATAGGGTTCAACTTTTCGCACTTGGTCAGCCCTAATCCTAACCCTGGTAAGGTTTATGGATATGGTTATGGTTATGGTTATGGTTAGGGTATAGGGTTAGGGTTAGGGCTGACCAAATGTGAAAAGTTGTAAATTAAAAGGGGTTTATACCAATGACTAAAATGTAGGATATCTTTATCGAAATTGGCTGCATTGTTTTATAGATGACCATGTTGATCCAGTTAGCATGGTCCAGACGTTAATACGGTCCAGACGTTAATACTACCAGACCGATTTCAGTATGAATTGCTCCCAGTGGACAAACACTAATGAGTTCTGGGAACTGTTAAAGTTCCTCTTTTCGTTGCATATAGAATTGGTTAAATTCTACATTACGTGCAAAAATGAATCCAATTAAATGTGTGCACCAATATGGTATTTACCACAAACTCCTGCTGTGTGAACATACTGTAGAGCCCAGCTGCGTTATTGATCTCGCTCTATAAAGCTGTACAGCTGGCTCCTGCTGACCCCGCAAAGACTCCAGTTTGACACTGCTGTGGAAAGAGCTCTTATTATTCAGGCTCCATTTGACCTCCCTCTGTTAATCAGAGCCGAGGGGATTGATTAAGTTTGTCTTAAATACACACAGGCCCGGGTGAGGTCCATTTGGACGATTAGCACTGATTGAACACGAATGGACGAGGACTCGAAGGAAATGTACACATTTAAATGAGTGCAGCAATTATACCCAGCCCCTTTATATTCGAGTAGATAAAGATCTCAGGGTGAATGGATCCATTTCCCTGGGGACACAGGCTTTCACCTATTTACACTCACCTCAATGAATGCTAATCAGGTTTAGGAGTTATTCAATCTCCAGCAATTATAAAACAGGTTTCACAAGGCAGAGGACGTTATAGTTTCAGAAAATGTGATAAACACATAGGAAGTGATTTAAGGTTATTTCTAAGGAAGAGAAGTGAGGAGACAAGGCCAGAGAGCATTTCAGAGGATACAAAGAGGAAGAAGTCTTGATCCCCCAACTGTACATCCTTTAACAGGGATTAAAATCATTTTACTCCTTAACATTTGGTGAGAGGAGCCTTGTGATGTGGCAAGGTTGCACTGTGCCACCCTGTGGCTGAAATAAGAAATGCTGATGTTTTTAAAGTATTACTATTAATACTATATAAATGTTAGACAACACTATCAGAGAGGAATTATAGTAATAATATGCTTTGCTACTATAGACAGTCACAGTTGTATGTATCGATTATTAAATATGTTTTTAAAATGTGGGTCTAATTGAAGAAAAAGGGTTCGGCAGAAAAAAGGCAGCAAAAGATTCAAATGAAGACACATCATGCGCACAAACAGCTTAGATGTATTAATATTATCAAAAATCGAATACATTTAATATGAGTGGCTTGTGAAGGCTTATTATATACAGCAGCTCTCTTTTGACATGCTTTCTCCAGGTTATTATGGTTGTCTCGTTTGGAACCATTTCATAATCCAGGCAAAGCCTTATCAAGGTTTAAATTGTTTTAACTTCACCACAGCAACCAACAGATAAAAAAGTAATTATTTTTCCTTTTTTAAACAATATGGTAATGGTTGAGCCCCCATTATCTAATACTAACATAATTATTTGTGTTTATATGTGTTAATTACTGATAATCGTATTTTGTTTTTCTGTAGTTATAAACATTACCATTTCAATCAGGAGAGACGGTTTTGATGTAAGAATACATATTTATTACCAGGAATACACAAATAAATGTAATGGAGTTTTGGCGATTAGGCCCCGTTGTGCAGGAATATCATTCGGGAGAGAAGAACCGATCCGATGAAACCCCCCCGGGGTCTAGACACTGGTGGTGGTGGATGGATAGTTGGGTTCGGTCTGAAGGGGAATAGTTTAGCTTGACCCTGGATTCGAGGGACGGGAGGTGAAAAAGGGGTGGAGGAGGGTTGCGTTGAGTCACCTGAAATGACAGCTGTCAGAGGGGGGAAGAGCAGATTTAAAAGGTTTAGCGGAGTGCTATGATAGGCTTGTGGGAATAGAGTGAAGTGATTGGTTAAGCTGGGGAATGACGCTCCCGATCACTTATTGAGAGGAGAGAGAGTAGTAACATCGACATAGTAAATGAATGAGTAAAGACGTTCTTCCTGGTTGAACTTGCCCTGAGCTTCATTTCAATCAGGAGAGACGGTTTTGATGTAAGAATACATATTTATTACCAGGAATACACAAATGAATGTAATGCAGTTTTGGCGATTAGGCCCCGTTGTGCAGGAGTATCATTCGGGAGGGGAGAACCGATCCGATGAAACCCCCAAAAGAAATGAAGTATAATGAGATGAGATGTAATGGTTTTCTTACCTTGTGAGCTGGCTGGAGTGATCTATGGATATAATGAGAGAATTATACAGGGATGGAGAAGACGCATAGAAACGTAACACATAAATAGGAACGAGCTGTAAGTGCATGATGCACATGGGGTTTTAGCCTGAGATGGTGTCGTATCAATATCATCTCGGGCTTAAGAGTGTGAATGCACGGGGTTTATCATGAGAATGCTGTGCGTACGATAATGCATGGATGCTGGCTCACACAAGCCTGAGACCCTTCCAGTCGAAGGCATGAATGCGCAGAGGTTTAATCATGAGAATGCTGTGCGAACAATAATGCATGGATGCTGGCTCACGCAAGCCTGAGACCCTTCCGGTCGAATACATGAAATGCGCATGGGTGATATGAGACCGTGACTTGAAATGCAAAGCATGTGACACGAGCATGACGTGCAGGAGGAGACATGCCCGTGATCTTAGATTGAGTGATACAATAGAATACAGATAGGATCATGATAAGTGATCAGCGTGCTGATATGCTATTTAACACCACCACCAGTTATATGCATATTTACCAGAGTTTAAGGTTTGAGAGATCTTTGGAATGCCAGCACGGAGCTGATGTCCGGGCGAATGTAGGAGGTGAAGGCAGCGGAGGACCACCGCCCAAGTTGTTGCAGGGATGAGGATGATATGCCTTGATTAGCCGCAGAAGTAGCTGTGCCTATCCTGAACGAATGCCCCGAATATATCTGGTCTGATAATCCACTTTTGATGAGAATTTGCTTTAAGTAGTTATTGAACCGAATTGTGACAAGGGAATATTCCCTGAAATGAGAAATAAAGGTGAGAGGGGGCTAGTGGAAGATCTGAAGCGCAGGTATTTGGGGCAAAAAGGGGAATTGTTGCGAGCCGCAATAACGGAGCAAGCGCCTCCGCATTTGGAGTGACTGTAGTGACTGGCATGAAAAGATACATCGGAAAAACAGAGGTCTCGATTGGGATCGAACGTGAGGGAAGCTGTGGCGACTTTGCCTGGCATGAGAAAAGCATACAACGCTAGAAGGAAAGGCGCATCGAGTAGTGCGTCGAGTTAGGGTGAAAATATGCCTTCTCTAAGTTTGGAAAGCATAAGGCGCAGAATGGAAAGTGTAATGGGTCGTCTACGATCTGGAGCAGGAGGGGAAGCTTTAGTTAGGCCTTTGAGAATGAGCTTTACTGCTTGGTTTGAGAATAGACTAGGGAAGCATAGCATCGAACATTAAACTGAACCCCGGCTACCAGGCCCCGAATGTATTGGGGTTTGAGGTGTCGGTCGGTGGTTCAGTAGCTCATGAAGGCGCACACTGTGTGGATGAGGACAAGTTTAACGGAAATGCCTAACGAAAAGCAAAACATGGCAAAAGTTCTCCAGGCAAAATCATAAGTTTTAAGGGTGGAAGAGGCTAAACCCTTCCTCACCTGGCGGACTCAAGGTGCCTAACTATGGGGCTCGCGTTTAGAAAAGGGAAAGGAGATGGATAGGTGGGATTCCGACTGGTTGCAGGCTGGCTTCTGAGCAGAGGTTCCTAAATGTCTGAAAATGAAAGCGAGAAAGTGAGTCAGCCACTACATTGAGGTGGCCGGGGACATGACGGGCAGAGATGATGAAGTTATGGCTGATGGAGGACCACGTGATGCTTCTCATAAAGGGCATGATGTCACAGCAAGGGGAGCGCGCTTTGTTGATGATCCCAACCACTGCCTGGTTATCGCATAGCACCGAAATGCGTTTCCGGAGCCAGAGGTGGCCCCACACGTGGCAAGCTACTGCGATCGGGTAAATCTCGTGCAGAGCGGAGGATGAGGCCTGCAAACCACTCTCCCTGAAAGAAACCCCCAAAACCAACGGATGGGGCGGCATCCGTGGAAAACCTCATTGAGTCGGAGGAGTGCACGAGGTCGTCATAGAAAAAGGTGATGCCGTTCCAGTGATCGAGCAGGAGGGACCAGAAGCGCAGGTCTGAGCGGCATCCTTCTTCTAAAAGGACACGATCGTGGAGGTTTTTAACAGCCGATGCTGCGTCCAGGAGACGGGAGATGAATGAGCGCCCCTGTGGAATGAATAAAATACCCACTTTGGGGAAACGGACAGGGCTTGACTTACCACGGCGGCAGTTAACAAAAAGGGGAGTAAGGGGTCCAAAATAAATCACCCGTGACACTGCACACCACTCAAAACGGACACGTGAAGAAAACCACTGCTACCACCAGGGAGTCTGCCGCCTCAGGCCCACAGCACCTGTCCGGCACAGGATAAAATGTTATGGTTCTGACAGAAGGTTTGTGACAGAAGGATAAACAAAGGAAAACAACAAAGTACACCAAATCTGTAAACAACGCAAATGAATAAACAAATTAAACCAAATTAAAGCAAATGTAAAGGACTGCAAGGAATAATCAAATTAAATAATACATTTCCTTATAGTCGGATTAGGGCAATTCCCTGACGCCAAGAATGGCTCCAGCAACAGGCCAGAGCGAGCAGTCTGGGCCTGTCCACAGCGACGAGCCACAGCGATGAGCGAAGCTCACAGAGAGCCCAAAACTCACAGAGAGCCAAAACAGCAGGACGGGACGGGAATGATGGCCAAAGGTGGGGGAGGGAGAATAGTTACAACACCCCTGGAAAGGGGATTAGAATTACTACCAAATCTGTATGAAAGTGACGGTTTAACTTATAATATGGAGGGCTCATACGTACCACCTTGTGCAGCCAGGCGCAGCCACAGAGCCGACAGAGGGAATGAGACCCGCAAATCCCACGGCCAAATCCCGCTGTGACATAAATAATCGGTAAGGCAGGGGAACTACGCAGCAGATTGAAAGAGAGCAGACAACGGCACTCACCAACAGTTTGCAACGCTGTGATCACGGAGCCTCTGGCGGAGCAAATGCCTCCTTTAATGCCCTGGACGTCAGCTGCGCTAAGACGAGAAAGTGTCAGCATTGTGTAGCTTGTGCCCATGAATGAATGCACAGACTGCACAGTGCTTTACCTGTCCGGTAGAGAGTAGGACATGATCGCTGCCACGCCAAACAATTTGCGTCACCACGCCAGGCTGCAGTCACCACAGGAGAAGCGGAAATGGGAGGGACCCAGTTTGGCACCCCAGCTTAAATAGCCGGTGCGCACAATTGGTGCGCTGGCACGGTGCTAAGCAGCGGCACAGAGGGAGAAGACCTCCAGTCACACATGGACTACTTCTGCACCCGAAAGTAAGGCGGACGGCAAAGTACAGCTTTGACTCCCATCTGATGCTGAACATGTTCCACTGGGACGGATGAATGGGAATGATTTTGAAAGCATCAGTGATGTCTGCTTTGGAGAGCCAGGCTCCTTGGCCTGCAAACTTGATTAGCTTGATTGCATTGTCGACCGAGGCATAGTGAAGGGAGAATTGTTCTGGTGGAATGAGGCGTGTGATGTTAATTGGAGTGGAGGGGTGAATGTTCAAAATGTTTTTCCGCCATGTGGTTTCTGAAGCGGGGCAGTGATCTTGGGACGGCCGCTGCGCCTGGGGCATACGGACTTCGGGTGAGCATCTTTGCAGAAGCTGCAGATGTGAAGAAATATACATGCTGGATAAGTGCAGACATTTTCATAAAAATTATTACAGATCTCCTTATCTTGCCAGCGCTGCACCTGACGGCCTTGTCTGTCGTTTGAAGTTTGGAACGCAGGGGGGGCTCTGAGAAGGGGGAGAGGTGGCCCGGAGCCCCGCAGCTGTTCCACGAGATGACTTGGTGGCCGGCTGTAGACATCATGAGCAGCTCGGTGTCCAGGATGGACCAGTCCAGGCGGATGTTAGAGTGCGCTATATGGAGCGCTGCTTTACTTGAAAAGCTCTTGTGGTAGGAGTAGAATACGTTTTTTCCGTATTTGAGGAAAAGGTCACCGATCAGAGCCAGATAGGTATCCAATTATTGCCTTCTTTCCGGAGCATATGACGTTGCGGTAGATGCTGAAAGCGACCAGGAACTGCCCTCTGGAGAGGTCTCTGATGAGACGGCGGCTGTATCTCAGTGGATAGAGTGCTGGACTTCGAATCAGGGGGTACCAAGTTTGAGTCCCACTACAGTCAGCATGCCGTTGTGTCCCTGGGCAAGACACTTCACCCCAAAATTGCTCCTGTGGGGATTGTCCACAGTACTGAATAAATGTAAGTCGATTTGGATAAAAGTGTCTAACAAATGACATGTAATGTAATGAGACGGGGGTCTGCTGACTTAAATACAACGGTGATGCTTCCCCCTGTGGCGATGGATTTATCGCACTCGGGGGAAGGGAGGATGAGGCTGACCAAGTTAATGTCCTTCCCTTCTAGTATTTTAGACCTAAGCTGGGGGGAAATATTAGCAGCTTGGGGGATGTAAGGCCTACCTGAAGGAGGGGCTGGAAGGCAGAAGCCAGGGAATGAGGGGAGGCTACGATGTGTGGGAATGTAGGGGCCTGACCCGGCATGAAACCCGGCAGCGCCATGGCAGAAAGCGCAGCCCTGGTAGTTGATGAAGTGGAGGCTCCGGCCCTTTCCAGAGACTGAAGGCGAGCGTCGATTTTTTGCATTGAGTTGGCCAGGGATTGCAGGGTGTTGGCCAAGCTGTTATCTATGGGCCTGGGCTGGTTTAAGGTGCTTCTGGGCTGTTCAGCATTTGGGCGAGCCTGGGAAGAAGTTGTCTTTTTGGACGGATGAGCTCCTGGAGGGGTCGATTTCCTTGTCCTTTTACCCCCGCGGCCCGCGCCCTGGTCTGTCAGAGGAGCCGGCTGGAGCTAATGGCATGGGCTGGGGAAGGACACCTGAGACTTGATCCGAGAGCTCGCGGACCTGGGAGAGAGGAAGACCTGGGGCTGGGGAAATGCCCTGCTGCTGCAGTTGAGAGCTGAGGAGATCTGCCTCTGCTTTACGTGAGCCGCTGCGGGAAAGCAAGCGGGTGCTCGTGCGCCGGTAGCTTGAGGAAGTAGAGATGCTACCTCGGCCAGCACGTCGGAGCCGGGATCGAGATCCTCCTGGAAGAGTTCGTTCTCGGAATAGTCCGAATTGGACATCTTGAAGTTTAGCAATGCTATTTACGCAGAAGGTTTACGTTGAGTCACCTGAAATGACAGCTGTCAGAGGGGGAGAGCAGATTTAAAAGGTTTAGCGGAGCGCTATGATAGGCTTGTGAGAATAGAGCAAAGTGATTGGTTAAACTGGGGAGTGACGCCCCTGATCACTTATTGAGAGGAGAGAGAGTAGTAACATCGACATAGTAAATGAATGAGTAAAGACGGTTGAACTTGCGCTGAGCTTCATTAGCTTGTGTGTGGCAGTTTAAATTCCTGCATGTTTGCAGTATTGTGGAAGGACCACAAAGAGGTTTGACATTTCTTTATTAGATTATTTTGCCCACCATGTGCCTTAAGTTAAAAGATCTGGCCAATAATTAGATAAACAACATAATAAAAGTATTTGAAGTCTGTTTTGCTCCACCTTAGTAATAATAATAATAAAGCTTTATTTATATATCACTTTTCTAACAACACATGCAGCTCAAAATGCTTTATAAAATGACATATCACAGACATATGACATTTCCCTCAGAGTATTTGTTAAGAACTGTAAAAGGTACATGCAGTAAAATATACAATTTTATCAGGTTAATAGACACAAGGAAGTAAAATCTATGATAATAACAAAAAAAACAAAAAAAAGTTTTCTCTCTGACAGATAAGACACAAGACAACTGAGTCGATGCAACAATATAAAATATAAAACCCCAAAAAACAAAGTGAACATATAGGTACAACAGAAATAAAAATAAAAAGGTAAAATATAGGTAAATAATAAAGACTAACCCCTAGATTCCACCGGGAGCGTCTGCGCTGCGTTACGGCTACGCCATGCCATGCTGCGACCTCCTCCTGCGTCATAACCCACCGGGCGCGTTTCAAAACTTTGCGAAGCGGTGCGTCGTGTGTGCAGGCTCGCAGTTGTTGTTGATTTGGGCATATTTCCTGGACATTTATTTGGGGGATGGGCCTGGGCCGGATGAACGTTCCACTTCCTGCCAGCGCTACGGCTGCGCCGTGCTGCGCCGCGTCAAAAATAGGATTCATCCTATATTTTAGAAATTCCTTGCGCCGAGGCGCTTCTGGGACGCTTCGAGCCGCGGCGCAGCGTGGCTTAGCGTGGCGCAGCGTGGCGCAGCGTGGCGCAGCGTGGCGCAGCGTGGCGCAGCGGGTCTGGTGGAATAGCACCCATTGACTAGAGTGGCCGCGATCGCTAAAAACGCCGCAGCGTGGCGTGGCGTAGCCGTAACGCAGCGCAGACGCTCCCGGTGGAATCTAGGGGTAATAAAGAACATTTAAAATGGGGGGTTGCTAATAAAAAGCTAATCTAACAAGATGTGTCTTTAGCTGTCATTTAAGTACTCCATAGTAGTGCACTGACTGTGATTGTGCTGTCCTTTAGGAGCTGCAGCCACTGTTGCTGTGGGACACATGTCTCTGGAGTGGTCCGTGTGGGGGGAACTGGTCCTGGGGGGTTTCACGTTCCTGATCGCTGGAGCTCTATTCCTTATGGATCGGACTGACAACATCTGGATCAGCTACTCGTGCTTCTTCCTCTTCAAAACTATTTACATGCAGCTCAGCACCATCTGCACGTAAGAATGCTTTATGGATATGTCAGCAGCCTAATTTGCATATACTCAGAACAAGAAGAAAAACTGTTTAAATATTTGTATTTGTTCGAAGCAATAAGGAGGCAAAAAACATATTTGTTTCTCTTTATACTATTATTTATTTTACTTTTTACAGCATGTCTTCTGTGGACAACACTTTAATATTTTAAACAAATATGCAATATATGGTTTTGTGATATAATAAAATAGTAAATTATCTAAACAATTATTTATCATTTGATGAATATTGGACATTTTAAAAACTCTACTTACTGCTTTTTTTCCTCATTTTCTGTCAGCTTAATGTCTGATTCTACATTAATAATGAAATATGTTCTGCTTCAGTCAGTTCTCTTTTATTTTATTTTTTTTATCATGCATTCTTTATTGTGACCTCCCCCCTGGGGGATGTGGTTCTAATGGCTTCATCGGTCTGCGACCTTCAGCACTCACTGGATCGGTTCGCAACCGAGTGTGAAGCGGCTGGGATGAGGATCAGCACCTCCAAATCTGAGGCCATGGTTCTCAGCAGGAAACCGATGGACTGTCCACTCAAAGTAGGGAATGAGTCCTTACCCCAAGTGAAGGAGTTCAAGTATCTCGGGGTCTTGTTCTCGAGTGAGGGAACAATGGAGCGTGAGATGGGCCGGAGAATCGGTGCAGCGGGAGCGGTACTGCAGTCGCTTTACCGCACCGTTGTGACGAAAAGAGAGCTGAGCCAGAAGGCAAAGCTCTCTGTCTACCGGGCCATTTTTGTTCCTACCCTCACCTATGGTCATGAAGGATGGGTCATAACCGAAAGAACGAGATCGCGGATACAAGCGGCCGAGATGGGTTTTCTCCGCAGGTGGGCTGGCATCTCCCTTAGGGATAAGGTGAGAAGTTCAGTCATCCGGGAGGGACTCAGAGTTGAACCGCTCCTCCTTCGCGTCGAAAGGAGCCAGTTGAGGTGGTTCGGGCACCTAGTAAGGATGCCACCTGGGCGCCTCCCTAGGGAGGTGTTCCAGGCACGTCCAGCTGGGAAGAGACCAAGGGGTAGACCTAGGACCAGGTGGAGGGATTATATCTCTTCGCTGGCCTGGGAGCGCCTTGGGATCCCCCAGTCAGAGCTGGTTGATGTGGCCAGGGAAAAGAAAGTTTGGGGCTCTCTGCTGGAACTGTTACCCCCGCGACCCGACCACGGATAAGCGGGAGAAGATGTATGGATGGATGGAAATGTTTTATTGCAACATCTTCAATTTACAACACAGTACAGACAAGACAATTCAGGTTGCACAACATTTTGGATTAATTAAATCCCATCCCTCTATCCTACATCCCACCCACCCACCCACTCCATCGCCCCCCCCCCCCCTCCCTCCCTCCCTCCACCAACCACCAGGGCAACAATATCCCCTAACCCTAACCCTAACCCTCAAGGATAGCATTCTTATTTGGTCAGGAGCTCCTTTAAGTTAGATATCAGATCTGTCCACATCATCATTTAGAAGATGTACAGCAGGTTCCATTGGTAATCTCAACCCTTAAGTCTGCAAGGGTACTAATAACCTTCCCCCAAAAGTGTAATACTCCTGGACACTCCCATACAACATGTAAGAAAGAGCCAATGGTTCCCTGGTGACAAAATGAACAACAAGGGTCAGGTACCAATCCAATTCTGTGTCTAATTATTGGTGTTAGATATGCTCTATGACAACATTTCAAATGTATATACTGATGGTTTGGGTTTTTTGAAGCACCCGTAACATTAGCCCATATTGCATCCCAATCCAATTCTTGTCCTAAAGTGGATATTTCCCTATCCCATGCTCTCATGCCTGATGTAGGTATAGTTCTGGGAGTTAAGATTGTTATAGATAAACAAAACTATTTGTTTGGGAGCATTCTGCACCCAACTCAGAATAGGATGTTCTTTCAAATCTGACCCCCAGGGGACCCCATAGGCTTTACAGGCAGACCTTATTCTAAAGTAAAAGAAGAGAGAGTGTTGATCAATATTATATTGAGAGACCAGTTTTTGAAAGTCATGAATACAATTTTCCCCATTAATGTCCTGAAGAGTTTTAATACCTTTATCCTCCCAAGCTTTGTTGTTAAATGGTTTGCCCCCAGTCAATAGGTTATGATTGTTCCATAATGGAGATGACTTACACCACACACTCTTAACGTTTAGGAATTTCCCTGCTGCTCTGAACACTTTAATCATTTAAGTTAAAATTGGACCGTACAGTAAATCACATTTTTTGGTAGATATACCTAAAAGGAGAAAGTCCCTTAATCTTATCGGCGCTATTAAGTCTTGTTCCATATTCTTCCAAGATGTCATTTTATCCTCATTTACCCAATAGCTGAGAGATCTTAATATGAATACCCAATGATATAGTTTAAAATTTGGGCATGCCAATCCCCCATCTGATTTTTTATACTGAAGAGCTGACCATTTTATACTGGGTCGTTTACCATTCCAGATATAGCATCGTAGTAAAGAATCTAGTTTTTGCCAGTATCCTGTAGGAGGTGCTAGAGGGATCATTGAGCTTACGAAATTTATGCGGGGCAATATGTTCATTTTAACAACCGATAAACGGGCTGGGACTGATGCTGGAAGGTGTTTCCATCTTGTAATATCTTCTTTTATTTTCTTCAAAACTAAAGAGTAATTTGTTTTAGCTATAGATGATAAGGAAGTACTAACCTTAATACCTAAATAGAGGACCTCATTTGAAACATTGATTTGGGGTGGGAGGGACACCTCACTTTGGCCTATGTTAAGAAGCATCAGTGTTGATTTTGATTTTAGATTAGGTTAATCTTGTATCCCGAAAGCTGCCCAAACTGCTCCACTACTTGTAAAACACAGGGGAGGGTTCGCTGAACATCTGCCATACAGATTAATGTATCGTCCGCATATAGTGATATAGAATGTGACGTTCCACCTATTGTGATGGGGGGAATCTGAGGGCAATTCCTAATGAATTGTGCCAGTGGTTTGATGGATAAATTGAAAATTAAAGGAGACAGAGGGTCTCCTTGCCTTGTACCCGGTTTTATATCAAATACGTCGGAGAGGCTTCCTCCCACACATACTCGAGCTGTAGGATTCGCATACAATGTTTGAATCATGTTTATAAATGTATCTCCAAATTTAAATTCTTTCAGAACCCTCCATAGATATGGCCATTCCAGGCGATCAAACGCCTTTTCAGCATCTAAATACAAAAGGCCACAGGCAGGTGGAATTTTATGTGTTGCGCCAAGAATGTGCAGGAGTCTGCGGATATTATCAGATGCGAGCCGCCCTTTCATAAAGCCTGTTTGATCGGGGCTTATTAATTTCCCAACCACCGTCTCAAGTCTAATAGCTAAGACCTTGGAAAATGTTTTGAGGTCAGCATTTATTCATCTAATGATAATGTAGGGAGGCCTAACCCGCTAAAAAATGTGGCGAAGTCTTCGTCAGAAGGAACTGAGCTACTTGAATACAGTTCTTTAAAGTAATTTTTAAATGTTTAATTTATCTCCTCTGTAGAAGATACTGTTCCGCGTTTATTACATCTGATTGCTGGTATGGTCCTTTTTGCCTCTTGTTGTTTTAAAGTTAATGCCAAAAGGTGGCTTGGTCTGCTGCCTTCTGCATAATACTTGTGTTTGGTTATATGGATCATATATTCTGCACTGTGTCTTAATAGATCGTTAAGTTCTGCTTGCTTGGTTTTGAGCTCACTTTCTATTGATGTTGTGTATCTCTCTTTTAGGCCTTTTTCCAACATATTACATTGTTCTTCTCGGTGGGAAATCTTTTGCAGTCGGCTTTTATGTAGATAGGAACTGAACCGTATGGCATTATTTCGTATAAAACCCTTGATGGCGGCCCAAACCACCCTCACATCTGTGACGCTACTCTTATTCAAGATTATAAATTCGGTCAGTTTTGATCTCAATTGCGATATAAATTTGTTGTTCTTTAAAACGGTCGTGTTGAACCTCCATCTAGTAGCCCCATTTTTTATATTTCCATAGTTAAAATTAGCTAAAATTGGGTTGTGATCCGAGAGATGTCTGGGTAGGAACTCAATTGACTGTATCGAAGGCATCAGCCCAGAAGATACAAGAATGTAGTCTATTCGAGAGAAGGTTTTATGTCTCGAGGAGAAAAATGTATAGTCTCTCGCAGATGGATTATGCACCCTCCACACATCAATTAAGTTTAAGTCTGTTATAAAGAGATTAAGTGCTTTGGAAGCAGATTCTTCAGAACTTGATAGAGTTGCAGCAGATTTGTCAAGGTTATTGTTTACAAAAGCATTCATGTCCGACCCAACATATAATTGGTAGTCATTTAACTTCAGTAACTGTGAAGTGACTGAGGGAAAAAATCAGCTTCAAATACTGTCGGGGCATATATGCTAACAAAAGCCACTTTTTTACCCTGAATAGATGTGCAGCAATAGGCTAGACGTCCTTTATTGTCAGAGCCAATCCTTTCAATTGATACATTTATGTTACGCCTCATAAGTATCATAGCTCCTTTAGTGCGAGTGCCATCAGTTGATGCCACAATAGGTTTATAGAATCTGTTTTGAAACCTTGAAATGTCATTAGGTTTAAGGTGTGTCTCCTGAAACATTGCAATATCTATCTTCTTTCTGCGTAAGAAATCTAAGATTTTTGAACGTTTATACGGAGAGTTAAGTCCTCTTACATTAATTGATACAATATTCAAATGTTCCAATTTATCTGTTTGTGTATTTATTCCCTGGACCCTTGTGAGTTGGTGGTGGATCCCTGAGTTACAACCCTCCCCTTTCCCCCCCAATTTGACCCTCTTCTTGGTAACATCTGTGAGCGTCACTTAGCTACGTCTAACACTGAACACTGATTGTTCCCCCCCTTGCATAAAGATAAAGCATAGCAGATCTCACAAACAGTAACACTGAGGAATAGAAAACCTCTTTCAAACCGATCAACCTGTATCATTACAACCATCCCTCTCTCGTTCTCATGACATGGTATAGCCCATATACAGACCGTTGCCTGCCGATGACGTCATATCAAGCGCCCATGAATGTAAACAGTGGAGGCACCGGGCTACCAGACCTATCGAAAAAGTTTTCAAAACACGCCTCCGGCTTCCCAAGCCTATTCCGTTATAATGTGCATTATGTATGCCGCATATCACTCGAAATTTAAAGTATATATTCTGGGCGGACTATTACCTTAACACCATATAAACATGGCAATTAAACAATAACATTAGAACTCTGATCTGCAATAGTTTGAAAATAAACTGGCCCCTATTTCAGTTCTCTTTTATTTGAAGTAAAGAGAATGATTTAAAATGAGAGGAAGGAAGTCCCAATGTCCCCTGAAAAGGACATGGTTCATTCTAAAAACTAAGTATAATATATTCAAGACTTTCATGTATAAAAAAACAGCATCCCTATGAGGAAAATATACAATATAGCCTATATATATAATGAAAACACTGATGATGTGTATTACATCACTAGCCCATAATGTGGGATATTTACCTTTATATTTACTATTGTAACCAGCTATTTAATAAAAACTGTGTCAGACAAATTAATACATTTCACTTGATTTCTTTCAGCTAAGAATGGCAATTCTGGTATTGGTCACTCAATACACCAAGGTGGTCCAGTCTGTAATATCTACTATAAGATTGATTGCCATCAGGCCTTCAGAGGAAGCTACTGTATGAGTTCAGTGATCCCTGACATTTCTTCTGGTGCATCCATGACGTTGACCTTGTTAATTTTAATTGGAATGTGTTCAAAACTATTAGATCGTATGCCATTACATTTGGTAAAGATATCCACGTCCCAAGAAGATAAACCCTAATAACTTTGGTAATGACTTATCCTCTTGCAGCACAAAGGTTGGCCCTGCTTTGTTTTACAGCTCTGTTGGACATGTTATGTGCCATAAGCTGCCCTGGTTTTAAAAGTAATACCTACTTCAGAATATTTGACAGGAAACAATCAAAAAAGGCGGTTATCAGGACAAAAATATTGTCTATGACAAAATATCTTTAAAACTAATGAAATCCCAATTATTCTTAGCTAGACTGCCTTTAATGCTAATACGCATTTGTTTGCACACTAACACCATAAAGTAAAATGGTGATATAGTTAATAGTACCTGCAAGCTAAATAGCATAATAACATCACTTTTAGAATGACAGCATGGTAACAAAGCATTCCCCTCAAAGCGACATCGGGGCTACAGCATCATTAAGATGGAATGGACAGCAACAGTTTACGGATAGATTTTGTTGTGATTCATATTTTGTTATACTTGATTGTCCTTTACTGTAGGCCTTCCTACATATAAGTGACTTTCATGAGCATCTCATTTGTGTAATTCCCAGTTTCCAGATAGCCAAGACGCTACAAAGGGAGCGCTATGCTTTGGTATTCGGATTCAACAGCTTTGTAGGCACAATCCTCCAAGTCTCCTCACCGCCATTGTCATCAACACAAAGTCTCTGAAGCTAACCATCACCTCGCAGGTACAGGTACTGCAGTACATACATGTGTAGGTTCATGTAGTTAGCATATGCTTTATTTTTTTTGGTTATCACATTTAAAGAAAACATTGAATTATATAAAACTAGAAACTTTACTTTGCAGATACATGTGTACGTAATAATAACAAAATGATGCTGTTTTAAGGGCATTCAAAACAAATACAGAGAGAGTCAGAACATCAGAGACAAAATGAAATAATTGGATTAATGAAATCGCGTATCGACAATGCAAGTCATTTTTTCATGTCTTTGCAGTTCCTCATCTACGCCTCGTACTTTGCTGCCGTTTCCCTGCTGTTCACAGTCAGAGGTGTGTACACTGCGCTCCACATGCAACGTCCTGCTGGAAGCAGCCAGACAGAGAGAGACAGCAACCTTCCAGAGGCCTCGCGCCTGTGAAGACGCTCAGAGGAACATGAGGAATGTTTCCCATAACTGTCATCAATTATCGCATGAACAGAACACATGTTAGGAGATGCTTACATACATAAAGACATTAAATCCAACAAAAAGTGACTTTGGTTGAGTTTTGTATCAGTCTGTCATGAGCAGGAACTAATAATCCATTCCACAGATGTGCTGTGAATTTCATTAATTTCAAGTCCTAAATGTTGCCACTAGAGGTCACTCCCTGCACAAAGTAAAACAAAAAAACACAGCTCTGAGGTGGTTTCATCTGGACCCTAAAATATTAGATAATCCTTATGTATGTGGACGTTTTCAAGGTATATACAAATAGTATGACAGAATAAGTGAATTATTCAAGGTTTGGACATTAACAGTTGACCATTTCAGAAATGTTTCCAAATACTGACATGTTTGTGTTCTATATTATTTCAAATACTTAAAGGTAGGGTAGGTAATTCACTTCAGAAACACTTTTTGTTATATTCCATGGAATGCTCTTAACATCCCGATAGCAATGAATACATTAAATGCTCAGACAATAAATAGATTAAAAAATGTCATCTGTGGAAGCCGTGGCGCTGTAAAAAGCACAACCAATTATTTTAGCCGGCCTGGCTAAAATAGCTTTTTGACCATACAATGGATTACATTTGTTCTTAAGTAGGGGAACTTCTTAAGAACAATATGGGCTTAAGCAACAGTAAGACTTTTTTATTGGTAAACTGATTACATTTAGATTTAAATGTTTGTTCTGGTTACTCATAAGCATAGGGCATAAGAGATTTAAGACAACATTTGTTATTTTGTGTTGAAAAATTTAGTTTTTGTCTTTTTACCCATTAATAAATTCAGATGTACGGAAGAGGATTAGGGCTACAAGTGAATGTTTTTTAAAATATGACTTAAAGTGTTTTTGTTTTTTTTGTTTCGAGATTAGAGTCAGAGTTCTGACCTTAAAGGTAGGGTAGGTAATTAACTTCAGAAACACTTTTTGTTATATTCCATGGAATGCTCTTAACATCCCGATAGCAATGAATACATTAAATGCTCAGACAATAAATACATAAAAAAATGTCATCTGTGGAAGCCGTGGCGCTGTAAAAAGCACAACCAATTATTTTAACCGGCCCGGCTAAAATAACTGGATGGCCTACCTGCCTGTCAGCCCTCCATCTTGTGCACAAACTTATCTCGTGCCCTCATTGGTCATGTGCGCATTCGTGTGTGTTGGAGGTGGGGCTCTGTAAGGAAGTCTGAAGGTGTCATGGTTTTGGATTGTTGTTTTCATTTTCCACCTTTTATTTTGAAATGTTTTCCTCCTTGTGTCTTGTCTGGTCCTACTTCCTGTGTTTGCCTTCCTGTCTTTAGTTTCCCTGGTGTGTCTGATTGTCTGATTGTGTTCACCTGTTGCCCTTGTGTTTCTGCCTCCCCTGCCCAGCTGTGTCTTGTCCTGTGATTATCCTTCTGTGTATTTAGTCTTGTCTTCCCCTGTGCTCCATGTCTGTTCGTCGTCGTTTCTCGTCTATGATACCTGTTAGTCTCTTTGCTCTTGTCCATGCTATCTGTCACGCTCCATGTTTGTTCCTGAGGTTTTTTGTCCTGATCCTTCCTCGTACTCCCCCGGTTTTGGTATGTTAAGTTGTTCCTTGTTTTCTTTTGTCATTCAGCTTTGGGAAATAAAGCTCGCTTTTTGTTACCTGACCTTTTAGTCCTTTTACTGTATTTGGGTCCTATTTTTCCCCAACCCTGACAGTACGAACAGACCAAGAATGGACCCAGCAGACAGCCTGTACGAGGTGACGTACAATTTAATGTGCTTAAAAATGACTGTCGATACGCCTCCAGTAGAGAAAAGAGTCAGTCTATCATCTCTACGGCACGCAAAAAAAGTAACCTCGAGGCCCTGGTTAAGGGACTTACTACCCGAGTGGGTAGAGGACTTTTTCGGTAGCTTTGAGGTCAAACCTGTTTCCCGGCCTGCTAGCCCCAGGCATGCTAGCCCCCTGCCTGCCACAGTTCCCAACAAGGCTCCTTTCGAGGACCCTTTCGCTGGGTCTCGTCTGGCCTTTGGAGGACCTCTGAGCCTCCACAAGGCTTCAAGGCAGCATGGAAGGAGACCAAGGCCAGGATTCCAGCTGGTGCGCCAGCAGCCATGGTTCCGGTCCCAGTTCCAGCCCCAGCTGCCATGTTCCGGCTCCAGTTCCAGCTCCAGTTCCGCCCCCAG